>CM052704.1:105713273-105750766 GCA_028551405.1 Uromys caudimaculatus
ATCCAAGTGGATCAAGGACCTCCACATAAAACCAGATACACTGAATCTAATAGAAGAGAAAGTGGGGGAAAGTCTCGAACACATGGGTACAGGGGAAAAGTTCTTGAACAGAACACCAATGGCTTATGCTCTAAGATCAAGAATTGACAAATGGGACCTCATGAAATTGCAAAGCTTCTGTAAGGCAAAGGACACTGTCAATAGGACAAAATGGCAACCAACAGATTAGGAAAAGATCTTAACCAGTCCTACGGCTGATAGAGGGTTAATATCCAATATATACAAAGAACTCAAGAAGTTAGACTCCAGAAAACCAAATAACCCTATCAAAAAATGGGGAACAGAACTAAACAGAGAATTCTCAACTGAGGAAATTCACAGGGCCGAGAAGCACCTAAAGAAATGTTCAACATCCTTACCCATCAGGGAAATGCAAAACAAAACAACCCTGAGATTCCACCTCACACCAGTCAGAATGGCTAAGATAAAAAACTCAGGTGACAGCAGATGCTGGTGAGGATGTGGAGAAAGAGGAACACTCCTCCATTATTGGTGGGATTACAAGCTGGTACAACTACTCTGGAAATCAGTGTGGCGGACCCTCAGAAAAATGGACATAATACTACCTGAGGACCCAGCTATACCACTCCTGGGCATATACCCAGAAGATGCTCCAACATGTAATAAAGACACATACTCCACTATGTTCATAGCAGCCATATCTATAATAGCCAGAAGCTGTAAACAACCCAGATGTCCCTCATCAGAGGAATGGATACAGAAAATGTGGTACATTTACACAATGGAGTACTACTCAGCTATTAAAAACAATGACTTCATGAAATTCGCAGGCAAATGGATGGAATTTGAAAATATCATCCTAAGCGAGGTAACTCAGTCACAAAAGAACGAACATGGCATGTACTCACTGATAAGTGGATATTAGCCCAAAAGTTCGGAATACCCAAGTTTCACTTTCAGTAACTGCTGGACTGAGAGTGAGGTCCCAGATGGAGGAGCTGGAGAAGAAACTGAAGGAGCTGAGCGAGTCTGTAGCCCCACGGAGGGAGCAAAAGTGTCAACTGGCCTGACCTCCCCGGTCGTCCTGGAGGCTGGACCACCAATGAAAGAATACACATGGAGGGACCCATGGTTCGGACCACATATGTGGCAGAGGAGGACTTTATTGGCCATCAGAGGGAGGAGAGTCCCCATTAAAGGGGAATGTCAAGGTGGGAATATGGGAGTTGGTGGCCAGGTGGGTGGGAGGTGGAATTCCCTCATAGAGGTGGGGGAGGGGGAGAGGTTAGGTGGTTTCCAAAGAAAAGACCTAGAAAGGGGGAAACATTGGAAATGTAAATAAAGTATCAAAAAAGAAAAAAAGAAATAAAATTATTATTGGCTGTTTTTTTTTTTTTTTTTTTTTTTTTAAAAAGAGCAATAGCTTATTGAAGTTGCTACTTTCAAAGTATGCTCTGTGGTTTAACTTGTTTTGTATACCTAAACAATTTGTCAATTATATTAAATGCTGTATATTTGTTATTATTATTTTAAATATTTTTATGATAATGCCAGTGATTAAAGTCAAAGTATTGTTTGTTTGTTTTTTTAAATAGAAAATAGATTTTAAAACCATGATAAATTCTGATCCTGGTTTTCCCTCTCGAAACTCCTGCCAGGTCCCCTGACTTCCTTACCTGGCCACAGTTTCATTCTCTCATTAGGATAAAAACGAGACTCTGAAATAAAATAAGATTAGATAATATAAAAAGAAGCCAGAACAGGACAAAACAAACAAACAAACAGAAGAAAATGAATAACAGTTTTAAAAACTGCTAAAGAAATGCTGTCAATGCACAGACACGAGCTTTCAGCTTGTTTTACAGTCGTAGCGATGGAACATTTTCTTACTGTTATTATTTTGGTAATGTTCTATTTGCAGGTGAAATTACAAATCCCAGGATGGATAAAGTTTTAGTTAAAAAAAAAAAAAAAAAAAAGAAGCTCAAAAATCCTCTGTAGGAGTCTTTTTCAGAAAGGAATTTGTCAAAACATATCAAGAAAGCATTAAAAAAAAAAAAGAAAAGGTACATACATTTTTTGTTTGACTGAGTAATTTCATTTCTAGGAACTTAACCCAGTGAGAATTGTATCAGAGTGTTTGAAAGCAAGGCTGTTAATTGTTCATCTCAGTGAAAATCTGTGCACATCTTAACTGTTTGGTAGTAGTGTTATCAGTAAGAGAAATTACTCTAGACACAAAAGGGGTTGTTACTGGTCCATTCTGAGTTTCTATAATATTTAATATTTGTGAACAGCAAAAGCTGTTCATAATATGCTTGTGAAACTTTTAAAGAAATTAAGCCACAGCCATTAAACATGTGACCATTCCCTCATGGCAGTTTGATATATGCAATGATTCGTATGGAAAGCAAAATGAAGAACTACGCGTTAAACATCGGTGGCACTTATCTGGGGGAAGGAAGGGAGATCAACATTAAGCATTGTAATGATAGCTAATAGTCCAAGAATGCTTGGTAAGGTAGCCTGGGAAATACTTCACACACAATCTCTCATCATCCTTACCATATTACTCCTAATAAGGATGACTAGGTTGTGGAGTGAAGAGTCCAATAGCTCCCCCAGTTCCACAGAAAGTATGAACATCTGTTTGACTCCAGAATTTGTAGTAGTGTCTTCTATACTGGGTAAGTTCCCTTACTTTCTTCTTGTAATTTATTATTCTTGCTCTGGCTCCTAAATATTTATGGCACTTTTAATTTGAAAATGAGAACCTTGAGCCGGGCAGTGGTGGCGCACACCTTTAATCCCAGCACTTGGGAGGCAGAGGCAGGTGGATTTCTGAGTTCGAGGCCAGCCTGGTCTACAGAGTGAGTTCCAGGACAGCCAGGGCTACACAGAGAAACCCTGTCTTGAAAAACAAAAACAAAAACAAAAACAAACAAACAAACAAAAAAAGAAAATGAGAACCTTGATATAAGTACATTAACTCTAAATCTCCCGGCAGATTTAGTCGTTCCTGATTTTCTGTCATTTCATGTTTCCATGAAGACTAGAAGTGTAGAACCCATTTCTGCTGTCAAGCACGAACACTCCATTTGCCTTTACACTACTGTTTAGCTCCCCTGAACTTGCTTTTTCCAGCATGAAGAATGGACTCTGTACCTTTAAGGTAAATGCCTCAGTTTGGGGAGATAGTCTGACTCTAATAGCTCTTTCGAAGTGGTGCAGGAGGAGGAAGTGGTTCTCCAATTGTTGACCAAGAGGGCAGCATTAGTTCCAGAGGATTTTAACTTATTCAGATAACAATTCCGAGCGCTTACTTGGATAATAACATGTCTACTACAAATAATCACCTGGATTTAAAGAAACTCATGCTACATTTATTTTTTTCTGAGCATTAAGGTTATGGATGCTATAAAACCGATGACTATTAAAGGTGGACATTTTCTGTTCACTGAATGAGATGAATTGTCCTCGGCTGCTGAACTGCTCTTTAGGATAATGAGGTCTGTCACCAAAGGTCTATAATCATCTTACACTTTGGTTTATGTGATTACTGGGTTATTTGCAGACCCAGCAGGATCAGCACCTACCCTGCCCCAACATTTCATCACAACTTTCGTTCCCAGCTCTTTGGAAACAGCATCTGTGTAAGTTCATCTTCTATGGGATTTAAGAGAAACCATAGTTCCCCACTCTCTTCCTCCCTCTCTCCCTCTCCTCCCTCCCTCCCTCTTCTCCCTCCCTCTCCTCCCTCCCTTTCCTTCCTTCCTTCCTTCCTTCCTTCCTTCCTTCCTTCCTTCCTTCCTTCCTTCCTTCCCTTCCCCCCTCTCTCTTTTGACATAGGTTCTTAGCTTGGAGACCAGGCCTAGAATTTGCTGTGTTGAACTGATGATGACCAGCTCCTGCCTCAGCCTAAGTACTAAGATTATAAGCAAGTGCCAATACACCCACATCCATGGTTTTATTAAATGTTGTTCAAACAGTCTTGCATGAAACAATCTCAGACCATGGACAGACAGGTAGGGACAAATAAAGCTATTATAAGAAGTGTGGGAGAAACCTTGAACAATGGTAAACTCAAAGTGGCTAGTTATGAAAACGATGTGATTATCCCAGCTACTCAGGATGCTGAGACATGGGGAGCAAAAGTTCAAGGCCTAACTGGGCTATATAACAAGTTCATGCTTGGTCCTCAGGTAGTATTATGTCCATTTTTCTGAGAGTCCACCAAGTAATCCATTTATTTTCAATTGAAAGAAGTATATGAAAGATTTTCAGTGGGAAATGGAATATTCCACTTTTTTTTTCTTTTTAGTTTTTTAGTAAATGAAACTAGAAGCTCATGATGTAACCCTTCCACTAATGTATGGCTCATTATTCTTTTAAAAGAATCAAAATATTTAAAGTGGTCATATAGAAGTGTGTTTATCATTTAATTATTATATTTCAAATTATGTTAAATAGGCCAAAACTTAGATAAAAATTTCTTAGATAAAAATTAAAACCCTTTCTAATATAGAAGGAAACATGTTATCAAACTGGTAAAAGTGTGCCTATCTTAGAGTCAGTTAGTAAATGAAGTTGTAAACAGTGTAACCTTGCTGCTTAGAGAACTGTTGAGAAGCTGAAGAAATGAGTACCCTCTTGAGTCAAAAGTCTCATATAAGTTTTGTTTGAACAACACAAGGCTCTAGCTCATTGAGTTCCTGAACTCCCAGGACTCTCGGAAGAGTCACAGTAGTTCCTCACATGACTGTCATTTCTGTAGAAAGCAAAGTCTGGTTCTGTTGGGCTTGTTAAAGAGTCCTTTGCAAAGTCCTGTTGGATGGATGTCCTGACTTGCATGTTCACAGAAACTGGGTTGCCAAAATAGTCATGTTTGGAAAAAAATTTAATGATTATGGTTTTTATATAGTAAATTGGCTACAGACTTATTATCTGAAAATAATAGATTCATTGACTGTCTGGATAAATGTTGCTTAAACTCATTTTCCCACACCATGTGTACGGATAGCCTGTTGACTGACATAGCTGTGTTAACCTATGAGCAACAAAATATTTATTCTTCAATGACCACGCCTCATCTTCATTTTGCTTAGAATAATACCAATGCAAAAAGTGGCAAATATTGTGTTTATAAAATTTGCTTTGTAGTTATTTTTTGTATTTTGTTTGAAATAGCTGTAGATTGTCATGAAATTTAGGATACAATATGAAGCAGTTTCACTTATTACAAATTAAATTTGTTCCTTGATAGTTTCGAAGGAAAAACAAAAAGAAAAGAAACAAGTTCATGATGTTCTGAGGCAGTTTGATGAGACCTTGTGTCAAAATAAATTAATAAAAAGGGCGAGGGTGTATCTCATTGGTGGCATGCATGCCTAGAATGTGTAAGACTACAGTTCAGTTCTCATTATGATGAAATAGTCATTATGAAGAGGAAGCCGCATTTTGGTTGGAAATTTGAGAGTTTTTAATTTGTTTATTGACTCTAGGTAGTGTTGGGGTAGAGAAGATCATACAGTGAAGGACGATACAGTTAAACTGTAGTAATTGGGGCAGTGTGGGACTAGACAATACATAAAAGCAGGGGCTTTGCCTTCTTTTCTAGCTGCCATCCCTCCAGTCATTCAACAATTACTCATTGAATTCCTTAGTTAAAGTTAAAGTTGGGCAGATCCACTCTGCTCTGATGGAACCTAGTTTCCTGGGCACTTGATAGGGATCTTGTAGTGTCCCATGAACATGGTTGTCCTTCATAAGTCACAAGGATGTGCTCTCCTACCCCTCATCTATAAGCACCAGATCATGGTGACCTTGAAAATGAAAGGGTCATAATACATAAAGAGTACTTTCTCTGGCAATAAAAAATTCAGATGGATTCGTACTTTGAAAACACTCCTATGCCAAAAATTAAGAACAAGGGGCATTATTATTCTGACAATTAGTAATTTTTCATGTTTTTACATTTTTGAATTCTCTCTCTCTGTCTCTCTTTCTCTGTCCATCCCTATCTATCTATCTATCTATCTATCTATCTATCTATCTATCTATCCATCCATCCATCCATCCATCTATTATATTCTGATTGAACCCAGGCCCCTTGCCCTTGCCAGGCAAATACATCCCTGATAAACTCTAGACAGTTCCATATTACTATTTCTCTTACAGTTTGGGTTGGCTAGAAAGTTGCCTCGGCCGTCTCAGTGCTGGGATTATAGGTATGAGCCACCAAACCCAGATTCCTTCATATCATTTTTAATTTTTAAGAGTTGGAACCAAATGCTGACAATTCAGAACTCTCTCTCACAAAGATTTTGTCTGAGATCATAGAAGGACACTTACTGCTTGATTTCTTTCTGTTTTAGCAATGAAGATTTCCAACTCAGTGTATGTACTTTATATAAACTAGCATTAAGCAAAAGAGTAATTTTCAAAGGCAATACTTTTAATGAGAGTTAAGAACAAGATGCTGCCATTCCTACTGATAAGAACATTTTCTTTATCAACTCTTCAAAATCCCGAGTTGGAAGTAGCAATTTCCCTCAGCAATTTGCTCTTGATCCTCATCTATCTGAGAGTCAAAGTGATCCTGGCTGCTTGTCTGTGGTTCCTTTTAAGTTAATTTCAACATCAGACACAATTAGTCTCTGATTTTGGAGTCTTTATTCTTACAGGGGATTAAAAATGTTTTAATTTTTATCCTCTAGGATATCTGGTTGGGCCTGAGACCAAAAGTGACTTGAGAAAAGTACACACACAGATTTTTTCATGCAGACAAGGTTCCAACAGAAATGAAGAGCCCTCAGAGTACCCTCAATCACATGCTTACATACTGTATAGAATGTTGAATTGTGAAAAATCAAATGCGTGTGGAGATCAAAGAAGAAAAGAGGTATTGAAATGATGTACATTTATAAAGATACTTTTCTGCTTCAAATCATCATAAGTGACAAAATATTTATTTATATTACTTTATTTTTACTGGCTATCTTATTTATTTACATTCAAATGTTATCCCCATTCCCAGTTTCCCCTCTGAAAACCCCCTATCCCACCCTCCTCCCCTGCCTCTATGAGGGTGCTCCCCTATCCACCCACTCACTCCTGCCTCACCACCCTAGCATTTCCCTACACTGGGGCACGAAGCCTCCACAGAACCAAGGGCCTCCCCTCCCATTGATGCCAGATTAGGCCATCCTCTACTACATATGCATCTGGAGCCATGGGTCCCTTCATGTGTACTCTTTGGTGGGTGGTTTAGTCCCTGGAAACTCTGAGGGGGTCTGGTTGGCTGATATTGTTGTTCTTCCTACGGGGTTGCAAATCCCTTCAGCTCCTTCAGTCCTTTCTCTAACTCCTCCATTGGGGACCCAACGCTCAGTCTGATGGTTGGCTGTGAGCACCCCCCTCTGCATTGGTCAGGCTCTGGCAGAGCCTCTCAGGGGACAGCTATACCAGGCTCCTGTCATCAAGTACTTCAGCAATAGTGTCTGGGTTTGGTGTCTGCAGATGGGATGGATAGTATAGGAAAATGAGAGGTCTGAGTGCCCCCTTTCACCAGCTGTGTTTGAACCTTAACACAAAATACTCCTAGTGGCCATATGCCATATTTTGGGGTGTCTTAGACTTACTCTTAGTTC
The DNA here is from genome assembly GCA_028551405.1 of Uromys caudimaculatus. Taxonomy (NCBI): domain Eukaryota; kingdom Metazoa; phylum Chordata; class Mammalia; order Rodentia; family Muridae; genus Uromys; species Uromys caudimaculatus. The sequence continues at coordinate 105,720,944 of CM052704.1, forward strand.
CAGAAGCGATAAAAACTAAAGTTATTTTTGGGGGACAGGACGGCTATAGAATCACCAAGAATCATGTGCTCACATTATAGTGTCTGAAAGAAAGTGTCTCTTGTATCCCTCAAAGCTCTTGCAGACCCTTAGACTCACAGGCCAGGGGGCAAAGGGTACTAGAGCTATTCTGAACTCTGAGCTCTCCACTGGTCTTTAAGCCTCTGTTTACCTTGCAGCCAATGTCTTCTTTTAGTGTTGCTAAGAAGAATTTAAGAAGAATTCAGTTTAGTTAACTGACACAAGGGAAGAATGGGGGATTTTGTCAAGTTAATGTTATAGATTTTGATGAAAAAGTAGGTTTCCCTCTTAGGCTTGTTAAATTTTTTTCTTGCTTCCAGTGCCCTGATATTTCTTCACTTTCAAAATATGTTCATAAAACTCATTATTCCTAGATACCGTCGGATTTGTTTAAAATGATTCACTACAGAGTTAGGTGTGCTGTGAAGGCATTGCACTGAGGCAGCTGTATTTTTAGAACGACTTCCTAAGAGTTCAGTGCTGCAGGGAGAGAAAAGTTTACAGGTTTTTGAGAGACAAAAGAATCTTGGTGAATGTCTCCATTTCTTTGAGCTGTGAGACCCAGAGTGTTTAAATCTCCATTTATTTAAGAGTGCCTTTCCAGGGAGGCGGAAACAACCAGGAAAGCAGAAGGATGCTATCACCAGTGGGGGCAGTAATAGTCTACACTTCCTTTATCAGCCTACGGTTCCGTAAGTTCCAAGCAAGTGATATGTGAACTGTGGGAAAGATGAAGAAGTCATTTCTAGCCACGGCAGGAGGATGGCTGCCTAGGAAACACAAAGCACTTAGCTTTTTCTTCTTTCTATTAATGCCAACGATATATTCTTTTCTCATTTGAAACACTGAGTAGAAACTGATGGGTGTATAGAAAGGGCAGAAAGACAGCTAGTGACAAACCGGAGACAGCACTGACTATAGGTGCTTCTGGGATTTACATAAATTGAGCTGAACATTAGAGTGATCAAGCCACTTCTTGTTTAATTTGAACATTATCTCACTTACTACTAATATATTATGTATAATATTATACGATTGTATTATACCATTATATTATATTTATTATATTGTGTAAGCCATAGGTTTTTACAATGAAATTTCTTTTGCTTTGAGAAATTTTATATTTTTCTTTGTTAAAAAGCCAGAACTCTAAAATTCAACCTCAAGGATAATTTCTTTTGAGTTATACACGCTACAATTAATAAACTGAGAAAATATGTCAGCCTGGAGAGGCTCACACAATTTTTCATGCCATAGAGGATGAAAGTTGAGAAGATTGAGGGATTTAAAAATTATTGCTCAATTTTCTTATAAGGAAGAAGACCAAAGACTGATGTATCTGCAACTAGCCCTCTAAGTACATCTTTAGTGGCAAGGGTAGTAATCGTGATTCAGTACCGGGGGGATAAATGTTTGAGATGAGGAGAAATTCGGGAGTTTGCGATATAGCTCTGTTTGCAGAGTATGTGACCACTGTACTAGAATGTCCCTCTCCTCTTTCTATCTTTGTCTCTCCTAAACTCTTTTTTATTTTTGATATTTTATTTATTTTTATGAGTATGAGTGTTATATCTGTCTGTATGTCTGTGCACCATTTACATGGAGTACCCATGGAAGCCAGAAGAGAGAGTCAGATCTCCAGGGACTGGAGTTACAGATGGTTGTGAGGCATCCAGTGGGTGCTGGTAACCAAACTCTGCTCCTCTTTGAGAGAAATCAGTGCTCTTAACTGCTGAGCCATCTCTCCAGCCCTTACATTCTACCTGCAGTTCAGATGCCTCTAAGCGTGAGTCAGTTGATAGAATTGCTCTGTTCAAATATTCCCCTAGTTTCTCTAGATCTTACTGAAATAAAATTTTAAGATCATGATATGGAAGTGGGGGAAACAGTTCTACAGGCAAGATTGCTTGCAGCATGAGCATGGGAACCTGTGTTTCCATACCTGGAACCCTCGGGGAAAGCCTAGCACGATTATGCGTCTGTGTGTACATCTTTAACCCCCATTCTGGAGGGGTGGATGGGAAGACAGGAAGATGGATGGCTAGAGCTTGTTGGCCTCAAGCCTAGCTGCACTCCAAGTTCAGTGAGAGACCTGGTCTCATCACCACTACATACACATGTAACACACACACACACACACACACACACACACACACACACACACATACATGCACACACACTCACAGTCACAGTCACACATACAACATACACAAACACACTCACACATACACATACCACACACACACACTTACACACAACAAACACACATAGTCACATATACAACACATTCACACACACTCATACACACCACACACACCACACACTCACCCACACTCACAGTCACACACACGTTCACACACACACTACACTCACACATACCACACACACATACAACACACTCACACACACACACCACACACACACTCACAGTCACACACATACAACATATATAAACACACTCACACATACACATACCACACACACACTTACACACAACAAACACACATAGTCACACACACAACACACACACCCCACTCACACACCACACTCATACACCACACTCACACACCACACTCATACACCACACTCACACACCACACTCATACACCACACTCACACACCACACACACCACACACTCACCCACACTCACAGTCTCACACACACATTCACACACACACTACACTCACACATACCACACACACATACAGCACACTTACACACACACACACACACACACACACCCCACACACAGTCACACACAACACACACATACACACTCACACACATTCACACAGAAGACCCTCACACCCACCCACACACACTCACATATACACACTCACACACATACACACACACATTCACACAGAAGACACTCACACCCACCCACACACACTCACATACACAGGCACACACATGTGCACACACACTCTCTCACACTCATATACACATATATACCCACAAAGAGAGAGAGAGAGAGAGAGAGAGAGAGAGAGAGAGAGAGAGAGAGAGAGAAAACAAATTATAAAATTAAATTTTAAAAAGGGTCGGTCTACATTCTTCTTCCACTGGAGTTATATCTTAGCAATCTCTCTCCCCTTGGCGATCTCTTTCCAGTCTCCCCTGGCCTCAGCTTTTCTGCCTTTGTGTTTTTCATTTGACTCCTTTGCCTTACACTCTATCTCACCAGGTATTTGTAAGGTGCTCATTGTGTTCAGGTTTGCAGTCTCATGCCTCCTTATTTGTGAGATCTGTGTGTACCAGTTATCTAAACCGCGAGGCCCTCTGGCCTTTTCTATTGCTTGTTCACTGTTTGACATCGTAGATATTTCACCAAGCTGTGTTTCTTCTCTCTGTAATGGCCTGAGGGCTGACGTCTTTACCTCCAATAGATCACTGTCTGTGTTTTAATTAGCAATGCAATAGAGACTTAATAAATATTTGAATATGAAATGCATGGAGAAATGGATGCTGTCTAAATGCAACTTGTACAATGATTCACGGGGTAGGAAATAGCATTAGGTGTCTCTCTTTTAACATAAGAACTTGAATAAAAAGTAAGTGGCTCTCTTTTATGCTAAATTAGATGGTTATTATTACAATTGATACGGTGATATAGGGAATTAAGGAAAACAAATCAAGCAAAAGTTTACACTTGTCTTTGTTACTTTAGAATTACTTTTCAAAGTAGATTCTTACTCCCTCCCATGTTGGTGCTTTTTAGTCCTTCCCTTAATTCACTGTGCTCCCGGATGGATTCTCTTTATAAGATACTTATCTATAGGTCATCTATATGCAAATGGAGTTGTCACATTTATAAACAATCTTTTGGATGTCAACAAAAACAGACTGAAGAAACGTTAGTGGAAGTTAGTATTTTTAGTAACCCCGAAGATCTCACAAGAGGTTCAGAACTCCAGGGTGCCCAGAACACTGAGAGCTGCCACACCACATCCCTGGCTCTATTACAGACTCACCCTGAGGTGCTTGCGCAGACCTGACCCCTGATCCCTGATTAACAATGCCTCTGGGATTCCTCAGCAGGAGCACAGCGGCCCTTGCTTTGAGTCTTGCTGCTCTGATCTTTCAAAAGATGTTCAGTGTCTTTCCTGGAAATCCAGCAGAGGTTCATAGGAAGGAGATCAGATTTTATTCCTGCAGACACCCGTTTATCTCTCTCCCAAATGTGGCTTAGCAGAAAACTGCCCACCTTCCCCAGGGTCCCATTTTGTGTAGTGACTTACCAGGGGGAGGAAGAGGAGAATAAGTAATTTCAACTAAACCCTACTTGATCAATATTAACCCATTGCTCTGACTGGGAAAACGGTTCTCAATAAGGCACATAACTGCTGGTAGAGACTACTCTGGGGCCACACTTGCTGACTGCTATTGTTCAGCACACACATGGCTACAGTTTTCCGCTTAAGGTTTTTTGTCTCCTCGCTCAGTACTTTATCCTAAGAGAATCAGGTGATTAAAGGGGTCAGAATATGGCACTCTGTTACCATGGAAACTGGAAGTTCCTCAGCTCCTATGCTGGTTGCTTGCTCTCTCTAACTAGCTGTATGTAATTCTAGCAGAATAAAGGATTTTTGCTAAGTGAAAATATGAACCTCAAAGATTGTTTCCTTCAGTGTATGAGGGAGGAGAGCCAATATTTTCACAATTCGGGGACACAGGCAATTAAGAGCTGGGATTTGGGCGCTTAAATTTACTGTCACTATAATATCTAGTCCCTGGACTTGTGGCTGTTTTCTTTTTAAAGCCCTTTAAGCATCTTACAACCATGAGAAAGCTGGGAGAGTGTGCTTTCAATGCAGTTCATTCCTGCTGTGAGAGAAGCAATTACAATGTGTTTTATGAAATTCTACTGGCTCCTTTGAAGACTTTCCTGTGCCTGTGTTTACCCGCACTGTCTCATTTGTCTCTTCCTAAAATTATGAAGTGAATTCTATTATTTTCACTTTATAGGTGGATGCATTATTTATTCTATTGCTGTGTTAAAACACCATGACCAAGGCAAACTTGTAGAAGGAAGGATTTATTGGAGTTATGGTTCGAAAGGGTTGGAGTCCATGATGGCAGAGTGGTAGTAGCAGCAGGTGGCAGGAAGACAGGGCAGCTGGACCAGCAGCTGAGAGCTCACATCTCAAATCACAGACAAGAAGTCGGAGAACAAATTTGAAATGGTGCAAGTCTTTATATTCTAGAAGCCTACTCTAGCTTAGTAACACTGGGAGTCTCACTAGACCATTGTCTTCATCAGTGTTCTAGTGCTGTGAAGAGACACTATGACCAGGCCAGCTCTTATAAAAGAAAGCATTTCATGGGGGCTTGCCAATGGGTTTAGAGGTTCATTTTAATCATGGTGGGGAGCATGATGGCACACGGGCAGATGTAGTGCTGGAGAAATAATTGAGAGTTCTACATCTCAATCTCCAGGCAGAAGAAAGAGCATGGGAGGGAGGGAGGGATGGAGGGAGGGAGAGAGGGTACACCAAGAGAGAGACAGAGAAAGAAAGAGAGAATGAGAGATACAGGACACACATAGGGACACATACACACACACAGAGAGAGAGAGAGAGAGAGAGAGAGAGAGAGAGAGAGAGAGAGAGAGAAGACAGAGACAGAGAGAAAGACAGAGAGAAAGAAGAAAGAATAAATGAGAGAGGACACACACACACACACACACACACACACACACACACACACACATACACACACAGATCCTCCACTGGGGGTAGCTTAGGCTTTTGAAACCTTAAATCTCTCTCTCCCAGTGACTCACTTCCTCCAACAAGGCCACACCTACTCCAACAAGGCCACACCTCCTAGTCCCTCTCAAGTAGTGCCACTCACTAATGACCAAACATTTAAGTATATGAGCCAATGGTGTCCATTCTTATTGAAACCACTACAACTTCTTAGCTCAAGGTGGAGGTCAGCATAAAAGATGGATGCTTCAACTTCCCAGAGTCAAGTGGATAATTCTAGAAGACATTCTATATGTTTAGAGGTATTAGTAGAATCCAAGTCCACTCTAAGGAATTTGTCTGTGACTTTGTTAATACACCGCATACTACTCTTTATATTTCCATATATCATCCTCCATACACATGGACTCCTGATTTTTAGGGTGAGATCATAAATGCAATTCCTTTACTTAGGTTTCTGCCCTAGACTCTGCTTACAGGAATATCTAAACTAGGAACCATAGTACCCTATGAAAAATCAAAAGTGATGGTGCTTATATGGTAGTAAGACTGGCAACTAAGCTTTGACTGAGCCTATGTAGTCAAACAGTCTCATGTGTGTATGAATTCTGGCTTTATTATTTGACTATCTTACAATACTGCTACTCAGTCAGATAACCCGAGCCAATAATCCAAATGGAAAAAATAATCTTACCTCATAGGGTTGATGGTTGTGAGATGCTCAGGAAGCTGATAAGCCATTTATTGTGAGGACTGTGATTCTTGCCCCAGGTTTGGGTTTTGTTTATGACACCATGGTGGGCAGTGGTAAGCAGAGAAGGGGAACAGTTGTGAGGCAGTCATGAAGATAAATGTGTGGACAAAGAGAACTTGAAGCACATACTTTCTCCTTGGAGAGAGTAAACTCAACTAAACATTGGTTAGGGGTTTATATTCATATGAAAATGGCAGAAATTTAGCAGGACAACATTTTCTCAATATGATTATAAGCAATTTTCTTGAAATTATCTACTTTTCCTCATGTCTCTTCAGGGAGAAAATGATGAATCTCTTGTTACAAGTTAAGAATGTGGAGCTTCCCAATAGTCAAAAACTTCTATGCAAACACTCCTTCAATTTATTAAGATGCTTACTGTATTAGATTTAGTGCCTTTCTGTTAAAGAGATGATACCGTGAAACAGAACTGGAAGTTGATGCCTGTAGAATGGATCTAGAGTTACCTTGAAAACAGGGGAACTACCAAACAGGAACGAGGAAGTGCTCATCCCGGAAGTCTTAAAATTGCCTCTCAAGGCCGTTTGACAGTGTTCGTGTATGTCATACCTATACCTGGAGGCCTGTGCACACCCTCACACTCAAAATCTTAGTTAGAGTGACAGAAAAACATATCTTGAGTATTCAGCTATGTGACCCTAAAGATAATAGAAGTCATCAAAGTGAGGACTTCCTAAACATTTTCCACTAAAAGTTTTGGGTATGAGAATTTTTTAGCACAACCGTGGATACATAGTAATATAAAGTAGGCAAACAAACCAAACATTAATAATAAAGAAATTAAATAGACAGTTAAATAAGGAATAAATCACAAATTGCTTTTAAAACTATTTTTTGCTATAACATACTTTTACCATTTATTAAAAACAAAAGCAAATTTGGATACTACTAGCTTGGATATGCTTGTTTATTTTTACATAGAGAACTAAATATTGGCTGAATATTTTACATTGTAGGATATAAAGCATCTTCAACATTTTTCAGAGTTTATTACTATTTAGATTTTATACTTTTCAATGCTAACAATATTGCTTTGAATAAATGTGTAATGCAAGATATCACATGTATGTTTGAGACCATGATGGAAATTGTTGGAAATTTTGGCTTAATTTCAACCCAACATTCATTTAAAATATAATTAAGTGCACATATTACATGTAATCCAAGTCAGAACTCAAGTAGCAACTTTTAAAAGCAAACATTCCAATGCAATAGAATTTGAGGATACACCAATTTGGTACTTAAATACTGAGAATAGTATTAGAAAAATAGGAAGTGTGTTTTCACAATTAAACCATTATACTTCTGTAATGACAGAAAATTTTGTATGTACAATGATATACCATCATTTGCAGAACATATAGTCTTAAATGTGAGCTGAGGTGTTTCAGGTATTTATTGATATTCCCTGGCATGATGGCATGCACAGTGCAGTGTGCAGGTTGTGTGTTCAGAGCCACAGCTGCATTGAACTCGTATACATGGAAACCTGCCAACAATTTTGGATTAATTACACATTTGATTTTGAATTAATTCTTGGCTGTGCACTCAGAAGCCTTTATTTCCTGTTGCCAGATTTTTCACGACCCTCACCTTCAGTTACTCCACACGGTGTTGTAAGCAATCAAGAAGCTGTGATCTGAGCTGGAATTCTTCCCTCCATTCTCACACACTGCAAGACAGACACAGAGAATGGTGACGCTAGTAATCTACGCATGCGTGGTTCTTCCCACCCTCAGGTCTCTGACCCATCTTGTTTTATAAGATGGACAGACTTAGCGGTATGCTCTCCTGATATCATAGAGGAGAAAACAGACACACAAGAACTTTATCCCAGATGTGTACTTAATAACTAATTAAAATGAGACTTGATTCTTGTTTATGAAACTTTCTCTTTTCTAAGGAACAACCCAGAGACCTCCAGGGGATGAATAAGGACTGAGTGTCTGTAGCTCTGCATCCTGAAACAAGATCTTGCGTTGCTGCTTGTTGGCAGCTCAGTTGCTGAGGCGAGTACCTCTTTCCACTTCTTCTCCATCCTGTTGTAAGTTTCTGTTCTCATCCAGACCTCGAGTCCTTCTTCCTTAGGGAATTTCTACGAGAAACACACACACACACACACACACACACACACACACACACACACACACACACACGCATGCGCGCACACACACGCACTCACACTTCTTTTTTCTCAATTTTATATCACTTAATTCTTAGAGAAACTCACACAACACTTGACCATTCTCAGTAGTTTTCCATGGATGAGAACCTTCACCGGATTATAAATTCTCTGAAGGCAAATTACAAACTTGTTTGGTGAGCACTGTTCCCTCCTTATTTCCAGCAACACTCGACCCAAATCAAAAGTTTCTGTGCATCTATTGTCTTACCATAGTTTATATTTTTGCCTCTGCTGGGGCTCTAGGTTTGGCTGTCACTGTTTGCTTGCTTGGTTGATTTGGGTAGAAATGTGAGTTTAAAGTTTATGTTGGCCTCTTCCTTTTATGATCTATCAGAAAACTCTAGACACAATTAAATAGATTGCTAGCAGTAGCAGAGCTCTGGATCCATTTTCTATGCAAATGCAAATTCAGAAACAAGTGTGGCTGCTAGGATCCTAAACTGTTTTGCTGACTTTAGCACATCTCCTGTACTTTGAGCATGTGACATAGGTCATATGACTTAATGGAGTTAAAATGCGAAAAGTTAACAACCCTCGATGCACGGGAAACTCCATTTTATAGTGACACTTCCTGACTCTTACCCTGGTTCAGTCTTCCTTTATACTTAGGGTAGACTATTTTATCAAATGCATTTACAAATGAATTATGCTGTGCCTATGTATATTAAAACACTGCTGACTCATTTGGCAGTCTTTGGAAGGTTAACAAATTAGAGAAACTGCTGTCCACCCATTTTCAGCCATGACATGGTGGAGACACTGCCTTTTTCAAAAAATGCTTCCAATTTCACTCTCATGTCTCCATTTAGTGAGCCTAAAAGGGCGAGGAGGAATGCTTTGGCTTTCTTTTATGGACCAGGTATAAATTTCCAAAATTCACACTTAAAGATATGTACTACCAAGAGAAGGATAGAGGTATATCCCAAGAATCAAAGAAAAATAATCTGTCTTACACTCACAGTAATGTCCACGCTCTAGGATATCCAAGCCACAATGGCACCTGGAGAAACCAAGAAGCGTTCTGAAGTACAAACCTATGAATGTTCCTTTATTCCAAATAGTCTCTCATTCTGGAGGCAATGGTGCTGATACTGTGGCCTCCAAGTTCTTTTCAGCTAAAATTAAAGGGTTTGCGAAAACCATGATTGCAAAATCAACTTTCATAAAGGCTCTGCATAATGACAGAAGAGAATGAACTTTTAAATGATATATTTTCTAGTGTGCAAAATACTGGGTTTCACTACCATTTTCATACATATGATTGAACTCTGCTCACATTTGTTCTCCCTGACTCTTCTCTCCCCACTGTGACCCCTTCTATGCAGAATTTTTATATACTCTACCTTTTCAGATTTGTGTGTCCAGTCTATCTTATTTTGATATTGTTTTGTTCAATTGTTATTTATAAACTCACACATGCAATATTCTTTCCCTGCTGGGAAGACGATGTGGGATAACTGGTTCTGAGGAGGAAGCCTGACATCTTATAACGGAAGGGAAGAAGGACATGGTGGCCAACCCTCCATCTCTGTCCTAAAATGTCCGAGACAATCAGCAAGACAAAGCACTTCACTTGGCCCAGAGTTTTAGAAGTGTTAGTCTAAATTATTTGGCCCTGTTGTTTTGTGCCTGTAGTGAGGCAGGGTACCATGTAAGAGGGCATTGTGGAGAATAATTTCCACAACCCGGCAGACAGAAGCAAAGAGAAACAGAAAGGGGTAGGGCCCAATATCCCCTTTGAAGATACTCCCCAAATGAATGACTTTCCAGTGACCCTTCTCCCATTGGGTTCCATGTCCTAAGTTGCCCCGTAGGTTAGTGATTAAGCCTTTATCACATGGACATTTGGGGAACATTCCAGACTCAAAACAGCCGAAGAATAGGACTGTTGAAGGGCTGTGGGAAAGTGATGGACTAGTTCATGCTAATAATATGTCAATAGAAGGCATTTATGCACATTATAGAGGAGGATTTACTGGACTGGCTTACATGTAAAGGGGCTAAGTAGTCCAACAATAGCCACTCTGCACACGAGTGAGAAAGAATCTTTAGTTACTCTGCCCAAGAAGCTGGATGCCTGAGAAATTCTAATTCAGTTGTTAGCCTGCAAGTATTCTCAACAGCTACTGGTACCTAGGACTGTGCATAGAAAGGCTAAAGGAATCAAAGTTTGATAGTAGAGGAGGAACGTGGGAGCAGCCAGGATATGCATTCACTCAGAAGACATGGGGCTTGCAAGCGTGTCCTTTTGACTTCTTTGCATATGGACCACTAGCCCAGCGGAAGGTATGGATCATTCTCTCTAGTCACTGTGCCACATGCAAACCCTCTCTGGAAGTGTCTCTCTAGACACACAGATGTACTTAACCAATACAAGACATCCCTTAATCTAGCCAAGTTAATAGCCAACACCAACCACTGTAGAGTGCCAGTCAGGACTTGCTACTTTGGGGAGCAACCTGTCTGATTTCCATGATGTCACTGGTTCTAGATAGCCCCACCCTACCCCTCCCCACACATTTCACTAGGTTGCATAATGACTGACTTCTTTGTCCACTGTATAGTGTGTTGTTTAATTTTTACATCTCTCAGAAACATGAACTCTTTATAAAAGCAGCTGTAGGTAGCTTTCTCCATTTCCAATTTTTATATTTTTCCAATAATGCTTGTTGCTACCCTCTGCATAGGGTCGTGTATATAATTTCTTTCTATTAGAAAGCATAATCTGGCAGAGACCTGATAATATCATCAGTGGAATTTTTTAAAGATGAAAACAAAAATTGTAATAAAATATTATTTGGGGGGAAAATAAAATATTTTTAAATGTAATGATGATGCATTTATTCTTGAAAAAGTGCAAAGAACTTCAGTACTATCCCCACAAGAGAAATATATATATATCTTAGTCAGGGTTTCTATTCCTGCACAAAACATCATGACCAAAATGCAAGTTGGGGAGGAAAGGGCTTATTCAGCTTACACTTCCACACTGCTGTTCATCACCAAAGGAAGTCAGGACTGGAACTAAGCAGGTCAGGAAGCAGGAGCCATGAAGGGATGCTACTTACTGGCTTTCTTCCCCTGGCTTGCTCAGCTTGCTTTCTTATAGAACCCAAGACTACCAGCCCAGGGATGGCACCACCTACAATGGGCCCTCCCCCCTTGATCACTAATTGAAAAAATGCCTTACAGCTGAATCTCATGGAGGCATTTCCTCACTTGAAGCTCCCATCTCTGTGATAACTCCAGCTTGTGTCAAGTTGACACACAAAACCAGCCAGTAAAATATATATATATATATATATATATATATATATATATATATATATATATATATATATATATACATATATATAATTTCTTTCACATTTGTGACATTGCAGTGAAATACCCATTGCTATCCACCCCCTTTTATTTTAGTGGAGAGGAAACTGAGATGTATTTTTCATCTTTATGAGGTCAAATGACATTATTGAAAGGATTTGAAATAAATTTTAATACCCACGAATTTAATCATTATGGCAGGTTATTTCCCCTTGGGATTTATTATGCCTTAAAATCACTTCACTTGGTCTTAACTATTACTGGAAAGTATAAAGTAGGAAGTTTGGTTGTTTGATCCCAGTGATATCACTCTGTGAGTTCTTGCGTCACTGACTTCTTATTTGTTCATTAAGTGAGAATATTGGGTGGGGGGACGTGCTCCTGGCCGATTACCTACAGACATACCATCATTCCTTAGCTTCTCTGACAGCTCTGGGTGCTGTCTGTACCTTACCTGGAAGTCAGGTTCCCATTTCATCCCGAAACCAGTCTCAAGTTTAAGATCAAGCTTAAGTACTGGCCCATTCTAAGAGTCTTTTCTACATCTCAAAAAGAACTTTATCTCCTGCCCTTACCCAAGGTGTGTTAACATTTTCTGTACACAATCAAGTGAGAAACACACGGACAAAGGATCAGATGATAATTCACTGGGTTTGGAATCATTCTACAAAAATGTGATATCCCAGCTCCGTTTTATAAACCTTGAAGAAGTTGAAGATAATGATTTTCCTGGTGCTCATGTTATATAAAAAAAATCTTCCCTTCCTATACTAATTGGAATTCATGTTTATGTTTGCTCATTAAAATTTTTCTTTATGGTTGATCTACTTTTATTTTTTTTAAAGGAAATTTACATTTTCTGTGGTAGCTGCTCTTCAGAGTTGGCCACAATCCGTCTGATATACTGCCAAGCAACTGATTTCTTGTATCCGGTTCTTTTAGTTGATGGATCCCCTAAAGTTGCTTTCCTGAAAGGAAAACTGGGCGTTCTCTCTTTTTAAACCAATCATGCTAACAGCTCTAATTCAGGAGAACAGTTCATGCTACCTACAGAACTATAATTAAGTGGCCCACTGAAGCTATGCCATGTTGTAAGGAGAATGGTTATAAATCTGGACCGTTCAAAATGATGTTAGTATGTCCTATCTTGTGATTCAAATGGACAGCAGCAGTGCTGGGGATCAGCTTCTAGGACCTCTGTATCCTTTGGATTTCTGTTTTTCTAAGGTGTCTTAAATTCCAAATGTAAGACCGCAGGCATGCTGACAGAATCATGGGAGTGAACTATGATAACCCGGCATGCTGTGGGCTGCATGCTGACAAGCATCGAAAAGGAAGGAGAAATAAAGTAGATCAAAATAACTCTGACAGAAACCTCCAGCAGGGCAAATGAGGATGGTGCAGTCTATCAATTTTCTGGGTAAGTATGTACAGCTTCAAGTGATTTATTGAAAATTATACACCCTACATCTAAGGGTGCAAACAGGTTCTTTTTTTGTTTTCTAACACTTCAATGGGGCAAAGGGATTTTGTAGGTCCGGGGTAAGTAGAAAGGAATACCAAATAATTTAATTAGAACTCAATCTACATTTATACTGAAACTTGAAAACAGAAGTCTACCCTACAATAACACAAGAGTTCTTGTTTGAATAGGCAAGACTCTCCAGTTTTGGAGGATCTATTTACTGATTCATTGTTCATTTTCCTTCCTTCCTGTAAGCCCTTCACCCTTTAGGCTCTCCCTTCTTCTGGGTGATAAGGGTGCTGGGACTAGGAAGCCAGGGGTCTGTCAGCGACCTTCCTGATTGGAATCTCTGTTTACAACAGGAATAGAGTTAGTGCCCCATCCGTAGTCTGGGTTGGTTAGTGCTGAGTACCAGCTTGTTCTCTTGGTCCTCTCCAGAGCAACCCAACCCTATCTGAGCTCTCTTGACCCTCCTGACTAAGAGTGAAATACACATTTAAAATAGAAAAACTACTTTAAACCACCATAACATTAAAAAGTATTCCAGTTGCATTAGCTACTTATCTGGTTTCAGCTACAAAGTATCTGACTCATGAAATTTAGGAAGGGAGGAAGGAAAGAATGCTTTATTTTGGTTTGTGGTTTGAGAGTACAATCCTTCATGACAGAGAAATCAGAGCAGTGGAGATTAGAGGCAGTGGGTCACACAGCAGTCTCAGTTAGGAAGGCAGCATCTACTGTGCTCAACTCCCTTTCTGTTCTTGGTCCAGGATCTCAGTGGGTGGAATGGTGCTGTCCCCAGTAGGTGGATCTTTCAACTCCATGTGACTGTGACCTAATGTAGACAGTCCCTTGAAGGCTTCCACAGACATCTGTCTCCTACATCACTCTAGATCTCATCAAGTAGACAGTCACGATTAACCAGTGCTGTTCTAGTCTACTGTGTGGGTCTGGGGACTGAGCTTAGGTGATCAGGCTTGCTGGCAAGTCCCAGGGCCTACTCATCCATCTTGCTAGTCCTCTGCCTGCTTAAATACTATAGAGACTTTTTTCTTCTTTAAATTAAAGTAATATTTAAACTTTAGAAATAACATGATCTGGCATTTATGCATATAAATACTTTTTTTTTTGAGGAAAATAACCAAACAGTAAATATTTGGGGTTGTGGGATACAAAGAGTTTTGTTGCAACTATTCAGCTTTGCTGGTACAGTATAAAAGGAGCCATAGTCAATATGTAAACACATGGATACTGAAATTTTACTTTGTATAAATTTTACAGCACAAAATAATATTTCAGCCATATTTTTGAGCCAGACTGGTCTTACGGACTAATCCTAAATTTAGTAAGTACAAAATAATGTCTCTTATTTTTTTCACTCTTTTTTTTTCTTCTACATGTAGGCAGCCAAAGGAAGACAAAGGAAAAGGAAACAAGTATCCCTTGTTCACCAGCGACCTTGGGCATGCCTGGCTTTCTTCCGAGTTGCTACATTCCTGATACCTGTCACTCTTTTAATGATACTCCTTTAACCCCAGATAAGAGGGACTATGGCTGGCTCACTCAGGACTGTTTCTAACCACACTTTGCACTACCTTCATCCGCCAAAATAAGAAAACCAAACACTGGCCTTCAGGAGAGTCATGGAGCTGGAGTACATGACTCAATCATAGCTAATGAGATCAGGAAGGCAGTCCTTCTGAGGACTTCTGAGAAGACCGCTTGTGCAGCAGAGGTAGCCTTCCACAGGATGAGTAGTCACCTCCTCACTACCACTGGGAAGAAAAAGGTAGTTGGGGGAAGAGGCTTTTGACCATCGTTTGCACTCTCTTGTCTTCTGTTTTATTTTTATTTTATGTATGAGGGTCTTTTGTTTGCAGGTATGTCTGTACCATATTTGTGAAGTGACCAAGGAGGTCAGAAGAAGCTGTTGGCTCTCCTGGGACTAGAGTTACAGGACTGCCATGGGTTCTGGGAACCGTGTAGGTGCTGGAATCAACCCTGGACCCTTTGCAAAAGCATCCTGAGCTCTTTCCTGCTGAGCCATCTCTCCGACTCTACTTTGAACTTTTGAGTTGATGCTGTAATTACCGTCCAATATTTTACTATTCTTGAAAATAAAACATGCTAATTTGTGTAAGCCATACTGAACTAGTTTTTCTGTTACAGGATAAGTAATTCCTAACTGACTCAGATAGGGAATTGGACTTTTGCAGCAGAAAAATACATTTGCATAAATTCTACTAGAAAAAGCATGAAAGTATGATGTTTTCAATAAAGAACTCAGTAGAGGGGTTAAGTAGCTGATGACAACAACCAGATTAAACTACCAGATTAGATCATCAAGTCTTTCTAAGAGGCATCAGCAAGGGGATAAATATACTGACATAACACAAAACTAAGAGCTCTGGAAAATATGGGCAGAAGCATTAATATCTATATGAGAATTATTTCTAATGGAAAAGCTATCCTAGTGAGAAAACTAAGGGAAGATACTCATACAAATAAGGAAAAGGTTGCATGCAGTGTAAAACAGAATAGTTTTTTTTAAAAAAAGACTTAGATATATACAGTATCTAAGCCTAAGAAAATTTCAAACAGCTTTCAAAAACGAAACATATATTTCCGAACTCTTCTTAGTAGTGAAGATTGAGCCCAGGGCCTCACATACTCTAAGCACATATTATATACCACTGTCATATATAAGCACATATTATATACCACTGTCATGTATAAAGACATATTATATACCACTGTCATATACAAGCACGTTATATACCACTGTCATATATAAACACATATTATATGCCACTCTCCCATATAAGCACATATTATATGCCATTGTCATATATAAGCACTTATTATATACCATTGTCATGTATAAACATGTATTATATACCACTGTCATATATAAGCATGTATCACATGTCACTGTTGCACATCAGCCCCAAGAATACTGTTTCAGGGTGTGGAATAGAAAATATTTGGGTCTAGACTTTTCCTTCCATGAATTATCATTTTGATGCATTCAGTGCTTTATAAGGTTTATAATGCAATGATTCTTTAAAAACACAATCTAGGGTAAATATTGGGAAAAAGGAACAATAAGGCAAATTTTGTCTTCCTATATTTGTATAAAGTTTCATTTGGACACATTTCTGTTCATTTATTTATGTATCATCTATGGCTTTGTTCCTGCTAGCATGGCAGAATGGCAGAGTTGAGTAGCTATGACAAAGAATGTGTGTTCCACAAGCCAAAATATTTACTATATGTCCTTTAAAAAAAGTTGGCCAATCTGCTCTAGAATAAAATATTTAAACTGGAAAAGAAATAAAAAGTATTTAATGGAAAGCAGTTCAGAACGAGTGAGTAACTTGGTGACATTTCTCTGTTTAAATAACAAAGGACCAAACCAAACTGAAACATTCCCAGTCTAGAATTAGAGTATTTTACATTCAAATGCCACATAAATAGGAGGGAAGACTAGAGGAGGCAAATTTGTAGTTGTGTTTGCTTCTTTGTGCAGCACTTTGGATTTGTCTTTAACAACAGCATCCCTTTTAAGGGATACCCTTACATGCAGAGATAATTAGAGCCCAAGTGTGGTAGAGAGCGTGGGAGAAGGCTGAGATGTGGGATTTTATATGCGTCCACGATGCCCAAGTTACTAAGAGAGTCAGTGTGGACACATAGTTAGGTTAGCGCACTACCTGCCCCAGCTCTGGGAAACCAACTAGGTTTAAAAATTTTCATTTAAAAATAAAAATTTCTTGAGGTTGGTTTTTCTGTAAGTCTTGTAATGTTTCTCTGTGAGGCAGCTCCCACTTTAAACAGGGGTGATGTAGCTGTGAATGGGCTTGCAACTCAGAGGGGAAGTAAACAGGTATGTTCTAGCAGTTGTTAATGCTAACGAAACAAAACAAAAAATAATTCAGAGGAAGAATAATCTCTCTCACCAAGGAACTAATGGAAGGGGGAAGGTAAGAAAATATGGGAAATAGAAACATGAAGTAGACTTCCAGGGAGTATAAGAAATATAAATGCGCAAAATCAGCCAATCCAGAGACATGTGCTCAGGTTAGATCTTTCAATGACTGTTGGTTGCTCAAGAGAATCAAATGACTGTACTTCCCGGAAGCATAGGTGCAACATAAGGATTGTTAAATCATACTTATTGCTGATCTGTGGCTGTGTTAACTTAATTATCTGAACCAAAATAATGCTGAATGTTCTAGAGTCAGAAGTGGGCTGCCTAAGGTTTCCCTCATAACTTAGAGTCTATTCTAGCAGTGCCTTTGCTTAGCAGCATCTTAATACAGCTTAGAGATTGAAAGGCAATTCTTGGGCTTTTTTTTTTTTTTTCCAGAGTGCTGAATCTTTCATATTATTTTATATGAAAAGTTTCTGCCTTAGTTAAAAATAATACTCAATGACAATAGGAAATAGCAATGGTGAATTTATCATACTAGGGCTATCAGACATGATTAAAGGAAGAAAGTACACCCAGAGTTGCAGAAGGCTTCATTGTTATGTTTCACATACAAATTGACTAATTAATTATGATGGGAAACAGAAGCTTTATTTCAGGGAGCCCTTCATTATACAACTAAGTTGACTAAACTTTATTTATTCTTTCTTGTTTTGCTTCATAAACTTTTAAAATAATTACATTGAGCATGGCTGTATAGACTGGTTATTCCAACACTTAGGATCACGAGTTCAAAGCCAGCCTGGATTACATGAGATCCCATCTCAAGAAAAAAAAGTAAAGAATAAAAATTTTGGAAAAAAAATTGGTGTTTTCCATGAACTTTGCTCCCTTCTACTTAATGTTTGGTTATTACTGGATATGATCTAGCTTTAAGCCAGGCAGCAAGAACTAAACTCACTTCCCTCCTCTATAATTAAAACTATATTTTTATAAAAGTAATGAGAACATGCAATAGGCAATATCATGGAAATAATTTCTAATTTCCAGCAACAATTAACATCTACCTCCATAATGCATCTTAGTGCTAAAGTAAAGCCACACGAAGGGCACGGTTTGTTTTTAGGAGTTCGAGAAGCAAAAGCCATTGTAAACTATTTCCTGACACTGTTCACCATATTGGTTCTTCATCAAAGTAGCAGAGGTTACTTGTGTCAGAGAATGCTCACCTGGGGGAATTTCCCACTTTGCAGCACTTTGCTACGCATGTAATGACAACAGGAGAGAATGTTGGCATTTGCAGAAATGTCACCACATGGCACCAATGACTTCAGTTTTCTGTTCATCTGTTGATAGTTTCCACCATTAAATACTCACACCTCCAGATAAACTCCATTGATATGAAATGTAAAGAAAATGGTGAGAAACTAGCATTGTGAATTAACAAAGGTGTGTGTGTGTGTGTGTGTGTGTGTGTGTGTGTGTGTGTGTGTCTTCGTATGGAAGTGTGCACAAGCATGTGCCTGTGTAGAGAGGGTGTTCCCTCACTGATCTGGGGGCTCACTGATTGGACTAGGCTTGCTGGGCAACTGTCTTTGAGGACACTCCTGTCTCTGTCCCCAGTCCTGGGATTACAGACTCAGGCCACCAAGTCCAACTTTTAAGTGATTCCTGGGGATTCAAACTCAGGTCCTCTTCCTCATACAGCAAGTCCTTTACTAAGTGAGCCATTTCCTCAGCCCCACAATTAAATATTTAATTAAATAGTTAAATATTAGATTTAATATTCTAAACCAGGTCAGACAAGTCATATTTATTTGGAGGTCAAATTCATAGATTTAGCTATGAAGTTAACATTCTGTGTCCAACAATAATATGTTATATGAAGCCCAGGAAAATGGTGGGAGAGGAGAGAGGGAAGAGGAAGACCGGCAGATGGGGAAAAGCATTACTGGGTCAAGCCTATACAGAATAAAGAAGGGAAAAGCAATGAGGTCCTTTCTTAAGGGTAGTCTTCAGCACTGCTTGCTGAGGGAGCAGAAAGACATCTTGTTGGTTAGTATTGCTAAGGATGGGCTGAGGAGGTACCTCACTGGGTAAAGTGCTCGCTTTGTAAGCGAGATGGTCTGGATTCACATAAAAGCAAGATGCGACAGTGAGTGTCTGTAATCCCAGTGGTACTGTCTTACTTTTCTACTGCTGTGAAGAGACACCATGACCAAGGCAACTTATAGAAGAAACAGTTTACTGGTGGCTTACAGTTTCAGAGGGGGGGACAATGACCATCTGGGTGTGGCGTATGGTAGCAGGCAGACAGGCATAGCATTGGAGAGTAGCTAAGAGCTTACACTCTGATACCCAAACAAGGAGACCAGAGAGGACTAACTTCAAAGTCCACCTCCAGTGACACCTCTCTTCCAACATGGACAGTCTTCCTAATCCATTCAAACAGCTCCATCAATTTGGGAACCCAATATTCAAATATATGGGCCAATAAGAGGTCACTCTCTTTCAAATGACCACATTCTAGTCCCTGGCTCCCATAGGCTCATATATTTGAATATTTTGTCCCCAATTGGTGGAATTGTTTGGGAAGGATTAGGAGGCATAGGATTATTGGATGAGATGTGTCATTGGATGCAGGCTTTGACGTTTCAAAGGCCTATGACAATTCTTGGTTAGCTTTCTTTATGCCTTGAGGTTGTTTCTCCAAGTGTAAGATCTTAGCTACTGCTCCAGCACCACACCTGCCTGCCTGCTGCCATGCCCCAGACCATGATGGTCATGAACTTAGCCTCTGTAATAGGAAGCCCCAGTAAAATCTTCTATAAATTAAGGGCTAAGAACATTGGGGAGATGTTGTAGTAATTATTTAATCTCAATCTCGGTTTCTACCCCACCTTTCATCATTCAGTTCCCAGGTAAAAGACACAGAACTTCTATATTTATAATAAGTCTTATGCACTATAGCTGAGCAGATATCAACCCTCTATTCTGTGATGTTTACTTCCCTGCCAATAACCCTGAGTTATAACTTGCTATATTCCATCTGGGATGCTCTTAACTCCAATAGGCCATATTTTCATGACTCATCTACTCCATAGCATTTCCTTCTCTCTCCCCCTTCTCTCTCTCCTCATGGTCTTCCTCAGACCCAAGCCCGAGAACCAAACCCGCCTACTTTTCTTCTACCCAACTATAGGCTGTTGGCATCTTTATTCAACCAATAGTTTTAAGTTAAGAAGAAAGGTCACATAGCATCACTTGTTGTATGTGATGAGTCTTGTGTCCTTGTTGTAACCAGAGCCAGTACTTAGCATTACAATACATAGCAACAGACCAAACTTCAACAACAGGGAATAGTTGATTCAGAACCCCTATGAAAGTAGTGTCCTTAAAAATCAGACACCAGAAAATGTCCTGTCCCTTCTATGATGAGAAGACAGGAAGATGGAAGGTCCCTCCCTGAATGTGGCTCCTCTCCAACAGTGAATCTACCAGGATTTGGATTTTTGGATTTTTTAGGTTCTAGTGTTATGAAAATAGTGTATGGTTCAAACCTTTTTGCTATAGCAGCTCATTCTAATGAACAATACTGACATTTGATTTGAGTTGAAAAACAACGTGTGTTTTATACTTCTCTTTATTTCTCTGTCTTTACAGATACATGTTGTTTATTTTGCATTTGAATGAACAAAGTATGGAGACCTGGTTTTTGCCAGGCAGTTTGCTTGATGTAATACTAACTTGCTTCTCGGGATGAAGTCATCCTTTCTACAGTGCAAACAGTTTACCTATGGAGACTGGAAAACACACACAAGCAACTGTAATATGATATGTGGCTATAGAATGCTTTGGGGTCCACAGAATGTACTTGACTCCGTTCTGGAAATTAAGGAATCTTAACTGTAGAAAGTCAAAGTACTTGCCCAAGGTTACCTTTGTAGTTTCACTGTCTGTCATGGGCTGTTGGCCTAGGACCTTCTGTTGTTAACCTCCCCACCCTCTGTGAAAAGGCTTCATTGCATAGACAATAGACTGCTGACCTGTGAGTGTCCTACAGATTTAGAAAAGCATACAGAAGACGTAAAAGCTCACTCAATGGTATCAGTCTGCACAAGGTTCAGAGCCAGGTGCAACTGTGAAACTCATGGGAATTTTATGGCTAGGTATGGCCCAGATGACATCCAACTGGGCAAGAAAAATCCTCTGCCAGTTTGTGCAGGTACGTGTAAGAACCATTAGTGAAGAGGTTTAAATGCACAAACCCACTCTGTGTGGATGGAAAAGGCACACATTGAAGCATCCATACTGAATGAATATCTAAATGTCAGGGGTGGGTAACCTTTCTGAAACTTGTTGTCAGGGAGACCCCAAAGACTGCAGGCTATTGCTTCTGTTGTGAATTGCATATTAGAATTGGTTGGTCTATAATTTTTTTCCCCTAAGGCTCAGGAAATATGAAAAAGGAAGTAGAAAGAATCAAGGAGAAAGGAGTGGGTTGTTGTGGAATTATTCCTTGGAGATTGTGGTGGTTGGAATGAGAAATGTCTTCCATAGCCTCGGGCATTAAACACTTGGTTCTCCATTGGTGGTGCTGCTTGGGGGTGTTTAGGTGATTTCGCTTTGAAGGAGGATGTTTGTCACTGGGAGTGGCATAGCCTCACCCTATGTCTAGTTCTGTCTCTCTGCTTCATGCTTGCCTGTGAAGATGTGAGCTCTCAGCTTCTTGCTCCTGCTGTGATCCCTGCTGATTGTAGCTGCACCTCCTTTCCATAATGGAATGCTATCCCTCTGGGATCATAAGCCCAAATAAATTCTTCTTCCTCGAGCTGTTTTGGTCATGGATTTTTTCACAGCAGCAGACAAGTAACTGATACGGGCATCATGTGGATTTTGCCACCCTAAAATTACAGCAGCTGTGCTTCCCTGCTTGAAGAGCTCACAAGATTGCACTCATTATCACAAACTGGTACATAAGGCTTCTTTAAAGCAGCTCATAGGCAGTATATATAGGAGGTCGTGCACAAGGTGGCAGAGGAGGAGTGTGAGGTCCCTCCCGATTCAAGGATGTATAAGTGGATAGCAATTTAGAAGAGGGGACTTTGATGTTGGAGCTGCCACATACGTTTCTCTAGCTTCTATAGGTAATCTCAGTTAATCTAATTGGTTTACCAAAGTAGACTTAGGTAGAATAATTGGTCTCTTGTTGCTGCCTGGAGTGGATGGATATTTGTTGACCACTCCCAAGTAAAGTCATGAGACACCTACCAAAAATGCTGCTTATCATGACAGTTTTATGGGGACTAGCAAGATGGCTCAGCAGGTAAAGGCACTGCCGCCACCAATCTTGACAATTTGAGTTTGACCCTTGGGACCCACCTGGGGAAAGGTTAGAAGCAACTCCTGCAAGTTGTCCTCTGACTGCTACACTTATTCTGTGGCATGCCCCACCCCCTCCATACACATAAACAAACAAATAAATGTAAAAATTCTAAGAAAACTACTAGTTTCCTTTTCCTCCTCATTTACTATGGGCCTTCAGATGCCGCATGAACATAAAAACAACTATTGTAATTGTTCATTACTCTCTCTCTCTCAAGTCTATGGTTTGAATTTTCATCTCATGTGTTTTAGATTGCCCTTTGATAGTCTTTTCATTGGTTTGCACCAGTTTCATGGAAGTTTGCACTATTTGTAGGTGGATTATGGAAGATTAGTTTTAGCCACACTGATCCAGAAAGTTTATTTGTAGTCTCACTACAATGGCCATTAGAACATAAAGACTGAAAATTAAGGCAAAACCATGATATGATTAAGAGCTCCATCTTACTGGTTTTCTATTGCTATTATAACAAATTAGCACAATACTAGTGGCTTGAAATAATGGCCATTTATTATTTTATAGTTATATAAGCCTGGAGTCTAGGGGGTCTTAACTGCTAAAATCACATTGTTGGCAGAACTGTTACTTTCTCAAAGGCTCTAGAGAAAAATGTTCCCTTGCTTTTCCAGATGCTAGATGCTAGTTATATTCATCTATCATGGCTGTTCCTCATTCAAAATTATCAATAGTACATGGAATCCTTCCTACCTTACATAACTCAGACATAAAAATTCCTGCCTCCCTCTTCCATTTTCAAGCACTGTTTGAATACACTGGACCATCTGGTCAACCCAATATAATTTTCTTAAACTCCATATAATTAGATTCTACCTATAATATTAATTCCTCTTTTTCACATTGCATGATATATGTACAAGTTTTGAGGACTAAGAAATAGTCCTCAAATATTGGGTGGCTATTTTTCTGCCTACTAGATAATGATAAGTCACATGATCATTATTTTAATTGTTAAGTTTTTCATTTGCTTTTCTAATTTAGCTTCATTACTCTCACCAGTAACTTTTACACTGCAAATTACAATGACTAGTCCTCTCTTTTCTGCTTTATTTTTCCATAACGTTCATTTACCTGGGTTCCAAGCCTCATACTCCAGTAGATTTCCCTCTGCCTTACCATTTCTTCTCAAGGGAAACCCCTGTTTTTGTAGCAGTTGATGCTAAGGTACCTAAAGGTTCACACTTTGATCTGGCCTTGTCATCTTCTCTGCTTATATCCTGATTATTTTAAATACTTTCATGGATATTAAGGTCATTCACAAGTGAGGATTTTCAAATGTTATTATTTTGTTTGTTTACTTGTTTACTGAATAAGGTTTATCTCTGTAGCTCAGGCTGGTCTACAACTCACCATGATAGGCCAGGTTGTTTGTGAACTTGCAACAAATTCTTTGCTCAGCCTGGAAAATACTGGGATTAAAGACATGAGCCATCACTCCTAGGTAGCTAAGTCACTAGTTTTTAATTTCTATGTCTAGATCACTCAAACTTCAGACTTTTATATTCATTAAACTACTTCTTCCACATATGCATCTAAATATCTAACAGATATTTCAAAATCAACATCCTTGTAAATGAACCTCTGCTCTGCCTGTCTCAGTCAGTTCAATTTTTGGCTGTCTCTGTCTAAGTCGACAACAATTCCATCATTTTGTAGTCTTAGAACAAAACTCTTTGGATTAGTTTTTGTTGTTTTGTTTTTTCTTTACATCTCATATTCATTCTGTCAGACTATTCCATGCCTTTAACATGTGTAAGAAACACATACACACTGTGAGTGCAAACTTCCTTTAGATACAGTTTTTGAGATGTTTCAGTTTTACAGAAGAAATAGCCATTCCATCTGGCTGCAGCAATCAGGTGAGCCGATTATGGGTGTATACAAGTGCACCCCCGTGCTATGGAGGAAGAAGCCATCTGAGATGATGTGCATTCTTCTGAGGGTCTGCTGCTGGCAATTTTGCCACTTGGTCAGAGAGAGCATGAAGGGTAGGATACGAGGCTAATCAAGGTTATGTTATATATGGGATTTGAGTCCAACAGTGTTAACGAGTACAGAGAGATGTGTGGGGTGACATCTGTAGGTCTCAAGAGTCGTGGCCTCTAAAGGGCCACAAGTTCCACCACACTATTGGTCATCGTTGCTGTGAAGCCTGGAGAAGGCTCAAGCCTCACCATCTCCACTGTTACTGCTAATACACATAATGCTGGTAAAATTTACAAACAATTAGCAATTTAGCACCGTCAAAAAAGAAAGGAAGAAAATCATCAGAATTATAAAATTACAGCATCTTTTCATTGTTTTCTATAACTGGCTAAGTCCAGCAATACCCTGGGTATATTTCTGGACAAAGAGCTGAGATGTGTGGATTTCCAGTATATCTGCTCTACCTTTACAACCCATATTAATGACCTTTACTGGATGTGATAAGAACCAGTAGAGCAAGCTCCAAGCCACAAAATTGGTATGTGTTGCTGTGCACATGGCCAAAATAATTGGGCAATTTCCAATTAGTAAGGGACTCAAGAAAAATGAGAAGTGCCAAAACAAAATTTAATTACAGACAAGACTGCCTTTGATTTCACTATCAATTTGATCTTCTCTGAAGGTAAAAATTGAAACTGGCAATCCAAGAAGGAGACCTTATTTCAAATAAAACTGGGTCTTGAGGTCTTTCCTTTTTTTTTTTTCCTGTTAAAAATGTTTGTGTTTCTAGTTACTGGTTTTGATTAAACCCTTAACTATTTATCCTCTTGGGGATGTTTGTTTGAAATAAATATTCTAGAAAAATTTTCTTTACTATTCTTCAAATATCACTCAGAACACTTTTTTCCCATGGTATTTTTTTGTGGACATATTTAAAAATAATTGCTACAGCAGCATGCACACTGGAACCTCTCATAGCAACCCTAATTGTCTCTTAGAATATTGATGAGGATACAGTTTGTCCCCAGTGATGATTCTCTTTTTTGTCTCTTCTCCAAAGAGATCTATTAAAGGAAAGAAAGAAGATGTTTTGGACTTTCAGAAACAAACGACACTTAGATAACTTTTTGGAAAGAGAATAATCCCAGTAAATTGGTAAAAGAGAGCCAAAATCGATCCTAATATTTGGGGAGATTAGTGGAAAGAATAATTAAAGGGCGAGAAAAATGACTTTTCTGACAGCCAACAGGATTATTTCAGAGTTTTAGATATGCCATGCATTAAGCAACACAGATCCAATCGACCCCAGCCAAGTCGGGCCTGATCTCTGCTCCTGTGTCTGAGCATCCGCAGCAGCCATCCTGTTTACTTAGCATGGGCTGCAAACTCCCTTTGCCTGGGACTTGATTCTTCATCACAAAAGTATCACTGACGGTCTGCTTGGAGTCAGGGACAAAGCAATTGCTTAGCCATTTTAGCATCAGCTGGCCATTGGTGAGGATTTCCTAGGTGCTCAGAGTAACACACAGTGTTTTCAAAGAGACTGTGTGTGGCCTTTCTCAAGCCATCTTTTAATATAGCAAAAGTACAGGTCCTAACTAGACTCTGGCATATATTACTCAGAGATGACTCTGGGTGGATGTGACGACCGGAGGCAGGTGTTCCCTGGGGGGTGGGTGTGCCATCCTGAGCTTTACTACCTGGCTTGAGCTCCATCTGTTAGGAATTGTGCCACTTTGAACATGCTGGGTAACTTCCTTGTTTTTCACCTTGTTTATTTGCAATAGGGATATAATAATAATAATAATAATAATAATAATAATAATCTGTCTCTTAAGATGTTTGAGACTATGATCTTATAGCAATGTTGAGCATTATCTTGGGCATGAGGGGTTTAAGATTAGCAACAAAAGTTTTAAATCAGAATACGACCTTTGAAACAAATGTTAACCCTACATCTGAAGAATACAGGGATGGAGAAGTCTGAGCAACACTGAGAGCATGATGTGAAGGAGGCCTTGTGATAAGAAGAAGACATTGGAGAGTTTAGTGGAGTATTTCACACTGGAAAGGTAAACCTTAAATTAAAGGCAGATAGCAAAGTTAGTTCTGCACAAGCTTATGTAACACTCACATTTCCTTCTCCTGTGCTTGGTCTGATTTAAGATTCAGCAATGTGATTCTCTGGGAACCAAAACGAGAGCTTTCTACCTTTTGTAAAGGATATGTTCACTGAAACTCAGAATCAGGTAAAGCATATATCTTGTGTTTGGAACCGTAATTTCCATGAATTGAAAATCAAAAAAGTAAATATTATATTTAATTTGTACTCACTAATAATGTGTACCAGAAGATCTTGCAATATGTGTTTTAAAATGTAATAGTATTGATGGCCAGAAAATCAATACACACAAAATACCCTGCATATTGGGTTTGAAGTTTCTTCCTTGCAAATGACTATTCCAAGCCCTGTCTAGACTGGCATGTACTTTCCTGGGCACTCAGTGCTTATGGTACCCTAACTTTAGTGCCACAGAAGAATGAACTGAAGGACAACAAACTACATACAGTTCAGTGTGGTTCAACTTAATTCAAATCGTAGGTAAACACCTATTACATATTAAGAACAGTCTCATGTGCCAAGGGCTAAGAATACAGAAAGAGAATGCAAGTACAGAGGCAAATGCAATCATTTACAACTCTGTGCTTACAGCTGACTATATGAATTAAATAGTCCATGTAATGTATAATATGAGCTTCTTGGTGTTATAACTGTCATGTATATCATGACCAATGGGGACTTGTATATAAGGCGATAGTGGAAAACCTCACACTGAGGTGATGTTTAAGGAAACATCTGAAAGGAACAAGGAAGGCCTATTCTGAGGAGCTTTTGGGGCACAAGGACAAGCAAATTGCAGAGGCAACACTGAGAGCCCGCTTTCTATGTGTTAGCTCAGGTTAAGCTCCTCCAGATCATCCTGAGCCAGGATGTCAGGAGATTGGGAGTGACAGTTAGTTTAGAGATGTGATGGAAGACCCTTTTGACCATAACATGAAGTCTGGCTTAGGTTTTGAATGACAAAATGCCAGTGGAGGAGGCTTTTAGTCTGAGGAGTTGAGGAAAAATTATGATGACCGAGAATACTGAGACTAGTTAGGATGCCTTGCAAAGTTCTAGGAGAGGACAGGGGACTGGATTAGGTGGTTAGAGTGGAAGTAGTGAACAGTGTTAAGTTCTTGGTACACGCTTGGTGAAACACACAGGATTGTTCTCAATGTGGAAGTGTCATATATATATATTCATATTCTATCATCTATCTTCTGTCTGTCAATCATCTATCTATCTATCTATCTATCTATCTATCTATCTATCTATCTATCTATAAATGTGGGGTGGAGGGTTGAGGCTAAAATCATGATTATTGTTTGGGAACTGGAAGGATTGGATTTGTTATAAAGGGAAATTAAATAGGGTCTGGGGTAGGGGCATGTAGGATCAAAAGATGTTTTAGTCAGATGATCTTTAGCAATTTTGTTCACAAATAGAAATGGAGAAGGAAAAATTGACTGAAAATACAGGAGAAAGAGAGAACAACCATAGAACAGACATTTTAAATAGAATAAACTTTAAAATATTGGATTGTGAAGGTATGGTAAGTAGTTTTGGTCAACTTGACATAAACTAGAGTCAACCAGGAAGAGTGAACCTCAATTAAGTCAACGTTTTCCCTTCCATTAGATTAGCCTGTGACTACGTATGTGGGGAATTTTCTTGATTAATGATTGGTGTGAGAGGGTCCAGCCACTGTAGGCAGTTCTACTCCTGAGCAGGTGGTCCTGGGCTGTGTAAGAGGCAGCTGAGCAAGCCACTGAGCGGAAGTCAACAAGCAGTGTTCCTCCACAGTCTCTTCCTCACTTTCTCCCTCTGCATCCCGCAAGGACTGGTGAGCTGAAATAAACCCTTCCAAGTTGGTTTTGGTCAAGAGTTTTATCATAGTAACCAAGAACCAAATAAGGACAGAACTTGCTATCAGAGGGTGGGATATTGTTATGACGGGCCTAACCGCATTGTTTTTGGAAAGGCTGTGAAATGATTTTGGAGATCTGGGCTAATAAAGCCTAGTGTCAGCTTGCACCTGCATTTTTGCCTGAGACTCTGAATTTGATCCAGTCCTCCCATTCTTGGGAACCCCAGAATGACTGAGACTGGTCCTGGGCAAGTTCCCAGAACTCAATGAACTGTTGTGAGAACTTGAAAAAATAGGAGCTTGGTGAGAGAGGTCCAGATGACAGAGTTCTGGCTTACAAAGTTTCAGAGGGTCACGAAGACTCTATTAGGACATTATTAAGATATTTTGGATTAAGAATGTGTGGAAGTGAAAACTTTGCTTTATCAGGACAATTGATGCTAATTACACGGAACTGAAGAATCATTTGTGATTAATAAGCTATCAGCATCATTCAGGTGAAACCTTCTGGAAGTTAGCGCAGAGACACTGTGGACTGAGGAGCTCAAGGCTGCATCTCAAAGCTGACAGCCGAACTTGGTAATGTGTAAAAGTCTCCATGTGGAAATAGCATCACTGGTATGAAAACTACAGGATTAACTCTCTCAGGGAGAGCAGCTGAGGCTTCACACTGTGAGCGGCCCAGAGAAGCCTTGGTGAAGGCGAAACCTGTGTTGCTGTGAGTTGTTCAGAGAATGATTATGGACCACTGGGCTCCAGGTGAGCATGGTGCTGGGCAGTGAAACCACGAGGGGAGGGTGGGCTTAAAACTGTCCAATGGAGTATCACCCAATGGGAGTCCTCAGGACTTTGGAAGGAGTTGTATAGGGAGTAGTGTACCTGAAATGAGCCTCCTGGGGAACTGGGTGGCACTGGTCAAACCTCATTTTATTTTATTTTATTTTTTATTTATTTTTTTTAATTTTTGATACTTTATTTACATTTCCAATGTTTCCCCTTTTCTGGGTCTCCTCTTTGGAAACCCCCTATTCCCTCCCCCTCCCGGCCTCTGTGAGGGAATTCCTCCTACC
>CM052704.1:105751266-105763359 GCA_028551405.1 Uromys caudimaculatus
GGAATTCCCTCACAGAGGCGGGGATGGGGAGGGGACACGGGGTTTCTAAAGAAAAGGGGAATCATCGGAAATGTAAATAAAATATCAAAAAAAAAAAAAAAAAAAGGGAGCCGAACATGCAGATAAGCATATCAATGCAAATCCTTATGTTTTAGAATACAAATATAAAGAGTAAATATAATGACATTTGTAATATATTTTTATGTATATGCCTTTATCTCCATTTTCCTATATTGGTGAGGTCTGTGGAGCCCAACTGACTGGGGAGGAAAAGCAGAAAAGGAAATGACAGAACATTAAATGGGTGGTCTTGGAATTCTTCATTTGGTGACTGATAGATGTCTGAAGTTAGGACGGTGGACATTGCTGTCGCAGTGGAAGAAGTCTTGAGTTGTGTTATAAGTGAGTGCATGCCATGCTTGGTAGATGAAAAAGAGGCAGCATGGCTTGGGGAGAGAAGGAGAGGTGACAGCTGAGGACAGGGATGCCACAGGCATGCAAGCTGCGTCAGGCATCACAGGTCATTTTGAGGAGTGAGGCTTTATGCTGAATGCAATGAAAGTAATTGTAAGGTTTTGAAGTAATTGATGATCTTGGCTTGAATATTATTTGAGAAGTATGACTTTGGTTCCTGAGTTGAGAACAGAACAGGTAAACGATTAGTTAGGCGACCATGACAGTAATCCAGGTAAGAGATGGTGGTGATTCTGCGTAGGGAGGCACTGATTAGTGAATCAAAAATTGGAGTTCCAAATTAGATGCCACGAGATTTGCTGATGTGCTGATAAGAACTTGAGAGAAAGGAGGATTAAAGGTGACTACAATGATTTGGAAGGATGGACAAAGTTTCTTGAAATGGGGTTTGTAAGGTACAAGTTAAAAGGAGGTTTTGTCTGAGATGTGTTAAGTCCCCAAGACACTCATGGATTCATCTACTAGGTAGTTGCCATGTTTCATTTAGCATTCTGGAGAGAGATCTTAGCCACAAATATAAATGTGGGATCCAGAAACATTCGTGTATATACTTGTACATATATGTGCACACAGTTTACAAAGTGAAAATGTAAGAAAATGAGAGTTTGTATATGTAGAGTACGTATGTACTGTTACTTTTGCATTGATGTGAATAGAATACTCCACAGAAATAACTTGCAGAAGAAAGGACTTATTGGTTCACAGTTTCAAAGAGTATGGTAAATCAAGGTGGGGAAGGCATTGCAGAGTTCAGAGAGGTGGCACCATAGGTTGGAGATTCTTCACACCATGGTAGAACTCAAGCAAAACCAAGTAATATATAAAAGGAGTATGGGGATCTCCATGGGGCCCTCTTGGGTAACAACTCCATTGGATGTAATCCAGTCCTGGCACTGGAGGACTCTGGTGACAAGAAATGGACAACTCGGACTGTTGTTAACCTGACTGTGGACCTCATTGTCAAGGACAACACCCATATAGCTCCCTGAACATGGAAAAGTCAAGCTGGAGCATACATGGAGCCTTCACCCTGATATTCTAGTGCTTTTGGTGTAAGTACTATAAGAGCAACATAAACACCAACCCAGCTACAAAACCTTTGATCTACATTATGCCCTGACTGCAAGATACACGAGGGCAATGGTAAGCATAGAACTTGTGGGAGTGGCCAACCAATGTTTGATTTGACTTAAGGCTCACTCCACAAGAAAGAACCAAGGTCCAACACTGCTTGGGTAGCCAAGAGCTAGATAGCTCAGATACCTTGGGTGAAACCAAATACTACTGGCCTAAAAAAATGAAAGTAAAAATAAATGAATCCTATTGAAAGTTTGCTGTATTCATAATCGGTGTGTTATTTGGCCAGCATCAGACAGGTTTCCCAATACTGCAGCAAATGGGAACAAAAACAGAGTCCCACAGCCAGACATTATGCAGAGACAGAGAGAGAGAGAGAGAGAGAGAGAGAGAGAGAGAGAGAGAGAGAGAGAGAGAGAGAGAGAGAGAGAGAACTTAGATCACACAGCCCTAAATGGGAGTTCTCCATCAAATCCCTCCCTCAGAGTTCAGGGAAACCTACAGAAGAGTAGGCAGAGAGATTGTTAGAGCCAGAGGGGATGGAGGACACCATGAGAAATCCCCCACCTCTGAATTCACTGATAAAAGCTCATATGAATTCACAGAGACTGAAGCAGCAAGCACAGGTCTACACCAGGCCCTCTCTGTATTTATTATAGCTTTCAGCTTAATATTTGTGTGGGACACCCATGTGAGAATTAGTGGGTTTCTGATTCTTGTGCCTGCTCTTGGGGCTCTTTCCCTTATGTTGGGTTCCCTTGCCCAGCCTCAATGTGATAATTTTTTGTTTTATCTTATATTTTATTTTGTCACATTTGGTTGTTATCTGCCAGAAGCCTGTTCTTAAGAGAGACAGAAAGAGAGAGATTCCAGGTGGGAGGGGATGTGGGGAGGGACTGGGAGGGGCAGAAGGAGGGGAAACTGTAAACAAGATATATGAGAAAAAACATCAATTTGCAATAAACAAAAAATCAAAAGAAAAATAGTATGAAGAATGCTTCAATAAACCTGACCACATCATTCATCATGAGACTTTATTGAATCTGTAGAGAAGATGAGGGAGACTTGACCTTTTCTGATGCTTGTCTGTATTAAAGCCTGTGGTGTATTTTCTCATTTGTTGAGGCCTCTGGTTTCTTTCAATAACATCTATAGTTGACTACATGGAGATCATCCACATGAATTTTGTTAGAATTATGTTAAGGCAAACATATACTCTGCTGTGGATTCATGGTATGGTCTTGAACTCCTCCACTGGGACTTAAGTACCCACTTCCTCAGGGACTTTTAGAGGTGGACAGTACCTGGCTGAGCCTCATCCTGGGGCTTATCTGCACAAGAGAAGGATTTCAACTAAAGCTGTGTCCTTCCAGAGAGCGTTGGATGCTGCTTGGTTTATGAGTAGAAGATGTTACAAGTCTCTGCTATGGTTTGAACAAGATCTGAGTGTGTCCCCAAAGAGTCATATGAAGACATTGAATTACCATCGGGAAACATTAAAGAGGCTGGAAACTTAATCCCACTCCAGTGTTCAGAGGCTTGTATT
The DNA here is from genome assembly GCA_028551405.1 of Uromys caudimaculatus. Taxonomy (NCBI): domain Eukaryota; kingdom Metazoa; phylum Chordata; class Mammalia; order Rodentia; family Muridae; genus Uromys; species Uromys caudimaculatus. The sequence continues at coordinate 105,754,364 of CM052704.1, forward strand.
AGATAAGTCATGGGTAGAACCTCATAGTTGCTTTACGGTGACGTTCCATGGGGAAAGAGATAGGAGCATATTTGCATACACAATCTAGTTCTCTCTTATCATGTGGTATCCCAGGCTTTCTTGAAACTTCCAGCAAAGAGGGCATCACCTGATGCAAACCTTGAATCAGAACCCCGAACCTAAATAAACCTCCTTTCAAAGGAAGTAATCAGCCTCTGGGGGCTGGGGAGATAGTTCAGTGAGTAAAATACTTATGTGCTTATAGTGCAAACAGGAGAATCTGAATTTAATTCCCTAGCACCCAACTGTTATTTATTTTTCAAAGATAGACATGATGTTAGACCTGCCAGTCCCGTCTACTTAGAGAGCTCCAGGCCGGTGAGAGAACCTGGTGGAGAGCACTTAAGGAGGGGCATTCAAGAGTGTCCTCTGGCCCCGTCATGTACACCCACCCACAAACATGAGTTGCATAGTCCAAGTGATTATAATACAGAAGGAATGTATATAGGCCTTTAGTTCAAGTTGGAGCAAGTCTGGAAGGTCATCCTGTTGCCAGTGCTCTAAGTTTGGATGAGGGTTGGATGTAATGGTTGTCATTATATTTGCATTCAAGAATTTCCTTTGCCTAATCCTATTTTCTTCATTCTCCACAGTTGCTTATATTTAGAAAAATTTCCAAAAGGCTATGGGAACATCTTAGAATCTGCTTTCTGAAGAAATCAAATCGCTCAAGTTATTTCAAAAAAAAAAAATCAGTTTTCAGTTGTTCATGGTTTATGAAAATGCAATTAGATTTTGTACAATGAGCTTATATGAATCAACCTTTTAATGTATGTTCATGTTTTATATTTATATGATTTTCATCATCTACATATGCAAGCTTCTGTGTGAGTCGTAATCATTTTGACTTTTTCTAGACATTATTTTTACTGATTTCTTTTTCTTCTTAAAAAGCTACACATAGTTACATCACTTTGCCCTTTCCTTCCATCCCTCGCACGCCCCTCCCCCCGTTCACAGCTCCCTCAAATTCATCACTACTTTTACTTCTTATTTATATATTTATATTTATACTTGCCTCTGTGAGGCTTGACACCTTTCTAATGTTGACAGTGCCCAAAGAGGCCGGAGGAGAGCACTGGCTCTTCTGGAAGTGGACTTACAGAGAGTTGGAAGTCCCCCTGTGGGTTTGAGAACCTAACCCCAGTTCTCAGGAGGGCAGCTAGTGCTAGCTGCTGTGCTCCAGCCCCGGGATTTAACTCCCTTTGACCCTAGTCTGTAAGAGAATGTTTTTCATACTCATAAACATGAAATATTCTCCTGCATTTTCTAAAATGGTCATAATTTCTTCCTTTATGTTTTTTATATTTTGAGATTAAAATGTAATCACATCATTTCCTTCACCTTTTTCCTCTCTCTTCCCCTTCACATTTGCTCCACAGACTCTAGCTCTCTCTCCAATTCACAGCCCCCATTTCTTTAAGTTTTGTAACACACACATACATATATACATATATATCTATATGTGTTCCTAAATGTATAACTACCTTCTGATCTCTCTCTATGTTACTTGATTGTAAATGACCTCAAGGCTGATCAACATGGATGCTACACATGACCTGAGCAAGGACAACAGTAATAGGATAATATGGAGGAGGGACATTTCATGGGCCTTTGACCTAGACAAAGAGCTACAGGCAACCAAAGAATCCTGAGAGTAGGAGAAATGATTTTCCTCAGGGAAGAGATCCCAAATTGTTAATGCAATCTCTTCCTTTATTCTTTTATGTAATGAAATGACTGATTAATTTTAAAATGTTTAGAAACACATGCATGCCCACATACAAGATCAGCGTGCAATCTCATTTCTTGGTCTTACTCTTTATTTTACTCCCCCTGTTTTTTCTGATGCTGGGAGCAAACTCACAACTTTGAACTTGTCAGGCAAGTGCTCCAAGGCTGAGCTAAATACCCAACCCCTGTATCACTTTGTTTTAGTATCAAGTTTTGTAGGAAAGTGAAAAAAAAAATGTATGTGTGTGTGTATATATATATATATATATATATATATATATATATATATATATATATATATATATATATAATTCTTGGTTAGTCATTTACTACTGTGTAACAAGTTGTCCCCAAAACTCAGTGTTTTGAAAGACAAGATTTAATCATAGTTTTTTTTGGCTAAGAAAGGCTCAGATGTGAATGTCCCTAGATAAAACCAGTGTCACAAGTATCTACGATCATCTTTAGGTTGTGGGCATGGTTCACTTCTGTAGTGACTGTTGGATGAAGGCTTAAATTTCTCATGAGATATGGGTGGAGACCAGTTTCTTGCCATGTGAACTTCATCTAGTGTCTTATAAAACAGCTTGCTACTGAGAGAGGAGCTATGTTCTCTCACAGTCTCAGAAGCAATATCTGATAATTTAACCATATTTTGTTCATTAGAAGCAAGCCAGTTCTCTAGTTTACTCTTATGGTCTTGGTGATAGGAGGTGGTGGTGGTGTCACTGAAAATATGGAAGGTTTGTGCCAGCCTTTGTTGTATGGTAATACGTATTTCAAGTTATTGAGTATAAGAAATTTTAATTTAAAATTGTAAACTAGAGAATTTTTGGGTTTCCTTTTGGAGGGATGCTACCTTTTGCCTTTTTTCAATGTTAGCAAATGCTACTGCTCAAGGGTCTCAGTCATCCATCTTTATGTTTGAATGTACGGCTAAGAGTCACAGTGTGTTCCTTTGATATTAATTGCAGACTCAAGGGTAATATCAACTTCTTCATTTTTGTTCTTGATGGTCTGTATGGTCTGTATGATCAATATTGTTCAAAATTTATGCCTTATCATTTCTTGTCTTATGGAATAAATGTTTGGCTACATTGTGTTTCTCTCTTTATATAGAGTTATTTTCTTTACAGTTTTTATTTTAAATTGATAACCATTTTAGAAGTTGCATGATACACATTGTTTTAAGTTCCTATACGATTACATTTTTATTTAACTTTTGTAAACACTATGAAAACAGTAAAAAAAAAACACCATTTTAATTCTACAGTTTGTTGCTTTCTTTTTGGTGTGTGTGTGTGTGTGTGTGTGTGTCTGTGTGTGTGTCTGTGTGTCTGTGTATTTCAGGTCTTGCTGTATAGCCCACATCAGTCTGAGACTTTCTATGTAGCCCAGTCCAGCCTCAAATTTGGAATTCTCCTGCCTCCATTGCTTGGGTGCTAAGATCATAGGTATATGCCTCAATATCTAGAGAAAATTTTAAAATTGATATTTATATATCTAATAACTCTGACAGTCAAATTACACTCTAAAGACAGGTTGTTGCATTTTTGAGGAGTAAAACTATAAAACAACCACAAATGAGACAAAGAACTTTTCCATCACTCCTAAAAGGTATGTGTGTCACAGTAGCTAATTTCTTGTATACTCTCCGAAACTGTGGCAGTTGCTTAGCTATGTTATGCTGACCAATGTGGAATGGAATCAGATAACGATTGCGTGCCTCTGCTTCCCAGAATACTCTCAAAGTTCATGTATATCATTACATGTGTAAAGAGCTGATTTTCTTATTTTTTCCCGACTAGGTCATTATTGTGTGGACTCACTATTGTTTTTCTAATTAGTGAATATTTGGGCATGTCTTATGAATAAATATGCCTTGACATACACTTTGCTTCCTTAATGATGTGTGCTTTAATTAATCAACACAAGGAGGATTTTGGTACTGTAGAATATTGGCAAGATTAATTCCATATGAAACTGCTTTCTAAAAGCAATATCATGGTGTATCGCTCTACCAGCATATGAAAACACTAGTTGCTTTGCATTTTAGCTATTGTCATGGTCATTTATTTACTTATCATGTTTATTAGTGAATTTTAACTTTTTACCTCTCTAGTAGCTATGGAGTGGTTTATCATTCTAGTTTAATTAAGGGCCTTTTCCACCCTTAATCTCAGTGTAAGGTATAGTCAGAACGACTATCTTCATTGTCTACTAGCCAATTGGGTTATAAGGTTCATCACCATGGAGCCCCAAGGATGATTATGTCGGTGCTTCTGTACTCCAGAGGATGCTGAAAGGAACTCTATAACTTGGGATAATGGGGGTCCCCCAAATAATATTACTCCTACATTCATTAATTCTCTAATGAGTGTTTTTATTATAGATGTGAAATGTAAGGCTGAGTGAGCTTGTTAGAATTAATAAACAGAGGTTCTAGAACTCAAGACTAGGTTTTGTGGCTGTAAACATAAACTCAAGTTTACTCTGAAGTTTGGCTGATAAAATGTTTTGAGATCCCATTTTAAAAAACTGAACAAAATTTCTTGAAAGTATTATTTCCCAAGCCTGGAGTGTGACACTGTGATCCTAGCTCACATGAAGTTCAGGCAGGAGAATTACTAAATTGGAGGTCTGGGCTACATTGTAACTTACAGACTAGCCTGGACTTCTGAGTGAGACCCCGATCTCAAAACCAACAATCACCATCAAAAAAGCAAAGCACTAAAAAGTACATAAATCCTAACCTTAAAAGCCTTTGATAAATTGATGAATTTCCTGGATTGTCACATTCCCTGTGGTACACCTTGCTTTAGTAGTTAGTCTTGAATAACTAAATTGAAATTTACTCCATAGTGACAGTTGTGGTCAACACCATGTCAAACAACTCTGATGGGATGCATGACTCTCAGTAAATGGAACCTAAGGTATTTGGGTAGACCAAGTACAGGATATTGTGATGGAGCTTAATGTACCCCACGTGTTCCTGAATGCATACACTGCACTTATGTAGGTCAATTACACTCTTGTTCCCTTCCCAAACATGCAGAACTTGCTTAATACTCATCCTGTAGTAATTAGTACTGAACACTTGTCATTTAACCTTGTGTTCTCTAACCAAACCTGGCTCCATCTAGATTGTTGTTATTATTATTTTTTAATATTTATCTTTGATAATTTTTACAATCCAGTTGTTATCCCCTTCCAGAACTGCCCTCTGACAGTTCCTCCTCCCATTCTTCTTCCCCGCCACCCCCCATCTCCAAGAGGGTGTGCCCACCTCCCACCCCGCCAGTCCTCTCCACTCCCTGGGGCCTCAAGTCTCTTGAGGGTTAGGTTCTTCTTCTCTCACTGAGGCCAGACCAGGCAGTCTTCTGCTGTATATGCGTTGGGGGCCTCAGATCAGCTTGTGTATGCTGCCTGGTGGCTCAGTGTCTGAGAGATCTTGAGGGTCCAGGTTTTTTGAGACTGCTGGCCTTCCTATGGGGTCTTCTCCCTCCTCAGCTTCTTCCAGCCTTTCCCTAATTCAACCACAGGGGTCCCTAACTTTAGTCTATTGGTTGGGTGTAAGTATCTGCATCTGACTCTTTCTGCTGCTTGTTGGGCCTTTTGGAGGACAGCCAGGCTGGGCTCCTGTCTGTAAGCACATCATAACATCAATAGTCATGTCAGGCCTTGGAGCCTCCCCTTGAGATGGATCCCAAGTTGGGCCTGTCACTGGACCTCCTTTCCTTCAGTCTCTCCTCCATGTTTTGTCCCTGCAGTTTTTTTAGACAGGGACAATTCTGGGTCGGAGTTTTTGACTGTGGAATGGCAACGTCATCTACTGGAGGTGTCTTTCTACCGGAGGTGGACTCTACAAGTTCCCTCTTCCCACTGTAGGGCATTTCATCTAAGGTCCCTCCCTTTGAGTCCTGAGAGTCTGTCACCACCCAGGTCTCTGGTACATTCTAGAGGGTCCCCCCACCTCCCACCTCCTGCGGTTGCATATTTTTATTTATTCTGCTGGCCTTCGGGGCTTCACTTCTTAGATTGTTGTTATTATAGGTCAGTGAATATTACTGTAAAGAGGGAGTGGTGGCTGATGTATGGCACTGATCCAACCTCACCGATTTACTCTACTTTTGAATTGCATCAGGATTTGAGGACTAAGCGCCATTTCCCTCCTATTTAGTCTCACTAGTAATTAGTTTTCTGCTGTCAACAGAAAGTTCAATAGTCATATTTTATAATATCTGCTGAAATCTTTGCTATTCTTTGATTATTTGTTCATAATAACATTCTTCTAAATGAAACTTATTTAGTTATGCAGAGATAATCTCTTGGGGGCAAAAACGCAAGAGATGGTTTTAGATATATGCATATTTTGGCATGGATTATTGGCCACAGAGGAAGTTGCAGTTTATTGAGTTTAAAACCAGATGACATGGTTATGCAAATGCTAAGCTGGCTAGAACAGATGAATCTGAACATACTTTTGGTTATTTGGAGAGCTCTTCAAGTATAAAGAACAGTCAAATGGTACAAATAGCAAGTAGTAACATTTCAATTTCTAGGTGTGGCAGTATAGCTCAGCGATGGAGCATGCACTTAGAACTGGCAGGTTCTGAGTTTAATTCCCAGCAACAAATAAATAAGTAAACACTAACCGTAAAATTTTAATGTTCTCTTTTCTTTTGACTTTCCAAGACTTCTGTCCTATTTTTCCCCAAGTATCCAACTTCCTGGGGAATAGGAAGGGTGAGTGAGCAGAGAGTAAAACATCTTCAGGGAGGAAATAGCAAGAATAGATCAAGAGGAACTTCAGCCTCCTTTACACCACCGTAGATTCCTGGGGCAGGGTCATAGTCCTGGGAATCTTTCTTAAGAGCGTGTCCTGACTTCCTTTAGAGTTGTCTCTGCCCACCCACAGCCAGGTGCAGAGGTTTCAGTGGTCTCTGCCCACCCACAGCCAGGTGCAGAGGTTTCAGCACGGCTGATAATGTAAGGGAGATGGTGTGGCCTGCCATGAAAGATTGCTACAGAGGGAATCCTGAGAAATGTACGAGAAGGAAATGGAAAAGCTTTTATGTTAGTGTACTGAAGACCAACTCTGGGGTTGCCTCTATGTATACAAGAACATTTAATTATGTCTCTTTTCATCCTCTGTGGACCCACGAGACAAATTGATGCCCCATTTCCATTTTGCATTTGGGGAAAACTGGAACAAAAGAGACGCTGGAAAACTCATCAAAGATCATACCTAATAGACAGCAGGGCTGACTGGGGTTGTTTGGCTCTTGTAGCTCAAAAGGAGAAAGGTTATGGAGATAACATGGGTGGGCAATGGCTGGCAGCTTCTCTTCTCGAGACCTGTTCAGAATGAAGCAATCACATTAAACATCAATGTTACTAACAGTAGGCTTTACCATCACAGTAGTTACCCGAGTATGGTCAGAATGTTTCTGGCAGTGGAGTGTGGGCCAGAGATGGTATCCCAGACTCCTGATCTGCAGCAGTTTGAAAGGTTTTGTTCAGAGAGTTGGAATTCACGACTTCATCACAGGAAAGAATTTCAGGTTTAGCCAGTAAGAGGCAGAGGGAGAGTTTATTAGAAAGTTATTTTAATGTAGATTTACTCATAGTGATAAGAAGACTGGGGCCCAGGAAAGGGAAGGGGAAACAGATTGTCTTTATAAGAGCCAACTATCCACTTTTGGTAGGCTCTGAAGTTGTATCCTAAAGGACTGCCAAGGTTTTGAGATCATGAGGTGGTTTCTAAGGTGCACTGAATTAGATCGCAGCTGATCACAAGGGTTACATAAGAAGTCAGGACACTTTTCTGTAAAGTCAATAGTCATCTTTCTTTCTTTTTTTCTTTCTTTCTTTCTTTCTTTCTTTCTTTCTTTCTTTCTTTCTTTCTTTCTTTCTTTCTTTCTTTCTTTCTTTCTTTCTTTCTTTCTTTGAGATTCCTAGAAGGAATCTGGTACAGAAGTAAGGCCACACTTAATTTTACACATGGTTGGGCTTTAAGCATGATTCACTGCTATCTTGACATTCTTATTTGAAAACATCTCTGTATGAAAGGAATAGTATCTCTACATAGGAAAACTTCACTTCAAATTTTGGGAAATGTGCAGGATTTCTTGACTCTCACAAGATCCCTACCAGACACTTAAGCAGACTCAGGAGTGAGGTTCCTTTACTTCCAAAGTATGCTTAATTTTCCTATCTTTCTATCCTGTATCAAGAAGAGATAGATCTTATGGCATCACTTTCCTGAGCTGCCTCCAAGCCTTAAGGTGAGAAGCTAAACTGAGACTCTGCAGCTGGGGAATGGAAGCCCATGTGACCCAGCACAGAAAAGGAGCTCTGACGACTCTGAAGAAAACCTGGTCAGTGGCAGGCAGCAGTGGTGAGTCAAGGTTATACAAACCTGAACTTGGTATGGCAAGACAGACCGACCAAATACAAAAAACAAAAAACAAAAACAAAAACAAAAACAAAAACAAAAAAACCCCAAAAACCTAAGCCTCATGGACACAAAGTGAAGTTATGTATCCTCACAGCAGGGAAAAGATACCCAGGAGCCTCAAGTTGCCATGGAGACCTGGGCAAGCACAGCACATTGCCTCTTCTAAAAGCATCCCAAACTGTAGCTTCCACTCCACCACAAAGTGTAATGTGTCATTTACAGAGGGACATGCAGGGGAAGCAGGGCTACCTCAGGCAGTCGTCTATCTTTTCTGAGAGAATATTTCCCCCGACGAAGTCGGAACTATTGGAGGAGATTAAGGAGACTAAGTTTTAACTAATTTCATTCGTTTCTCCTGTTAACTAGTGGAGTTGAGACTACCACAGAGGGCCAGGGAAAGTACAGGAAGAATGTTCATTTTCTTTTCAGTCTGAGTTGCAGCGGGAGTTAAAGTTTATAAGCCTGCCACAAAGAATGGCTCAGCAGAACAGAAAATATAATGAGAGGGAACAAATGTTGTCAATCGTATAGAAAATGAAAAAAAAAAAAAAACCCACATGTAAAATAACCAGGAAAATTAAAGGGAGGGGATGGAATTACTGAAAGACCAGCAGAAGAGGGACTGACTTCTCCATGGTGTCTACTTACATGAGAAGCTGACTTAACACCAGGGACTTTGTAAGACACTTAATGTCAGTGCTCTGTAGCTGTTACAGAAATATATGTAGTCGTTGAAAGGAAA
>CM052704.1:105763459-105853943 GCA_028551405.1 Uromys caudimaculatus
TGTCCTCCCCCCCCCCCCCCCCCAGCTCTTGGACTACCTCTGCTCATTTCACCCTTGCTTGACTACGCCCACAGCCTCCCTGTGCAAAAGCCTCTTGTGCTTTTACTTAGGCCACTGTGAAGGCTTCCTGACTGATTCTGTTCCCTGATCCATGTCATGGGTCTTGGCCCGGCCTGCCACCCCCAAACATGGATGTTATCACTTCATTCTCCAGCACGTCTTCAAGTAGCCTTCACTTTGAGACTGAGCTGGGTGAATGCTCCTTTCCTGTTGGCAAGACTCTGCTTCAGAAGGTCGTAGGAGCTTTTCTATCTCATATCCCAGGGTTAGTTTTTGAAGCTTTGTAGCGGCTGTACAGCACCCTACTTTGCTTTTATAAAATCGATCGTTTTGATCATTCGCCAATCAAGACATATAGATAGTTTTCTTAGTTCGGATTGCTAACAAAACACCATGACTAAAGAGCAAGTCGTGGAGCAAATGGAGTTTTGTTTGTTTGTTTGGTTTGGTTTTTTGTTTGTTTGACTTACACTCCCACATCTCCCACATTGCTGCTCACCACTGAAGGAAATCAGAACTGGAACTCAAACAGGGCAGCATCCTACAGGGGTGCTGCTTCCAGCTGGCTTCCCCCCAGCTTGCTCAGCCTGCTTTCTTATGCATAAGGGGCTGGGCCCTCCCTGACTGATGACTAATTGAGAGAAGGTTTTATAGCTGGATCTCATGGAAGCATTTCCCCAACGGAGGCTTTTGCTTCTCTGATGACCCTAACTTGTGCTAAGTTGAAAAAAAAAAGTATGGGCGACTCAATCGTGAAATAAGGAGAGGGAAAAATAATGAACATAGCATAGGACAAGGCTTGGTGCTATCAAATGGGAGCTCCCAAGTATCATGCTAAAAACAGCTGTATCTATGGTACCTAGAGAAGAAGCTTAAGACTTTTCTTCTGGGACTGATCAGATGGTTCAGTGGAGAAAGGCACTTGCCAAGGACTTGAATTTGAGCTTCAGACCCTATACAGTGGAAGGAGAGAACCCACTCTGACAAGTTGTTCTCTGATCTCTACAACTGTACTGTGACACGCACACGCACGCACACACACACACACACACACACACACACCGTATTTAAAAAAACCTACAGGTTATTACAGATATACATGGGACTGGCTAGTCAAAAGAAGGACATCTTTGCTAGTATTCATGTGTGCTTATAAAAAGAAAGATAGGAATAGTGCGTTGAGAGTAGACAGGTGAAACACACACACTTGACTCTTCAGTGTTCTTTAAAGGTAATTTATATGTAATAAGTCTGTCAGCTTTAGGTGCACACTTCAATGAGCTACCCACATAACCACTGTGCCAACTTGCATAATGCCCCATCACCCTGAGCTACATTCCTGCCCCCAGAACCTAATTTCTTTGATCTCAAGCACTGATCTGTATCCATCACTCCAGTTTTGCCCTTTCTACCACTTGTTTGGTCAGAATCGTAGTCTGTATGTTCTCGTGTGCTGGGTATCTTCCCCTTATTATGATGTTATTGACACCAGAGAACATAGTTTTATGCTGACAGTGGCTGCATCAGGGGTTATAAAAAATTTGGGATTTTCTTTAGATTTATAAGATTCAGAAAGTGATGAATTAATTTCTAGATTTGATGCTTATTTTTGGTGAAGCTATGGTCAAGTTAAACAACTTTTTTGAGGGTTGCTTTTTTAAGCCACTAAAATAGAGGCAAAATAAAATGTCGTGTTTCACTAATTATTTGGCTTTAAAATGAAAATATTAGAATGTGGAATCTGCAACCTATATCTCAATAAGTGTTCTTGCCAGCATAAGCATATATGCCAATTTATATGTATTTTCTGGTCTAATTATTAATGCTTCCTTTTTTTTTTTTTGATACTTTATTTACATTTCCAATGTCTCCTCTTTGGAAACCCCCTATCCCCTCCCCATCCCCGCCTCTATGAGGGAATTCCACCTCCCACCCACCCGCCCACCCATTCCCATATTCCCACCTTGACATTCCCCTTTACTGGGGCCTCTGACACCCTCAGGCCCAAGGGCCTCTCCTTTCTCCCTGATGGCCAACGAGGAATGCTTCCTTCTTATACCCACACATGTCTCAGCTTTAAAGGTAAATTACATTGAGACTCCAGTTTCCCCTTCTGCTTTTACAATAGAACACTCAAATAATGATTGTACAGGATGAGACTGTGTCATAGCTTCTTCAAAGCAAGTGATCACTTAACTAAAAGTTGACTAAAGAGATGGGTGCTAGTGGTTTTTATAGACCTGATACAAATCTAGATATATTGGGGAAGGGGGAAACTTAACTGACAAAATTTCTCCATAAGATTGTACTGTAGTTAAGTCTGTGGGGAGGGTATTACCTTGATTAATGATTGATGTGGGAGACCCATCTGATGGTGGGGCAGTGTAATCCCTGCCTGGGCAGGTGGGTCTCAGTTCTGGAAGGAAGCTAAGTGATCTATGAGGAGGAAGCCAATGAGCCGTGTTCCTCCACGGCTTCTGGCTTCTGCTTCAGTTCCTTCCCTGACCTTCTTATTGATAGAGTGTGATCTAAGGGTTATAAGCAAAACAAACCCTTTCCTCCCCAAGTTGCTTTTGCTCATGGTATTTTAACAGAGAAATAGAAGTCTTTACAAGGAGAGATATAGGACTGAATAAGTGAATTTGGGGAAATGTCCTGATGAGTAGGACTTTGTCTTTCTCTTTGTTTTCTTACTTCCTCTGGCTGAAGTGGGGACATGGTGGTCAGAGTTATAGAGGCCATAAGAGGAGTTTCATGATGGGATCCATTTGAGCAGTCGATAGATAGAAGTCTTGAATTTTAATTAATAAAGAAGCTTTTATTTATCGTTGAAGTTAGTCTGATTTTACCTTTTGCTGGTCAAACTTCTACAATGAACACATCAATCTTTTCTCTTGTGTAACACTGAAGCCTTGAAGTCTTAGAATGCTCAGCACAAAGTGTTCTCTAGTTAAGTATCACAAGAAACTTTTTTTGTTGTCAATAAAATATAGTGAAGTATAAATATTCTTTATTATATTTCTGTTCTTCAAGCATAGGACATGTTTATGTTCTGCCTGCAAGGTAGAAGATTGGATTTTATGAGCATCTGAGGGTGTCTAGACTAATGAGTTTGTAATTTGAAGACTTGGGAAACTTGGTCATAAAACAAAATGAGACAAGCTATTCTTCTCTGTATAACTGCCATGTAATCACCCAGCTCTTCCCCCACAACTGTAAATTGAAGTCACTTTGTGTGTTCTAAGAGAGAGAGGCAAGGATTTAAAATGAAGCCTCATTTCTGAAACTTAAAAGGGATATTGTTCAAGTTTTGTTTAGCTGTTCCTTCATCAAGGTAGAGAGGGTTTGAGGGTTTTTTTTTTGTTGTTGTTGTTTTTATTTATTTATTACAAGGCAGGGCTTTCTTTCTTCTCTTTTTCTCTTTCTGCATTTGAATTTCCTCTCTACCCTCTTGGCATTCCTCTAGGTCCACTGTTTGACAGAGGGGTGAAGACAGTTAAAGAAAGGCTTACTAGATCAGCTGTTTCACTGTTGCCTTAGACAACCATGGGCTGTGTTGCAAGGTTTCCTACACGTTACTTGACTGTGTGCTCTCCTGTGGCCCATTACAGCAGGTCAATCCCTGAGTACCTTTCAGATCACTAACTACATGAACCCTATTTCTTTCTAGAAGCAGAATTATATACACAAGATGATAAAAATTTGCTCAGGAATCCCATAATCCATAACTCTAACTCTCCAGTGCTAATGACTTGATTCCTGGCTCTGTCTTGTCTTATTTCTATGCCTTTGCTCATTTAATTTGAGACAGAATCTCACTATCTCAGCTTATCTCTCTGTGTAAGAGTAAAGTCTTTGCATCTTTATAATGAAAGAACCAGGAGCTGAATGACTTGGAAACAACAGAAATTTCTCAAAGTTGTAGAGGCTGAGATATCCAAGAGATGTATATTTCCAGAAGATTTGACAGCTGATAGGAGCCTGCTTCCTAATTCCCAGTTGTGAGTCTTACTTGGTCCTAACATCGTAGAAAGCACAGGACATCTCTATGATGGTTTTTTTTTTTTTTTTTTTTTTTTTTTTTTTTTTTTTTAAAAATAGGGACACTAATCCTATTCACAGGGCTCCATTCTCGTGACTGAAGACCTTAAGGACTGACTGGCTAGCCCAGTGGTTCTCAACCTTCTTGGTGCTGTACCTTTAGTACAGTTCCTCATGTTGTGACGGTCCCAACCATAGAATTATTTTATTGCTACTTCATAACTGTAATTTTGCGACTGTTATGAATAGTACATGTTTTTGGAGATAGAAGTTTATCAAAGTGGTCATGACCCACAGGTTGAGAACCACTGGACTCCACCTTCATGAGTGAGAGATGGAATGTTACAAATTGACAGACAAATGATCTTAGACCATCTTTAGTCCTTTTATAAGCAGTTTGCTACCATCATCTGTTTCTGACCAAACTCTCTGTGACTATTAGATAAGACTTTGGGCCGTATTGTTAATTTTAGCAGACCTTGTACCAGTCATGAAGCTTATATACCTGCCACTTACAGAAAGGATTTCCCATGTTCTACTGGATCCTTATGGAAAGGTAGTCCAGCTCCCTGTTTTCTCCACTCAAGTATTTGATGCATAAGTTTCCTTACAACTTCTTTCTGTCCTGTGGCTAAGGAAGTTGTTACTTCTAAGATAAATTATATCATTATAATGCCATTAATATGTCAAGTATATTAGTTGCCTTTTCTGTTGCTGTGATAAAATACTATGACCCTAAGCAATTTAGGGAAGAGTTTATACTGGCTCACCCTTTCAGAGTGAAAATAGTCCATCCTGGAAGGGAGGCATGGTAGCAAGTCACGGGCGTGGCAGTAGAAGCAGGAAGCTGGAAGATCACATTTCAACCCCAAATAGGAAGCAGAGACAGCAAACTGGAAGTAGGGTGAAGCTATGCACTCTCAAAGCATGGTTCCAGTGACATACTTCCTCTAGGAAGGCTACAGCTGTAGCTGTCCTTTTTGGTTACTTTATTGGGTTCTTTTCCCTACCATCCTAATTTACCTGTGTTCCTGCCAACACTAGATAGGAGAGAAAGAAAGTTAGAGAGGAAAAGAGGGTATCAGTCTTGTCAGACTACTTCCTGCTGATTGGGGTGTTGAGTTTCTTGGTCCTATCTTCCTTCATCATCAGGTTATCTCTAGCCAGCAATCCAGCAGTCCAGCAAACAGTAACCACCAGCAGCAGAGACCAGCCACAAGAGGGGAAGCGGCAGTTGTCACAGCCCCTTGGGGCTGTGGCATTTTTCTACCCTCTCAAGAGTCCCCAGAATTCCCAAATGTAAACTTATCTTTATCTAGCAGAATCGCATCCTGACCAGAGCACAAAAGAAATCAGAGTTAGCTGCTATGGCCAATCTGAAGTAGCCCATATCCAACCCCAGGGATTAAAACGAAAAAACATCACATAACATAACTGTGTTTTCAAAGAAACCAAAATTCTCACTACATGCTGTAAACCTCCCCAGACAATGTCATTGGCTGGGGACAAGTGTTCAAATGCCTGAGTCTATGGGTAATTTGAATCTGTGTTCCTGGGCCATGGCCACCCATATTTGGTTCAGAAGGCTGTGCTTTGTATCTACCTGACTCATCACCTTCTACAGGTCCTGGGTCCAAACAAATGAAAGGCTAGGTCAACATATGACTGGAGGATAAACACTGATTCTACAGAAGGTTAGAAGCAACAGATCAGGATAGAGAACAAGTGTTTGATTTGCATTGTTTTGAGCCTGTAACCTGCAGTTTATGCAAAGTCTGCTTCCTCCTCTGTTGGAGTTAAATTTCCTTCCTTGAGCAGTGACTTTGACTGCATTTCTTCTCAGTCCACCATCTGAATCCCCACTTCTCTTGATATTTTTAAGTATCTTATGGGTTGTTTTTTGTTTACCCAGTTTTGCCTCTAGTTGGCATTTCGTCATTTATAAGGACCTTAGTCTTCTTATCTCAATAGAATTTGATGGTTTTTGTTTGTTTGTTTGTTTGTTTGAGACAGGGTCTTTCTGTGTAGCCCTGGCTGTCCTGGATCCTGCTCTGTAGAGCAGGCTGGCCTCGAACTCACAGAGCTCTGCCTGCCTCTGCCTCCCAGTGCTGGGATTAAAGGTGTGTACCACCACCGCCAGGCTTTGAGTTACTTTTTAAACTTCCTTATCAATTATACTCTTCATTCCCAGATAACTTGTTTTCCAGTTTGGGACAATTTTATTTACGTTCCTAGAACCCACCAGGCTAAGGTAGCCAACACTCGGATGCCAGACACTTTTATCTTTTCTTACTGAGTTTTGGAGTTACTTAGGAAAATCATCTAAGGAAGAGACTGGGAGTATGTGGTGAGATTCTCCCAAAAGGAAACCCCTGAGCTCTTTGCCTCTCATATTCCATTTGCATAGGGGTCCTCTTCTGTCTTCAAGACAACTAGACATTTAGTTCAGTCACCAAGGTTATTATCTCTCAAACGTAAAGTGCTTGATATTTATGCTACTCAACAAAGCCTGTATGTAAGCATCAGTGTGTTTATTTAGATAGCATTGAAACTAGATATTCAGAGTGGGAAGTTACATTTGGTGATCTGTTAAAAGACATAGTAAATCCTGTGGCAGAATGCTTGTTAGAAGTGTGAGGCCCTGGACTTAATCACTAGTACTTTAAAATTAAAAAGCACCCCACCCCAATCATCACCAAAAAACCATTTTCTACATACCTATTTTAGATGTTTCTATTTTATTACTTGTTACAGTGAATTTTTTTATCCTTATCAAAGCTGGTCATCTCATCTCTGCATGAGGTAGTTCCAGCAAGATCAATAAAATTTCATCAACATATAATTCATAAGAGATAATAAATATTAAGCAGAAAATATACTTAAGTGCCCTATGCATGTGCAATTTTAGTTTAAAAGATAATTTGTCAACATGTTCATGCAAAGCTGGTGGTAAGTCAAGTGTGGCTTGGTAAGTGAGGAGGCACAGGGACTAAATACTTAATTTTTACTTAATTACAGAGGGAACATTAATCACCATCAAAGTAAGTATTTAAGCTTCATAAAAATGCAGAGGAAGAAACTCTTTCTCAATGGCCCGTGACTATTACCTTAAATATGCATGCTTATATTCCTGTAGGCTGGCAGGTCCTCACTCTTAATAAATTGTAAGCAGTATAATTGAAAGTGCAAAATGGAATTAACATGGCAGGTTCTTTTTGTGCATCTATATGTACATGTAGGCGGAGGAGTAGAATAGCCATTCCCTCCGGTTAGAATTTTCATGGAGATATTGAAATTATTACCATTTCTCAGACTCAGTAAGGACACTTCCCCCATTTTAAAAGACAACACACTGAGCCTGAGAGTGTCATGGGAACAGTTCCAAAGCACTGGTGTTTTATAATCAGTGAGAACATTTGCATAGAATACTGGGTCTATTAGTACTGTACTTATTAATTCCAATTAGTGCAGAGGCATTGATAAGTTAGCGTAGGAAATGAAGGAAAGGAACAGAGCTTCATCTCTAAGTTCACATAATGTCCTGATTCTAGAGGGACTATGAGAATCTGTGTTTCCAAACTATATATCGCTATCCCTCTCTCTCTCCCTCTCCCCCCCCCTCCATCTATCTATAATTTGTTTACATTTCAAATGTTGTCCCCCTTCCTGGTTTCTCCTCTGCAAGCTCCCTATTCCCTCCCCCTCCCCTACCTCTATGAGGCTGCTCCCCACCACCCACCCACTCCCACCTCACCGCCATAGCATCCCCCTATGCTTTATAACGTTAAAAAAAAAAAGCCTTTTAAAATTACATTTATTTGCTTACTTATATATGTGTACTCCAGAGGATTTGAATGATGACTGAGCATCTTGTCCAGTTCTGGGGGGGTGGTGCAAGTGCAGACCAAAGCTGATCCTAGAGCCAAATGACTTCCGATTTCATTACTGACAAAGCCCACTGAGCAACTGGGGTACACGTTCTCAGCAAACTTCAGGTCCCTCTTGCTCAGGCCCTGTATCCATTCCCCACACTGCATTCCGTGTGTTGTCTTCTGGTCAGCACAATATCACACGAGTAATTTCCTTTACAACCTCCTAACATCTGAGCACACTGTATTCCTTCTCTCTGAGAGTCACTAACTGAATTTGACCACTGGGAGCCTGAAGCTGGTTTTGTAAACAGATATTGATAGCATGTAAAATTGAGAAAACGAGTGAGTAAGATATACACAATTGACCTGTGTTCAAATGACTTGTGTGTTGATTTAGATTACATTGAATTATGGGAAGAACAATGACCCTACAGTCAGAAAGAGTTGCTTGTATTTTCATGTCCCACCTCTTGACTTGTGAGTATGGGCAAGCTTCATTTCTGAATTGCACTTGCTTAATGCATTCAGTGTTGTGAAAATAACACCAGTAAGGGTGGTTAGTGATTAGTAGATACCGGGCATTAAACGCTAAGTAGTTATTTTATGTTTCTGCAATGAAAAGATGCTGTCTTGCTTCTGTGTGCTTTCCCCTGATGGCATCATCCTCATTGCAAGAGATGCAGAGCTGCTTATTTCTGTGTATGTGTGTCCTTTGCTTAGCTCCCAAGTTATCAGTTAAGGCATCTCACTGTTGGACAGTATTGTTTGAACTCCTTTGCCAGCTTCCTGCAGTGCACCATTACAGCAGCGCTATCTCCTGTTTATTGGGTTTTGAAAATATTTGGAAAATTTATGACAGCGGTAAGTCTTAGCTTTACCTTCGAATTAGAACAAAGGGTGTTCTACCCTGTGGATGTCTGTTTTAGCTTCCTCTGTTTTAGTGTGCTCTTTCCATGCCCTTTGTGTGGGTTATCCTTGGGATGGACTTCAGAGCTCTGAAAGATACCTTCTCAATGGTCCCCATCCTTGCCTTGTGACTTTGAGTCTTATTTTATTGGCTGGTGTTTTGGGTATCAAATCGGTCTTCAAAAGACTTCTGAGTGTAGCATCATTAAAGTCCTCAGTATTATTAACTTTTAATCTCTTTTAACCTTAACCTTTAACTTCTGGGTCTAATAGTAATTTCCAAGCTTATTAAACTATTAAATTCTTTCTTAGAAAGTAAATGTTGGCTTGTTGCTATAGCAACTTTATGTGTCTTTGCTTCTGTAAGCCACAGTCTTGGTCAAAGTTCCTTCAGAAAATTCTTACTGATGCTTCTGATTAATTAATTATAATTTCTCTCATTCCTAACTAACATTTCCTCAACTGCTCTTAATTTGGTAGAATTTCACAGAGGATGAAGTTGGCATTGTTCTGTGCATGATAACCTGCAGCTATACCTTTGCCTGGAAGGGTGGAGCAGCTTTCAGTCAGGAGATGAAACCAGGAGCATTAGCAGCCAGCAGGCAAAGCACAGCTTTCAACTTGCTGATTCTCAGTCTCATCTCAACTATAGCAGTAACCAGAGCAAGGTGGCTTTGGAGCCAGGATTCGAACCTCGGTAGTATCTGCAGGAGTTTGTTTATCTGTGTTAATGCTGCTGCCCAAGATTCCGGACAGCATGAGTCATCATGGAATCTAATTTTAAAGCTTTAGGAAAATATAATAAAAGAAGCTTGGTGACTTCGCACAGTGAGAGGCCAGAAGAACAGCTCCATTCAGGGGTTTGCTTCTGTTTTTGTTAATTCCCTATCAGGGCATCAATGGAGATGTGCAGGAGCTTTCCCAACTCCCCACTCCATCAACCTTTGCACACTTAAGACACAGGTACTTCTAATCCTTGTTTTTGCTTCAGTCGGAAATCAACTGGATTAATTTGAATCTTTGGGGAAGCTTCCTTGTCCTGGAATCAAGTCACAGGGTGAAAAGGAAAGGGATAAAGATGAGGGAGGGAGGGAGCGAGGGAGAGAGGGAGGGAGGGAGACAGACTCCAAGGCACCTATAATTTATTTTACAATTGGAAACAGAACTAGTAGGACACCCTCTTCTTACCATTTATAACAAAACCCTGTGATTACTTTCTCTTAGAAAGCTGTGATAATGCAAGAGGTTCAAAAGGCTGGGGATTTATGTACCACACTGTGCAAACTTGTGATCTTAGGGAAATCACTTAGAAGTGGTTTGGAATTATAAAATAGAGTTTAGTTAGAACTACTGAGTCCTTTGTAGGGACAATTTGGCATGAAGCTGTTAAATACTGGTGCCCCCTGAAATCAGGATGGGAATTAAATACACACATCCCCAAATTCAGAAGAATCACACAGTCTTTATGCTATTTAGGTGATATACTATACTTGACTAGGAAATGAAACTGATTTGTCAAGAGAAAAGTTAATGGTTCTAAGTTTCATTAGAAAAGGTGACATTCTAGCCACTAACAGACATTCTATAGAGAGGAATGCTGTAAATAACCACTCTCGTGATTTCAGAGCTAAGCAGTATCTTCTCAACTTGTGTTTATAATTTATTGAAATTTGGGACAGAGTGTCAGACCTTAAGAGGGTCTACAAACTGGAGATACTATAAGGCATTAACTCAAGTGTGGGTCTTTAATTAACTTCTTCCAATTAACCACAGAATCATTCAAAAACGCATATTATTGAGCATCTGCCATGGGTCAGACACTTGGAGTTTTGGACAAGGCACCCCCTCTGTTTTGTATCATTTCACTGACTATATGCTTTTCACTGACTGTATGTTTTCATTTGCAAATATGATTTTTTCCTTGCCTTGATTTTACCCCCTTCTTACTATAGAGTGGGTTCTTTATGCATATATTTGGCATATTTTATAACTCTTGAGAAGTATTCAGCTTTTAAAGCTTAGTCCAGTTCCACAAATTATGTGTTTTCTTTTATTTTTTGAGGTTATAATATAATTACATCATTCCCTCTTTCCCCCTTCTTCCTCAAAACCTCTCATAGATCCTTCTTTATTCCTCTTTAAATTCATGGCCTTTTCTTTCCTTAAGTGTTATAATATACATATGGTGTATATTCATATAAGATATATAATGTATATTCATATGAATGTATTCATATAAGAATGCACCGTGATCAGACTGTATGATGTTACTTGAATGCATATGTTTTCAGGGCTGACCATTTAACATCGGCATATTCTTCCCAGGGTGAAACTATTTCCCCTGTTCTCAGAACTCTTTAGTTGTCTGCAGTTCTTCTGTAGGATCGAGGCCTCTTGGGCTGTCCTCTTTCCATGTTAGCATGTCATTTGTCGTTGTCTTTGTTCAGTTCATGTTTAAACAGGCACAAAACATGTCTTCATACAAATTTATGTCTGTCCACGTCTAGGCTTCTGTTCCTGAACTGGGTTAGGAAAAAGCAAAGGTAATGGAACATTCTTCTAGGAAGAGAGAGGGGGAGGGAGGAGGAGAAGAAGAGAGAGTAGCGGGAGGGAGGGAGGAAGGGAGGGAGAAATGATAGACAGACAGACGGACAGACAGACAGATAAATAGATGGTCAAACAGGTAGTCTAAGGCATCATATAGGGTTTTGGTTTATATGTCCTCATGGTAATTCCCTATATTCATCAATTTTCAGACTATTTTTCCTCTTCATTCTATGAAAATACTTACCATATGTATTTTATATTTAGTTCCTCACAGGTGATTTCACCAAGATACTACTCTATGTTGTGACTATTAGACTTAACACAGTTGGAATTTTCCTCATGCCTGTGGCTAATCCCTGTGTTTCTTGATAAAATGGTAGTGCAGTCATTAGTATATCTCACATGACTTTTGTGAAGTACAAGTTAATACCTGCTGAAGGAAATTGAAATTGCTTTTGACTCACAGGAAGCACGAAAGGTCAGTGATTACTCTTGTCATTGCCTTCCTTCCAGGCTGTTAATGCCAGGTGACAGTCCTAGGCAAATGGGTAGGAGGTGAGGGGAACAAAAGATACCTTACACAGAATGAAGAGTGGAACCAGCCATTTTGATGACTGACAAATCCCTTGGGAAGCACTCATTCAAATCTGAGTGGGACCAGAAAGGTTTTCTGCAACTCTATTCAGGCCAGTGCTGTGGAGTCTGATAAGGTCCCCCTAATTCTGTATTTGAATGATAGCTAGTACATCCTGCTCAGTGACATTGCCATCTTAAAGTGTAGTAGAGACATGATTTGTCATTCTCTGTGAAACTGATCAAGGACAATTCCTGCTTTTTGTAATTTTGGGAATCAGGTTCTTTTCTGGGTATGGATGGTGAAATGCTGGCAGCTCTCACACATTTCTTGACTAGACAGTGGTGTCATTTCTGCTCCTGCTCCTGAGAATAGTTGCTAAGCACTGAAATGCTTCTGCACCTCTGTATCCACAACGTGACCAGTACTCAGCAATTCAAACTTGGCTGCTGGGGTTATGTAGTTGGATTGTTTATTGATTGTTCCTGTGTTGAACATTTTTAAAGAGCCGCAGATTCACAGTCAAGAAATGATCGCTTAAGAAATGATCACTTGTGGATGTTAATTTCCTCGCATTGCAATTTCTCATGACTTAGATACAATGAGCAGGAATTACCTTGATAAATACTGGGCCAATGTGCCATTAATAGAATAATTCATTTTCCATTATTTTGCAGCTGTTGTGAGGTTATTTCTAAAAATGACACATCAGAATACTATTACACTTGTGAGAACATATCTAATTTATCTGAATAACCCCAGTTCCTCCAACTCCATCACCTTTTGCTTATTTTCGTCTTTTTAGTTTTGTTTGTATATGGATTTCATTTACTCTCAGATTCAAGTTGCTCAAATTCACCCATGCTTGAGAAGCTGAATTGAAAACATCAGCAGGCAGGCTCTATTCCCCATGATGTCTCTGAGCTTTTGTGACCCAAGTTTTTTACTTAGCATGTCCTTTTATTGTAGTCAGGGAAAAAGCCATCCAGGGGTCAGCCTCCAGCTGGACACAGCTCATTGTCTCCTGAGGGAGAAGAAAGCTTTCTTTACCTATTTTATGTTTGATTAATTACAGGATTAAACTCACCAAGAAACAAATCTAATATCAGGAATGGGCATTTTAATCCTCGCTCATACATAATATAATGTGATATGACTTGAACACTTCAAAAATATCCTATTTTTTCTGACTGGCAGTGTGATGAGATACACTGGACAGGGATGCTAGATTTAAGTAGTGATGAGTTTTAACTTAGCTATTTTAACCATGCATATGTACGAGTTACAGTGTGTTGATTAGATGAACACAAAGTGCAGTGATACAACTGGATTTCCAGCTCCTTAAATGCTTTAAAAATGCCTCTGAATTGTGACAGTTGCACACATTCCTAACATTCAGTGTGTTAGTTAATACAGATGCTGATAAGTCAAGGTCACTAATATCCTTATCACCAATCTGGAATCTATGAGATCCTTTCTTCTAGTGATTCAGAAAGAGTTCCTCATTTACTGTGAACTACAGGCCACACTGTTGTGGCCAACACTACAGCTATTACTTCTGTATTTTTGGTATTTATTATCCAATCTGTTTTGTTCCTCTCCATACCTTGCCATGCTCAGGTAACCATGGTTCCACATTCAGATCTACTTTTTGACATCCGCCTATGAGGGAGAATATGGGAGATTTGTCTTTCTGTGTCTGAGTTATTTCACTTGGCATAATGTCCTTTAGTTTTATCCATTTTTTTCTACAGATGACAGGATATCATTCTTTATTAAGACCAAATAATCTTGTGTATACATGTTGCATTTTCATTTCTACTTTTGGATGTGAGTCTAGCCTTAAATGGCTGATCCATCTCTCCAGTCCACATCCACATTTTCATTTTTATATAAAGATTTTTTATTTTTACTGATATATAGCCATTGTTTAGTGTTTAGCTAGTTTCAGTCATCATGCAAGACTTTTAATTTCATAAATAACTTAATACTGAAATTTAAAAGTTGTCATCATTTTCTAGTTTTAAAATAAAAAAATTATAAACATTTTGCACAAAATAGCGGGTTTCATCATGGCATCTTACATGTGTGTACTGTGTTCTTAAAGCACAGTCACCCTCTTTGCTGATCCTTGTTCCACTGCCCATTCCAGTGTCTCTTACTTCCCCCAAAACGGGCCCTTTTGAGTCTGTATATATCTTTAAAATCTAGATTCCACATATGAGAGCAAGCATAATATTTGTCATTCTGAGTCTGGTTTATTTTGCTTAAGATAATGATCTCATGTTTTATCCATTCTCTTAGAAATGATACAATTACAAGTTTTGAAGTAGGGTCTCACCCTGTACAAGATTTTAAATTTGTTTAGTGTGTGTTTGTGTGCATATGGGGGAAGAGGGAGAGAGAGGGAGAGATAGACAGACACACAGACATAGATACAGATACACACAGAGAGACTGTACACGCAGAGGTCATAGGACATCACGTGAGAGTCAATTCTTTCTCATGTGGATTCTACCAGAGGATTGAAGGTAGTCAGGCAAAGTAGTAAGCAACATTTCCAGTACTCTGAGACATCTTTTAACTTTATTTCATTTTTTCCTTTATGACTGAATTATAATCTATGGTGTATATATACCACATTTTACAGTTTACCTATTGATGGACACCTAACATGATTTTTAACTTTTCTGATGCATCAGCATACTAGTATCTATAGAAGACAAACTAATTTATTCCTACTAAAAATGTAGAAGTACTCACTTTCTCCAACATTCTTGATAATACATGTTTTATTTTCTGATGGGGAGCTAATCTGACTGGGATGAGATATAACAGCTGGACATATCATATCTACTATCAGGAAGCAGAGAGAGCGAACAAGAGGTGGAGGTGGCCTATAAAACTTCAAGGCCCATTCCCCCGTGGCTACATGAAGCTCCCTCCCACAGCCTTAACAAACAATACCACCAACTGGAGAGCAAGTATTCAAATACCTAGTCTACACAGGACATGTCACAGACTAATCACAACACTCTACCCCTGTCCTCCAAGGACTCTTGGCCATCTCATAATATGAAATATATTTGTTACAACTTTCAAAGTCCCTATAGTCTTTAACTTTTTTTTTTTTTTTTTTTTGGTTTTTTGAGACAGGGTTTCTCTGTATAGCCCTGGCTATCCTGGAACTCACTCTGTAGACTAGGCTGGCCTCAAACTCAGAAATCCACCTGCCTCTGCCTAGTCTTTAACATTTATAACATTTCAAAAGTCCCCAATGTTTTCTGAGACTCAGCAGTCTCATAATTATGAATGTTTATAAAATTAAAAAAACCCAAGTCATATACTTCAATGTACAATGGTAGGGTGTACACTTCCAAAAAGGAAGTGTAGGAGCATAGAAGGTGTGTATCAGATCAAATCTCAGCCTGGAAAATACCAAACCTATCCCTCCACGTCTGGTATACAGGACATGTGATAGAATCATCGGGCTCCAGAAGGCTTGGGTAGCTCTGTCTTTTCAGCTCTATTGTCTAAAGCACACACATGTTCTTTCTTTGATCCACTAAACCCTATGCATGTAGTTTTCCTCAGCAGACATCCTAGGGTTCTGGTATTTTTATCTTCCTGGGTTCTCCAGGCTTTTCTTTCATACCTCATGCAAGGACTTGCTTGCAGGGAGTCTAACCATGTCCCACATTGTCTGGGTCTAACAGTATGATATACTGGCACAGGCCTCCATAATCCTCACAGTATTGAATCTTTGACACTTGGAAAACAAGTTCTGGTAGCACAGGATGGAGTTTGACCTCCATAGACCATAGTAACTACAGTGTCTGTGTCCTGAAACTCTGCGAAACACTTCCCTGGACAGTTACTTTCAAGCGAGCCACTTCCTCAATAGCATTTACAGTTAGGCTGTCCCTTTTCAAGTGACTTTGCATTTTTACAAGTTTGAGCATGTTTGTCAGCAAGTCTTAGTCTCAAGGCAACTTTGCTATTGCCCCTTTTTCTAGGGAGCAGAAGGTTTTCCTTTAAAAATTAGAGGCTCTTTTGCAATAGACCTTGGCTACAACTTTAGGCTCACTTGAGTTCCTTTTAAATAAACTGTGCACTTTAATATATTTCTATACCACTTGTTCTTTTCCCTGCAGACCTGGGTACGAGTGGGGAATAATAACAGCTCAAGTGCTCTCCTGCCTGGAATTCCCTAGGCTGAATGTCCTCATCCATTACTTGTAAAGTCAGCCTCATGAATGTTCTCAGGACATGGAGAGAATGCAGTTAGGCTCGTTGCCAAAATGCAGCCCGAATGGTCTTTAGCTTCATTCTTGATAGAATCCTTGTTCCTCTCAGAAGCCTCATGAGCCAGGCCTCCATTGTCACCAATGCTCTCAACCTTGTGCTCTCCCAAACTCCCACCAGAACTGCTTAGTAAGCTTACAGCACTTTCAGAATTTCTTAGCCCAATGTACAACTACTTCACAGAGCTACTCAAGGTACCCATGGTTATCCCTGTCACATTCACTTCCGAAGGCCTAAGAACCATGTGGCCAGGCTAATTCCACCAGTAGTCCCACTTCTCAGACCAATTTCTGTATTAGTTTACATTTCTCATTCTTTGACAAAACACCAGTCAGGAAGTAAGTTAAGGTAGGAAGGGTTTATTTTCTTATAGCTGGAGGAGGTACATTCTGTCATGTAGAAAGAATCTCTTATAAGTATCACCTGTCAATATAAAAGCCAATGAATGGCCAATGAGCTGAGGAAAAAAAAATGGAGGAGGAGATGGGACACTGGCAGGAAGAGATCTGGGAAACAGGGAATAAAGAGATGCAGGAAGAGATGCTTAAGGAGATTCAAGAGAGATTCACAGAAAGATAAAGGGAGATATTTGAGTGGGATGCTGAGAGACATGACAAGAGAGAAGTAGGCCTGGACTGAAGAAGAGAAAACTGACCAAGTAGTTTGAATGGGTTAAAGAAATTACCAGCTAGTCAGGGAATGAGCTGAAGCTTATAGCCTGGGCATTTCTTAATAAATATTCAGACTCAGAGTCGTCATTCTAGTAGCAGGGGCTGGTGAAGAAAACTATTTTTTTTTTTTTAACCCTGTCATGATAGGGAAGGCATGGTGACAGGAAGGTAGGACAACTGGTCATATTGTATCTACTACCGGGGAGGAGAGAGTGAAAGACTGAGAGCAAGCTATAAAACCTCAGTCTTCTACCCCGGCATCCCACTGCCTTCGGCAAGCCTTCACCTCCTAAGGCAAAGATCTTCATCCCTCCTCGCGCTGCAACCTTTGATACGGTTCCTGTTGTGGTGACCCCCAACCATACAAATATCTTCATTGCTACCTCATAACTGTCATTTTGCTAGTTACGAATTGTGACGTAAATATCTGTGTTTTTGGATGCTCTTAAGGTGATCCATGTGAACGGGTTATTTGACCCCGAAGGGGTCTTGACCCCCCAGGTTGAAAACCACGGTAAGGTTTCACAACCCTCCCCCAAGCAGCAGCACCGGCTGGGCCAAGTATCAAAACAGAGACTAGGGGGTGCGTCTCACATTCAGCCACAAATCTCTTGTCAGAAAGGTAGTTGGCGCAGATTATCTACCATTCTGTCGGATGTCTCTTCGCCCTGGAAACTGTTTCCTTTGCTAGTGGGGTGTTTTGAGATAGAATGCCTCCCATAGGTTCATATGTTTGAATGCTTGGTTTCCAGTTGGTGGAACTCTGGGGCAATGATTAGGATATGTGGCCTTGGTGAGAGGTGTCACTGGGGATGGGCTTTGAGGTCTCAAAACCTCAAAACTAGCTCCTAGTTAACTGCCTGCCTTGTTTTGTGGTTCTTATCTCAATATGTGAATTCTCAGCTACGGCTCCAGCGCCATGCCTGATGGCCGGCGGCATCCATTTTTGGAGTGAACTTACTTGGACATGATGAATTATCCTTTTGATGTGTAGTTTAATTTAGTTTGCAAATACTTTATGGAAACATTTTTACATTTATGTTTATCAGTGACATTGTCCCATAAGTTTCTTTTTTTGTTGTATCCTGACCCATTTTGATAAAGTGAGTTTAGTAACAGTCTTTTCTCCTTTCTAATTTCCAGGATAGTTTGAGGAACACTGATGTTAGTTCTTCTTTAAAGGTCTGGCAGTGACTATATCTGGGAGACTGTTTATTACAGTTTCAACCTCATCGTTTACTATTTATTTATTTATTTATTTATTTATTTATTTCCTTTTGCTTAATTTTGGTAGTACATGTATATCTAGAACCCTACCCATTTCCTTTACACTCCTGACTCTATTGGAATGTAGAGCTTCAAAGAATATCCTAATAATTCTCTGAATTATTTTGGTACTATCATATTGTCCTCCTTTTTATTGATGATTTCTTCCAATTTCAGATTTTTTTCTCAATTTCTTTTGGCTAAAATAAGATTTGCACTATGTGGAACACTGCCTGGATCTGACTGAGAGCTGTCTCCCTCTAGCTAGAGGTATTTCTCAGACAAGCACTCAGGGAAGATATCCCTGATTTTCACCTGGGGGAAAGACTCTTGGCTTACAGCTGCATAGCTCTCAACTCAGCAGGGTTCTGTTTTAAAAAGATTTCTTGCCATTATTATAGTTGAGTTCTGAGAATAGGGAATCTTCTCAGCCCTGCTACTATATGACCACCCTAAGACTCCCGCCTGGTTGGACTGCTTGGTGATGTGTCCACTCTCGTTTATGACTTAGGAGTTTGTTTCCATTTCTCATTGTTGACCTCTCCTACCTCCGTTTGCCAAAGTGTGCGGCACCACAGGGCTTTCCTTTTATGAATTCGTTCTGTCTTGCTTTCCTTACCTCTGTAAATGAACTAATTCTGAGATCAGGGTGTTGGTACATCCTCTGTATGTGTACATTTCACTCTCCTCAAATGGGGCTGAGCCCTTTGAATGAATGCTGGACCCTCTACTTAGTTTTGCTTCTCAATGTTTCTTTTCATATTTTGCTACTGAAAGTAGCGTATTCATAGTCCCCGCCCACATCAAAGGGCCCTTGATCCCCAACTATCTCTGGTTTATTTCCAAAATGATTCTAGCAAACACTGTGTGGGTCTAAAATGATTCTTTAGATCTTTCCAAATTTTATCATGCATATTCTCCTGACAGCCCTACTAGTCTTTCTGGAAGGAATCCTAGTTCTCTATAACATCATAAGAAAACTTGACAGGCTTGGTTCAAATGTTTAATCCAGCCTTTGCCTGGTCTTCTTACCTGCTTTACTTCTCTAGTCTTGACTGGCTTTCGCCTGCCCTGTGTGTCCTCTACCAGAATTTAAGCTTACTGTTTGCTTGCCTGTGCAGGCACAATTATAGGCATAATTCTGGTCACCTTTGAAGACTTAGCTCATAGTATTGCTTTCAAGAGGCAGTTTCTGTAGTTATCTTCACACTCCTGGAGAAAGAAATTCTGTAGTTTTGGCTTCTAAGATCATAGGATTTTGCATATAATTGTGGTAGACAAAGTTAATTGCCCTTACTTGATGCTCATACACTTTTGTAATCCCAGGACTGTACGGTGTTTCACACACAGCTCGTCTTTAATAGTTTGTTGAGTGGAGATTTCATACTTAACTGTTGGGCCCACATGACAGTGTGAGTTCTTTTCTATAGATACAAATGATTTGGGGTGGGGTGTTAACTGCTGCAGAACTGTGTGCCCTAACTACTGATAAACTTGCCCTGGAAAATATCAGCTACTCCACCTCATTCCAGGAATATGTTTGCTGTAATCCACCCTTCCTTGATGTGCCTTGTGCTCTTGGCAACAGCAATAGCACAACCCTGCAGGCAGGTGTGGCTGGTAATAGATGGAATTGCATTTGGAACATTCTCAGAGATTTACTTTGGATTCTGATGTTTCAAGCTCTTGATTTTGGCAAGCCTTTCATTTGCTACTTGTCAAATGGGCTGAGTCATTAGGTTGGCTTTGTCATCTGGAAGCTTCTAAATGATTGATATGGTCCTGTGCCATTTCCCAACGGTGTGATTAATTTTTCCACTCAGTGCCATTACCTGGTTTTGTAAAAAGTGAAGTAAAATCAATCAGTTGTGCCATGCCTATATACCTGTGAAGGCAGCAAGCTGGGAATGAGTTCAAACCAGCTGTTCACTCTCTGGTAGTCAGGGAAACAATTCCTATGGCAAACCCAAATATCCGAAGACTTACTGGCCTAACAAAATAGCCTCCTGTATTTGTGTGCTCTGTATAATGGGTGTGTGTGTGTGTGTGTGTGTGTGTGTGTGTGTGTGTGTGTATTCTTTTACTTTAAGATCTTACATAGTTCCTCTGACCTGTAATTATTAACCTGCCAGTTCCAAATATTGGACAGAAGAACTTTCTGAATGTGGTATATGCTCATCTCTGATAATCCATTTCTGAAGTTTATGGTTCTTTGGTCTTTTTACAAATGTGTTTTTAAAGATATAGGAAATTGTCAGGTGAATTTATAGTGAAGCAAAGTAGGTAATATTGATTTATCCCATCCCAGGGTAGGAAGCTGGACTTCCAAGGTGATATAACCAGCAATCAACAGCCTAAATTGCAGGGTTGGGTGGAGAGGAGCAACTCAATCCCAGAACTGACTAGAAATCTGTGAGACAGAGTTGTTTTCTACTTTCCCACACAAATGGGCACTTCCAAAAGCAAAGTGCTTATTGTCTCCAATATAATGTGGCTCTTGGATGCTATCCCATCAGCAAAGTGGAAGCTCGTATCTAGTGGTGCTGTTCCAATGTGCTGAATCAATAGCAAATGGCTTTGGAAAAACACAACACCAAGAGCAATAAATGGCTTTGAAAATTTCCAGCCAAATATTACATAGCACAAATGGCCAAGAATTAATCACCATGCTAGCTGTTTTCAAATGACAATACACAACTTTGAATTTTCACCCATACAAACAATATAGCTTTCTGTCTTCAGACCTAAACTTTTTTTTTTGAGCTGAAATTTCTCCTTATATAGACCTTTACTTTTCTTTCTTTGTATACAAACAAGTTCCTAATCCCTATGACAGTGTTGGCTTTTATCCCCAATATCCCCACTTAAATATATTTCCCTTTACTTCCCTGTCATGAGTATGATGGTAAATCTCAAAAAGGAGTTACTGCGTCATTTCTCATCCATTCAGACAGTCAGGCTGTCAGTAAGAGTAGACAGGGAGGCTGAATGACTGAGCAGACACCAGAAGAGCAGAATTTAGAGGCCATGGACTGAAGGATAAGAATATGGTGAGGAGGGGGTGTGAGTCCCAGAGCACTATTCTGGGGAAGTTGATGGTAAGCAATGAAAAAGGTCCCTTATCATTAAGGTTGGTTTTCTTTTCTGTTTATATTGCCACTTCAGTTTTATGAGGTAGCAGTTAGCTTATGTGACTGTTTTAACATTGGAAAAATACTTTATTGAAAAATATAGACAATTCTTAGCAATGTTCTAGGATTGGCTGTCATATATATATATGCAAATTGATTTGTTTAGATATTGTCTTTTTGATTAATGCTGTTTGTGTACTTCTGAACCATTCTAGAAGAGAATTCTAGGACATAGGCAAATATCCAATGGGCTCCATTCTATTTCTGGATCATAAAGATTGTACAATCAGGCAGACTCTGTGGAATAGACCAAGATGGCAATTCCTTCACACTTTCTTGCTACATTATTGTTCCTCCTTGCTCCAGTTAAGGAAATGTGGAAATTTTAAACTAAGTTCATGGTTAACTGAATACGACTGATGTCAAAGCATCTCACCAATTGACCCATATTTCCTCATGTTGATAATGGTGATGGGGAATATTTATTGAGTACTTATAATTGGTCAGGTACAAAGGCTGGTCTAGTACATACATGTATTAAACATATTATTCCATTTGTTGTTTTCAGTAAACTGGAGAATTATTATTACTCTCAACTTAAAGATGAAACCAGAGGTATTGAAAGCCTAGCCTGCCAACAATTCACCAGAAGAGCTAAGATTTGAACTTCATAGTTCAAAGCTCCGTCTCATTCTTCAGATTTTTGTTGCTGACATGTTTTTTGTTTTGTTTTGTTTGTTTTGCTTTGTTTCTGAAGGTTGGTTGCTGAAACTGTATGAAATAAGTCTCCTAGAATGATTCTACGTAAAGTTTAGGCAAGTGGTATGTGGTGGTTTGAATGAGAATGGCTCTCATAGGCTCATGTTTGCATACTTGGCCCCAGCTGGTGGAACTATTTGGGAAGGATTAGGAGATGTGGCTTTATTGGAGGAGGTCTGTAGGTCTGTCACAGGAGGGATGGACTTTGAGGTTTCAAAAGCCCATGCCATCCCCTCTTAGTGCTCTCTCTTTCTCTCTCTCTCTCTCTCTCTCTCTCTCTCTCTCTCTCTCTCTCTCTCTCTCTCTGCTTTATGGTTGTTATCACAACATATAAGCTCTTAGCTACTGTTCTAGTGCCATTTCTGCTGCCATGAGCCCAGCCACAATTGCCATTGACTCAATAAATTCTGTTTTCTATAAGTTTCCTTGGTCATGGTGCCTTAGCACAGCAAGAGAAAAGAAACTAAGAAAATATATGCTTATCTTTGTACTTTTAATTTTATATTTTATCTATTTCAGCTGATTGGATGATGTGACTACATATATAATTACTAAAGCATTTCATATTCCTTCCTCTGATCATTCAGAAACATGGGGCCCAGTTCTTGATACTGAAAAGATAAAGACAAAAATAGCCCCCAACATTACTCACACCACACTTAATTATTTTACATTCCATCTTATCTTAATGATCATTGAGATGTGGCAGAACAAATGATATTATTTTTTGTTTTGCCATAAAAAACAGCCTCAGCGAAACTTGCACTCGCCTTTGTTCAAATTGAAGAGTCAGGTTGAACATCAGATCAACTTAGCTCACTTCAGATCAATTCCAGGCATGTGTAGAAATGACTTGTAAGCCAGAAGTAGGGAATTCATATGGGAATAAGGCAAATGTAGCCTATTTTGGTTTGATATAAAGCTTCTCCTGACAAAGCTCACATGTTCAAGTCATTTGGTGGTTCATGAACACTAGAGTCGTCAGCAGATTCATATGCTGACTATGGAGTTGACGTCTGAATGAGATGTTAGGAGGTATGGCCTAGTGGCAGGAAGTGAGTCATTGGATGGCATATCTTTGAAGGATATATTCCATATCTGGCTGCTTCCTAGCTGCTATGAAACACACAGTTTCTCTCTACCACATGATCCCTGCCATGACCTTCTTCCTCACTATGGCCCAGAAACAAGTAATGACAGACTGATACCATAGAAACTACGAACTTTCTCCTTTTAAGTTGTTTCCTTTCTCAAGGATTTTATTACAATGACAAAAAACTAACTAATATTTGGCTCTGTGGAGCTCACAAGCCAAGGCAACATAATCTCTTGTGTGTAG
Source organism: Uromys caudimaculatus (assembly GCA_028551405.1). Classification (NCBI taxonomy): domain Eukaryota; kingdom Metazoa; phylum Chordata; class Mammalia; order Rodentia; family Muridae; genus Uromys; species Uromys caudimaculatus. The sequence continues at coordinate 105,786,931 of CM052704.1, forward strand.
AACATCTATATAAATAAGAAGACAATCACTGTATATATTTATGGTTTATACTCTATTCTTTGGGCCAATAGCATACTAAGAGCCGCAGTAGAAAAAAATTAAAAAGGAGTATTAGGAAGAATTGTGCTTCTGTTAATGTCACTGAGCTGGACCAGCTCTGTTGATGTAATTATACAAGAAATACTTACAGACTTGGTACACTTGCAGGATTTGTGGTAAATAAAGCTTACAATGCCTAAGACACAGGAGTGGGCCCTTTTACTTAACAAAAACACAGCGATAAGAAAACAGGTACAACATTATATTTAAACAAATTTTCCCAAAGTAATTTCCAACTACAAGTCCCATTATACATTTTGAACAACTTATCAGAAAGCTTTTTCTTGAAAAGAATATTTCTCTTGAACATCAGTGGAGGAAAAGATTTGAAGTCAGGCGATAATTACTGTATCTTGCAGAAAATGACTTGAGACTGCCACATTGACCTTGCTTGAGGCTGTCCTTTCGAACTGCTGTCTTTGTTACACACTTCCATCATTTCTAAATTTAAATTTAAATTCTAGTATAATGTTGTATGGCAAGACTTTTCCTGGGGAGATCACACACACACACACACACACACACACACACACACACACACACAGAGAGAGAGAGAGAGAGAGAGAGAGAGAGAGAGAGAGGCATATACCAAAGTCTAGATACCACCAATGTACAACTTGGTGAACTGATGAGTTTTATTGAGGTTACTTACCAGAGTATGGGTGAGTGTTCACTTTTAGAAGCAGAAATGACTCAGTGACAGCTGCATTATCAAGAACCACCCTCCTATAGGACAGGTCATAAAACCTGGGAAAACTGGAGCACACTGACCAGCTTGCAGGGTGCTCAACAGCTTGGAGACTGTCCCTTCCAAGAAACTCTGCTTTAAACCTCTTTTAGGCAGCTCATATGCTTTCTGTTTCCTCTGGTAATAAATCTGATCTCAAAGAGTTTTTTCATCTTGGCTTCTCAGTTTTTGTTGCTTACTCTGGCAGGGAGGGGCCTTGTGAATCTGATCAGTTCAGGGACTTCCTAAGCTGTTTTGAGTTGTTTACCTTCCTGCTTAAAGAAGTGTGGGATGTTTCAATCTTGGAGGAAACTGGTACTCAGTAGCTGAGAAACGGCTACTTTTATCACATCATAAAAAATGGTCTCTTTAAATTTTGAAAAGGACTTTGGAGATTTCTGCTACTGTGAGCCATGGATGCAGCAACTCAATATCCTGAAAAAAAAAAAAAAGCTTTGTTTGTTATTATTGTGTTTCTCTCCCAACGGACGATTCATTTTTTCCTGACCCTCCTACATTAACTCTGTATATTACATAGTGTTTTTATTTAAACAGGACGCAGTTTGTTTAAACTGTTTAGTTTAGTTTGTTGTAGCAGAGTGAAACTAGAGTATGAACTTCTATGATGAAGTACCAAACTTAATGAGTGAAATTCATTTAAGAGTAATTTTAATCAGGCCAATACATTTATGATGACCTCATCAGTTTAGGATTTATATGAATACTGTTTATAAAACAGATGACATGTTAGCTATCTCTAACACTAGTACCATAAACACAACTATAATTTTTCTATATCATGTATTGGTCACCATGAATAAGCAATATACATTGCATATGTTATTTTCCAATCATACCCACCTCAAGTGTAGAGCATCTTTGTGCCATATTTTACAGAGAAGAGCAACGTCTTGAATCAAGTCAGGATTCAAACACAAACTGCAATATTGAATACCAAGCAAGCATTCTGTGATCAGCAGTTAGCTCTGGGGCACTTATGAAGGCGATGCTGGGGAATATATTAGGAAGAACAGTTCCTGCTCTTAGAGTATGCAGGTCATCTGGCAGAGAGACTGTCTGAAAAGGTCACAGAATGACAAGAATGACAAGCCCTCACAAAGAGATGCTGAGTTTGCACTGCAGCCCTGTTCAGAGGGTAAACAAGAAAACACTTCCCAGAACCTACTGTTTAAGTTGCTAAAAGAGTAATGAGCAGGAAAATGGGATCTGGTAACAGTGAGAAGGGCAATTCCAAGTGGAAGTAGAAGTGAGGACAGAGTGGAGACAGAAGCGCAGGGGACTGGAGTTGGGACCGGGGCTGGAGCCAGGGCTAGGTACGGGTCTGTGGTCTGGTGCCAGGACCAGGGCCAGGACTGGGCAGAGCAGTGAGCGCTGTCATGGAGGACATGCCTTACCAGCACTGCTAAGGCTGACCTAGAACAAGCTCTACAGCGTGGAGGCAGCACTCCAGCTCCTAACAAGTTTTCCTTCTGAAATGTATAAATTGCCATAGCCCTAGTCCTCCAATGACCAGACTTGCTCTTGTAGATGTTGACACTGCCTCCTCGGTTAAATCCTTTATCTTCTATTGCTCTCCGTTAAAGTCTTTATTTTCTATTGCTCTCTGTACTTCTTGCTTGCTCTATTCTCTGCAAGGCATGCACTCTTCAGGGTTCTTACCTTAGCACGAAAGCACAAATGGAACAACTGGCCCCGAGAACACTGCATGCCTAATGTTAATGTTTACGGAATGTCAGAATCAGCGTCAGTGGTGATGTGAGGTCTCAGCCCTGCTTTCCTGTACCTTCCAAGGCCTCTGCCCGCACTTTCTAATCACACACAAACCCAGGAGACCTCTCGCAGCGTGGGCTGTGAAGGAAACCATTAAACAAGATCAAGCTGGAAGTGTTGCTTAATTTCCACGATGCCTGCAGGTGGCTACTCAAATAAGCACCACACATTTCTCTCCATCCAGCGTTTACTTTTCAGCAGAAGGGGATCCACTTGTTTCCATATAATTCCTATTTTTAGAGGGAATACTTGGTTTTTCTTCTGGAAAACTTGCAAGCTGGGAACAGCTACAACTTGAAGCATTATCAGTTCGCGATGACAGGTGGAGCTAGCTGTTCAAGCCTCCCAGTGACCTAGATGGCTGTGGGAGGGGCTGGAGAGGTGGGAGGGGCAGAGCAGCCAGAGCTGCTTTTTCCATGTGGTGGTATTCTTCACCGCACAGAGGATAGCGTTTCTGTATGCAATGCGTTTATCCTCAGCACTGGGAATTCTGCCAGATTTTTGTTCCGATCACCATTTGTCTCTGCTTTAAGCATTTATGTTGCAAATTCTTCATCAATCTCCTAAAAGGCTGTTTCAGGAAGGCAAAAATTGTTATTCTTATTTTATGGATAGGGAAAATTAAAGGAGAGAAAGAACTTGCTGTGGATGTGTTAGCAAGTTATTAGAGCTCAAGCTTTCCAGTGTGTTCCTAAGCTTATTAAATTTTCCTGCTGAAATGGCTTGTGTTGTCTCTATTGAAAAGAAGAACACTGGATCCCAAGAGGAGCAGATTAATGTCTGAGTTACATTGTTTCTGGCATATATCACCCCAAATCAGCAAATCTGTTCGCATGTTTTATTTTTTAAGTTGTTGTCTCTTTGGACGTTATACTTTGTGTGTACATGTGAGTGTGTGTATGTATGTGTTTGTGTGTAAACAAGTATGCATGCCCACATGCATGCGAGTGTGTGTGGAGAGCAGAAATCCATGTTAGATTTCTTCCTCAATCACTCTCCACTCATGTTTTGAGGCAGGGTTTCTCACTGACCCTGGAACTTGCTGATTCATCTAAACCAATAGTTCTCAACCTTTCTAATGCTACATCCCTTTAATACAGTTCTTTAGGTTGTGGTATCCCTCAACTGTAAAATTAGTTTCATTGCTACTTTATAACTGTAATTTTGCTGTTGGTATGAATCATGATGTAAATCCCTGTTTTCTGATGGTGTTAGGAAACTCCCATGGAAGGCTCATTTGATCCCAAAGGTATCCTTACTTACCGGAGTCTCCACCCACGGGTAGAGAACCTTCGAGCTGAACTGTCCGGGCAGGGAGCCTTAGGGAGATCATTTCTATGGCCCGAGTGCTGGGATTGCAGGAGGCTGCCCAACTTTTTATGGTGTGCTCAGAATTGGAATTCAGATTCAAGTGCTGTGCTACAGTCATTTTACTCACAGAGTCATCTCCTCATTCCCTAGAGACCGTTCTTTTTCTTTTCCCCTGTATTGATTTCAAGTATTTGAACTGAAAAATATTTTCAATTGTTTGTCACTCTCAGAGATTGTACTTTTCAGAGTAGAAAGAAGCAATAGGGTGGGAAAATCTTAGTTTTAATGAAAGGAGAAACAAAGTTTTCTTTTCCAGCCTTCCCTTTTATGAATCACAAAGCAAGAAAGTGAATTCAAGCCAATTTCCAAATCTTATGATCTGCAAGCCATACATATATCTCTTCTTTGGTCTTGCTTAAAAATAGTTTTTTGAAGCTTGAGATTAATTTAATTATGTTTAAAACCCCTCAAGCACAGGCAAGTAATAAAATCAAAATTGTTTTAGCTCACCATGGATCTGCAGATCTTTATTCTTTCCATTAATTTTCACACTCAGTGTTATTCTTATTACTTAATTAATTATAAAACATTCTGCTAAAATTTACCTCCACCTGCAGTGTCTTTGAAGACAAATTTGGATAATACTGCATCCTATACTACTATTTCATCTATGACCCATTTTACCAAATTAAGAAAATATTTCTTAGTTGAAGCATTTGATTGTATTCATAAAACTGTGGTCATAGTTTTCTGGTAAACTTAGAAGTATTGAAAGGCCTTTCAAATCATTTTTGTTATTGTTGTTGTTGTTGTTATTGGTGGTGTAAAGAAATGATCTTTTAAAAAGCTGATTACTTACCTAATAACTTTATTAATCACTCTTTACAATATCTAGTAGTTTGGGTTAGTTGGTCTTTGTTATATATGATGGTATCTTCCAGTAACGACAGCATCACTTCTTCTTACCCAATTGTAATATTGTTGCAGACGGAACACCCTAAATAGCCCTTACAGTTCCACTTGCTTTTAGATGAATTAAAAAAAATAATCGGCTTTGGAAGTTACTTAGTTGGTCTCTTCCAAGCTTCAGCAGAGATATTGACTGTTCCTGAGGCTGCCTAACAGGTTCATAGTGCTTTATCAGGGAGGGCTGCTTCCTCCTGGCCTTAGGGGGAAGGTGCTTTTTAAATTTTATTTAAATTTTTTTTTTTTTTTAATTTCCATTGGCCTCTGAGTGAGACTAGAAACCTCCTGCTGTCATTTCCTATTCTCTTAAAAGATGACAATCTATGTATTCTAATGACTCATAATTCCTGGGGACAAGAACTAAAATAACAGGAGTCTGGGGTCCTCATTGGTCGCTTTTCTTCAGATTTATAGGATCTGAATTATCTGTGGCCCACAGAGGATGACAGCACATGCACCAGAAAACCAAACCATTCAAAACTGCTGTCTCTATTAGAGCAGTAACATGCTGGCACCTGTCTATCTGATAGCCCCCCTCCCCCAGCTAGACTATAAGCCCTGGGCATGCGACTTCAGATGGAGGGTCTCTGTTCAGCTATGGCCTCTTCTTTTCTAGTTCATTAATTAGCTTTCTAAATAAATCTTTCCCTCCCTAGAACAAGAACAAAATTCCCCTTGAGTCACTGGAGTTTATGAGTGGTGAGCAATAAGTTTGGTTTCATGGTTCTTCCAGCCCGAGTGTCGAACAGTGAGAATAATACTTTTTATGTGTTTCCTAATCACAAGGTTTATGTGATTTTTCTAAACAGTCCTAATCAAGCCCAATTCCTAGGGCGAAGGTTGTTCTTCTTCTTATTTGCCAGTTTTTACTTTTTGTCTGGGTGCTGCTTGGGATCAAGACCAGGTCATCAACCATGCCAGACAGTCTTGTACCATGGCCAAACTCCCAGCCCACCTATTTTTGCATGATTGCTTTGTTTTTTTTTTTTTTTTCCTATAACAACTGTCAAATCAATTAAGCTAATTAGGCAATTTTCTTTTCTTCTGGACATGGAATGACAGTTTTAAATTACATTTACATATAATTATTATGTAGTTGGGAATTTGATCACAGTGTGTTCTTTGTCTTAAGTGTGGATATTATTCATAGGTAATATTTTGTTTAGCAGTTAGGTATAACTTTCAGTAATTGTTTGGATTTATATCTCTTCTTTTTTTTCAAGTAGACTTTTACTTGGTTATAGAATCAAAAGTGAACTCTTCAATGAGTGGACAGGTCTCTGACTTTTATTTTTTTCTTAAAATGGATTTCACTAGGTAGTCCTGTGCCTTGTCTATGTTGATCAGGCTGGATGAGAACTCATAGAGATCCTCCTGCCTCTGCCTCCTAAGAGCTTGGATTAAAGGTGCGTACTTTAGCTGTCTGGCCTAACTTTCTCACTTTTCTTTCTTCTTGGAAAAACTTATCATGAGATAGTCTTTTGTTGAGATATCCAACACCAGAGATCTTTACCATACAAATATTACCAGATAACTCACTAATAAATAGTAAAACTACATGAACCATTGCAGCAATGTGGAATGCCATGCTGACAAAGGCTCCATACCTCAGAGGGAAAGGCTGCCAGTGAGTATTGTCTAGTTCCCTTTTCTGTTTCTGTGATTAAACACTGTGACCAAGGACAACTTAGGGGAGGAATGAGTTTATTTAAGTTTACAGATTTTTATCTATCTTTGAGGAAAGTTAATGGCAAAAAGTTATAGTAACCTTAACGAAGGCCTATTGACTATTCCACAAAGCTTATCTAAGCAGGGAACTCAAACCAAAGTTGAACATCAGAAACACTGAGAAACAGTGCTTACTAGCTCACTCACAGGCCCATGCTTAGCTAGCTTGCTTATATAGTCAAGGATGAACCGCAATGGGCTGGCCTGAGTCCTCCTACATCCACTAACAATCAAGACAGTTCCCCACAGACAAACCCAAAAGGCCAACCTCATATAGTCAGTTCCTCAGTTGAAGTTCTTTGCTAATGTAAGTCTAAGTTGTGGTAAGCTGACATTAAAGAACAATCATTATAATTCATTCCTTCAATCACACCATGAATCCTGGGTATAGGAGAAACAGTACTCTATATTGGACACTGCTTCAAAGCATATGCAGCCTTCTGAGGAATCCTAACACAGCTCTTCACACTATTGCTGCCCAACTGGCACATCTGATGTGCCTTTAAAAGGTTGTTCCACTATTCCATCAAGCCAGCTGCCTGGGGATAGTCAGGGACATGGTAAGAAAAACGGATCCCATGATTATGAGAACATTACTGCACTTTCTTCTCTATGAAGTGAGTTCACTGGTCTAAAGCCAATTGGATGTGAGAAATTCTTCCAGTGGAGCTCCTTCTCAGATGACTCTAGGTTGCATTAAGTAGACAGTTAAAAACTAACTCAGACAGATATTTACAGGGCTCTATCTAGGTAGTGGTAGGCTAAGAAAGTTTCTGTTTCTCAAGGAAAGAAATGAATTTGGATTGGACAAGATCGTGAAATGATTTAGTTTTTTGTAGATGAAACAAGAAAAGGGCTTTAAAGACACTTATTTATTAGTGTGTGTGTGTGTGTGTGTGTGTGTGTGTGTGTGTGTGTGTGTGCACATGTATAGGGGTGTGTGTACCATATACATGCAAGTGCCTGCAGTGGCCATACCAATGTGTAGAATCCCCTAGAACTAGAGTTTCATTCATGTTGTGAGTTTCCAGATGTGGGTAGTGAGAACTTGGGTCCTCTAGAAGAGTAGAAAGTATTCTTAAACATTCAACCATTTCTCCAGGCCTAAGGTAGGGGACATAAAGCAATCTCTATATTATTATTTAACAAATAAATTATTTTGTTAGGTGAGGGTAATATATTAGTTATTTATTACTTTGATTAAACACCATGACCAAGATAACTTGCAGAGTTGTTTCAAAGTGATCAACTTGAAGATGTACAGTAGATCACTGACAGCGCTCTAGAAATGATTGGGAACCTTGGAAGGAGTAGTTCATATGAAGTACTGGGGGAGATATGGATGAGAAAGATCACAAAAGAAATGGGAAAGAGTGGATGGAGAGCTTTTGCTAACTCTTTTGAGGAGTTTTGCTGCAACCGTGAACTGAGAGGAGAGATAGCTTATGGTGAAGAGCCATCTTGAAATGCTTTCAGCCAATGGGGATAATTAACAGGAAAGGGATAAATTATGTTGTCCTGCAGGACCATTGCTTGAGTAACAGTCCTGTGGCCTCTTTCTCTATAATTCTGCCTGAGGTTGCACTGCCTTCTTTGTGCATAATATTTACATACTGTTATCTGCAGGAACAGCCCTGTAATCAAGTGCGCATCCTTGCGCTCTCTTCCTCAGGTGTGTAGTTATCTTCCTGATGCTGTACACGGTTCATTTGGCATGGCCAGTGTTTAGTATTTGCTATCATAGTTGTGCTTTAATTTTAATTTGCCTCAATACTTTCATTCATTGTTTACTTTAAACATTTTCAGTATCCTCGCTTTTAGGTGCACATCTGAGAGGTAGCATTACTAGTCTTTGTTTCCCTCCCCCCCCAGCCCATTTTGAATGCCATTATTTAGTTCATAGGCCTACTTTATTTAAGTTAAATACATTTCATTAGCTACTTTTGACATCTTATTTGCTGGAAGTATATTTGTCTTTCTGTTTTCTTATGTTTCATTTTAGAGGTAGATTTTTATGCCAGTTGAAGCTTGTATAGTCAGAATACTCATTTAGCCACACGGTACTAAGAACAACGCACATGTTAATTTTTCTGTAAGAAGAGAAATGTTCCCAGAAGCTTTGCTGCCTTTATGTTGATCTCCAATGTGAATTTTATCATCACTTTGGCTTTTTGTGTGGTGGTTTGGATGCTTGCTGTTCCCCATCTTTGTTTCAGTTTGTTGCCTTTCTCACCCACACTTTATTGTGTTTTATATTTTTAGCTTCTGTCAATTTCCCCCCTACCCCCCAGGGTGGCTTTCTCTCCCCTTTTAAAAAATGTTTAAGATTTTCACACATGCATACAAACATACAGTGTTTGGATCAAGTCCACTCCTTGTTCGTTCATTTACATTTTTCTCCATCCTCCCATTCCCCTGTCACCATTCCCCCCCAATTTCATGCCCACTCCTAACTGAGTCTTATCAATGCTGCCAGCATATGCACTGGGTGCACAGCAATCTACTGGAGATCTAATTGGAGCATGGGTAAGCCTCTCAGAAGCTACGTCATTGAATAAAAGTGACTCTTTCTCCCAGAAGCCATCTCTTGCCAACAGTTTCTCAAATAAGGGTGGGACTAGGTGACTTTTCCTTTCTCCATGCTGGAGAGATCTTTTGAAGGTCTTGTGCATATGATCAAAGTCACTCTGAGTTCCTGTGTGCACCTACCATGTACACATTCACTGCCCATGGCCCTTACGGTCTTACATGGCCCTTACAGCCTGTTCTATCATGATTCCTGAGCCCTGGAGGAGGAAGACCATGATAGAGCTCTTCCATTTAGGCCCAAGCACTAAAAATGTTTCTTTACAGAATGTTTTGTCACTGGGTTTTTGTATAGTAAATTTTATGAGGTCTCCCATGTCTCATTGTCTCTTTATTTTGATTTTCCTTTGAAGTATACATGCTAGAGATACATCCTACACTCAAATACCTCATTCCTTCTAAGTGCAAGAAGCATTACTTCACTGTAGTTTTCCTTCTGGCGTCCCTGTTGAAATAGGTGATGTCAGTTTCATTATTGTTCTTTTATAAGTTGTTTGTTCTTTCTCTCTGGTTGACAGTATATGGAAATTTTGCTTTGTTTTTGATGTTCGTGTAATTTATGATAATGTGTTTAGATGTGGATTTTTCTTATTGATTCTATTTGGCACTCTTAGTTTCAACAGTGGAAAAATACAAGATGTGGTTTGGCTATAGACACATAATACGAAATACATTTACTAACTCAAGTATTTTCTACAGTCATCTATGTGCAGGTAATCACTTACCCACGCACCTAAGCTACCATTTGTTGATTCTCACTGTGTTAGTCTTTGTGTAGAATTTTATGCCCATTGTTTCTTTAGCTGCTGAGCAACTTCATGGAATACACACCACTTTTAATGTTTTGATGATGTGAATATTGAGCCTAAAACCTGTACCTTTTCCATGATCATTGATCTAAGATATGTTAGACAGAGACGCCATCTGAACCTAAGTGTTTTGTCTGAAGCTTTCTCTCATACCTGTGCCAATTTGTGAGTTCTTTGGATGTATTTGAACTCAACTAATAATTTGTGATTAAGGAAGGAATTTTATTTCAGATTAAAAATCATATAATTATTTATGTTTATATGAAGGGAAAGAAAATTTCATGTAAATTACCTTGAGAATATCCTAATAGTTTTGTGCAGTTATGATGATAACTGTAATCTTATTATAGAAGAGAATGTCTATCAAATTAAATAATTTAAAGACAGTATTTGCTTATTGTTCATGTCCCCTACAAGTAATCCAATGATTCCTGCTTAAATAATTATTAGTAACACAAATAGAAAGTCTGCTTTTGGAAGAGGAAATATCGCAAACCAAGAGTGGCAAGCATGTAATAAACTTCTTCCAGAAGCCATCGATTGTCAGTACAGAGTATCTCTTTGCCATCTGTATGTCCTGTTAATTCTTTTCCAACCTTGTTCTACAATGTCTGTCTCTGTAACCAAAGTAGAAAGGTGGATGTAGTATTAGCCAGATGGATAAGATTGGGTAGAGATGCCAGAGTAGTGGTGGGAAGAATTTAAACCTTGAGTTGCAAATCATTGTTGTCCTAGACTCAGTCTCTGAGCTGAAGCTCCCCTCTCCTTAATTACTTGTAGTTGGGGTTTCCACCATAGCCAAGTGCTGTGTCAGTGTTTTGAATTGTCATTGGTGTTTAACATTTCCCCTTATATATTTGTAACCCTTTAATGATTTTAGAAGAGTATTAATGTGGGCAAAAGCAATCTTGACCAACCAGATAAAGGTGAAAGAGAAGCTCTCCATTTCTTCTATACCCACTTAGTTCTTTTATTTGTGAACTTACTTGTTCACAAATTATCAAATACTACATTAACCTAACTAATAATGTTCACTAATGAAAAAGAGGTTCTTGTCTCCTAGAGGTAAATGATGGTTTGATTCCTCTCAAATGATACTTGTTGTGAGTGAAACTCTTATAGTTTTACTTGTAACGTTAATAGTAACTATTGATTATTGAGATGTACCAGCAACACATTGTTTATATCTCTGTTGATAATGTGCATGGTTAATATTATTGTCACTTTGAAGATGAAAAAACCAGCGCCCATTTCCCAGATTCACTCAGCTGTCCATGTCAAAGTGAAGAGTCAAGAAGCTCCACCTACTGTGCTCATAGCCATGTTATATCATCTCCGCTCTGCTACCCACCCCCAGGATCATCCATCATACGTTATCTTTCTGGTGATAATTCCTTGCTGTTATTGAAGTCTCTTTGTACTTTCTTGTTTGATATCATGTTATTAATATGTAAGTTATAAGTAATTTTATTGTTGAAATACAGGATCAAAACCCATTTGTAATTTCAGATCACAATAAAACACTCAACATTTCTCTGTTCAACAACCTTGAATAGATTTGAATTATGATCGATTTATTGGGGGACTTGTGGTAAATTATCAGAAATTATCTATAAATGTAAAGTTCACTTATTTATGTCTAAATGCTTTAACAAGAAGAATTATGACTTTATTCTATACAATACATAATAGATTGCTACTAGAAGATTTATAGATTTGACTGAGGTAGGGGAATGGCTTAGAGATAGCTGGACCATTGGATGCATTTTCTCACCTAACATTACATCATGGCTACCCTCATTAATTCTCTGGAGTTTCCTCACTTCAAAGGATTATTGCTGACTCAGCTAGCTGCGTTAGTTGCATAAGGATGGATGCCTGTCTATTTGTGCTCCATCCAAAAGTTACTCATCATAAGAGACTACTCATAGTACCATATCAATTAATTAAAATAAAACAAAAAGTAAGTTTTCCACCACACTAGCTCAATTAAAAATTACTTATTTATATATTGATATTTTATATGTATAAGTTGTTTTCCTGTATGTAGGATTCTGAGTGTGGGTGACAAAGTGGAGGTGAGGTAATAGGGTCATGAGCAGAGTAGACAGGGCTTCTTGACTCCTCACTCTGACATGGATGTACCACTTGTGCATGACCTTATGCCTACTGAGGTCAGAAGAGGGTGTTGGACCCCAATAACTACAGTTACAGATGGTTGTGAGCTACTGCTACGTGACAGCTTGGAACTGAACCTTGCTCCTGCAGAAGAGAAAGAAACCAGTGTTCTTAACTGGTGAGCCATCTCTCTAGACCCATTAATTCCATTTCAAGTACTTACTAGCCACACAGGTCCAGTGGGTGTGACATTATACAGTAAAGCAGAGGGATGATGTCATCATTTCAGAAGTTTCTGTTAGATGTAATATGAATGATTTGTTTCTGTGTTCTTTAAGAATGGATACTGTGTAGACCATACTGGGTAGCATAATGGGTCATGTGACGCTTTCTTCTTAAAAATCTGTTGGAGAGCGGATTCTGGCCTTGTTTATTATTATGTTACATAGCACAGCGATTGGCTCACAGAAGCTCAGAAGATACTTATTCAGTGTTTCATGAACAAAGAGCCTAGGAATAGCAAGTGGGGAAGAGCTCAGGAGTGACAATGCATGGCATCTGGGTGGGGTGAGCATCTGGGTGGGGTGAACATCTGGGTGGGGTGAGCATCTGGGTGGGGTGAGCATCTGGGTGGGGTGAGCACTTTTTTTTTTTTTAAAGAAAACAACTGATCAAACAGGGTTTTAATGAAGAGATGACAATTGTCCAGACTCTAAGGCCCAAAGCTGCCTATCACCAGGAAAGAAATGAAGCCCGTGTTTAATTGCACTGTCAATTTCAGTTGTCTCTAATATAGAATGGGTGATTGTCAAATTCTGGTGGGATGTTATAATGTCTCTAGATGAAAGAGACTTTTGAAAGAAAAAAAATAATTGCTCTTTATTTTATTCGAAAGCATTTAATTTCTCTTCTTGGGGAAACTCAAGAAAAAGATCTGAGAGTGGCTGAAAGTAAAAAACAAAACACAATAATTCGTCTTTTGGATTATGAGAAAGACAAGAAGGTGCTGGGTCAGCACCTATAAACAAAGCAATGCTCCTGGTTGCAGAAAATCTGGGCTCATGGTGCCTTCTCAGGCCTCACATATTTAATAAGCAGGTTCTACCCAGAGGACATATTTACAGTGGTGGTGGCAATAACAGAGCCATACACTTCATGTTTGTGATGACAGAGTCTAGGGTACAGAACTCCAAGATTCTTTGTTTGCACTTGCTTACTTGCTTTTGACTATGTTTTTCACTATTTATTTGATGATAGTTGTTGTTTCATATGTTCATTTAGAAAAAAGGTGGAAGACCCATATAATTAAGCTTGAGACATAGGTAGTTGTTCTAGGGATGCTATCTCAGTATCTAAGCTACTGTATGGCTGTCACACCCAATTTTTCTTTGCCTAGGGCTGTATCTGCTGACCCATGTCTGTGAGTGTGCCCTGGTCTTGATTTTCTGTTGGATTATGGATGGTCTCTTTGCTCAGTTTTTGTCTTCATTTATGTTGGACAAACATATTTTTTGACTGCCATAAAATTTTACTTAGCAAAAATATTAATATAAATAAATTATGATTTGATAATTTTCTTGTGCTAGGGATGAACCCAGGATTTGTGCATATTGGTAAGCATGCTGTCACGGAGATATTCCTCTGGCTCAAGATCTATTGTAATTAATTAGTTAATTAATTTTTCCTCTTCTCTTATGAATATTTTCTTTATTTACATTTCAAATGTTATCCCCCTTTCCTTGTTTCCCCTCGAGAAACATCCTATCCCATCCCCCCTCCCCCTGCTTCTATGAGGGTACTCACCCACCCACTCCCACCTCCCCACCCTAGCATTCCCCTACACTGGGGCATCAATCCTTCATAGGACCAAGGGCCTCTCCTCCCAGTGATGCGTGACAAGGCCATCCTCTGCTACAAATGTGGCTGGAGCTAAGGATCACTCCATGTGTACTCTTTGGTTGGTGGTTTAGTCCCTGGGAGCTCTGGGGGGTCTGGTTAGTAGATATTGTTGTTCTTCCTATGGGGTTGCAAATCCCCTCAGCTCCTTAAGTCCTTTCTCTAATGCCTCCATTGGGGATCCCATGTTCAGTCCAATGACTGGCTGCTAGCATCCGCTTCTGTACTTGTCAGACTCTGGCAGAGCCTCTCAGGAGACAGCTATATTAAGCTCCTGTCAGCAAGCACTTCCTGGCATCCACAATAGTGTCTGGGTTTGGTCACTGTATACAGAATAGATTGCCAGGTGGGGCAGTCTCTGGATGGCCTTTTCTTCCATCTCTGCTCCACACTTTGTCTCTATATTTCCTCCTGTGATTATTTTGTTCCCCCTTCTAAGAAGGACTAAAGCACCCACACTTTGGTCTTCCTTCTTGAGCTTCATGTCTGTGAATTGTATCTTGGGTATTTTGAGCTTTTGGGCTAATATCTACTTATCAGTGAGAGCATACCATGTGTGTTCTTTTGTGATTGGGTTACTTCACTCAGGATGAAACTTTCTAGTTCCATCCATTTGCCTAAGAATTTCATGAAGTCACTGTTTTTATTAGCTGAGTAGTACTCCATTGTGTAAATGTACCACATTTTCTGTGTCCATTCCTCTGTTGAAGGACATCTGGGTTCTTTCCAGCTTCTGGCTATTATAGATAAGGCTTTTATGAACATAGTGGAGCATGTGTCCTTGTTATATGTTGGAGCATCTTTTGGGCATATGCTCAGGAGTGGTATAACTGGGTCCTCAGGTAGTACTATGTCCAATTTTCTGAGGAACCACCAGATTGTGGATCAGGGACTTCCACATAAAACCAGATATACTGAATCTAATAGAAGAGAAAATGGGGAGGAGCCTTGAACACATGGGCACAAAGGAAAATTTCCTGAACAGAACACTGATGGCTTATGCTCTAAGTTCAACAATAGACAGATGGGACCTCATAAAATTGCAAAGTTTCTGTAAGGCAAAGGACACTGTCAATAGGACAAAACGGCAACCAACAGATTGGGAAAAGATCTTTACCAATCCTACATGCGATAGAGGGCTAATATCCAATATATACAAAGAACTCAAGAAGTTAGACTCCAGAGAATCAAATAATCCTATTAAAAATGGGGAACAGAGCTAAACAAAGAATTCTCAATTGAGGAATAACAAATGGCTGAGAAGCACCTAAAGAAATGTTCAACATCCTTATCCATCAGGGAAATGCAAAACAAAACAACCCTGATATTCTACCTCATACTAGTCAGAATGGATAAGATCAAAAACTCAGGTGACAGCAGATGCTATTGATGTGGAGAAAGAGGAACACTCCTCCATTGTTGGTGGGATTGCAAGCTTGTACAATTTGTTAATTAATTAATTGACATTTTCATAGAGATATCTAATGTATTTTGATCACATTCACCCCATGACTTCATTGGCCTTTCTCCAATTTCTCTGTACCCCATTTTCTCAAGAAGTCTCTCTTCTACTCTCATGTCTTTAAAAAAATCATAATACTGGGTTTAATTAGGGTTTCTTACTTAAACCTGGGTGTGGGTTTATTTAGGAACACAGGCAATATACCAGAGACTTTGCTACTGAGGAACCTGCCTTTGTTTCCCCAGAAACCATTATATTCTATACCACCAATAGTCTCCCATGATCTTATTTTTAATGTCACAATAAAGTAAGCTTTTTGGAGATGGGACATGTTTCTCTATATAGTCCCATCTTGGCAGCTAAACAGTCATTCATACTTTTTGCCAGGCTTCTCATATGATGATTCTATTTCCTCTTCTTACAGCCAGTCCAACTGTTCTGTCACCCACCAGTTATCTCCACACATTGAACTATCACAAAGTCCAGAAAGTTCTCAAATCCTACAATACTGCTTATGCTGGTCCACCACCTATTAATTTCAATATCGACATCATTCCTTAGTTTTCTTCCACATTCCTCCAGTTCTATTGGATGAGCTTTGCTAGTGGTATAGACTTTGCAAACTCATAGCTGCTTTGACCTTGACAAACAATTTTGATTTAGTGAAGTATAGCTATAGGATAGAATGAGAACACCTGAGTCCAACATGAATTGGAGCTGCTTTAAGTCTCTCTTCTGTTAACTCAAGAGCTGTGATGGGAGGGGACTAGATAGCCAGAGTCAAAGGTCATACCCTCAGGTTTGATGTTGTCACTTTTGCATGTGTGGCTCTGGAAGCCAGTCTGAAATGAGATATGTATAATATCGTTTTGGTGCAGTAAATAGCAATCTTAAATTAGATATGAAGACTGAGAAAGTGCTAGATTCACCATTCTATAGTTTAGAGCTTTTACGTCATCCAAAGCTCAGGTGTTGATAGTTTGATCCCTAGAGCAGCAGTGTTGGAGGTGGAGCTCATGGGGGATCAGTAGATCTCTTATATCAGGAATGGTTTATTTTGCTCATAATTCATAGTTTGTTGACTCTCTGGAAGGTACTTGATTATTGAAGTGGGCTCTTGTCTGCTTCCTGGTCACTATGAGCTGATCAGTTTTGCTCTGTCACATGGCTTCTGCTATAATGGTTTTCCTTCATGGGCACAGTCCAAGTTAACTGTGGACCAACTCCTCTGAAACCATCAAGGGGAACAAATCTTTTCTCTTTTCTAATAATTTCTTTCAGTTATTTTGTCATACCAATGGAAGCTTATTAACACCTAAATTATAGGCAGTCACTCCAATGGTACAAGAGAAGAAAGATGGGACACTCCAGAAAATTGATCTGCCAATTGTTTTTTCAAAAGTAACTTATGAGAATAGGTTTTTTCATTACCTAAGTATATGATCTTACCTTTTCTATAAACTATCAGCTTGTCAACCTAGAGGGAAAATAGTCTGTTTATACTATAGGACCATCAGTTCAAGTCTTATTGATGAGAAAGAAGTGCTTAGCTGCTCATGATTAAATATATAGAAATATAGTCCTATATATATATATCATATTTATATATATGACAACACATATATAATATGTATTATTCTTTCATATGCATTATTCTTTTCCTTTACTAAAACACAAAACCTTTGCTGTAGTTTGTTCCATCTGCCAGTAATATGTAAAAATTAAACAAATTAAGAAACAAATCACCTTTAAATTAAATTTCGATCAGTGATAGTAGGTAGAATAGAGAATTGGACATGTTTTGTCCTTCTTTTCTATTTGGCAGGCAATGTTCTAAGTTAGCCTTGTTGGGGACATGGAGTCAGAAGGTATGTTTCCTCTTTGCTTTTATAGGAGACAGTAAGCTATGATTTAGAAGGAGTGTATCAAGTTACAGAGCTGTAAGAGAAATCCAAGGAATGTCTGTATTTTTTAAACCCAATTTAAGAAAGTTTTGGCTGTTTGCCTGACAAGGTATGACAGATGGAGAAGAAAGCTGTTTCTTCCCTGAACTTTTGGACAGCCCACGGTGTATTGTCTTCCTACAGCTTCTGCATTATTAAGAGGACCTTGCTCATCCCGAGGGCATTTAGTGGGATTGGCTCTTACAGGCAGCTCCAGAAAACTCAGCTGGAAAACTCTTAGTTTAGAGGAGATCTGAAAGCAATTGTGATATGGCTGAACTATGCTACTCCATCATTGGTATGGAATCTTGGACTAGTGAAAGTACTGCACGCACACAGTGTCTTTCTCGTGATTCAGTTCTGCAGCTTTGATGGATACTGAACACTTGGAAGAGTTTTTCATCTTATACTAGATTCAAAGCCAACACAAACTTTGAAATTCAGTTTTATGATGTAAGACGTGTAATGTTTCCACTGTTGGTAGATGGAATGTCTGATTGACACCTGAGTGGACAAGCCTTGCAAACCTGGGAGAAATCCCATTTGTTGGGGTAAGTAGTCTTGTGATGTATCATCCAATTCCATTTTCTTCCTGATTGAAGACTCAGTGTGAGCAGCTGCTTCATGCCAGCTCCTACTGCCATAGCTAGAGCTATCCTCACAGCCCTGCCTTCTCAGCCATGCTCACTGTGCCTTCAAACAAACTATGAGCTACAACACACCCCTCCTTTAAGTCCCCATTGTCAGGGATTTTATCACAGACAGAGGAAAAGTAATTACTATTTTGCTAAGGACCTTTTGGTCTATACTCTTGGGTAATGGTATGTAGTTGCTCGTTCTTGTGTTATCTTTGATGTTAGCCTAGGACTGGTTTCGTAGGATGAGTGATGCAGTATTTATTCTGTATCTGCCCAATGAAGGAGATTATGAGTAATTATCACAATTTATTCTCTAAATATTTCGTAGAATTTGCCAGTGGTCCCATCTGGCGATGTTGTTTCTGTACTGGAATATTATTAGTCATACTCTCCTCCTCTAATGGATACTGTCCTGTTTAGATTGGTTGATGCTGATTGTATATATTTTGCTAAACTGTATTTGTCAAAAATTTGGTCTTAGCTTTCTAAGTTAACAAATTTGTAGTAATTGATGTGTTCATCCTCCCCTTTCAAGTTCCTTGACTTTTAATCAAGGCTTGCGCTCTCTCTCTCTCTCTCTCTCTCTTTCTCTCTCTCTCTAACTTGATTTGCTCTCCCTAATTTTTTAAATGTGGAAAAGTTACATCTCTTCCTTTACATTTTACTTCCTAATTTCTAATACTTGTATTCAGTTTTCACCTTTCACCTTTATGTGGGTTTTGAACATTGCGCTTTCTTTGTCAGACTTCCACATCAAGTGTCTTTACCTGTTGGTGAACCACACTGCTCTGACCTTACTTCTAATATATGTATTCAATGCTATCCATTTCTTTTTCAACTTTGTGGTTGCTGTGAATTAAAACAAACACTGAATAGAGTAAAAGACTAAAGCCTTCTAATGATACAAAGAAGAGTTTTTGAGGCCAAGGAAATAGGAAGTTCAGAGGCACTGAAGTAGGGAAATGCTTGAGCTGTTCGATCAACATCCTACATGAGTGAGTGAGCTAGTTAGGTAACAGAAATACTGGCAGGAATTGTACTTTCCTTGTTCAGCTGCTATATCAAGTGTCTTTACCCATTGTTGAACCATATTGCTAGCGTGTCATCTAATAGCATTTTGAGGAGCTACCATGAAAGCACAGGGGAGCAGTAGAAGCCAGTAGAGAGACCAGGCTTGGGTTTAGGATAGGGCAAGCTCTCTTGCTATCCTTAAGATATTCCCTGTCCTCAGGAAAAATTCTCCCCATAGAACTTTTTTTCTTCTCACGCTAGAATAGGTGATGATTCAAGGCCCAGTCTTTGTGACTGTGACTCTACAATGCTTCTCAGAGATCCCACTCTAATCCCACTTGAGCCACAGCTTGGTTTTCCATGATTTTCCTTATCTTTGACTTTCTGTGATTGAAAATGACACATCTGTAGGAGAATTTCTCTTGGGCACTCATAGTAGCTGCTGCTAGCATGGGTGGAAGGCTGTGGGATTGGGCACCTGGCATCAACTTATGTGAATTTTTAGTCGTATTGTTTCAAATATGCCTTCTGTTCCTCCTTCATGCTCTTTACAGGTATGTTACACTTTCCCTGGTTACCCACAGTTCTTAGCTATTCTCTGCTGTGTTTTCTGTCTCTGTTCTCCTTGTTTTCCATTGTTTGAGGTGCTGACCAGCTCACTGATTTTCTCCTTAGCAGTGCTCAGACCACAAGTTAGTTCATCAAAATCACTGTCCATTTCTGTTAGAAAGTACTTTACTTTAGCACTTCAACTTTTTTCTTAGAATTTCCATGTTTTTACAGTCCATGTCTTCTGTCTACTTTCTCCAATAGAATTATTAGCTTAAGAATCAAAGTGGCTTTACTTCCTGGCCTGATCATTCAAACAGTTCTGCAACATCTTATTCTGATACTTGCCACACGTGTTTAAATTGTGTTTTACATTATTTGTATGCCTTTTCCACTTTGCTTGCTAGCTGGATATGATGTACTAGGTAAATGAAATGGTTATAAATAGCATTTAGTATTGTGCTCTGTGGTCTTATAATTCAGTCTCAGACTAGAAAGTGAACTTTACAAATGTTTAGCTGTCACATACATACAACACACACTTTGGTGGAGCCTAGTATGGGCTAGAATTCTATTATTTCTTTCTCTGTTGTAGAGGAGACTTATGGGCGCTGGCTGATACCCTTCCAGCAGATCAATGAGACTCTGATAATTACACAGGCGGCAGACATTTGCTACTAGCTTCTGCAGAGAGCAGATCTTTCTGAGAAGAGTGCTAGGGCATACTTTAAACAGGTCCTTTCCCCATTTCTTTTTCAGGAATCATAGAGGAGGGATTGATTTTTCTCTAATGTTCCCTATGAGAATCTCATGGAGCTTTGCAAATAACAGCTCCTAAAAGCACAGGTGCTTGGGAACCTCGAGGGCTCCTGGAGTTTCTAGTTCTCAGTTGTCTACACTGAGTGTACTGGCTGGGTTTATGTCAACTTGATACAAGCTAGAGTCATCTCATCAGAGAAGAAGGAGCCACAATTGAGGAAATGAATCTATACGATCCAGCTGCAAGGCATTTTCTTAATTAGTGATTAATTCGAGAGGGCCCAGCCCCATTGTGGGTGGTGCCATTCTGGGCTGGCAGTCCTGGGTTCTATAAGAAAGCAGGACAAGCAAGCCATATGAAGCAAGCCAGTAAGCAGCACCCCTCCATAGCCTCTGCATCACCTTCATCCTCCAGAATCCTCCTTGTTGGAGTTCTTGTCTTGACTTTCTTTGGTGATGAACAGCAATGTGGAAACATAAGCTGAGTAAACCTTTCCTCTCCAAATTGCTTTTTGGTCATGGTGTTTTGTTATAGCAATCGAAACTCTAAGCAAGACACTGAGCCTTCAGCAATGCATCCCCTGCAGTCAGTTTTCCCACCTGTCTTCCTTCTGCTCTAGTAAGCAATGGTCCGATGTATTTGCCTGACTGTGTCCAGCCCTGCAGGTAGTCTGTGTTCTCTGCTCTCCTAGAGAGCTTAGACAAAGTACTCAGTTTACAGATTTTCGTGCTTCTTACTTGTCAGGTGGTGTAGCAACTTCTAAAGTCTGTATTGCACAGAGTTGTAAAGCAGACGTCTCCTTTCATGACTGTATTCTTTTACCATCAACTTATGTAGTGAAATCATCAAGAGATGTTATTAGTCAAACAAAATTACTGTAGTTTTTCTCTGAAGACACTGTATGTCAAAATGTTGCCATCTTGTATGGCACGACTGAAAGGCAAATTAAAACCAGAACCATTTGCTTACAATGGGATATATAGAACATCTGAATTTTAAGGACACAGAATTAACTACAGGGTTCAGGGCATCTCTCAGTCTTTCAGTCTTGTGCTAGATCTACCTCTTGAGCCTCTGTCCAAGGCACTAGACAGAATACAGATGACATCTGACAAGCCAATAAATTACTTTTTTCCAATCGTCTGTTTTGAGTCAGGTAATAATTTGGTCTGATAAGATGAGACCAGGGATGAGGGACAGCCAAGCAATGCAGTTGTGGATGATTTAGTCCTCCAGTTTGTGAGAGAGTAACAGCCAGAGGACAAATGTGGCCCCAATGAACAGCGTGTGGAATGTAGAAGATGCCGGTGCTGTGGCCTCGTGATCGTAACCAGAGCCCTCTCTTAATACTTCTTGACTTAGAATACTCACAATAGAGCAGATGCTGCCATCAACTTTGACATCACTTATGTACTAAGGACTTAGTTTATGAAGATTATAGACCGGAAAAAAGGACCATTATTAAAGTGGTTAGATATTTATACTAGTTAAATGGCAAACATTATTGTTAGCAGATGAAGTTGTTTTTAACTGATGTGTTTGCTTCTGAATCAGATGGGAAATTAGTGGCCTTAGGCTCATCTTTCAGTTTCAGCTTACAGGGTGTATGATGCATGGAGCAAACTTTTATTTTCAATATTGAAAGTCTGTATTTAAGTAATTTTTGCAAATGAGGTTCTTCATTCACTTGTAGTGTGCTATTATAGTTCATGTGCATTTAATGTTGCTTTTGGAGCTTTCTGCAGCAGACGAATGAGGGCAGAGATTGATGTATTGATGGCTTTATGTTTAGAAATCACAGTCCGACTATATTCTACTAGTTCCCTAGTTTATGTAGGATTCTAAGCAGTAGAAGTCAATACTCTGGGAGACTAGAAAAGGAGAATATTATGGCATCCAGTTTGGATAGTCCCTAAAACCTTCACTGGTAAGAATAAGAATTCTATTACATTATGATTTTAAAAATTATTATATTTAATATCATAATATATTTACATAGTCTTTTCAATCATAATTTTCAGTATGAATACACCAACCAGACACCCATTTATTTATTTAGTAAGCTGTTATTTCTGAGGTTCCACTATTGCAAGTTGTAGTTTGATAGTTGTGTTTCTGCATGCTGCTTAGATGGAGTTAGAAATATCCTCAGTGCACTGAGAGTTTAACACAATTTGCTGGTACAGATAAAGTTTATGCTTTGGTTGTTTAACTTATAATATTATTATTTTTGTCCACAAATTGGTTCTTATTCTACAAATAGTGGGCAGTTTTCATCTAAGAGGTAATTAGGGGGTGTAGACAAAGCAATGCATACAAGGTGCATAGTGTTAAAAAGACTATAGTTCTGTGTCAGCATATAACTTTAGTTAAGAGGTTTTGTATCTATTTTTGACATGAGGTATGCATTTTCATAAGAAAAATCTTATGAGGCCCCTGACTTGGATATCTTTTCTTGTTTGTTTTAAAATTTTATTCTATTCTGATCTCCTTGTTAAACGCAATTACATTTGATATCAAATTTCTTCTAGTGTTTTTAATGTATTTTATTGGAACTTTCTCATTTTCTTTTAAGTTTAAGGGTGGCTATTTACATTTTAAAGATGTTGACAGGTCTGTAATGTTACAGTTACATTTTCAGTTTTGTCTATAATTTAATTTTCTATAAAGAAAATTCTGCTTTTAATTTTTGCTTTTGTTATCATTATTTATTTTTCATTGTGATCAGTTGTTTGAGAAATTAGATCTCATTTGATCATATCCATGCCCCCTAACTCTACCCAGATCTATACCCTACTTCTTTATCCACTCAACTTTTCATCTTCTTTTTCCCCCTTATTAAAGCCATTTGTGCTATCTATATAAGGCTTTCCACTGGAGAGTGGTCCACCTACCTATCACACTCTTAAAGAAAACGGATTCTCTTTCTCTCTAGAAGTTATCAGATGTCATTAGCTCTTCAGCTAGTGGTAGGATTTCTTGCCACCTCCCCCCTCCATGTTGGGATTGGGCCTGGCTTGATCTTGGGCGGGTGTTGTGCATGCTGTTACAACTGCTGTGAGTTCAACTGTCTTGCTGTGTCTCCCAAACACTGTTGTCTTATAATTATCTCTGGCTCTTAGAATCATTCTGTCCTCTCTTCTGCAATGATCAGTCCTTGAACCTTGGAATAAAGTAGTGTGGTCTAGATGTCCTGTATAGGGCTGGACTTCTCAAATCTCTTATTCTCAGCGTCTTGACCAGTTGTGTGTGTCTATGTTAATCACCATCTACTTAAGATGGTGGCTTCTCTGCTCCAGGCTGGAGGATGTAATAATCTATCAGTATAATGATAAGTCATTAGGAGTCAGTTTAATACTGTGTCCACTTGGCAGAACAGTAATGGCAGATTCTTCCTAGTCATAGGTGATTGGCCTGATGATGGTGTCACATGTGGGTTTCAATATGGAATAGGTCTCAATTCCTTTGAGACAGCAGTTGTTTACTTCCATGATAGTCATGCCTTTGATGTAGCAGCATCAGTGGCATGTCTTTCCAGACCAGTTATTATTATAGCTTCCAGGGTTCATAGCTGGGTAAAGCGGATGATTAATTTTCTTTTCTGGTAGCATACATAACAGTTTCTAGCACTATGAAAACTAGGCAGTAGGGATGAAGCTTCCAGGTGAGAGTACCGCCTGGATTACAACAGCATCTGATCATCAAATTCTGGGGGTCACCAAACATTGGCAATAGCTTGTCATATTTGGGAGAATATAAGCTCTGACTGGCCAATAACTCCAAAAGAGGTAACCTATTTCCGACGCTGAGCTTTTTATTTGTTAGTTTATGGTGTAGAAGCTATGTTGTTGCCCTGCTACAAGGTAACTCCATATATATATTATATATATATTACATAAAAAATATATATATTATATAACATATATATTATATATATATGCATATATTTCAGGAAGTTTATTCAACAGGTGTTTATGACCTTTTAAAAAGGTCTTCATGTTATTTAGCCATCTCTATATTCCCTCCTATATTCTGTGGTCCCACCCCCAGGCTAATTTAATTCCCCCTGTCCACATATTTCCCTTAGTCCTTTGAATCACTGGATTCTATCCCCCCTTCTTTGAAAGCCCGATCTCCATGGCACCTTGTTAATTTTTTGACCTCTAAGGATATTCCAAATGGAACACCCATACCTGAAAACTCAAAGTGAAATCCACTATTGAGAGAAAATATGCAAAATTTATCTTTTTGGATCTGGATTACCTCACTCAGAATGATTGTTTCCAGCTGTGTCACTTTACCTGCAAATTTTATAATTTTGTTTTCTTGGCATCTGAATAAAAATTCATTGTGTAAATGTACCACATTTTCATTATCCAACCATTAGCTGATGGAAATCTAGGCTGCTTCTATTTTCTAGCAATTGCTAATAGAGAACATTGAACATGGATGAGCAGGTATCTCTATAGTAGGATATAGATATCTGCCCCAAAGTGGCATAGTTGGACCATTTGGTAGGTCTATTTTGAGCTTTTTGAGGAGCTTTCTCATGGATTCTCGTGGTTCATATACCAGCTGTACCTTTCATTTTATTTTTCTTTTACAAAATGTAAAGTATGACAACATAATTTAAGAGTTTTCATCTGTCTTATAAAAAACCCATTTTTTTGGTATCCTTTTATTTAAAAAAATTGAACTTTGTGCTTTTCATTTAGTGTCGATGGTTATATTTTCATTTTGAACTTTAAATTTTATAGATTTAAAATATCTTCCATGTATCATTTTGTGAATTCATTTCTTAGTTTTCCTAAAATTATTATTATAGCTCCAAGATTGGACTTGTTTTTATTATTATTTTGTAATAATATAATCAGGGAACAAACTTCTTTATTGACAATCTTTTTATTTTTTAATTTTGACCATTCTTTGATTGTAGCATTTAGAGTTGGTTGAAATGAGAATTTTGGAATAAGGCATTTCTTTTCCATTTATTTTGAGCCACTTTAATTTTCTTTGACATTAATAAGGCCATTTGACATGTGGATATCAACTTTTATAGCTCTTTGGTTTTTACTGCTTTCATTTCCTTTTTGATAAGTAGACATTGATGTTATACCAATATCATATATAATATTATATATTAATTTTGTTTCTATCATATCCATATAGATTTCATCTATTTTAATGTTGTATTTTTATGATTTCTGTATACTTTTCTAATTTTGCTTTTGCTTCAGATTTATACAAGAAATGTTTTTGTTCTTAGCACCAGAATACTTAAGAAAATGGCAGTTGTCCACTGCCAGGTGTGGACGTGGGCTTCCCAGCAGAGTGAAGAGCTGTCTTATTTTTCTTTCACTGTTGCAGAGACCTCAGGCTAAAGCCCTGCAGCTAGTACACTAAGGCACATGCTAGTGCTTGGCATTCCACAGGTTGGTTTTCAGAAAAATGTAGAACGTAGTTAATATAACATGTCTTGCACATAAAATTCTACTTCATGGTTTCTCAAAATGTTGAAAAACTGTCACAGCTACCCTTGCTCTTCAGACCTTTCTTGGTGACCAGCCTTTCCCACTGTCACAGTCTGACTTGATTGCTGGTATCACCCAAGAATATTGTTTTTCTTAGCTTATTTTGCTCATTAAATTATTGACCTTGCCCTTGAATACATTTGAATTCCTGATGTTTGGACTACAGGTTAATTTTAACTGCAGACTTTCTTCCTTTAATTGTCACAAGCAAAAGTGAAACAGTTTTCTCTTAACTCTTGAGTTGGACTGCAGTTCTCCAATAAACATCTTGATGTTTTATTTTTCATGCTCCATGTGGGAGAAAAATTTAATGTAGTAAACTAATCAATTTAATTGTATACATTGGTGGATATTAGTGTATGCACTCAATCTCTGTTGGGAATAAGATACACAACAATTTTCTCACTTGAATGAGTTCTCTTACAGCTTCTTACAGCCAATCTCTTCCCTCTACTCTGTAGTAATGTGTGACAACTGGTTATTTCTATTATTTTAGCTTTTATTCTAGAAGATTGTAAAAATATATAAATGTATTTTCATATCTATATACATTTATTGTAGCATCTCAGGGATTCGTCTTGTGATTATCGATACTGGTCATCAATTCCTTTTCATGGATGAGTTGTATTCTCTGATACAGGCTAGCATTCTTGGCTTAACTCGTCACCAGTGATAGACAGGTAATTTTGATATTTCTTTAACAGTGGTGGTAGTCTACTACATGGCCTTATACATTCCGGGCAAACACTGTAGCACTGAGTCACACCTTCAGTCTTCATCTGAATTGTTGAATAGTAAGTAAGTCTGGGCTTTCATGCAATAACATTCATTTAGACACATATTTTCTTAAATATCTAGGAATAAAATTTCAAGAATATGCTTAACTTGTAAGCAAACTGTTGAGCTGTTTTGGAGTGGTATAGTATTCTTCATGCTTAGCCAAAGTCTCTGTGTGTGTGTGTTTGTGTGTATATGTGTATTTGTCTGTATGTCTCTCTCTTTGTTAGTTTGTGTGTATATGTGTATCTGTGTGTATGTCTCTTTCTGTGTGTGTGTCTGTCTCTCTCTCTCTCTCTCTCTGTGTGTTTATGTGTGCGCGTGTTCTCTGTGTCCCCTCGGGGAGGGGACTGTAGCTGCTATGGGGCTATGGAGTAGTTCACCGGAGCTTTCAATTTCGTTATTCCAAACCACCAAGCACCCTTTCACGTGGCTTCGACACATCACATCCTTGTTGGTGATGCTTGTTCAGATGTTCTGTTGCTTTGGAATCATGATTTTCCTTATTTTTGAGTTGCAAGCATTATCTACATACTTGTATTATGTCTTCAGTATTTCTTTTGTAAATATTTTCTCCAATTCAGTCTAAAGCTTAGATCTTTTTTTTTTTTTTTTTTTTTGGTTTCCCGAGACAGGGTTTCTCTGCGTAGCCCTGGCTGTCCTGGAACTCACTCTGTAGACCAAGCTGGCCTCGAACTCAGAAATCCACCTGCCTCTGCCTCCCAAATTTCTTTTTTAATAGTGTTTTTTTTAAGAGAAATTTTAGATTTTGGTGAATTGCAAGTCATAATTCTTTTTGCTTTTGTTTATTAAATTCTAAGAAAGCTATAACTAGCCCCAAAGAATTTTCTTATATGCTTATTTAGAAATTTTGTAGTTTGGTTTTCATGATTGGGTCTGTGTTGTATTGTCTGTCAATATTTGTGTGTGGTATAAGGTAATGAGTGAACTCTATCTTTTTCCTGTGGTTATTGAGTTGTTTCTAAAGAGAAATACCTTGATTTTCTTTTTAAACTAAATGCTTGCTATTATTGTCAAATATCAATTGACTGATATGCATGAACTGATTCTTGGGATATTTATTTTGTCCTGGTGGTCTGTATAACTGTCTATCAGAGAATACCTTCCTGTTTTATTAGCAAAACTATGTAGTCAATCTTTAATTCAGGTAGTGTAAAGATTCCTATTTTGCTCTGTTTTAAAAATAATGTTTGGACTACTTGACATTGCTTTTGAATTCATCTCGTCATTTTCTATTTCTTAAAACTCCACAATTTCCTTGATAGGAATTGCCTCAAGTATATGGATAAGTTAGCTATTAACTGACTATACACATCTCCACTTAACTAGCTCTTCCTTAATTTCTCTTAGCAGTACTGTATAGTGTTAAGTATTGTTTGTAGTTTTTGTCTAGTTTGTCTTTTTTTACTTGCTTGGTGTGTGTGTGTGTGTGTGTGTGTGTGTGTGTGTGTGTGTGTGTGGGCCCTCACTTCATATGCATGTGTAAAGGCCAGAGGGCCTCTTGCAGGAGTTAATTCTCTCTTTCTAGTATGTGGGTTGCAGGAATAGAACTCAGGTTTTCATGGTTCCTGGTAAGCACCCTTACCCACTGTGTTAACTCAGCTTTTCCAGAAATTTCTTAAAATTCATGATTGTTCTCATGTACTTTTGAATATATCTGTTAATTCTCCTGAATTATTGTCAATATTTATCAAATGAAAAACTCTTTGATTCTTATGAGCACTGCAATAATTTGATAAGATTAAAGTTAACATGCTCAGCATAGAAGGTACGACTTAGGACCTATTTTGAAAATAATATTGCTAAATGTGGTGACCATTTAGGCCAGGGGACCCACATGTAATCAAAGAATAAGTGATATCCTAAGGAATTGTGCAGCCACAGGTCTTTTAGATAGCTGCCAGTCAGGCTTTCCTCATGAATAGCGACTTTTTTAGCTGTTCTATTTCTAAAGACGATCTGAAACAAGGAAGTGGGTGTTTGTAGCCCTGGGCTATCTGAGCATCGGTCTTTGGAATGTTCCTTGTTGCAGGGCCTAGACAACTCTATCCCTATAGTTGATTTAGGTCTGGCCGGCTCCACTGGAGCTGGATCTGAAGGTCAGGAACTTAGTGGCAGTGAATTCCTACAATTGCTATGGTTACTGAATTTATAGCCGTGACATCCATGACATCTCTCCTTATTTATCTAGACTCTCTTCAAGATTCATGCAAAGACACCACAGGTGAAATGCCTGAGCTACATGGAGATCCCCATTGGAATGCAGTTTTAGAAAGCTGGTTCAAAGTTGCTGACACTCTATGGGGAGGCAGCTGTACTCTGGGTTGGAGAAGTGTCAGTGTGAAACATTTCCTAAGTTCCTTTCTGCCATCTTCGGTAGCAGCAAATGTCCTCACTGATGTCTAAAGATGGAGAAATGACTTAAGAATTTATCTAGCATCACAATATTTGAAAATTAGAAAAAAAATCATTCTTTGAAGTAAGGGTAAAATTGCAGACAATTACCTAGACCCTTCAAAGGCAGGGAGAAGAGTTTAAGGTAGCACAGCATCCTGAAGTGGCTCCCTCATCTTCCAGGCTAATATTCATGGAAGATGCTTTTTGGAGGGCCTTGCACGTGAGGGGTTGCACCTTTTCAAATACATCCTGCTCACTGACCAAAATGTACCAGTCCAGTGGAGCATAAAATTACTGTTTATGATGTCTATTTCTTATTTATTGCTAAAGTAAAAAATTTCTAGCCACTCCCACTTTTCAAAATTATTGCTCTTTAATTGGACAACAGATACTTTCCCACTATTTTAATTGTTCTATCTCCCAGTGTGTTTTTCTTTAAAGAGGGCATTTGACTCACTTTTGTCTTTGATCTATCTTGTTGTTTTATTGTTTTGCTTTGTTTTTTAATTTTCTTAGAACCTCGTAGTTACGTTGTGTGGTCTAAGTGAGCTGCGATGTAAATAACTTTCCCAGTACATTTCCTTTCTCATCCCTGTGTCTCACTCTATCTTCTCCTCCCTCCCCTCCCTGTATCCTCACTTCATTGCTCTTCCTCCTTCCTCTGATCCCATCACCTCTGTCACATCAGTATCTCTAAGGCAGAAGTATCCCTTTTGTCACTGGTGCCTCTCCTGGGTTACACTCAGGAAGAATAGGCTTTGTCTCATCACCTATAAGTATTGACTGCCCTTGTCCTCTCTCCCTCCTTAAAGGGCAGGCCCCACTCCTTCTACCTAAAGTGCAGATTTACAAAGAAACTCAAAAGAGGCACTGCATATTTTTTACTGAGGATTTCAGGGATTGATCTGGCTTTGTTGATCTGTCGAGGGAGGGAGGTGAGTATCTGAGCAGACTGGGAATCAGCATTTGTTATTTGTTTTTTGTTCACTTTGTTTTGTTGTTGTTGGTTTTTAGAGGGGGAGGCTTTAAAAAAGGAAAACTCATTTAAGCTTAAGGAGTTAAAGCTGATTTTAAATGTTAAAATGAGTTTCATTTTCTGGTTCCTTTGGTGCTGATTCAGCATGTGACCTTTGCGGACTCCTAGCAAGTGCCACATTTCTCTCTGCTTTCCTGCCCCTGTTCACAGTGTTGAGGAGCCATGGGGGCTGCTGTGGGGGCACTGGGGCTCCTGCTTGGACATCCTCTATGCTCTCAAAGGCACTCTCCATAGAGCAGGCGCTTGCTTATTATCTCTGCTCACATGCTGCTCTCTAAAGAAATTTTACCTTCAACATCTGTCCAAACTGTAGCTCCGTTCACTGTTCACAAAGGAAACGTGTCATGCAGGTGATACTAGAAGGTGAGTTTGAGCCAGGAACCTAGCAAGAGGAAGGTGAGTGAGGTAGGAAACCCTGGAGCTTGTTGATATCTGGCAAATGGTTGCTAAGGAAGGAAGATTTGCTTTGCACGGGCTCCAGAGTGAGTTCGCAATAGTGGGTGAGTCTCAATGTGGACTTCAGCCAATAGCTATGATCACATAACTTTGATTTGAGCATTACTACTTTCTGAAGCCAAGGCTATATAGATGAAACTAACTTCAAAATGCACAATTAAACCTTTCCTTTAAGATACTAAAATATGCAAAGCACAGAAATTTAGAATTAATCAAGAGATACCTGTTCTTAGAAAATGATTACATCTGTTAGAAGCCTGTTCATTTTCTATCCAGGTAACTTTGTGTCAGCGTCAACAGGATAAGTGAGACTTTGGGTTGAAGAAAGCTATAGATAAGGCTATAAAAGGAAGCCCAAGAAAAGTGGTCCTCTATTTGAAATGGTTTGGGGGGCAGAAGCAATATTTCAAACAGGAAATTAAAAATTGGAAATTGTGTTTGCTTTGGTGTAGAAGAAAAAGGAGATGGTTATTACTCTGCTGTTCATAGTCAATATCGATTTTACAATGTCTAGCTATTATGTTTTCTACCAGGAAGTTGGGCTAGAGTGACATTCAGGTGTGTTGACATCAGTTTAGGGCTTCCTGGAGGTAAACAGAGTGAGAAATGTGGGGGACTTACTAGATGGGACATCTGTGGACAGCTGAGGTGGACACAGGCTGGCAGGGGTGCGGACTAGATTACAGTGCCTCTCTAGAGGTCTTGATGAGGTCCTGAGACCTCAGAACAAAGCTTAGCCCTTGATGGAATCCCACACTGGGAAAGGCTAGCCTGGCTACAGCCCCCACACTGTGTTCAGGTTTTGGTTGGGAGCAACAAGAAGGCAGAGCTTCAGTGTAAGTGATGCTGTGGATTCCAAAGTTCATTCATTACTTTTCCCAAAGCTGCCTACTCCCATGGAAAGGCCAATCTAAGTAGTTGCTCCCCATGTTTCTCTTATGTTATATGATGACAGCTGTTTGTGCTAGTTGAGACTACTATAATAGCACTTCATAATCAGACTGGTTCAAAACTTACTCCTCATTGTTTTGTGAGGTCAAAATATCCAAGATCAATGTATGTTCAGTGTTTAATGGGATTCTGGTTTTCTTGCTGGACTCTCTAGCTGTGTCCCATTTGTATTGATGGACAAATGGTCTCTCTTGTCCCATTTTTGATGGTTTTGTCCTGAATAAACAGTCACTCTAGATTCCTATGTGTTAGTGCCATCACCTTTGAGGTGAGGATGTCAACACATGAAGTTTGGGACTGGGAGGTCAACATTCTGAGCGCAGCAACTATGTTTGAATTCTGGCAACTTCATCCTTTGTCAGGCAGGTTTGCAGGTATTTGCTTTTCTTTCTATATTGAAGTCTGAGAACTTTAGCAAATATTTCTTTAAGCTTAATCCATTTATTACTCTGTAACCAGCATATATACACAAACCTCTCTACTCATTTACACAGCCTTTTTCATAAGTGGATTTGAAGAAATTTGTCTGAGAATTGCGACTAGTTACTGTCCCGCAGCTCATTGTGCAAAATATGTCCTATTTATAATTTATTTTCCCTAATGTTTCCCCTTTACTAAAGTTTTGCCTCAAAGTATGTCATGCATATGCTGCTTACAATGCAGTACATGATTTTTTATCTCTACAATAAGGGGCAGTTCAAAAGTATCCTGTATCCAGCCTATTTCGAAGGACCTTGGGTGGGCAAGAGATCAACTATCAGTCCTGAGTGGGAAGAAGATTGGTTGCCCTCCCAAAGATTATGATAAAATGCACCAGTTCCAATCACATCCCATCTGGAAGAAGTGTCTGAAGGCTCACAGACTCT
Source organism: Uromys caudimaculatus (assembly GCA_028551405.1). Classification (NCBI taxonomy): domain Eukaryota; kingdom Metazoa; phylum Chordata; class Mammalia; order Rodentia; family Muridae; genus Uromys; species Uromys caudimaculatus. Next base: position 105,819,360 of record CM052704.1, read on the forward strand.
GCTTTCCATCTGAGCACACCCTGGGCCACATGCCTGAGGGGGTTGCTCAGCCAGCAGACACCCACAAGTTTCATCTGCTGCTAAAAAATGGCAGATCAGAAAGCTTGGAGTGCAAGGCTGAAATAAGTTGCCCTGAACTGACTCTTGGGCTCTGTTCTTTCCTGCAGTTAGGACTCATGGGGACAGAATGTTTTCACTTTAAAATTGAAAAACTATGAGAAGGTATTGGTAAAGTAGTTCAAGCATCACCATGACATCTTTCTAAGAATTAAAAATTGTGCACTAGGAATAGTTTTAAGAAAAAATGATGAAAGAAGCTGACTTTGAGATAACTACTTTGAATGAGTTCTACCCAAGACTGAGCACCATGTCTCTTGTCCACTTGAGCCAGCCCTTCCATCCTTTAATCTCAGAATCAAATCTGAGTACACTTAATTTGTCTAGACTCTTTTCTTAGAATTTCCTTAAAAAGAGTTGACTGTTTTCTCTTCTGTAGAGATAAGGTTGCTTCCAAAAGATGAAAATGCATGCGTTAAAATATATGATCGTGAACATCACAGTCATTTTAATTTCTTTAAAATTTGTACTGGAGTTGAGTGAGGCAACAAAGGCACAGAAAATTAAACACCGAGTGTTTTCCCTCATATGTGGCTCCCGGCTTGAATCCGTAAGTTTACATTGTAACTAGGAATCCTGTAGAAGAAGAAACTGGATAGGAGCCACTGAAGAGAGGTTGCGTTAACAGAGGGGGTAGTGAGTACAATGATTATGTAAGTAGAAAGGGGGGTTCAGAGCAGGTGGGAAGGTTTAAAACCTGAGAGTATGGAGGAAAAGGAAGATGGGGGAAGGAGAAAGGGTTAACCAAAATGACAGAAGAATGGAAAACATACTTACATAATCTTATAACTGAACAAAACCAAAACCAAATGAGCAAACAGATTTGGAAGTGACACATCCTTCAGGGTTGGAAAATAATTCTTGAAGCTATGGATTATTAAGGAAAAGCTCCAAAGATAGGTGTTGGATAAATTCTTATGGGTTATTATTGATTGATGTTGGTTGTAGGTGCTGCAGTAGAGACAGAAGCTCACCAAGATGCTAAGCTTTCACTTTTTGAAGAAGCAGAGGGATACAGCCTCTCAGGGAGGACTGACACCCAACTAGCTACTTTATTCAAATATCATACAAGGTTAATTTGGGCTGGGGAAGTTTTCAGCTACCAATGTCATCTTGCCCTTGCTGCCCATGAGAGCAGGCAACACACACAAAACTCAGTCCTTATTGACCATGGCTAGCCATAATCAAAAATAAGAACTTCAGGTTTGCCAGGAGTGGCTTAGGTCCAAGCTTCAAGCTCTCATGTAGCACCAAGTGCATACCTTTCAGAGATACAACATTTTTTCAAGATCTGCACAGTCTCAATAATTTCTCAGCCTCTGCTGATTGGTCTAAACATAGCAGAGGCTTTGCTGAAGCATTTCCCCCAAAGCCAGACATACACGCTTTACTATAGGTATCACTACAGGTTATTGTTCCGATTGTAAAATCCTACTGCTGAAGACACCATATGTTTTGGTTATATGATATAGAGAAAAGGCTGGAATGAACTAGGAGTCTCTTCCCTGATGACTAGCTTTCATAGTGCTGCAAAGTGCTATGATGACTGCTGGGTAAGAAAAGACACCAAGGGTCTGGCCAAGCTGTGAACTTTGTGATCTATAGGATTGACTTGTCAGGCAACATGTTTGTCCACTCATGCAATAGTGGCACTGTTGCTATACGAATAACCAACTGATCAGTAATTGAAGTTGAGGCCCAACTCATTAGGAAGAATCCATATTTGATACTGAAAACCCAGAGGTCACGAGGGAACTTAAATCTGTTGTTTAGCTAAATTGACATAGTATTGAACTGTGTTCTAAATAGATGCTTATATCCATAAACAAAATACATTCCCAGCCTTAATTAGAGATGTCACTCTTTCCAGTTAACCATGACAAATGCAGAGATTTATGGCTCTACAAGGTGTTAAGAATAAGTGATGGTTGAGTTCCAAACCTTAAACGGTAACATTCATACCATACCCTTTCTGCGGCTTAGGGAACACTGAGGAAGAGAGTATGGAAATGTTGTCCAGGCTGGAAGATAGGAAGAAGGGCTGAGAAATCTCAACATTTGGGCAACACACAGCCATTGTGAGTAGAACTTGTAAGAACTGGAGAAGACTCTACTGGGTTTACCCAAGAATGGGCCCATCAACAGCCAGACAAGGATGTAAGGGGAGCTCAAGTAGTCCTGCACTTCACCATTGACCTATTTATTATAGTTTCAGGGAAAGGGAAGTCAATAGTTTCAATTATATATCTACTGGATACATAATGGATAGGCTCAATCCAATGGTCCCAGAGATCTTCCTTTTTGAACTAAATTGGTCACAAAACAATCATGAATCTGAGAAAGGGGCAGGAAATGAGAGGTATTTTGATGGGAGTGGAAGGGAGAATCAGATAGTGGTGGTGGAAGAGAGTTACCAGGATGTGTTAGATACATGTATAGAATTCTCAAATAATCAACTAATGTTGCTTAAGATGGCTTAAGAAAGGTCACACTTTCTCAAAACATACCTTGAGACTTGATTCCAAAGGACATATGGTAACTTTGCTTGGGAGCGCAGAATCATTTATTTAGGTGCTGCTGTTGCTGCTGTGGCTTTTTATCCATACATTTCTAAATCAGGTCACTACCAAGTCTGCAGCTCATGATCCCTATTCATTTGTTCTTTTCACCACATGAGGGAATCTCCTTGTCAGAGACTTGTGTTCAGCTATTGCTGAGGGCCAGTGTTCATTATAAAAATTCCATCAAGGGCATGTTTAGAACATGACATCATTAGATACACAGTGATGGACAACTCCTCAGTAGTGGGCTGGGAATATGGGCTAATGTGTTAAGGTTTATCTGGATTGTTGGATATTAGGAAGAAACCGGGTTTAGTGTTATTTCATAAAAGTTCCATTTGCCAGGCTCTACCGTTATTGTGACCTTAGATAGCCACACAGTCTGCTATTTAGTTGTCCACTGGCATTAAAGACACATCACTTCCATATTTAACAAGCTATATTGTACAGTGGGAGAGCTTGCGCATTTCTTGAACTTGGAAGCTTTTGCAGCACAAGTAGCATGTCTCAGTTGTCCAGTAGAGCTATGCAAAGATACTGCTTATTTGAAATGGTAGCCTCTAGTGGAGTTAATGAAAAATATGAGGGTAATATTGAGCTCATTCTTGACAACAGCCACTGTAAAAGTAGGTCTTTGTTTTACATTCTTACCAAATCTCTAAATTGAGGCCATATTTTCTATGTCATCTTCAAGTCTCTTCTTGGCACTGTGGTGGAATGGTGCGTATTTAAAGATTGGTATTTTGGAACTGTGCAAACCACATAAGTGTTTTTTTCCTACAAGTTATTTCTGTTAGTTGCCTCCTTTACTTGCAAGTTGACTATAAATGTCATAAAGTTTATGTCCTATATAAATTGCTTTAATTATGTTGGGTTTATGTAACTGCTTTGTGCTTGTATGGGCTAAATGTATAAATGCATTTTCTTCTATAAACTCTAGAAGTTTGCTGAATGTCATAGTAAATAAATATAACCCTATTTATATGAAAGTGTTTATTCTCACTGGTTTAAAATATAAATCATGGAGATTGTTGTCACACTGCATGATGACACTACATTTTAGTAATTAATAGAGAGGGATATACCAGTGTTCTCATCAAAGCATTCCCAGATGGGAAGTGTCATTTTTAGATTTCTAGTTTGCCAACATAAGGATCCTTCCTTCTCTTTCCTCTGCCCTACAGAAACAAACAGTGCCCAGATGCTACAAAAAATGTGTGTGATCAATCTATATTCTTAGATGAACATTTGTTATGGCCAACTGTAATATAAGTCCAAAAGATGTTTTTAGCTATTTCTACCCAGTTGCTAAGTTGAGTGACAATACCAGAAATAAATGTAAAAAAATTGAAATGACTGAGTAGTTAATTTGTAATGAAAGTCTCAGTAGAAGATTAAAACGCCAGCAAAAAAAAAAACAAAAAAAAACCAACCAACCAACCAACCAACCAACCAAAAAACCCTGTAACACTTCCCCTCAATATCCTGAAGTCAAATTTGACTTGGCTAAATAGAATATAACAGAACCAAAGGCAGTCCAGAAATCTAATCATTGTTCACTTTAACTATATTGATGGATGTCTGGTCACCTAACAAGAAAACTGTGTGTGGTGTTAGCTCTATTATAGCTGTGACTGAATACCCATGACAACAGTGTAGGGGAGGAAAGATTTATCTTGGTTGAAGTCTCAGAGATATCTCTATAGTCCTAAGCTCCCACAATTTCAGGTCAGGGGTGAATCAGATCATGAAACTGGCAAGAGTGTGATGTGGAGGACATTCTTGACCTCCTGGCTAACAGCAAGTACAGTAAGAGGAAGGGACCTAAGACTAGGTACAACCCACAGGGACCCACTTCCTCCAGCTAGGCTCCATATCATAGAGGTTTCAGAACCTCCCAAGACAGAACCGCCAGCTGGACGGTTCTCAACATATATTCCTGGAAGGAACAATGCCTGTGCAAAGCAAACACTGAGTGTGTAAGCCCGTTCTGCATATTCTCCTTTTACTGACTTGATTTTTCTTTTAAGCCTTTACACATCCATCAAGTGTGACTAGAGCTGACAAAGTGCTATGAATGTTCTCTTTATTTACATAGTCTTCAGAGTTGTGACAGCATTGTAGTGAAAATATAGATGCGCTGAAAATGTTGTGTTACTATGCCACGTTGATTTCTTAGTTTGTGAATATATGATATTCAGAAAGTGGTATAGCCAATGATATAAGGGACATCTTGTTGATAGATAAAGATGAGTTAAAAAGCTGATTATCACTGGAAAATACTTAATATTAGGGCAATCCTTCATAGCCTGGGCCTTCTATTCATTTGTATGTTAATAGATGCCGATTGGTTTCTCCATTATTCTGAAGTCTGAAGACTAATACCCAAGTCTTGTGGCCTCTGAACAGCATACCGGGAAATGCTTCCTGAATCATCTTACCTTCTAGCAGCTTGGCTTTCCTGAGAAGAGTTCAACACTTCTCTGGTAGTTTTGGTTCATTTGTCTGACTTTCTGTGGCTTTTAGATTCCTGTTATCTTTTCTTTAATCTTCCCATGAGGATATGCAACATCCTGGATTATAGGACTACTCACTGCAGCGTGACCTCATTTTATCTTAGTAGCCTTTAAAATATTTACTACTGAAAATAACACTTTCACAGGTACTAGGAATTAAAATTGTGGGGGCACAGACTGAAATTAAGTGATGTAAGAAAAGGCATCTTCAGATCAAAGTTTCTACCAAAAATTTGTATGCAACTTGGAGTAATTTGTATGCAGCTCTGCTGGGGGACAGCATCAGCAGTATGTATCTCTCCAAAAGTGCTTGTCAGAGTCTTTTGTTCCAGATTAATCTTCGTTTCCATTTTGTTCTCTTTTTTCTAATGGATAAATGAGGCAAAAAAGGAAGAGTTTGAAAATTTAAAATTTCCATAGTTTGCTATCTATTTTTTTGGGCTACCATTGATTGTCAAAAGACTAATTAGATGTCCATATCATAATGTTGTGTTATATGTTACACAAATTGTGAGCACTGTCTACATGTGTTGCCTAATGTAGTTGGGTTGAGTCATCCACTTTCTCCCTTTCTAATATTTCCTAGTTTTGCTGTTGTATTAACATCTGGGATAGTGGTTTAAAGATTTCTTTAATGTCTGCTTCTTCCACATAAATAAATACAGTAAAGCATGTAGAAATGCTTACCATGAAATCATCTGTTGAACGTAGGGTTTAATTAATGTCTAAAACCCTTTTGTTAAATATTTGTACAGATTTCACTCTTCCATTGCAGTTAATGCAGTACTAAAGATCATATTGCATGTTTTTTAATTTTGAAAATTTTTATGATTATACTAAAAAGAATATTTTTTGTTCACTCTTTTTATTAAGTCACTCCTTTTATTTCTTCACACACTCATCAATTTAAGTCTAGAGGCAAACTGTGAAAAAGATGGATGAAGCTTTATTCTTTTGATGGAGACAATAGAAAATAATGTATAATAGACAGAGAGACAATGACACGTGCTGTGGAAATCTGGAACGGGAAAGGGCATTAGGTAGAGATGTTAGGACAGACCTGCCTGAGAAGGTAAGTATGTTTGGTCACTCTTTTTGCTGTGGCAAGTATCTAAGAAAAATAATTTAAGGGCGTAAGGGTTATTGGCTGACCTTTCAGAAGCCTCCGTACATAGTCACTGGTGTTTGTTGATCGTGCTCATGGTGAGGCAGAACATCAGAGAAGAAGGGTGTGCAGGGAAAAATCAGTTACTTGCCGCCTGGCGATTAAGAAGCAGTGGGTTACATGAATGGATTGTCCCCGGCAACATAGTAAAGCCAGGCCCCATACTCCACAGTCTATAACCCACAGTCAACTCAGGGGATTAAACCCTAGATGAGGTCAAAACCATCATGATCTGATCATCTATGGAATCATGGTCTCACACACACCCTGTGCTGGTTTGAATAGGAAAGTCCTATAGACTTACGTGTTTGAATGCTTGGCCCATAGGGAGTGGCACTACTAGGAGGTGTGGTCTTATTGGAGGAACTGTGTCAATGTGGGTGCAGGTTTTGAGGTCTCCTATGCATAGTGTGGTACAGTCTTTCATGCTGCCTGTGAATCAAGTTGTAAAGTTTTCAGCTCTTTCTCCAACACCATGTCTACCTATAGGCTTCTGTGTTTCCCACCATGACAATAATGGATTAAACCTCCGAAACCATAAGCCAGCCCCAATGAAATGTTTTCCTTTATAAGAATTGCCATGGTCAAGGTGTCTCTTCACAGCAATAAAACCCTAAGACATACCCACAGATGTAGTTTTACTAATCTCCCAGGCATCTCTCAAGACAATCAAATTGATAACCAAAGTGAACCATCTCATTGATGGTTAAGCCCAAAACAAGACATTATTAATATCCCCTCTAAAGCTCAGGAAGCATCATGGAAGGGGAGACAGAAAGAATGTACAGAAGCAGTGTAAGTGAAGATAGGGAGAAGGTTGTACAATGCTGTCTCCCAGCATGACACATCCACTCATTGAAATTGTGTGTCACAGCATGTGTGGGTAGATACTGGCTGTCGTAGGAATGGGAATGCCATGGAATAGGGAGGGGCTCTTGGAGACACACCCTTTTCTTCTGTGCTATTGACTATTAGTGGATTCTGGGGGAGGAGCATTTATAGTCTTTGATTGTGTTCCTCCCAGTAGGTCTATAGGCTTTAATGGATGGCCTATAGTCACACAGAGGACCCTGTTTAAAGTTAGTGGGCAATGGAACAAACAAAATGAGGAAGGGATTTATTTGTAGGGAGGAGAGATAGGATGGAGAATAAATGTCACCAGAATCCTTTATATACATGTATGGAACTGCCAAAGAACAAATTTAATAAAGATTAAAAGATAATGTTCACCAAACTGATTTCCAGAGTGGTTGTACCAGCTTGCAATCCCACCAACAATGGAGGAATGTTCTTCTTTCTCCACATCCTTGCCAGCATCTGCTGTCACCTGAGTTTTTGATCTTAGCCATTCTGACTGGTGTGAGGTGGAATCTCAATGTTGTTTTGATTTGCATTTCCCTGATGACTAAGGATGTTGAGCATTTCTTTAGGTGCTTCTCAGCCCTGCGAATTTCCTCAGCTGAGAATTCTCCGTTTCGCTCTGTTCCCCATTTTTCGATAGGGTTATTTGGATCTCTGGAGTCTAACTTCTGTTCCTGGAGACTGGATCACCACCCAAAGAATACACATGGAGGGACCCATGGTGCTGGCCACATATGTGGCAGAGAAGGGTCTTGTTAGCCATCATGGGGAGGAGATACCCTTGGGCCTGAGGGTCTTAGATGGTTCAGTATAGGGGAATGCCAAGGAGGGAAGATGAGAGTGGGTGTGTGGGTGGGTGAGGGAATACCCTCATAGTGGCAGGGGGAGGGGGGGAGGGGATGGGGGGTTCCAAAGAAGAGATCTGGAAAGGGGGAAGCATTTGAAACGTAAATAAAGTATCAAAAAAGATAATGTTCAGCTCATGTAAAGACATCAAATGAGAGGGGATTGACAGAGGGTCCTAGAGTGACGGAGAGGACAACGCTGTCTGTCAATGTGAGCAGTTCTTTGAGGGATACATTTTGAACAACATGGGTTTTATACCAATTTAAAAAGAGAAAAACAAGAAATGATTAACCATCAAAACCACAGTATGTTTTGAGAGAATTTTAAAGATAACTCGCATATGTTAATTGTCCAAAGTTATGGGTTTTATTATATTTATTCACTGTATGTGGGCAGGTCTGTATGTATAAAGGAACTGTGTGTTTGTGCAGTTGTGAGGTTAATGTCAGATATTCTTTTATAATTTTCTACCCTACTTTCTGCAACAGGGTCTCTCACTGAGCTAGAGCTAGTCAGTTTGGTGAGATTAGCTGGCCAGCTAATCCAAGGGTCCTCCTGCTCCTGCATGCCCACAAAGTGCTACGACACCTGGCTTTTCCAGGAACCTGGGTCTTCATGCTTCTGCGGTGACATTCCATTGATGAGCCTCCTCCTGGTTTACATTCTGCTATCTTCACACATGTACGTAGTGTGCTTCACTCATAGTCACGTCCCGTAACCTCCCTTGCACCTCAAGCATTTTACACTAAGTAAGAAGTCGAGATATCTGAAGAAGTGCAGTGGCTGGAGCAGCCAGCACAGAACCCTTGTGTTAGATGTCTTCTATATTTAGCCACCTATATCCTGAAGGGACTGCACTCTGCCCACTTTATTTGTTCTTTTAAACATTTTGATTTGTATGGAGACTTACCAGGTGTCAGTCCCATCTCAGGATAGTTCTGAATGAAAGATAGTGATGGTTTCAGGAGCCCATGGCTTTGTTTGCATTTCTTCTTAAACTCTGTTCCGGTGCCTACTATGTGAAAGGGTTGGTTCGATTTAATTTCCCCTGTGTGCTCTTTACCCTGGCACTTTCATCTGGGTCATCCCCACTTTTAGGGTATCCGTACCCTCCTTCATCCTGTCTTCATTATTGTCTGTTACTTTCATGAAGCACGTGGGAAGAGAACAACCCACTACTCCCCTCTCATCAACCTTCCCAAACCATCTCCCCACTGAGCAGAGCCTGCTGGGTCAAGTACAGGAGCCATGGTACCTAAAGGGACTTCATGGAGGGTGTGAGGTAGTCTTAGCTTCCCTTCGCCATGCCTCTTTGTCTTGATGACGTAGCCATATTTCAACTGCCGCAGAGTGCATGGAAAGACACCACTTTGGCATCTTTAGTTTTTGCCAGCCCAGTTCATAAGGGTGGGACTTAAGGGTGCTAACATTAGATCATGGCATTAAATACTTGAATAAAATCCAGGCTTTCTCTCTCACTCGTATATAATTGAATCTCAGAGAAGTAAATTAATGTGTTACAATTATTAAAGTTAACACTTTATGCATCCTTGAATTTCACATTTTAAATAAAAATAAAGTCCATGGTTTCACTGTGGGCTTTTGTCATAGGTTATTATAGGAGATCTGAGGGATCTGGAAAATAAACCAGTTTTTCTATTGTTTTCCCCAAATCCTTGGATGAGACAGCTTACAGAGACAACCTATAGAAATGTCCGCCGCCATTTCTGAAATATTGAATGTGAAACTGGATTGAATTTCTACATGTCATAAACAGAAGCACCTTATATTAGGAGGTACTTATTTAAACTAAATTATTTGGAAACTATTAATAAATATGAGAAGCATAATACAGTCCTTAGGTAGATATTCCTATCACTGTTTGGAAACGAGAGAAACAACCAATTGTATCTGTTCTATTACATCATTCCTATCTACTGAAATTCACCATAGTTTTGTTTGTTTGTTTGGTAGTTTAAGATGACAAAAAGGAAAATTTAGTGGCTAATGATGATAAACTTATTTTGGAGAACCGGAAATAGTTTTAAACATTCAACCTGTTGGTAGCATTTTATATGAAAATCGGTGTGATAAACTTGCACTCCAGTCTAAGCTGGCAAACTGCTTCTACGAAATAGCAGACAAAGTCCCAGGCTCTTGATAATAAAGAATACAATTTGCAAACATATATTTTAATTTCAGAGAAAGACATTTAGTAAGGCCTTGGGGACAGAGAGGCCTGGGAAAAGGCCTAGAAGAGTGCGGGATGAACACAGCCAATATGTGATGCATCCATGTTCTGAAATATCACAGTGCATACCATTAATTAATAGAATTAATATGACTTTAGAAAACAATGTAGAGGGCTGCAGACTGGCTCACTGGCAGAGTGCTTGCTTAGCACCAAAAACCAAAACATCATCAACTAAAGAAAAATGTGAATAGAAGTACATTTCAAAGGTACATGCAAGTAGGTACTAAGTAAAAGAAGCGATCTGAAAACACGGTATTACAAGAACATCATGGCTCTAAATGTGACAAAGGAAGACAGCAGATGGTCATTTAAAGAGCAAACATATAATAAGTTCCTAGTTGAAGGACAGGAAGAATGGACAGAATAATCTAGATAGTTTGGTTCCATAATTTTGCTACACTGCATTTGACTTTGCTGATTTTTTTTTCTTTAATTTTCAAGATGGGGAAAAGTAGGTGCTTCAGTGGCAAGAGTTGTAAAAATGAATGGATTTTCAGAGAATTCCATAAGTCTTCATTTTTTGTTAAATCTATCTGAAGTGGTGTAGTACCAATAAATCGTGGTGCTAACACATCCTGAAATCCAAAGACATGCTTGTGTCATGTGGATTAGACCTGGAGACCAGATATTCCAGAATCAGGCTTGCTTCACCTAGATGCAACATGCTTGCAGATTCTTGAGTTTGATTATAATAGTCTGAAAATAAAATCACAAGAAATGGATTAGGGGATGGTGAATCATCCATCATTGGACATTTATTACCTAGCTTAAGATCACCCCATCTATAAATCTTTCTAAGGAACATTTTTCTTTAGCTCAAAAATAAAACAAAACAAAACAAAAAACCACAGGTTTATTCTTTCAAGAGAAGACAATGAAATATTTAAAGATCCCAATTCTTAAATTATTGATTGAAAGTCATATCACCCCCAGCTTATGTTTCTTAAGAAACAATGAAACTATGATACCTTTTTTAATGATCTTTTTTGCAGCAGAAACCAAATTCCTTTTCAACTTGGATTCGAGCAGGAAACTAAAAATTAATAATAAAAATGACACAGAACCAAGACCTTTCCATTTTAAGGCTTAACAAGGAGACATGACAAAGCATAGCTGCCACTCACAGTTCTGAGAAGAACATCTTTATAAGGGAACTTATAAATAACCCCCTATCTTAAAAGAAAACAATCACAGTAAACCTGTACCAAAATGTTAGGTTTCATTTCGTTTACTGTATGACCTCCCTGTGTCATCCAGGCCGACCTGGCAGTTGCTCCCCTCCTCCCGCAGCTTCTCTAGTGCTGGGATTACAGGCCAGTGCAACATGTGTGGCTCAAAGTTTGCGTTAATTTTAAAAGTAAATCATTAAGCATTGGGAACTTACACCCTTTCTTATCCAAAATTTTTCATGTTTTAAAAAATGGATTTACAAAAGTAAATATATATACTTTGTTTTAAGTATACATATATAGATTAAAAATTATATATATATGTGTGTACACACACAAACATATATATATATATATATATTCCTTCAGATTTTAATAAGGCTTTTTGGAAAAGCATTTTATAAACTTTTGTGCTTCTCTGCAGCCTCCAATTCTGCACTACAGTTAGTAAGGAGTTGGCATACTCTACAGTGGGCCATGAAATCCATAAATGTAAGCACTTCAATTTATTATTAAGTGTAAATGATTTTTATGAAAAATATTATTTATTTGAAACAGGATAACTAAAACAGTTAGTTCTACTTTGGAAAACTAATATGCTTTCATTAGGAAGTTTACCAAGGACTTTTAGTCTTGTATTTTAGCAAGAAATCCCAGGGCAAACTTACTCTTGACAACCATGCTCATTTCTGGTGTCACATGTGCCAACAGGAGAAATACCATGCTTTTCATAAGGAATCTGCAGGCAGGACACTCACTACGATGTCTTGAAGTGTCTTGATTCCCAGTTATGTTCTCCTGGCTTAATGTTCTTATGTTTTAGCAATTTCTTATCTATGATATGAAATGCTGCATACTTGCAAAATCAATATTTTGGGGGCTATATATCTCCTATATAAATTGTCCATAAGGACTATGCTTCCCAAATAATATTCTCATTCTATTTATATTGTTAGAACTGATATACTTAATTCCTCTAAAATTTATTTTTCATGGATACGCTGGGTTTTTCCCACCTAAGAATTCTATCTTTATTTTTTCTAAATAATTAATTTCCTTAAATCACTATTCATGAATATTAAATATGAATGCTTATCTAACTTTTCTGAATTATACTGGTTCAAAGAATAAGCAAGATGGAAAATTTTTATGTTTCTTAACAGAGAAAGTCTTCCTTTGTAGTAAAAAAAATAAAACTGAACACAACCTACCTTACTGTTGACGGGGCTGTTGTACAACGTATTTTCATTGTGGGCAGTATTACCTATAAATACAGATTTTCCTATTTATTCAATAAATAACATACATATTAATTGATTTCTTCATCAATTTAAGTAACAGAAAGACCTAGATATGAGTATTAAATGGAAAAATTATTAAACAGATAACAAGGGCACATTAAAAGAGTACCCTTGGTGAACTGAAAATTATTTCCATACAGACTGACTTGAGCTGTATATTGAGGAGTAAGCTGTGTTTAGAAATAATTTTCAAATCCTAACAGTAACAACTTCTACCTCAATAAATTCTTTTATTTCTCTTTCATTATTTGCCAGAACTGGTCATTGCAAAGCACAGTTTTCTAGGCTCCGCACTGGCAGCTTATGATGCTAGCTCTAGTGTTACCACGAGAGCTCCATTTCCCTCCCAGTCCCACAGTCCAGTTCTGCTGCTTCTCCTTGTCACAGTTATTGGTTTAGGCTGGTTCTTCAACAGCTCTATCTGGCTTCTAACTTTTCTCTTCCCTCCCAACGTTTTCATATATTTCTCTTCTCATCGTATTCCTGTGAATCATTATGTTGAATATTGAGCAAATTTAACTTCCTCTATCAGTGACTCCCATTTGTCAACCATCAGAATCCAGTTCCATAAATCAATATCATCCTTTATAACAAATTCCCATGTATATTTCTCATTTACATTTTGCACATGAAAAACTGAGACTGATTCATACATGAGAACACATGAAAGACTTCATGCCATGAGGCGAACACACTAATAAAAGGTGGTAAGGGATCGATTCTGTCCAACACAGCTAACCAGCAGACCTCCAACACTAATACAAGAGAAGGAAAAGAAAGACAGTAATGTAGCCAACCACAACAGTGGGAAATAGCAAGCTCCTCTCATCAATAACGTTAAATGAAAATGTTCTCCACTTTCTAACAAGTCACAGACTAGCTGACTGGATTTAAAAACAAGATTCAATTATCTGTTGTCTCTAAAAGTTCACTTACCCAACAAAGACATCAAAAAAAAAACTGAGTGTAAAAGGATGAAAACCTACCTACCAATCTAAGTAAGCAGGCATAGCAATTATCATGCCTGCTAAAGCAGACATCAGACCAAAACTAGTCAGAAAAGATAAGGAGGGACCTTACATATTAACAAATAAAACATTCATTAAGCAGATACAACTGTAAATATGAATGCACTGTATCACTGCACAGTACATATTATACAACAAACATTAAAAGGCATAAGAGATCACATAGTCACCAACACAATAATAGCAGTAGACTTTCACTATTCTATTCTAATATTTATATAGATCTTTATATTGATCATATCCTATGACACAAAGTTATTATTAAATAAAAAATCACTATATTGGGAAAATTCCTTGTATCTTACCAGGCTACAGTGGAATAAAAATATAAACAACCAGCAGGAGAAACCTCAGAAATGTCACAAATACCCAGAGAATGAAAAATTTGCTTTGGAACAAGTAGTATGACATTAAAGAGGTCAAGGAGGAATTTGTTTTAAAATTTCAGAAACAACAACAAAACCCAATAGTATACCTTACCACGCCCTCTCAATTCAGCTAAGACAGTCCTCAAAGAAAGTTTATAGCCATGAGCTATAGCAGTAAAAAAAAAAAGATAAATCTCAAATAAATAACATAATGGTATTTCTGAAGCCTCTTGAACAACAAGCCAAACCCAAATACAAAAGATGTAGAGAATAAAGAGTAGAGGAAAACAACAGGGACTAAAGGGACAACACACTGAATAAATAAAAGAGTTCACTCTTTGAAAAGCTGAACAAGGTTGACAAAATTCCCCACAAAGAAAAACCACGACTGAAAAGATTCACTGTTGAATTCAGCCAAACATTTCAGGAGGATTTAACACTGATATTTCTCAAAATGTTCCAAGAAATACAAAGTGAAGGCAAAGTTTCAGACTCATTCTATGACACCAGTATTACCCTAATGTCAGAAGTGGACACAACCATGGGAAAAAGAAAACTTCAGACTAATTTCCTTGATGAATATATATGAAAAATTCTTAAGAAAAATTTTGCAAATAAAATTGAACATATTGAGAAAATTAATTGCCATGACCATGTAGGTTATACTTTCAATCTAGTTGCACATATTCAAATCAGTAGGTATGATATGTAAATAAAATTGAGGACAGAAGTTACATGATCATCTCAATAGATGTAGAAAAGGCATTTTGCAAAGTTTACATGATATTTGTCCTAGAATAATTAGAAATAAGTTCTTCAAAATAATAAAGACTATATAGATTTATATACATATATACACACATATACATATATGTATATAGAAATAGCTTTCATACACACACATACACACACATGTATATATTTGTTGATATATTTATATATATATATAAAACAGAGACAAATCATGTTTGAAAATGCCATATCTAATAATTTCTAATTAAAGAATTATATATATATGTTATAGCCAATATTATACTTCATATGCACAATCTGAAAGCATTTATTCTAAAATCTGGGGCATGACGTGAGTACTCACTCCACTACTTTTTGATATAGTGCTCAAAGTACTAGACCAACTAGACAATATAAAGGCATAAAAAGTTTAAAAATAGGATAAGAAGTTAAATTATTCTTATTTACAACATGATTCTGTAATTAAAAGACCCTACAAACTTCACAGGAAAGCTCTGAGATCTAATAAACACATGTAAAATGTTGCAGGATTCAAAACCAATAGACAGAAACCATAAGCTTTCATATATACCAATCACAAATTTTCTGAGAAAGAAAATTGAAGAAAACATTTCTTTCACAACATCTCAAACAAAAACTTAGGTAGAAATAAACTGAACCAAAGACATGAAAGGATCTATAAAGGAAATTTCCCCCGGGAACCCAATGGAGATGTGTGTGCTATCTTGCATGTGTTGATCCTGGTTGTATGTATGCATGCGGGTAGGTTGTAGACATGCCGGTAGGCTGTGTAGGACCATGAGAGGAAACAAAGAGGTGCTGATAAAAGGAGACAGAGCAGCTGAACCAATGGGCTAAGAAACGGGAAAGGAGGCCACAGAAAGCGCTGCTGTGTAAGCTGGGGGAGGGGGGCAATAGGGTAGGGCAGAAAAGAGGGAGAAAGATCAACAAAGACAAATCACGTTTGAAAATGGCATACCTAACACTTTGCTAATTAAAGAATAAAACCAGGCGAAGAAGAAGAGCTTAAATTATGTGCCAAAGGGCACAATAAGTCAAAGCACAAAGTCCCTGTTCTCCATTATGATGGATACTCCTGGCTGCTAGAGAGACAGCACACTTTTATATTGGCTGTCAGATCGTTTTATGCATAAAAATGCAATCTATGCAAAGCTGTACACTGACATGAAACTACTGGGTTTACATCAGTTAGAAACATGTAATGTGTGCTTCGTTTTAGATTAAATCCTTCATTTAATACTTAACACTTACCACTCGGATGGTGCACAATGGTCAGTTTATCTACAAGACAAGACAAAACAAAACATATTCTGTGAGGTTTGTTTAATATTTATCACAAGAGACCTTTTTAAAAATTGTTTGATGACTTTATGTCTTTGAGGTGATTTAAATTTACAACAAACTGAAAAGACTAATGCTACTTCCAGATGTTGTGAGAATCCAAGGCTCTCATTACATTTTTTTTTCTGACACTTGTCTTGAGGTGTTATGATCTTGCCTGACCACTGATAGAACTCTGCTTTCTATGCATTGGTATTTCTTTAGTTTGAAATATTCCATTTGTTTTAGAAATCTAATTTTTTAAAAAAAAATGGCTGCATATTATACAGTTTAACCATTTCTAAGTATACAGGCTGATGATTTTTAAAACAAATCCATTACTCTGTACCCACCAGTCCAATAGGTTTCCTAGACACAGAATATATACTCAGAATCCCTTGTTAACCCTCATAAGAATCCTCACAGCCTCAGATCTGCTATCCACTTCTATAGAGTAATGTTGCTTGTATTAGTTTAATCTAGAAAGGCAGCAAAATTGTTCTGCTTTACATCTGGTGTCTTTCACTCAGTACACTGATTGGGATTCACTTATACTTTGTGTAGTAGAAGCATTCATTCTTTTTTATTTTTATATGATATTAAAGGCAGGTTTATTGGGAAGCTGAGAGAGAGAGGGGTGGCGCACGCAGAGAGAGAAGAGGAGAGCAAAGCATTCACTCTTATTGCTTAGGTAGTGTCATAGCATAAATACAGGCACAAAGTAACAAAGCCTGTTGCTGTTTGACGTTCTGATTGTTTCTAGATATGATGAATCAAACTGCCATAGACTCTAAGAATAAGTATTTTTTGGTGGATACAAGGTTTTACTTGTATAAGAAAAATATCCAGGGCTGGGATCACCAGACCATACACTAAGTGTGTATCTGACCTTTTCAAAGTCATTTGACCCTCCTTCAGCAATCATGCACATCCAGTCCCCAGTCTATCCCATACTTCGGTTGGTCTGGCAGCCTTTGAAAGCCAGGCTCCTGACAGTAGTTCACTGGCATCTCATTGACGCTTCCATGTCTTTTTCTGCATATTAATGATGTCACTCATCTTTTATGCAATTGTTGGCTGCTTGCTTTTGTAAATTAAGAGCTGGGGGTTGGGTGTTTGTAAGAGCTGGACTGTCACTGTTCTTAGAGCCTCTCCTCAGACAGATTTATATGTGAATGTATGATTGTGTGTGTTTACTTCTATACTTACTCATCTGAAATGTGCATGCTAGCAGCCACAATTTGTTATCTTTGCCTCTAAATTTGATGACCCTTCATGAGATCCATACCAGCCTCCTATAACACAGCTTCTCCTCCCTTCTCTGACTACAAGAACCTGTCATCATCTGTAGAATATTCATTTGTTAGACCAGTCCTAAACTACATGAAGCTTTGAAATTGTTATACTACAACCATGTGGAGAGATGAACCTAAAGCAAAGCTCATTTTTGACTACCTTTTTTTTTTTTTTTTTTTTTTTGGTTTACTACAAAGCTCAGGATATGGTTTTCCCTATTTATATTCTCTTCTGACAATCTTTGTAATTCCACTTTCTTTATTTAACTCTGTTTAGATTTCCTCCTCTCCCAATTGCCTGCTTAATTTGTGTTTCTTTCTTTTTTCAATTTGTGTTTCTTACGTATCTAAGATATTAGCAATCTCTTAAAAAGCCACATAGAAAGAAGAATACGCTTTTCACTTTTGTGGCCATAAATTTCCCCCATTTAGCTGTTAACTGCAGTTTGTTTCATTCTACAAGTTTTAGTTTCCTATAATTTCTTATTTGATACAAAGATTATTTTTGAAACATTGTTGTGATTCTTACATATTTAGAATAAATCTGCAACACGTAAGGAACATTCTCTTAATGTTTTAATCTTCCCGAATGTACTGAATGAAGCTTTTGAAGACTCAGCAGGGCTCCATCTTAGTAGCCATCCAGGCACACTTTAAACAGATATGCCAGCTCAGTGTTCTTACACCTTATTCAGTAAATGCCAAATTGGTTGAATTAGTTGTGATTCAAGTCTCAGTATCTTTATTGATTTCTGCCAGATGTTCGGTTAACTACTAAGGAAAAAGTGAGAACATTTCTGAGTATTGCCAAATTTTGCTTCATTGACTGTGATGAAACTTATAAGCATATCTGTAACAAAAAAGATAGAAACATCTAAGTTGTTATACTTTATTCTTACCTAATGTATTCTTTTATCTCTTGCCATGTTTTATCTTGTCCTGTATGTATTAACAGGGCCACCAGAGCTTTCTTATCTCTTGGCATAGTAGATCTTCACTTCCTAGCTATCTAATCTTCATTTAAAATATATGGTTTTTTAGACTGTTTAAATTTAGGTATTCTTTTTGTGTGCAACATAATCACATATTCTTTTAAAATTAAGTCTTTAATCAATTTGGATTGAGCACAATTATTGATAGAGATATTGATTGACTCAATATACTACCACTATTATTTTTCTTGCATTTTTGCTATCCACTTTGTTATGTACCAATTTTGCAATGTTCATGATTCTTCAGAATTAAATGCTTCCTAATATTTCAATTAATTTCCTCTACTGACTTCCTAGGTTTACTTCTTTGTTATTTTTTACTTGTGTTTGCCTGAATGTGTAATAAATGCAAGCAGTTCTCATACAGGGCAGAAGAGGGAGACAGAACCCTGAGAAGAGATGGTTGTGAGCCATCCTGTGAGTTCTGGGAAGTCATGTGGGTGGCTTGCAGTCCTTTGCAAGTGCTTCTTACTGTTGAGTCATCTCTCTAGTCCCTTACTTATATTTTTAAATTGTTGCTTTGTTCAATTTCTCAAAGTGCTTTCAGATAATAGAGCCCCCGTCCTGTTTCCTGCCTTACACCCCCTCCAGTTCCTATTTTACCCCCTTCTTCATGTGTCTTAACTGATTTTTCACAGTCTACATTTTGCATTTTATCATGTATAAAATTTCATCCGATTCCACTTAACTGCAGCCTCTGTTCTTTGTGGTATTATTGAAATATCTTCATTCTTGACATGTTCTAACCTACAGTTCATGTGCAAATTTTGCCATAAATAGTTGTCATTAAAATAATTTACCAAAAGATAGAAAACATAACAGTCTATAAATACCTCATTTATATGATTTTTCAATGTTTTTATTCCCCTTAATGTGGATCTGAATTTATTTCTGTTACTATTTCTTTCTACCTGTATGAACTTCTTTAATGTTTATTACATTGTGGTTTTTCCCATAGATCCTCTAATTACATTTATCTACAAACATTATTATTTCACCAAAAGTTTCAAGAATTATTTTCTCTGGAAGTGTTCTTTCTTTCTGTAGGTCTGCCTGCCCGTCTTCCTTCCTTCCTTCTTCCTTCTCCCTCCTTCTTTCTTTTCTTATTCTTTTGTCAGATTTTTGAAAACATTATCATATGATCTTTAACTCTTCATTGATTCTGACAAGATATTAATTAATATCATTAAGCATTTTCCTCTATATGTGAATCATATTTTTTCTAACATTGGGCAAATTATATTAATCCATCTTCATGTTCAATAATAGTTAGCTATATATGATATACTGATTTCATCTAGAAAAGGTTTCTTATATTTTAAAGTTGCTTTCTACAATTTTCACTTGGTTATTTTAATTATTAAAAAAATTTCTCATGTTATTTTATATTTATCTACCTTTAAAGCCATCTTTTGGATGCTTATGAGATGTTTCATGTCCTTTTACACAAAGGCCAACATAGGACCGTCAGTTTCTTACTACAGATGACATTCTGTGTCTTCATTATGGATTGCTATTTATTGTTAAATAATTTTTAGTCATTTTTGGTGGAATGTTGAATATTACATGTTTTGTATCCTTGGATTCTCTGTGGGATCTTGTTTTAGTATACAGTCCAGCTTCTGACATGAGCTTCTATAGGTTTGATTTTGTTTTATTACTAATATTTACCAAGAGAAACCACTAACCATTGCATAAAGACTGAGGTACAGACTATTTTTTCTCCTGTGGATTGTATAGTTGGGTTTTGAGGTTGTCAGGCATATCTTTACTTACTTACTTACTTACTTACTTACTTACTTACTTACTTACTTACTTACTTATTTATTTATTTATTTATTTATTTATTTATTTATTTATTTATTTGTTGTTTTTTTTTGTTTTTTCGAGACAGGGTTTCTCTGTGTAGCCCTGGCTGTCCTGGAACTCAGTGTGTAGACCAGGCTGGCCTTGATCTCAGAAATCTGCCTGCCTCTGCCTCCCAAGTGCTGGGATTAAAGGCGTGCGCCACCACTGCCAGGCATATCTTTAATAGAGGCTACTCTGAGTCAGAGTCCTAATGTAGCAGGTCTTGGAGGTTTCTGGGAAGTGTTAAGATGGGGCCACTTTGATAGATCAGGAAAAAAGGCTTTCCCAGAGGGCCTCTGCCTAGTTCCATTTAATCTCCCTCTTGCTTCTCTCTCTCTCTCTCTCTCTCTCTCTCTCGCTCTCGCTCTCGCTCTCGCTCTCGCTCTCTTGCTCTCTCACTCTCTCACTCTTTCTCTGCCCCTCTGTATGTCTCTGTCTCTCTTTGTGTGTCTCTGTCCTTGCTTCCAGAGTTCTAGAGGTTGCTAGCTTGTGCTCCTTGCATAGTGGTACACTGTACATAACTCACTCAGCATATCTTTCAGCCACAGACTTAGGTCCCTCCTGTGTGATTCTGAGCCCACACTTGCTCAGTTCAGTGCACACCCCTGGAAATTCAGTAGTGTCAACTCTGATCTCCACATTCTCAAGGTCACAGGACTGACATGCCTTGCTCTCACAAGTCTGTTAATGCTTCTTTGGCAGAGACGTGAGCAGTGGTTAGATTCACCACACGAGTCTTGCCTGCGTCTGACAATATAGGCTTCACCTGCTTATAGTCCACTTCTCAGAAATCACTTGCTTGCTCTTATCTCTTTCTTTAGCCTCTCTCTTACATCTCTTATCTCTTACCTCTCCCCATTTCCTTCCCTCCTCTCTCCACGTGGTCATGGCTGGCCTCCACCTCTCCACTTCTCTACTCTCTTCCTCTCTCTGCCTTTCTCTGCTTCTACTACCCTCTTAACTCCCCTCCCCATGCCCTAAATAAACTCTATTCTATATTATAAAAAAATCACTTGCTTATCTTTGATAACTATTAATATTTTATAAAATAGGAATGTTTGCCTGGTGGTGTTTGTTCCCCTGTGGCTGATAAGAGAACTGTTTCTTTGTTAAGAAATTGGTGCTGAATTTTAAATTGAAACAAAAAATGTACAATAGATTCTAATCTGTGTGTTTTTTCCAGTTTCTCAAATCCTATTTCCTTATTTATGGATTATGAACAAAAACTATCTAGTATTAATATTGTAAGAAACATTAGTATTTAATATGTACTTTTTAGATACAATAACTAATTTTTACATAATTTTTAGTAAATTTATTTATAAAATTTGCAAATTTATAAGTTGTTAAAAGGTAATATTTTTTAACATAGTAATGCAAGTTTGTAGATGTCAGTTACATATAAATGAATCTCTTGCTTATGATGTTAATTATTTTACAAAGTGTATTTCTAGTTTAGAAAACATTTGTAGAAAGGTTTAAAAAATTTTCTCCAGGGAAAATAGGTATCAATACGATAACACATGGAGAATAAACTCCACACATTGAATCTCCACATGATGTACAACCTAAAAATTATGTAATATATACATGTAGTACATAGATGAGGATTTTTAAGTGTTTGTTCTTAGTGGTTATTTTAAATTTGTTCTTGCAAGAGGGGAGATTTGGTAAAAGAGTAGCCACATATTGATAATATAACTTACTTCAATTATGGAGTGTGTTATTAATCTCTGGAATAGGTTTGTCATCTTAATGATATTGAGTCTGTTAACACTGGTGTTTCCCTATTCCCATGGCAACTGTTAACTATTAGCAAGAGAAGCCTGCACTGCCAAGAACCATGTGGTTTTGAGGAAAGCAACCTGGTAAATGGTAGGTAAAATGATCCACGTGTGGACAATCATGAGACTTAACCGTCTAGGAGGGACTCACCCATTTGATTCCCCATATAATGACCAATAAAAAACACGGGAACAAGATAATCTTATTTGTAAGTTACATAGAAAACAAATGGAAGTGGTGAGCGTCGGCTGCTCAATCTGGGTCGGCAGAGCACTCTTGAGGGACGTGGGATTAACCCTGTTTTGTAGAGAAGGAACCAGAGAGATTAACTCCCCAGTTTAAAGAGTGGAAAGATTTGAGCTGAAGCCCATTCGGGTCTCCAGTTCTTTCATTTCTACCCAATTGCATTTGCGTTTTGAAGAGCAGACAACTTGTACTCACCGTAGGCATTTTCATCTTCTGGCCTTTTCCCAATAATGTTGTCTCGTAGCTGGCGTAGCTTTTCCTTGAAAGCACGGAATATAAAACCAGGACACAGATATCAAGATTTAAAATCTCTCATGGATCAAAAATGAAAGCATTTATCACTATTACCACTGCCCAAAACTACTACTAAGGAATAAGTTGCTACTTTTAAGATGTCTAAACTATCTTTGGCACTCTATACATAATCTTATTCTTCATGAAGTAGATGTAAATGATAGTACCCTGTTTTACAGGGATGGAAACTGAAGTGTAGGGATGCTAACTTCTCTAAATCACAGTTATAAGTCAGGATTAGAAGTGGAGCTTAGCTTCATGCCTACGTCTCTGATGGTCCAGCCAGCGACACCAGATGGTGGGATGCTGCTTGCCGCCCATCTCCAGCCTCCATGAGGTATATTCTTTCCTGATACTGTTTCTAAAAAAAAAATATTAAAGTCCTAGGGGAGAATACTATGAAACTAGATTCCTTTTCTCAGAATATTTGTGATCTTTGTTTTCAAAATATTCTGCGTAGCATATCTATTATCGTTTTAGCAGAAACAAAAATCACTCTAGCATTCTATACATTTGGTTTTTGTCCTCAGAAATGCCTCTTTCCTGGGGGCTATTTCCATGGCTTCACAGATGTTTTCCTCTGAGTGGAGCTGTATACCTTGGGCATGCCAATGAGGGGGGTGAAAGGTCACCACCTCATCTTCAGGGCTGGGGATTCTGTGTGACTCTCCCCTGCCCTTCAAATTCTTTCATTCACATACATGAAAATGAGCCATTTTCCCCTGAGCAATCCTCCATCAGACATGTCACAATAACCACTGATAAATTCATTTCCAGGGAACGAGTAAAAACCTTTGCAGCCAGAAGAGGAAAATGGAAAATAATATGAAGTATGGGTAGTGTGTGCACACATGTGCTTGCATTGCCTTAGACATGTCCACAGGGATATAAACATACATGCAAAATTGCAACAAGTGTTTCAAGAAAGGATTAGGGAAGTAATTTCTAAGAAGTTCTATACGATAAACTGAATCTAAATCTTTATTTTTATAAGGGGTTGAGGAGGATAAAGTGTATGTAATCCCTGGGGCCAATGCTCATGAGTTGCAATAGTTTGTACTTGAATGTATTTTTCCCACGTTAGGATTAGAGTGACTGTCAAGGTTATGATATTGGTAAGGATAAGGATGGAGAAATAATGTTCTGCTCATGAGGCACGCACAGGTGCAGAATTCTACCCTCCTCTTTTTTTTAGCATTTGTTGGGAAAAATAATTGCCTTTGATTATTATTGTGAAACCTGGACCACTTTCAGCCATCTACTGGCAGCCAGAGCTGCCCTTCTAGGTAGGTGGGGTTTGACAAGCTATGATCTCAGATGTCTGGAAAGTCCTATCACCTACGCTGCTTTGGCCAAGATGCCATATTTGTTTGAAATGTCATCACAGTGACTCATTTTTCTATTGTTAAGAAACTACATTGTCTTTTAAAATTAAGACGATTGCTTGGTAGGGGTGGCATATTCAGCTAATATTAGCTCTCTGTATTTTGTTCTAAGTTGGCTTATTAAATATGTTTAATCAAGCAGATACATGAGAACTGGGTTCTGAGGCAAGGAGGCTTCCTACTGTGGAAAGAATAGAACCTTAAAATATTTAGGAGTGGGGAAACCCATGAGATAAGTAGAATATGACATGGGCATCTCTTACTGAGAACAGTCAAGGTGGCACAGGTGACATATTTTATCAGAAGAAGTTACGATTGGTCATATTTAGGACTAAATGCCTGATGTGACATCACTTTTTTTGCTTCTCTTTAATTCTAGTCTTGTTACAGATTTTAGAATACTGAGCCCTTGTAAGGATGTTTCATCTCAATTTCAGCAATGAGATAAAAACAAGGGTCCTCTGCACTCAGAGCAGGGATTATAAGCTGATTTGGTGTTCGCTTTGATGTATGGATTCTAAGCCTGAGTCCAGTCTGTACAAATGGACTCATCAGTGCAGACTGAGCATATTATTCTTCAAGCTTTCATCTGATTGTCACAAACATCACTTTAGTGGTAAGTTAAGGACAAAAGAAGAGTTGTCTAAATGTCTTGTGAAGACTAAACATTTAAAGAGTCTAGAGGGATCCATAAGAGAAGGAATGTTTCAGAAGATCATATTACCTGCTGGATCATTTCCAGACCGCTCCTTCCCATCTGCCAATGTTTAAATTTCTCCAGAGCTTCATCCACAGACATTTTGCCATTCTTGACTCTCTCCTGCAGGAGGATCAGTTCTTCCTGCCCAGTGGTCAGGTAATCCCTTGCACTAGGGAAAGCTGGGCCCTCCATCCGAGTTTTATCTATGAGACAAGAAGAGAATGTTTTAGTAGGAAATTGACATTTGAACGACTGGAACCAAAATCATTCCACATGATAAATCATTGGATTTGCTTGCTCTTAACTGATATTCACACTTGAATAATAAGCTAGTGTGAAATTTTTGTTTCACCATTTTTGAGAGAAATTATCACTGTATATCCCAAGAAGACCACACCCTGAAGATCTTCCTGCCTCAGCCTCCTGAGATCTGCCTCCTCCTCACTGAGATCTCAGGTTGTGACATGCTTAGACAGCACAAAACTTGTAATGTATTGCGTCTGTATTATGGGTAAAAGAATAACTTTATCACTGTAAAAGATTAGGGCTAAGTAAAAGTCATGACCTCTTGTAGACAATGTCATTCCCCCACCCCATTTGTGTGTGTGTGTGTGGGGGGGTGAGAATTAAAATGAGATCCTGTGGGTGGGGATTCCATGGCTGCTAAACAGAGGAAATACAAGGCCTGCCTCCTTTTCCCAAAGGGAACTAAAGCAAAAGATAAGAGCTGCACTTTGAGTTAAGCGACTGTCAGGGACCTGTGACATTCATCCAGGCAGAAACTGGAAGCTTTGAAACCCCGAGTCTGTAAAATGGAATCAGCAGGAGGAGCCAACAGCTGCAACCCTGGCTGCCCAGTGGGGAAGTCTCCAGAGAAAGTAGAAGAGTCCCAGCAAAGCTCATTAGCACAGATACAGGCAATCTCAGCTATTGGAAAGTTTCCCTGTTGTCATCAGCATGCAGACCATGTAAGGAAGCAACCTAAGTCTGCCTGTAGGTGTAGTAGCTCTTCTCTAGTGGAAGAACTCCGATCGCCCCATAAACCCCAAGAACCCATCCTGTGGTGGCATAATGTTGTCATGGGAAGGCAGCTATTGTCTGAATTATACTCACCTCTGGGGGTCAAAGACCTGTGCAGAGCCCAATATCTGGCCCATCACAGCAGATATCCTATGACAATAGCAAAGCCTCATAGACCCAAAGTGACTCAGCGGAGCACAGGTGACTTTCGAGCACAGCTCTTGCACTTCAGGAGATAAATTATAACTAACAAGCGCTACAAAGTGGGGGTGGGGAGGATAACTAGGAATGCATTTAAAGAGCTATGAGACCCATGCAAACAAAAATTACAAATTACAGAGCAATTAAGCACAGAAAAATTCATGATTGTTCATGGATTGGAAGATAGAATATCCACATAATCAGAACAATTTTCAGGTTCAATAGAGCCACCATCAAACTACCAAAGACATCCCTCCCAGAAGTAGCAGAAAACACTAAAATTCATATAAAAGCAGATTCCAAAGCACAATTGGAAGTCATCATGTTAAAAAAGCTAAGACACAGCATGAAAAAAACCCTGCATGTTCCCTCCTACATGAGACTGCTACAAAAATCAATTGGAAGATAGAATTCACAGAGCTACCTACTGGGAAGTGGTGGAGAGGAGGGACAAGAGGAGGCCGATGAATGAGCACATAGCTAGAGAGAAGTAACAAATGCTAGTGTTCTACTGAACAGTGCAGGCATGAGTATAGCATATAATAACCTATTATGTACTTTATGAACAGAAGAAGGAGAGGAGGCTGAAGCTTCTATACAAAGCAATAATGAAACAGAAGCATTAATTCCCCTGGTTTGATCAGTACACAGTGTATTCACACACTGAAGTATCACACTGTTTCAAAAACGATTCTAATTATTTTAAGTATTTGTGGAGAAGTAACTGTAACTTCCTTGCCTTGATCAGAATGCACTATACACACATGTTCATCCTTGTACTGTTCTCCATACATTTCTAAAGGTAACAAAACAAATTATAATGAAGCTATTATGTGGACAAATGGCTTAGTCTAGGACCTGCCACATATAAAAATATTGATGTCGTTAATATTAAACATTTGTTGAAGAAACACTATCTCAAATTTTGAGAAAACAGATTACAATAAAAAATCTAAATGTCATCAAAGACTTAGGGTCATTCGAAACCTTATCTCTAGAAGATGGAAATAAATGCCTATTCACTTTGTAAAGAAATGTTTTCTTTTAAAAAGTTTTATTTAGGAGGTTAACATGTATTTTTTGTGTATCGCAGAAGAATAGGAATGCCCCGGTCCTATGTGGTTGCCAAAAGGACACTGGAGGCTGGTTTCGGACAGTGGGGTGGAGTAGGAAGCCTACTGGCAGAACACAGGAGAATTCATTTGCTCATCGTGGTATTCAAAGACATAAGTAGAGGCATATGTCTTTGGGGATGCTGTGGAAACTCCAGGCCACCTCTATCCCCGTTACCAAGTAACAACACATTTGTGCAACCTGCCTGGTCTTGGGACTCATCTGAGTTTGCAACTTCTTGTTTATATAGTTCTATTTAACCTGTTCATTGTAATGTCTCAGGGGAAGCATCTTCTTAACAGGTTGTTACTTCAGAATATGCCCAGTACAGGAGAATATAAAACTATTCTGCTCAGCTAGAATTCAGTTACCTAGCACTGGGGAAATCTCTGGGAATCCTTGTCAAGAAAGGCAGACACTGGACCAACATGAAATCATAACATAAAAGATTTGAGAGATGGCAGAGGGGTGGGTGCTCTTGTCTATAAATGTGGTCACTGATGGAAGATATTTTAAGCTCTAGGCAGTACCTTTAGTTATCTGAAGAGTGCCTAGCCCATTTGTATGAACTGATCCCTAATGTCCATTTCAGTGAGTTCAGGACCAGGGACACTGGAAGACTCTCTTTCTGGAAGGTTTCCTTGCATCTAAATTGTGTCCATGGCAGGCATTCTGCCTTCCTGGAGGGACTTCCTTGACTCTTCAGAAGTTTATTGCTCCAGAACTAACAAGATGTCGCAGATTAGAATCCCAGGAGAACTGGAGACTGCAAGCCAGCCTGAGGGCAGACTGGTTGAGCAGCAAAAAGCACAAAGAGCTGTTGAGATCTTGTTTCTTC
The DNA here is from genome assembly GCA_028551405.1 of Uromys caudimaculatus. NCBI lineage: Eukaryota > Metazoa > Chordata > Mammalia > Rodentia > Muridae > Uromys > Uromys caudimaculatus. Next base: position 105,847,357 of record CM052704.1, read on the forward strand.
TACCACTTGATATTGATCGGCTTCCACACAAACTCAGCTCCTGAGATGCAGTTTCCTGTGGTGCTAAGTGCCACTCTGCCAGAACATGAGGGCAGTGTCATCCTTAGAAGCTATGCTCTTTAACCATTGCCTTACTTCTGATATCCTTTTGCTTAACCCAGAACCCATTTTCCTCTCAAGTAACCCAGGCAGCTACATTTCCTGTACCCACAGAAGATATCTCCAGCAAACTATTCCCAGAGAAGTACCAATTGCAATTTTGCTTCATGTATAGGTTTCACTGAATTAAAATACTGCATGGGTGGGGGGGGGAGGATGTCAAGATGACTCACTGGGTAAAGGTGCCTACTGCCAAGCCTAGAAACAGAAGTCTGATCCTGAGACAGGGACTCTACAGAGTTGTCCTCTGACCACGCATGCACTATGCCACTCCTCCAATCCATTAATAAAGAAATGAAACCTTCTTAATAATTTTTGTTTCAATTATCCCACTTCATTTCAAATTCTTAACTTTTAAATTGTAAACAAGATGACTTCAGGGCAGAAAGAAATAGGTTTTGTTCCTTCATAATTATATAAACACAACAGACTCAAATCGAGAGAGAGAGACAGAGAGAGAGAGAGAAACAGAGAGAGAGAGAGAGAGAGAGAGAGAGAGAGAGAGAGAGAGAGAGAGAGAGGGAGAGAGAAGAAGGGAGGGAGGGAGAGCAAGAGAGAGAGAGACCCAGTCTTAAGTCTTAGCAGTGGCATGCTTGTGGACAAGCTAATTTCCCAAATGTCTGCTTTTCCTTCTCCTATGAAATAGAGTACAGCACCCCTCTTGATAAATCGTCATTAGGTGGGACACACTCCAAAGAAAAGATCTAGAAACTTCACTCCCTCCTCCCTCAAGGCAGGCTCGTTATTCTAAACGTAGGGACTATAATTTTTGGCAATGCTGGCAGGTTCTTTTTGTCACTGTCAGCTTACAGAGGTAGTGATGGCAGCTTTCTATCCATCCCACCTTTGTGTTTCTGTTTACTTTGAGAAGAGTTAGTATGATATTTATATAATTTTCATCAAAAAGTTTGTGTCATCCTGCTAGCTGCATGTTTGAAACCCTTGGTCACATGATGTTAAAAACGTCAAGACAGACTAATGGTTTAGTTCCTTTTAATTTCTCTTTTTAGTACCTTTTCATTTGATTTGAATGCTGTTCACAGAAGCAACAAATAATCTATTATGTGGATATTGGAATGTGTGGAAGAGGTCAGAAAGCATTGAGCTGAAATTCTGTTGGTGAGTGACTGGCTAGAATATGTTTTACTAAAACTTTGGAATGAAGAAAAAAACTGAATAGGGCTTGATGTGAGATAACAAGGCCAGTGTGCAACATTTGCTTCATAAATACCATGCAGTTACAAAGAACATAATCAAAGGGATGACTGCCCCACACAAGAGCTTACTCTCAGAGACAAATACAAATGCGGGATCAAAAAATAAGCACAGAAGGGAAAATTAATACAAATTCAAGGGTGATTATTGGGAAGAGTATTTTCTCTCATCCTAAAGCTTTCTGTAAAGATACTACATTGATTTTACAATAAAACCCACTGCTCTTTCCAATTCGGCTTCCCCCACGGAGCATGCGCTACCTTTGTCCTTGCAGGACGTACACTACAGTGGGGACGACTCCACAGTGTAAAGCCCACTCTGGTCCACTTTTATCTATCCTTTCCTCTCCTGTTCCATGTCCCCCTTCCCTGTTCCCATTCTGTCTTTCTCTCCAGATTTCATTTTCTCTTCCTGTCCTTTCTTTTCTATGTGCATGTACATCCATCAGAGGTCATACATGTGGAGGGCAGAGGTCAATGTCAGGTCTCTACCTCAGTTATTCTACACCTTAGTTTTTGAAGCAGTGTCTCTTGCTGAATCTAGAATTTTCTATTAGATTGTCTGGCTAGGAAGCCCCATGGATCTGCCTATCTCTGTGCCCTTAGCTCTGCCCCTAACCCTGGCATCACAGATGAGCTTCTCTGTCCAGCCGTCTTTGTGTGTGTGTCAGGCATCAATACTCAGGTAAGCACATTACCCACTGAGCAACCTCCATAGACATTTCTTCTCATAGTAAAACTATTAAGGCATGTTGTATACTATATGTTCACAGCAAATTAATCTGTAACATTGGAAAGAACTTCTCAGTAATAGGCTCAGTCAGTGGCTAGATTTAAGCCGGGTGTGTTTTGCTAATAAGCCTGAGAACTGGTAAGCAACTAGACCAAGATCTACAGGGCATGCTGAGTGATGTCTCGACTATAGACTTGTTTATAAACTCTAGAGCCTCCACATCTCCTTAACTTGAGGGCTGCATATATATTTGGTATCACTTCATTTGCTTATTGGCTTTAAGTTCTGTTTTCTCCTAGCACCTGGAGAACTAAGAACTGACAGGATTCTCGTTCACGAGTAGTTGCCTCCAAAATAAGTACTGTGAGTGTTTTGGTGCTTCATGTTGAGTGTTCATTTCCTTTGTTGTTTTCTTGATTTAGAATTATACTCATGTATTTCTCTTTTCTCTTTGTCTCACAACCCAAGAATCTTAGGTTGTTGTTCTGCAAACATTTTTAATGATTGCATTGAGTACCAAAGTCTATGTAGTCAGTGAAGTATCTATCCATTCTACTCTTGGATGCTATTTAGTTTTCTGTTTGTACAATCCTGCTTCGCCACACCACTTCCACAGGTCTCCTTGCCCACACTCTTGTTTATTCTGCAGTGACAGATTCTGAGCATGTGATTTCTGAGTATAAACATATTCAAAGCTCTGAATCCTTTCTGCCACTCACGCTTTCCTGGAACTGTTGTGCCACTCTTAGCAGTAGGGAAGTGCCCTTCCTGTTGTACTTTTGACTGTATTACACTGCTTAATTAAAAAAAAAACAAAACCCAAAAACAAAAAACAAAACAAGCATGCCCTTTGGGCCCTCCTTGTTACTAAGCTTCTTTGGGTCTGTGGTTTGTAGCATGGTTATCCTGTGCTTTATGGCTAATATCCACTTATGAGTGAGTACATATCATGTTTGTCCTTCCGGGTTTTGGTTACCTCACTCAAGATGATTTTTCCTAGTTCCATCCATTTTGCCTGCACATTTCATCATGTCCTTGTTTTTAATGACTGAGTAACACTCCATTGTGTAGATGTACCACATTTTTTTTCTTTACATCCATTCTTCAGTTGAGGGACACCTAGGTTGTTTCCAGTTTCTGACTATTACTAATAGAGCTGCTATGAACATATTTCCCTGAGAAGTGAAAATAAATTAGATATTGGGGGTGGGTGAATGGATGGAGGAGAATGAGTGGGAAAGGGGCTAGGGACAGGTACAGGGGGTGAAGTGGGGGAGGCTTAAGGGAGAGAGTATTGGGAGAAACAACTGGATTGGCGGGTGGGGCATCTCTGGGAGGAACTACAAGCCTAGGACAATGGAAACTCTCAGGAATCTATTTGGGTGACTCTAGATAAGATTCCTAGCAGTGAGGGATATGAAGCCTGAACAGGCCATCTCTTGTAACTAGGCAATGTAGGGATTGGGACATCAACCCAGCCACAAAACCTTAGACCCACAATTTGTCCTGTCAAAAAGATGTGCAAGGGTAAAAATTAGAGCAGAATTTGAGGGAAGGGCCAACCATTGACTGGCCCAGCTTGAAACCCATCCCAAAAGAAGGAGCCAACTCTAACACTATTAGTGATATTCTGCTATACTTGCAGATGGAAACTGACATTGAGTACCACAGCTGAACATTAAATGGGGCTTGGGGAATCTTATGGAAGAGGGGGAGGAAGAATAGAAGATACCACATGAAAACCTATAGTATCAACTATCCTGGGCCCATAGGGGTTCATAGAATTTGAACTGCCAACCAGACAGCATGCATGGGAGACAGACCACTGCCTGTGAGCATATGTGACAGGTGTGCAGCTGGGTCTTCATGAGGGACTCCTATAGTGGGAGCATCACCTTCTTTGGATCCCTTTCACCTAACTGGGCTGCTTTGTCTATCCTTAATAGAAGAAGATACATGTAGTCTTACTGAAACTCAATAGGCCAAGGCTGGTTGATATCCATGGGAGGCCTCTCCTTTTCTAATTCTCAGTAGATACATTATTTTAAGTGATATGCTATGAGAATACCTAGAATTTTCTGTAAAAAGAAGGAATGCTGATAATGAGCAGCTTTATTTTATTCCTAACCAACCTCAGCAGGAAATCAGAAATTTATTTCCATTTATTTTTGAGAAATTATTATTTATTTTGTTATAAATATTAAAAGCATAAATGTTAAAATAATAAAGGTATGTATGTATCATCAACCAAGATTATTATGTATTTCTTAATGAAATATCTGATATGTTAGATTTCTATATGGAATATTTATTAAATACAAACTCTTTTACTTGGATTTGAAATAAGTAATTGCTAAAATTTATCCCTATAATATTACACAAACATTTCCTATTAGTCTAGTAGTATTTAAAATTTTATTTTATTTGATGTAATTTTCTTAATGTATTTTCCCTAAAAGAGTGCTTCGTTTTTATATGAAAAAAATCTCTGTGATATCACATTCTCCTATTTTACAACTGATTTTCTGTCTCTCTTCCTTCCTTTCTCTTTTTCCTTTCTTCCATTTTTCTCTTCCTCTCTCCCTTCCTTCCTTTCTCTATGATTTCCTTATTGATGCCTTCTCTCAATTGTATTTGCCACAGGCTTTGCTAATGACATTTATAAAGCAAACACACACACATTGTATGTGACAATTAATTTTAATTGTCAACTCGACACAACCTAGAATCATCTGGGTAGAGTCCCAGTGAGAAATTATCTAGATCAGGTTGGCCTGTAGGGATGTCTGTGGGGTGATCTTGATTGTTAATTGATTTGGGAAGATCTATACACATTGTGCGTAGCATCTAAGCATGGAATCACAGACTGTACAGGGGATGCTGAGTGCCAGGAGATAGGCATGGCTTTGTTTCTTCTGCTTTTGGTTATGGATGTGACGGAGCTAGCTGCTATATGTTCCTGCTTCTAGACTTCACTACACTGATGGAGCATTACCAGAAATTGTGAGCTAAAAAAAAAATCCCAGTCTCCCTAAGCTGCTTTTTGTCAGGATGTTTTAACATAGCAACAGAAATGAAACTAGGACATTTTGTATTCTTGCAAATACTGATTCTTTTTCTTCAAATTAGTTATTTAAGAGTTTTGTACATTATGTTTCGATCTATTCACACCCCTAACTCTCTCCAGATCCCATTCAACTTCATATCTTTTTTTCTTAAACTTTAAGACTATTATGTGTAGTCAAGTTATTCTTGATTATATGGTCTTTCATCTGAGTGTGGCTAACCTACCAGGGGCTGCATTCTTAGAGAGAGCACTTGTTCCTCCTCCTAGTGCCTAACAGTTGTCAATAGCTCTGCACTGTGGATGGGCCTGTACTCCCTCATCCCCTCTGCATACTGGGCCTTGGTTGGCTCTGGCTTGCATACATTTTGTGCTGACAGACACAGCTACCATGGGTTCATAAGTACATTTGTCCTGCTGTGTCTCCGAAGTGTTGTTTCCTTGTAGTCACACAACCTCTGGTTCTTACACTTTCAAATTTTACCTTTCATTTTCAACTTTTATTATTAGCTCATTAGCATTCATCCATTTTATGCTTTGTAGTAGAACATTCGGTTTCTTAATAGTGAAAGATTTTGGAGACCATTGAGCTAGCTTTGTTCATAGAGACATGTTATATGTGTGCTTTCTAAGTATTGTGTTGTATTTTAATTTTTCTCTGTCTTAAATACAAATGTCAAAATTTTCTTCAGTTGCTTTCATTTTTAACCTTGTTATTAATTTAAAAAATATTTTGCTGATAACAAAATAGTTAAATACTGAATCATACCTTTAAGGACTCTTAATGTCAGAGACAGAGCTTATAAAACTCAGTCTTATATTATCCTAATGTTTTATGCATTTCTGTCTTGTTTGACTTTTTAAAAAGTTTTCTTATTGAATATTCACAGAATTTAAAACTTTATATAACTATGATTATTTGTCTTTTTTATTTTGCTAGATTTTATTTAAATATTTTGATACTTTTATCATTTGTCATAAAATGAATGACATGCTTCTCTGACAATTTTATTATGGAATAAAAGGGGTTAAATTCTGGTTGGGAGAATACATGGTAGAAGAGGGAACCCTGGGAGTGATAAATAATGCCAAATACTTTTCAAAAACAGTCACAAGGAAACCTAGTACTGTAAAAGCTCCCTAAACTATGTACGAATACAAAAATTTAAATGGAGTTATTTTATAATAATGCAACAAAGCCCCTAGTAGGTACCATAGACTACATAAAAAAATTCTAGTATCATGACTGGGTCACTTCTTTTGTTGGACAGTCAGGTCCCATAGAACTCCAAACATTATAGTCTATCACTAATGTTATTGGTTACCCTCTAGTACTTGATGGTAAGACCCTATTACTGGAAACCTCAGCCTGGGCCACAGGGCCCCACAGCTAATCAGCGCCGGGACAAAGATCCCT
>CM052704.1:105854443-105962882 GCA_028551405.1 Uromys caudimaculatus
AAAAAAAAAAAAAAAAAAAAAAAAAAAAAAAAAAAAAAAAAAAAAAAAAAAAAAAAAAAAGAAACTAAGAGAGAGGAAAAGAAACCCAACAAAACAAGCTCTGAGGTTTAAAATAATCTCAAACAATACAAACGTCCCAAATGACACCCTCATTTATTTTAAATATCGGAGAAATGATGTCTGTAAAAGTCTCTCCAGAATAGAAATGACATTGAATGAAAAAATTAGCATAGTATTAAATATTCAAAAATGTTAAACAAAGCAAAAGTGGCAGAGGAGGAGCGGGTGAACGGAACAAGTTCACTTGCACAGTTTGTCTTTCCAGGTGGTTCTGCAGGAGCACTACTAATGTCAACCTCATTTATTGTCCCCTGAGAGCAAAAGAAGTCATTGAGAGTGTCTCTTCTCGGAAAAATGGACAAAGCACCTCAGCATTATTGTCTGTGTGGCAAAGCTGATAAAAATCTGGGGAACAGCAAATGCCATAAAGATTTGAAATAGAAGTCACAAATCCCATGATGCTCTGTGCCCATCACATGTGAGAAATGAAAACATACACCATATCCTTTGTTCTGAGCTTGCAAGTGATGGGCTCCTAGAAGAGACTTCTTATTACTCATTACATTGCCGATTCCAAAGCTTCCTGCATTTTGCAGCGTTTGTCTAGACAGAGGTCAAGCATGCTAGTAGTGCCCACTGATGAGAAAGGACAGGGTAAGATAGGAGAACAAGAGTCAACGCTCAGTCCTTGTAGCCTCATTTTCCCCATCTGTTTCACCACTATGTGCTGTGTAAGAGCTAACCACAAAATACAGAAAGGGAAATAGAAAGCAGAAGCAACAACCCTTGTCTGAAGGTGTCAACAGAAGAGGAGAATGCTGTCACCCGCTAGGTGGTCCCGGTGACTCACCTGAATCTTAGGGAAGATATGCATCCCCTATGAGAAAGTACAAATACTTTGGTAGCTTGAAACCATTTCATTGTACTGACATTTTGACATTAGTTCCACCTTGTTATGTGGAATGTTTATCCAACACAGGTCACCACATCGAACAGAAATGTGGACACGGTCATATCTGCCATGTAGTATGAGCATCTTTCTTCTGGAAGGAACATATAGACTTAGGAAAATGGAGACTATGCTTTGGTGTCTAGGGAAAATGTGTGCCTACCCACCAGCCAGCACACACACACACACTCACACACATACACACACACACACACACACACACACACACACACACACACACACACACACACACACATACACACACACACATACACACAGTCATTACTGTTAGTACATTCTCCTTTAGAGATTGGCAGAGACAGAAGAGTGAAAAGCACATAATGACCTGGAGGTAAATGACGTGGAAATTGAAAGACAAGGGTGATATTCACAGATGCTTAGCTTCTTAAGGAGAAAACATTCATTTTCTTCTTTCCAATTCGTAACAGAAATGTGAGCTTTATCAGTAGGTTACTATGAAAATCCTCTTTCCACACAGGGAATCTTATAACCAATTATTTCCTCTAATTTTAAGCAACTTAATTTAGGGGGAAGGGTAGAAGACAAACTTTTTATTTGAATATTTAATTTATACAAACAAGACTATTTCTATTTTAAAAATGTGTCCTATCTAAGAAGTGAATACATTCTGGAGAAAGGTTATTTTACGGGATTGACAGCTTGAGGCCATCACAATGAGTTTATATTAGCTAAGGCTCCATGAATCCCTGGGAAGGCATATCCTCTTTCAGGAACATATTTACAACAACTGCTGCTCGCCCAGCTTCAGGTTGACTTGATTTTGGTCATTTCTATTCAGTTAGAAAATGTTATGAAAGAGTAAATACAATTGAGTAATAACCCAAATCTTTTATTTTCATTTCAAAGGGAAATAACTTGTGAAGTCAAGAAGCTGTTGGAAACATTTAAAGCTATTAGAATTGTACAATTTTGTTCATCATTGGTAATAACTGCAATGGAAATTTCTTTGCTTCCTCCATATGTGTCAGGAAATTCTTTCATTCTAGATACCAGTGGGTTTATAGGCTTTTTTTTTTTTTTACATTGTATTTCATAGGATCTGGCCTTCTAAAGTCTAATTTTATAATCCATTTGGTTACATAATCTTTAAACAACAATTAAAAACTTCATATACTAATAGAACTCACTCTATGTGGTTCAAAAACGTCCAAAGCCAGGGCTGTGCCCATTTGTTCTAATTGTTTTCAATACGGGTAAGCTGGGTAGCTGGTAAATATTTTGGAATGGCTTGCAATCTAGTATATCTGCAAATGTGTATGAGAGGAGAGAAGCTGAAGGCAGGCACTAACAAGGAATAAAGACTGCTGCACCCTGTGTCTATAAAATAACTTAACATCATCTGCGCATCTCCTGCAATTTGCCGAGTTAACCACAGAGCATATGCAGCTTCAGTTCTCATGAAAATCCAGAAAAGCACACATTATAATTTACAAAGGTAAATTTCTAAAAAATGAATTGAGATTATATAAATGTCACCAAGTCATACAGCCTTTGAGTTCACAGTGACATCAAGCTTAATTCTATCTCTTCATGGGGGTCATGAATTTTACAGATGAACTTTCTTCAGAGGGGATGGGGCGTGTGTGTGTATGTGTGTGTGTGTGTGTGTGTGTGTGTGTGTGTGTGGTGTCTGTATAGGCAGTTGTTAATGAAGATTATCTAAAGATTTCAAATGTTTAGTCTTGCTTAATAGTGGTAATATAGATCAGAGTTTGTCAACACTGGTACTATTGACTTTTACACTGGAAGTGTAGATGGCTAATCTTGAAATTATAGGATATTCATCAGGTACCTCTGAGCTCTACCTCCTAGGTCTCATATTCTACTTGTGAAAGTCAAAGTCTCTCTAGACATTGGTAAGTGCCATTGGTGAGTCATTGAGAATTACTACCACAGGTAAATTAATCTTTTTCCCATAGACACATTCAACAAGACATATTAAGGGTAAAACCACAAAAAAGTTGTGGTGGTGCAATTGAAAAAGAAGTCTAAATGCTTGATGACACTTCCGTTCATTTGCTCACAGATGCAAATCTGTAATGTAAGTTCACCCCAGTTTGAATATGGCCTCCTTTCCTCTTTACATGAGCACAGAATTAAATCCTTGAAAGATGAGACCAATAAGATTTATCCTTGTCTCAGTGCTGTAACAAATGTCCTGGAAAGTCCCCCTTGGTTTCATTCTGAGTCTCTGTGAATGAGCCAGGAAACCTGGTGTTCTGCTCTGAGAACAAGGAGAACAATTCATTAAACCCAGGCTACACAGCTGCATTGCTTCTGTTCAATGAACAGTACGTGCTCAGTCATAATGAGAGCCCCTTTGTGGAGCTGGACCAGCACTTTTCACAGAAAGATAAAGAACTTCACCTGGGAAAGGAAGAAACCCTAACCTGACAAACTGAAGGATGACTACGTCACTCTGTTCTGACAGTACCTGTAACAGGCATATGATGTGCTGAAGTTAAATGGTATGGGTGATATCACGTAGGCAGGAGTGGGCTGCAAGGCCCTGACTCTAGGACCTACTTTAACCAACGTGAATATGTGTGTTTACTAATGAATCCAGAAGCCTTCTACTACATCACATTTACAATAACAGGGATTCATTTTCTTCAGTTTCTATAAGACCCCCGCCCCCATTCACTGTATGTAATCAATTCCAAGTACAAGTGAACTATAAGTGGAAATTCTCTGAAAGCAAAGGAATTGTACTTGACATTTTAGGGTCTTCTCAGCAGAGACTCCCTCAAGAAGGTCATATGCAACTTTCTTGCCCTGCAAAATGTCAATGATACCTCAGGAGCAACTGCAAATTGAAAGGGGAATTGTATTCTGCCCCAAATCAGCCACATGGACTCAGCCCTATCTTTGTTCTATTAACTGTAAAAGGGGAGAATGAGAAACTAGTCCTTGATGGGAAAAACTTCCCCAATAGGAGTTTGCATCTTTGCATGGTCTAGGATGGAGTTGTCCTACCAGTTGATCTACGCCGTACTGATTATCATTCTCTTTCCTTGATTTGTTTTAAATCAAGAATTCATTCACTAAAAGATATAAATTTATAGAAATCTCTATATTTTTGATGCCTATGAGTCTAATCTTGTCCAATATAACAGGAAGAGGAAAGTGTAAAAAGCATGAAATCTGAGAGATCATAACAAAAACATGTTTTTAAAACATGAATAATTCTTGTTGCATTTCTTAATCTTAGGGTGTGTTTCACACAATAATCAGAATCAGGAACATGTCTCCTGATAAAATGGATGGACGTGTGTTCAGTTTTGAATTAAGTTACATTTCTGGAGGTAGAGAATGGTGGAGTGCTACAGGCAGGGCAGAGCTATGCTTCTACAAGTGATCTACAACAGGTAGAAAAAGAAGATATCTGTGGATGTCTTGGAGCTTTGTTCCGTTCTGTATGTGCTCTGCCCTGAAAATCAGTAGTGCTTCAAACAGTGGCTGTTTTCGGGCAGGAGAAAAGGAGCTCATATGCTGACATAGACTTTGTATTGTCGCCCATACTGTTAGTGAAGTCTTGTATGGTAGTCATGTGTAGACCTTGCCTCTTCCACCATTAGTTCATCAGCTAATATTTATCAAATTCTCTCAGTTTATGAATTCTGCATTCAACAAGGACTTAATGATGGGAAGGAATATTCAGAGGAGGCTGATCTCTTCTGCTATGAATCTTGTAGGTCAGAGGGGGAAAATAACTATGAATGCATGAAAGTGAGGAGAATGTATTGGTGGAAGGAGCTCAGGGTTCATTCTTCACAGGTGTGGGGAGCAGACCGACGGGGCTGCTGCTGGTGCTGCTCTCTAGTGTCATCCTTTCTGTAGCACACTGAAACTCTTAGCATCAGTTCCCTTATCTCTGGAATGAGGCTGGCAATATAAACCACACAGGGCTTGCATGGGAAGTTGCCTCTATTGCTATCCTGAGTGGCAGACCAAGCCCACATATCTCAGTAGGCCACAGACACTGTACTTTCATAGCTAGTTTCCCTAGTGTCTGACTTCAGTAGAACCCAAGAAATGCATAAAGCCCCTTTCTATATTAGAATTAGTATGTCAAAGCCATTCTTTGCTCAGATTCTGAACAAAGATATTTCTGCAGTGTCCTCATGGCTTCTTCCATCCCTTCTCCTTTTTCTTTGTTTAGTCTCTGAAATGATATACTTAAATTTTTTTACACTGCTTTCTTCTTTCATTCTATACTTTAGAGATTTCTTCTTGGCTATGTTACACTGCAGGCGTGCCAACATCCTGCTGACACTCTGTGTTCTGGCACGAGTCAAGGATGGGACAAATTGATGTTCTCCTAATAAATGGATGGTGAGATGAATGAGTTTCTGCGAAATGATGGACATTCGATTTTGTAGCTCCACTTGAGTGTGAGGATTAGGAAACATGTGGAAAAGCCTTCTGTAGCTGGGGTTCTGAGGATGCACAGCAGTGCCTGACTCTTCACTGGGATTTAAGCTCAGGTCCTCAAGCTTGCATCCAAAGCTAACTCTCCAGGCCCCAATGTTTATTCCCATGTTTCCGACTGTCTCTTGTTCACTCTAATCGAGATTTGTAGAATGGAGTAAGAATTATCAATTTAAATTCATCCTTATTAATGAAGAATTAGAAAGCACGATCAAATTTAAAACTTTTCTCTATTCATTTTCTTTTACTTTAAATTTTCATTTCTTTTGAGAGCTTAATACATGAATAATGCATTTATACAATTTCCACCACTCCTTTATTCATAGTTTTCCAAAATTTAAAAGGAAATGGTAGGAATAATGGAGAGGGACTTTTAAGTGGGGAGAGGGATGGAAGAGTAAGGTATAGGGGGGATAACTGATACAAAAAATATTTGAAAAAGCCATATGGAAACATATACAATAGAAGAATTTAACTGCTGTTACCCTAAACAGAACATTATCTTCTCCCAAGAGTCATAGTTTATAAATAAAAAGCCCAGTGCCAGATTATGAGATGTTAGCCTGAGTTATTAGTCAGCAATATGCCAGAGACCCCCACAAACAATACAGCTTTTTGCCAATGCTCTTAGTTGCTTAGTATAACTTCCCATAACAGCTGAGGACCTTTAATTGCTGAAGACTCCTCACACTTGTGTCATACGGCATGGAGAAATCTAACCTGCACTAGGAAGCTGACTCTCTGCTTTCTAATTTCATAGTACAGGAAGGTAATATGAAATTACCCAGTTATGAAACCTATCAACTACAATAATGATGGTCATCACAGGTTATAGCTATGATACATATGATACCATAATGATACAGATACTATGGAGGTAACCAACTCCTTGTATTTAAGGCCCACTCACCAAGAGTAAATCTGGCCAAGAACATATGGCTGGAGAGATTACAGGTCTCAGGAATGAACATACTATTAATTTGCTAAATGGAAACAATATCACACTACCCTTTCAGTTCTTGTCTTTCTACTCATAGTTTAGTATAGCTCTGAGGCCTCATCAGAGAAGTTTATTGGCTCAATGGAGAGTATAGTTAACACAGAAACTCACAACTGGTCAAAATGCAGAGACTAAATAACTGTGGAGTGCTGACCCACAAATGGGATATCTATATCACCTCTATATTGCCAAGGCCCAGGAATCATCATGGAGAAGGAACAGGAAGATATGAAGAGCAGCAAGAAAACTAGAATAAAAACGTATTTTCTGGTCCGAACAAGACTGATGCATTCATGATCTCACAGTAGTCTGGATTGCCTGTGCAAGCCCTGCATAACAGCACATCCTTCCAGCACGGAGGGAGGAAGGACTCAGATGACCCCACACCTCAAGAAGGAGCCGTTAACAGTTAGTGGCCTCTAGGAGAGAGAGAGTCAGTTTTCTTTAAGGTCCCTTGTTAGTAAACCTTGTTCCAGTTGACGGCTGTACTCACATGAGTATGCAGGCAGCATAAATTGGACAAAGTAGATTATTAAAAATAAGGACAGAAAGTTGGGAGTGGGGAGGCGGATCTGAAGGAACGGAGTGATTATGATATTGTATGCATGTATGAAATTCTTCAAGAATTAATAAAAATATTAAGAATTGTCTCAGTATAGCTTTTCTGTGACTTGAAAAGATGCAAACAGCCTTTAGAATTTTAAAATCACTAATCGCCTCACTTTCTACCTCATCCTCTAACCCCAGGTCTTCCATAAACCAAGGGACAAATCATCAACAAGTAGGGGCTCTTGACATGGCTCAGTGGTTAAATTTACTGGCAGCTCTTTCAAAGGACCCAGGTTCAATTTCTAACACCCTCATAGTAACTTACAATGCTCTGCAATTCTATCTTCAGAACATCTAATGCCCTCTCCTGGCGTCCATGGGTACCAGGCATGCATGTGTTACATAGACATACATACAGGCAAAATATCTATGCACATCCAACTTAAACATTGAGAAAAATTCCATAAACAGCAAAATATTACCTTGAGCTATGTAAGGTGTTGTTTCTTCTTTGAGAGGGATGTGAGTGGGCCTGGGTGTAGGGGCCGGTGGTCTGTTTATAATGAAAGACCAATTTCCAGTTCTGTTCTTTATGCTCTTACTGGCCAGGATCAGGTCATACTCATTGTCCTCAGTCTCTGCAAATGCATATGGGTTTTCTTCCTCCTCTTCCTCCTCCTCCTGGGCTTCTTCTTTCTTTTCTTCTCTGCTGGGTTCCTCTCTTGTTTCTTGTCTTGCATTGAGATTATTCCAGTTTTGACTTCTTTCCATTTGGTCTTCTAGCACTTTCCCTGCTTAGGAAACATTTAGTTTGGGTTTACTTTTATATTTTATGCAATATTCTTGCTGTCTTTAATTTCCTATTTCATCTTGAATCAGTTTACTCAAGTGCTATTGAAAACAATATGAAAAAAGGTCCTGTCTTTAGTAAAATGTTTCTATACTATGATAAAAATTCAAAAAGAAATGCCAGCTGTGTGAGAAACTACTTTAATATGTGTTTTAAAATATTATTTCTCAAACATGATTTTAGGTATGTATTTATTATCTGAAAATTGAGGCATAAATTTATATAGCAACTCCAAATGCTTTGAAAGGAGGTATTTTAAAGCATACAACGTGTGGACATTTTTTTTAGTCAGTAAGTCATCTTCCTTTTTCTACTGCTTGTACAGAATATTTCACCTAAAATTTATTTTCTCTGAAAATGATTTGAGGGAACAGCCGGACATACTGCCACGGTCTGTCCTAAGAAGTGTTTCCCTGCTATGACAAACTGACTTTGAAGAGTGTGACTCTTGGCTTTCAATAGGTGAACATGAGCCTCATCCAGAAACATGGCACCAAGGTAGAGGTCTGGACATACCAGACAGTGTGGGCAGTCACTGGTGTAAAGCTTAGCTGTATGGTTAGAAAGCAGTCACACATTTGGAGTCTTTAGGGGTCCATATTCAGTAAAATATTTACCTACTTTGTAAGAACATGCTAAGATAATTTAGTAGCAGTTGTTAAACAGACAAGCTTTTGAAGCACTCTGTGGTTAATAAGCTAAAACAGAACCTGTGGCTCTCTACTAGGCCAACAAGAAGGCCTTTCACTATGAATATTACTGTTTACTCTTTTCTTTGCTATTTGCCAATGTTCGGATAACATGAACCTGATAATAATTATTATTATTATTGGGATTTTAGTGGAAAATCTTAGATGCCCAAAAAAAGCACAACTAATAGAACTACACAAAAGTGAATTTTTACCAGAATATTCAGGAATTGCTTTTGGTAGTTCTGGGAGAGGCCACCATGACAGCCCTCCAAAGCATCTTAAACTTTATTCTTCTGGTTAGTTTCACCTAAGAAGTGTTAAATACCTCTGTGCCTGGCATCAGCTTTAAAACACTGTGCCTCGTTTCTTTCTGCATGAATAATATGGCTTTGGGATTTTGACTCCATGACTTCTGTTTCCCTGACAGCCTCTGGGTGAAACCTGATTAAGTGTGTGGAAAAGACTTTTACAGCACTTCATTTTTAGCAAAATGTGTCAACTGTCTCACTTTTATGAACCCATTTCCTGAGCTGTTAACTCCCTTTGTTCTCCACCCACTGCTCTTTCCAACTTGTTCTAAAGTTGGACTCATACTAGGAATCTTACATTTTATTTCTTGTCTTCTAAAGTGTCAGATTATACTTTTTGTTAAGAAGTTGGGCCTGAGATTTTTATTCCAGGTTGTATACTAATAAACAACAAATGAATAACTTTTATGAGCAAATCACTTGGTAAAATAATAGGGCACAAGTATATAGCAAAGACAAGAACCTTGAATGTAAGTATTTAACATATTCTAGTTATAGGCTCTTTGTCTTTGTCTTTGAGTGGCACACGGGTCATAACAACAGTTCAGTTTCTTGATTGTTGTGAAAATAAAAAGGTGTTCTATAGTGGTATGCCTTAGTAGTTTATAAAAAATATGTCTGCAAATTTCATGCATGAAATTTGATGCCTGTTGTCCATAGCTCAAGGACAGATCTTGACAAGAGCACTTGTTGCTCTTGCATGGGACCTGTTCGATTGCCAGCAGCCAGGAAGTGGCTAACACATTTGTAATCTCAGTCCCATGGGATCCAAGAGGTATACACATAGGACACATGCATTTGTTCAGGCCAACCAACACTCATACACATAAGGTAAAAAGTGAATAATCTAAAAAAGAAAATTTATAAGAATATGTTGACACATAGTGCCATTTTCTGCTCACTTTTCAGTGCTATGGTGAAAAGATGAATTGAAAAAAAAAAGATATAAAAGTAGGAAAGGGATCAATTGGCAAGAGAAAGATAACTGGTGAGAAGGAGACAAGGAAGTAGGGGAAAACGAATATGAAAATGCATTATATATACATATAATGTGTATTATAATGAAACTCATTTGTAAATGTTATATTCATAATATAAAAATATTAAGCAAATGAATACAGCAGTATGATTTTTAAATAAAAATGTTTTTTGGAAGGGTTGCCTCTTATATGTGTTAGTTTTCAGAAGATATATTGGCCACAATTATAATTTAGATCATAGGTATCTGGTTAAACTTGTAATATTATATCTTATAGATATTTAATCTGACACAAGACAATAGTTTCATCTTATAATCTTCATTATTTAAAATTTCAAATATAAAAATGCAGTAGAATTTTGTAACCAGTCTACTGCTAACCTGTTTTCTTCTACAGAATTTTATGTACCAACTGCACTGTTGTCTCTCAAGGGTCCACAGAAGCTTGGCACATAGTAGGTGAGCAATGAATGCAGGTTGAATGGTCAAAAATGTGTCTCCTAGGTTTTGTTTACTGACATAGTGTGGCACCCTAGTGTGGCTTATTTTGATAAACACAAGCCTTCCCAGAGACAGCGCCTTAAAGGTCATAATGCTAAATTTCATGCTTTCAAACATTCACTTGAAGAAATATTTTTATTTCATGTATATAAGTATTTGCTTGCATGTATGCATGTGTACTAAGTGTATGCAGGACCCAAAGAAGTCAGAAGAGGGGACAGATGTCTTGGAATGATCAAATACCATTGTGAGTCACCACATGGGTTCTGGGAACAAATTCCAGGTCCTCTGCAAGAGCAGCAAGTGCTCTTAACCACTGAGACATCTCTCCAGCCCCTTAAAATTTCACCTTTTAAAGCCACGCTCATACATTTGATAGCCTTCTAGGATCCGATGACTAAATTATATTATTTATGACATATGATGAATAAAGAGTGGCATTTTGGTCTTTGTTATGAAACTTTTGTTGAGAACAGTTCATAACTTGAGAGGTTAAACACATTTTGGAGAATAAATTGAGGGAAGATGATGAATGAACCTGAAGCTGGAAGTGGTCAAGGCTATGGAGAACTACAAGTAGATTAATTCTGAAGGAAAGTCTCGCCGCCAGGTGAGTAGTGACCATGATCATCTCCCAGTGTCCTTTGGCCAGAGCATTGAACTCTCCCATAGAATGCGCCATGCTCATTTTATGTGCATCACTATGGATTCTTTCCAAAATATATGATTCCTTTATTATTATTATTTATTATATTTACTTTCCTAAAGCTTTGCCAGAACACTTTATTTGGGGAGGGAGGGAGGCAGAGAAAGAAGGTAGAGAGATCATCTCTTGCTTTCTTTCCTTAGCTTTGGTTGTTAAAGATCAGAGAGCCACCCTTGGTTTTAAAATCCGATCATGTGTCCGTGATCCACCCTTGCACCATATGTTATGTAGAAGCCTTGGAACAAATTGTTTCTCTGCATTTTTAGCTGGAAACTTACCTTGTGAGGTAAAGTGAGGTCTTTCTAGTTGGGAGGCAGCAGTCCCTGGTCGCGGTGGGGGCAGAGGTGGCCTGCAGTGTGGGAGAGGCTCTTCAGAGTTGCCTTCGCTGTCAAACCCAGGGATGAACACATACAGATCATCATATTGGTTCTTGGAGCTTTCCCTGTTGACCTCTGGCAGGCTGCATCTTGTGTCAGCACTTGTTTCTTCCTCCTCTGTGTCCACAGATCTTTCAGGCTCCTCAGATCTGTCTGTGCTCTGCCTGCATGTCTTCCTGAGTTCATGATGAGATGCTGGAGACTGCGTAGCTATTTATGATGAAGATTAAACAGTTTCACTTACACACACTGTCTAGAGGTGTTTTGAGAATCTTCACAGAAGCAGTAGTAGTTAATACACTTTTATCATCTGCTATCTAGTAAGAAGCTGCCCACTGCACAACTCTTCTTTAATGGAGATAAAAGCTCCGTCTACTCTTGGTTCACGAGTACATGACCTAGCCACATATTTTGATACTGTAGAGTAACTGTAGGAAATGAATCCATGCCTCTACTTAGCATTTATATATATTTATTATATATATTACTTAGTGTAGTCATTGTAATAATTTATATAATTAATTGCCATAAATGTATTATGGGTGTTCATTAATTTTTGAAAACATTACTCGGTAAAAATGTCTTTTTCTTCTTCCTGGAGAAAGCATACCTATTGATAAAATGCATTCTGTTCTAAAATTTAATCAAATAATTGAGTCAATGTCCCTGTACTAAGAAGCACACCACGTTTACTTGTACATTGTACAGTAACACTCTAACAACCCAGGAACAGCACAAAAACCGTGGGCTGCAACCTCATAGCTGTAAAACAACTTACATAATGCTCTCTTTCTGAAAGGGAAAATGAAAGACATCGTCTTTTTGATCTTTCAAACAGACGCTGGAATGTGTCTTATCATTTTCAATGGAAAAGAATTATTTTCAAACGTTGGTAAAGTAAAATATAACTTTAAATATCAGATACAACAGTGTGTGGGGGGAAAGACTTGTTTTGTTTCAAAAAATGAAGTTACATGGTAGAAAACTTTCAGCAGTAAAAGCAAACTTAGGCCTGTGGAGGAGGGTGCCTGTGGTGGGGCCCTGTGCAATCTTTCCATTCACGCAAGGAAGGAGAAAGACATGGCTTTTGCTTCTAGAACTGAACTTAGATTCTATAAATAGTAGTTTTGGGAGAGCAGGCAGGTATGTCTGTTGTGAATATGTTGCATATGTGGGATATGTGTATGCTTTACATGTGATTTGTGTGTGGTATGTGAGTGTGTGTGTGTGTGTGTGTGTGTGTGTGTGTGTGTGTGTTGTCTGGGGAGTGTGCATGTATGGTGTGTTGGGTATGGGTGTTGTGTGTAGTGTGTGTATGCACATGCGTGTGTGATTTTTTTGTCCAGAGGTCTCATTCATTTTCCGGTCTATAATACCCTAAAATAATCCCTAGTAATTTTGATAAAGATGAACAAATGACTGGAAGAAGGTATTGTTCAGCCACAAGTACCTGAAGATGCTTGACTATTTCAGCTAAGAAAATCAGTCATCAGCCTAGAGTTAGAGTCACAGCACAGGAAATTGCACATCCGCACTTTAGTTTTAGAGTCTGCCTTTGGCACTAACAAGGAGCAGAAGTTTCAGGAGCTTGTCATATGTGTGCAGATCCGGAGTCCAGCCCTGGCAAGGTAGAGTTAGTAGGCAAATGGTTTTAGGGTGCCCCATCATCATTGTGATGCAGAGTGGGGTGCTCTGACCTTCCCCCCAGTCCCATGAAACATGGGGGTTTGCCCAGCCACGGTTGCATGGCTGAGAGAACTCTCAAGTCTCAGCTAGAGAGATGAGATTTTTCATTATAAGAAACTGCAATAATGTTCTCTTGTTATTGGCAGTTCTTCAGAGGGTGGAATATTATGATAGATGTGTGGGCAGGATTAATAATGAACTTTATCATGACCTTTTATTATTAAAGTGATAAAATATATAACCTATAACCATTTTAATCAGTTTATTAATTTAATATATGGTATTCATATGTATATTGTGATAACATTTGAAGGATTTTATCAAAGTAAACTTGGTAAGCATTGTATTGAGTTTTATCTGATTTGCATATTGGCCTGTCTTTCGAGAACCTGGTGGTCAGTAGTCAGTAGTGTATAACTGGGCATTGATCATATACTGCTATAGGCCATATGGACATGAACAAAACCATCTTAATCTCCTAGGATGGGTTTTGAAAATGAAGGGAACAGGCCACAAATGAAGAACCAGACAGATAAGTGAAATACAATACTGAATGATGCTGAGCACAGTGGAAAAGGGTACAGGCCAAAGGAAATCACAAAAACAAAACAAAAAAAAGAAACAAAACAAATAAAAGGAGCCATGATTTGGATGAAACAAGGCAGGACGTTAGGATGTCCCAGGAGGAAGAGCATGTGAAGGGAGCAGAAACTGCAAATATTCAGAAACAGAAGCAGAAGCATATGCATTCTCTCTCTCTAGAATAGAAAATAGGGGCATGGGTGGGCGGGTGGGTGGGAGGTGGAATTCCCTCATAGAGGTAGGGATGGGGAGGGGATAGGGGGCTTCCAAAGAGGAGACCCAGAAAAGGGGAAACATTGGAAATGTAAATAAAGTATCGAAAAAAAAAAAAAAAAAAAAGAAAACAATGACAACCGGTTGAATGCTGGCAATATTTCGAAGGTACAGTCCATAGTATTATGCTGGACTGGATAGAGTGGGAGAGAAAGAACAGAAGTTCAAAATGACTTCAACATTTTTGAACTAACTTGAAAGGAAAAGGAAAAAACATTTTTTGTTGGCTGAGGAGGGAGGTCAGCAGGTGGAGACACTGTGTACCCTATCATCATTGAGATACAGAGTGGGGTGCTCTGGAGGAGCAGGAGGGTGAGAGGCCCATCATAAACGCTGGTGAAGATGTTAAGCAAGCCACTGGATGCTAATAAAACCTAGCCTGAACTTGTAGGGACACAGAATACATCTGCAAATGTTAGACATAGAATTGCATGTGCTATGGCATTAGAATTTATTTTTTTGTGTTGCCTTAGAAGGTCTTTATTTACACCTCAAATGTTACCCCCCTTTCCTGGTTTTCCCTCCTGAACCCCCTATGCCCTACCCCTCCCCCTGCTTCTATGAGGGTGCTCACCCACCCACTCCCGCCTCCCCGCCCTGGCATTAGAATCTTATGAAATATTCCTAGCCTCAGCTTCCTACTTCACAGCTGAGAGAACTCAGCTCCACTAAAAAAAATGTGATTCAGTTTTGAAAAATTGACTTGGAAACA
Source organism: Uromys caudimaculatus (assembly GCA_028551405.1). Lineage (NCBI taxonomy): Eukaryota > Metazoa > Chordata > Mammalia > Rodentia > Muridae > Uromys > Uromys caudimaculatus. The sequence goes on from CM052704.1 coordinate 105,869,141, forward strand.
CAGGTTTTAAATATTCAGAAAAGAATATCAAAGTGACTCCTGTAGTTTTTCAGGGTAGGAAAACTCATATTTCATTATTAAATCTTGACCTTGTTAAAGGTGTTTAGGTTATCAAATGTAGGTAAAACATCTTTACCTCAATATTATTTAAAAATTCTTTGGTTGATGAAATATTTTTCTATATTCTGTCCAGTCTTATTTTATATACCACACTACAAACCTCTATGTATTCATGGAGTAGAGGAAAACTTACAGGGTGCATATGTGGAAAATGGGATTATATCTTCTTCATAGTCATTTTCTTGCTCATTGTTTCTGCCAATGTTTTGGCTCTGAAAGGAAGGAAAGTAAATTTTAATAATAGGTTTTAATCTTACCTAGAGGAAAAGAAATGCTGTTAAAGTTTTATTAAATTCTTATTTCATTACCAATTTTGGTTATTACCATCTACATTTGCTCAATGATCTATGGTATTAAAAGGACAAATATAAAAATAAGTCATCCATCTTGAGTAATAAACTGATATTTTAAAAGAAACATAACAACTGTTTTAACACTTGAAGAAAATCATGAGTTTGCGTGTGGTAAAGACCTCTACCACAGTGAATACAACTGGTTCTCTTAAAACTGTTGCTTTTATTATTTAAAATATGTGAAATTTTAAATCAGGCATATTATGTCAGAATGAAAGTAATAAAATTACAAAGATGTTTATTCTATCGGCTCACTTATTTCTACTTATTTTTCAGTTTGAAGTCAGTTCTAGTATTTATTTATTTATTTATTGGCTTACTTATTTACCTGCTAACTTATTTATTTAGCAGTGGGGGAGTCTCAGCACAGGGTCTCCCGCCTGCTAAGTCTTCACTCTACCACTGAATCATACCCCAGGTTCTACACACCAGGTGCTACTATATTTAGAAGACAGAATTACTGAGAGGACAACATCCTATTATCCCTAGAAGAGCTAGTTTTATTTAAGCTTTCTGGGGAGATGGCTCTCCAATAATTGCAGAACATAGACAGCTGAGCAATAGCAACTGTATTGTCAAAATTGCATAGAGAAAAGAATGGAATATGACTGTATTTACCTGGAACCACAAGTTTTAAATGCGCACTTTAAATGGGTTATTCAAAATACAGTTTTGTTCTTAACAGAATTGACAGAAATGATGAGACCATTTGTTTTATGTTAGAAGCATCCACATTGGTACACTCAGCCATGGCATCCTTAGGTATTTGACCTGCACCCTGACCTCATCAAATTTATTTACCATCTATGTTGGCCAATGAAAACTCAATGGAATGGATTTATTTCTTAATGAATGCTCTTCACAAAAGCATCATAACCTCTATTTTTTCCTGGCAATCATAAAAATAAGGAAAAAGTGCCTCAGTTCTATATTGAATCAATAGATCAGTTTAGACCTCAGTCCTTTCTCCTAATTATAATGTATAAAGTGATAACATTGATGTGTCGGATAATATTTGCAAGTATTAGTATTATAAAATCATTGTTTAATATAGATATTTTTGGTTTCCAATTAGAATAACCTGACATTTTATAATGTGGATCAAGAATACAGTTTAGAAGTCTGTAGTACTCTCAAATTTACATAAAGAATTTTTAATACCTGTTAGACATCAGAAATAATTTCCAAAGACCTTAAGATATATGAAAAATACTATACATTAAGAGCTAGTGGGCAAGTTTCTAGATATTAGTGTAAAGAAATTCAAATGTAATGGAGTAAGTTTTGTGTCATGGTTTAAGCCAAGTAGTATTTGTAAATAGCCTAAACCTAAGAATATCACAAAGGAATCTCCTTCTAAATTTTACCCTAGCCCAACTTCTGTGCAATTAATATTTCACATATTTAATGTTATACGAGTAATTGTCTGCTCTAGCATATGAATCAGAATAATCTGAAATTATTCTGAAATATTTATACTAGGAAACCAAATGTTTCCCTCTCAAGCTCCTTGCAATTGTATTTTTAAAATATGCTTGATTTGATGACACATCAATTTAATAACACCTATGCAAAACCAATGATGACATCAAAGACGAGTCTCATTCTACTCTGACATCTAGACACTAACGCTTGGCTGTATGTCCTGGCGAATAGAGTATGGGATGTAGGTTAACTGAAAGAGAAATTACAAGTGAGAAATTCATCATCTATATGACAACAGGCAAAGTACTTTAAACCTCACTTTTCTACCCTGTGAGATGTGAGTAGGCATTATCTCTGTTCCTCATTTTATGAAGGCTTAATGAGAATAATGTACACTTGATAATTTTTCTTCTTACAAATACTTTAAAGGAAGCATGGTTTCTTTTCCCTTGCCTGACTTTATTCATACATTTGTAAAATGTTCAGTCAAGTTTCTATAGAGTACATACACTGTTATCAAAGGAAGAAAGTTAAAAAATAAAATCAAAATGATCATATTGCTGCTGGAAAATAAAGGCAAACAAAATATACTACTTTATTTATTTTAATAAAACTTCATTACAGATAAAGTAGAGAAATAAAATAGAAAATTAAATTGACCCCAATAGAGTGATGGTGGCTGATTTTAATACCCCAGTTCTACCAATACACAGGTCACTCAGAAAGTGTCCAAACCTGAAGTTAGAGTCTAGGTATCATATATGGAGCCTGGAAGGGCAAACAAAAGGGGCCGTCTGGAGATAGATACTGCAGAAAAACCAGGAGATCCCAAATGTATCCCAAAGTTAAAGGCTTCACCAAAGCTCAGAAGAAAAGCTGTGTAAACCAGTTTATCTGGCTTTTGGGAGAGTTGCTGGGGACCCTGTTAAGGCGAAGCATAACAGAATTGTGTGGTTTCATCAGTCAGAATAATCTTAAATAGCTAAGTGTGGGCAAAGATTTCCTTTCAGAAACAGTGTGACAAAGGGTCAGAGGATAACTATACTCAGGATTTGGTTTTCAAAATATAAACCGACGACATCAGAGCAAGAGTGCTTCATTACAGTCAAGGACTTCAGTGAGGGTGCAGACAGGATGTGGTGCAGACAGGATGTTTAAGAACTCTGATGTTGAAGGCTGGAGGAAGGGAGTTAGCTGTGACCATGAAAGTTTTTACTCCCTCAGTATCTGGTGGCCAGCTCTCAGCCTAAAGCCTACTTTTAAAGATCACACCTTCAGAGAATTCTGTGCCCTTCTCACACATTTTACATTAACAACACATTTTCAGTGCAACCTAGAACTAAGCTAGGGGTCTAGAAAAGAACGTGTTCAGCTTAAATATCCTTTGTATTGGACCTAGAAACACTTGACAATATATTTGGAGTAGATGTATGACTCCAATCTCTGAAACAAAGAGTAGTTTTATAGTGGACAGATAAACCAGTGGTTTGGTTACTAAGACATAACTGAAAAATCAGGCTAACAACTGAATTTCAAGTACAGAGTCAAAGTCATGCTTTGAAGATTTCAGAAAAGCAGTTAGATATGGGCTACTGAGCATACTTCTTCGACTACTGTCTCATTCCTTTCCAAAACATACGATGATAAACTGGTCATGATATTAAATAGATAAGTTTGGTACTCAAATTTCTGAACAGTATACTGAAGATGAAAGCCATGTTCATGTTCATGTTGTAGACATGAAGCTGGGAGGGAAGAAAGCAATGGGAAAAGGCTTTTGTGAGTGAGTACAAGAACGACAAAAAAAGACAGAGATACAAGAAAGGCTTAGCTATACACTCAACAGTCTAAATTAAGAAGAAAGTTGTTCTTAATTAACTTCTTGATTTCAGAATGATACTCAGAGCTGCGTGGAGACATCTTACACAGGGAAGAGTTTCTGTCTTAGGGAACTTTACTCAAAGTACTCAACAGCTTCAACCCAGGAAGTTCTCAGCAAACCATCCACAAGTAACCATTTTAACCCTGGTCATTATCTCTAACATGGAGCAATCAGGCAGCAAACATTTCTTAAGGATTTTTCTCTGTGTATAATGCTATAATAAATGGCAAATTTCTAAGAAGACATGGAGAGGTGTTGTAACATTCCCCAAAGATGCTGAATATTTAGCTTGGGAAAAATCAATATAAGCTATACCAAGGAATTATAATTTTGTGTTTTGCTTAATTACAGATTTCAGTTTAAGATACTAGTGAAATCATTCTTTATACCATAGCTAGGACTGAGTTTTGAATCCTGAGAACATTTTCATCATCATGAATCCAAACTCATCATGAATCCAACCGTAGAAGCTGATGGATGTTTACTGATCTAAAGGACAACAGATGATTTGGAGGAAGGAAGACAAATGCTGGTGTTCTAGTAGAGCAGAACAAAGGCAAGGCTGGGTGGTTCATGGGAAGAGAGAGCCATGTGATCCAAACAGCAGGTGACATTTTGTCAGATGTAAATTGTGACAGGAAGCCTAAAGGGAGTACTTCTTACAGTAGCTTAGGCGCAGAGTCTGCAGTGCAGCTGCTGCTGCTTGGCAGATGCATTTGCTCATCAGCACCCCTTAGAACATGTGCAGATTCCATAGGTGATGAGCTCTGAGACTGGAAAGCCATCACATAGATCTGGTTTCAGATCATTCTCTCCTATTATTACTTATATTAGCTCAGCAAGTTCCTCTGCATAGGCTTCTTTAGATGCCAAAAGAGCTTAGGTATATCTTACATAATAGAGTTACGGAAAAGTATAAGTGATATCAATTACTTGGAATAAAGCTTGGTGAATGGAAACATTCTGTAACTGTTATCTGTATTATTTTAAGTGTGTTTTGCTATAGAATTACATTTTATGTTGTCATAGTTCTCATATGGTTATGTTTATGTCAACATTTATATTCAGTTACATGGTTGAATAAAGATAAGTTGTATTCAAAGTAGAATACAAAGAATAAAACCAAAGAGTCCAAAATTATAAAGTATTTAAATCTGGGCACCTTTTTCCTAGCTCAAGATCTTTTAAAATTATACCTAATTTAGGCACAGGGACTCACAACAGAAATTTTATTATAGGTTCATGTGGGACCTCTTTATATACATTGATATTAAGCAGGATACCTAGGCGTGGTGTGTAGGTTATGCACTCATATCTGCTTGAGATTAAATTCTGTATAGCTTCACTTGTAAAGCCATGAAAGATCTGGAGGTCCCAGAATGCTGTCTGAGGGAACCTCAAATTATCCTACACATCATTAAACTTTGATTTTACAACCCTGATGGTACAAATATTTGTTTAGGTTAGTTTTAAAATTAACTTCCCTTCTTCTAACACAAAATAATGGAAGGTAGGACACATGGCACCCACCCATAAGACTCTGCATCACAGGAATGCAAAGGGAAGGGACCAGACATTGGCATAGATGGGCTAAAGAGTTTATATGTGAGCAGTGAGGAGCTGATAAAAGACCTTGACTGAGCATGTGCATTGGTACACCTAGAATGTCAGTCACTCTAGTTCTCTGTTTATGGCAAGAACAGGAGCATGCACAAAGTTCACTACTGAGCAGTTCAAAGTCTAGACATCAGGTTTTGCCTCAAATTTAAATCTAGTTAATAAAGGTCAATGGAGGACACACAAGGTACCACCATGCCGAGGATATAAATCATTAACTTGTTTGGAATATTCTAATCAAATTAAGCTTTAAAATGATATCATATGAAGGAACACCAAGTAGAAGGCAGAGAGGAAACAGATCTACATGGCTTCAAATTGGCAGACTGAAGTTAGTGAGGGCAAAGGGCCAGGCTTCCATTTGTGCTGGCCATTTCCGAAAGCCTGTTGTTGGCTGTTTCCAAGTCTTTAATAATTTGGGTCAGGGTTAAAGAAGCAAATTTTCAAAATAGCAGAACAATAAAGGGCTGTATTGCCATCCTTACCATGAGAGGATACTCTATTCATCTAAAATAAGAGGTACGAGTAGTTTCTGAATGCAAGCGAGAAGCGAACGTAAAATGCCAGTTAGACACTTAGCAATTTCCTACAAAAATTATACTGTTCAGTTGTTAGATAATAAGTGTTATTTGACAAATGAAACAAAGGACTGTTTAATTTTATACTATTACAATGAACAAATAAGTGTTATTTGACAAATTAGACAGAACAATCCTCAGTGCCTCTGTTGCTGCAAATCTACTCTCAGGATTCATGTGGCTGAGATCATCGCAGTTCCCAAATATGGAATGAGGAGAGCTGAATCCTATTGATCAAAGTATCTGAGACATGGATGATTGACAGCAAGGAGAGGTGAATCACTTATTCATTGATGATGTGGTGGGAGGCTAAATAACATTTCTGCTCTTAGGGCTCAAATCATCATTGGTAGGAGTGAAGTGTTTTATTAGAAAGAAAAAGAACAAAACCCTTGTGATAGCTATACATATCTCTGATGGATAATTTTCTTATTAAACCCATAACAGTCACTTCGCTCAGTTGTCAGGTTCCATTCCCTCCTGTTAGCAGGAGGCCGTTTCTATACTATTGCACTCTGGCAGCACGCATACCCAGATTTTTCTTCAAGGAATATCACTTCTGCAGAAGAAACATACGTGGTGCATCCCAAAGGAGCCACAGACTGTAGTAAAAATACAATGACAAGTTGATAATAGCACAAACTCCTTAAAAGTGAATTTTCTGTAATTGACTGTATTTAAGGTAATGTAAAACAGAAACCTTTCCTGGTAGAAGGAAAAGCATTGCTATTAAAGAAATTTATTTCCCCCATACTTGCATAGGAAATCAAATTCAGAGAGGATCAGTAAAAAAACCAATAAGCTCCCATTGGCAGAAAAACATCACTTTCTTTAGTTCAGATATGAATTGTTTTTTAATTTGCAATACTGAAATAAATTTTATTTTTTGGAGTCCATTGCCAAGACGCTGAGATAGTCACTGTATATTTTCTGACTGACTGTTATACAATAAGCCCACACCACTGCGTTCTGCCACTGAGCATCATGAATTTGCTTGTTGTGGAAGACAACTTAGCATTTTAAAGCCACAAAGGATTTACTACACAGATATCATCTATGGGTGACAAGAATTCCTAATCTTCATAGACATGGTCTGAAAGGGATCACAGCTAATCTAAATGGGGCCAGGGTTCAGCTAGTACCCATTTAAATCCGGAAGCAGTATTCTTCGTAGTGGAGAGGCATATGGATATAAGTTATCTTGTCTGCTGAGGCTCACCTGCAGCTTCAGCTGTATAAGAAAAGGCATTTTCTTGTGTATAAAAGGAGACCACCACTTATTGCCTAAAGGCTGAGCTAAGTATTTGATTGGTTTCAAGCCTGAATATGTGTCTGCCCAAGGAGTCTTTAAAAAAATTCATAAGGAAACAGGACAAAGGTTCATGATATTCACCTTGTCTTAAAGTGTCTCTGACACTGGCAAAAGTCCATACAAACTGACAATGGCCTAGCACCAAGGGAATCGTGAAGCCCTGGCTCAGCTCATTTTCTCGCATGCACGTTGACATTTTGTCTAGCTATCTGAGCAATTTTATATCATTATGGAATGTGGAAGTATAACACCAGAGTAAGGATTTCTTTATCTTACCTGGGATTTGCATTTATTAATGTCAGAGTGAAGTGAATGAATAAAAGATTAAGCAGTCTGCCCTATGACAAACAGTTTTATAAAAATTTACAACTCACTAAAAAAGTCAAACTGACTTTAAAACAAATCAGAAACAATATCAGCTCAACAGAAGCAAAGTCCAGACAGTAACGAAACACAATAATATTGAAGACAATAATTTTTAGTTAGTTTTATTAAAACACTTGTTTGAATTTACTAAATATCAGAAACTAGGAAAAGAAGAAACAGAGACCAAATTAAAAATTAAATTATTTCTTTTAGTAAAACCTATAGTATGTATAATAGCTGAAATAACCTTATTATTAATAGTTACTAAGAATAACTTTTTATTTACTTTATTTCAGAAAATGCTATAAGCTTTACATTTGAGCTAATATTTAATTTTCAAAATACCTTTTTTTTTTAAGTTAGGTTTCTACTATGATTCTCATTAAATGGATGAAAAATAGGCACAATGAGTTAAATAACTTGCCCAATGTTATACAGTTAGGAAAAAACCTCAGTTGGTGGCATCTAAGACATCTAGTTAGGATCATAAAACCCTGAAGAGATGAAGGCAGGGCAGTAAAGAACGTAATCAAAACAGCTGAGGAATAGAGCAAGAGGCCATGCGTTCTATTTGAGGGATGGGGACTTCCTGGCTTGGCCAGAGGGTCAGGAAATGGGTATCTGTGTATGGAACTCAGGAAAATCCCCCTTGTTCAGTACTTCTCTTTTCCAATCACATGACCATTCAGGTCAGGGGCTGGGATCTGCCCAGAAAGAACACGTAAGATAAATATTCTGTGCTATTGATAAACTTCCATAGAAACAGAAGGCCCATTCTCAATTCATAAAGAAGAGATGGGCACCATTGTGATAAGGACACTTTAAGGCAGAAAGAGAATATTAAAGAGTCTGATAGTATGGATGCCAGTTAAGGATCGTGATGGAAGAGCCAGGGCCAGAGCTGTGAGGACCAGCCTTCCAGGAGCACTTCTCTTGGTTTTTTTTCCCTTAACGATAAATAGCTACACATTTTTTTTTGAGAACACACACACACACACACACACACACACACACACACACACACACACACACACACTTGTCTTGGTTACATGCACAGAGAAAATATCATATGTTTCTTGTGTTCTAAGAAGATTTTTAAAAAAATGAGGTGAATGGAGATACATTATGTAATCAGAGAATGCTGTATGCTGCTTTAGTCTTTCAACAACAATGAAGAAAAACCTTGCAAAGTGAAAATGTTACAAGTATGCAGTTTACAAAAGACTTCATCTTCCTAGTAGCATAGAACTAACTTAAGCCTGGCTCCACCATCCCAACCTTTCTTAAACAATGTAAACAACTGCTTACTGCTCTTATGTCAGAAATGGGAAAGAGGCTAGCAGGTTCCTTGAATGATTACTTACAGTCACTAGATAAACTGAATGTTTTATGCTCAGTATTACCCACCACCCCTCTTGTGCAGATATAAGATGTGTATGCAGACACCCGAAGTTCTCTGTCTTCCAGTCAAACCAAGACTGCATTAGGAGGAAAAACAAAGCAAATAAATACAAGTAACAACATGTCAAATGCCCTGAGTTCTGTTATCTGAATCATAAATACTTAGAGGAGCAGAAACAGCTTGACAGCCATATCTATGACTTAGAAGGTGGAGGTAGAAAGGCCAGGCACTGAAGGCCAGCCTGTGCTATAAGCTATGTAGTGAATTGAAATAGTTATTTAGTAGAGTATTGATTTGAAATATCAAAATAAAATGATCTGGATTATGTTTCTTTTTGTATATAAAATAATGTATTTTCAAAGTGTTTACATATATCCCAGTCTTTTGATCAGTCCCGTAAGCTTGCTAGAAGAGTCCCATGGATGGTGACAGTAAGAAGAGGAGGTTTTGGCTTACTGACCAAGCAGGGAAGGAAACTCAGAATAAGCCAGTGCTTTGGGGTTAAGAACTCAAATGGACCCAAGTCTAGTATTCTATACTAGAACCCGGTGCTTCTTTTCCTGTCTAACTTTTCTGCCCATAGGACAGGTGACAAGGCACTGGAAAATGAAACTTGTTATTCAAGGACAGCATCACGGTTGACCACAGCTCAAAATTCTCCCATTTTATACAGAAGGATGAAAATTTAAAAATCTATGTTGCTAGTAAATGTCTTTGAAATCCAAATGCTCTCTTTGGCTAATGGTATGACATTCTAAAGAATGTAAAGAAGTAGAAACATGAAATTAATTCAACTAGATCTAGACTCATGTGCAATACTTGGAATGGGGCACGGCCACTACCACTTTGTACATTAAAAGATGACTCTGGATATCCCTGATAATGTTAGAAAAGTCCACACTCCCCTTCTGATTTACCAGAAATTCACTTTTATAGACAGTGTTATTCTGTTCAGAGGAAACATTTTAGTGAGTAGGTTCTTGTAAGACAGAAAAGGGGAAAAGAAGAATTCTAAACATCAATATATATATTTGAATTTTTTAGCCAAAAATTCAAATTCCAATCAAAGTGCTGAGGCTTTCCATCCTGGTTTGTCCTGGGACACAAGACATCAAACTGCATCATAGTTTGAGTGACTCTGGAACCATCCTCGGCTCAGCCAGTCCAAAGCCTAATGAGAGTTCTTTGCTTAACCAGTTTTCTGCTCTGTTCTGCTCTTGTTTTTCCTCACTCTTTTTATCTGGTCCAGGAACATCTGTCCAAATTTGCATTTCAGTGTTACCTAGTACCCAGCATACTGTGATGTAGACTTTAGGAGTTCTGTCTCAGGGACTGTATCTTTTTCACCTGTATGATAACATTGCCAGACTTGTTCATTAAGACACTACTTTCTTTTGATTTCACTTTTAACGAGAAACACACATAGATGAGAGGAAGATGAGTTTCTATATAACATCAAGTGAGAGATTGTGTTGGGCATATAATGTGTTTCAGCTTTACTGTGCAGAGGCTGAGCATTGTGCCTTGGCCTAGTTCCCACCTGAGGCTGTTAAGCTAGATTAGATTTGGTAGAGTTGGGCTCTGAAATTGGTCTATATTACATTAGTGACTCTGTTGCTCATTCTACTATATGATCAGGAAGAACAACCACAAGATTCAGAATCAGACAACCTCAAAGTGATGGCTAAATGTTGGCACAAACAAGTTATGTAAATTTAAAATGAATTTTGTGCTCTGTTCATTTCAAACATATGCATAGTGTCTGCGGGCTGCTCTCTTGAGCCCATCTTCTCTTACCTCCTCTCCTTTGTATCAATGTCCACCCATCCCTATCCTGACAAGTTTTTTTCCCAGATCCATGACTTTTTTGTTTTGTTATTTAATTTTTTCTCACAACAAATTTATTTTACTAAACCAAGTGCCACCATTTTGGCTCATTTTTGATCCACATTGAGAATGGTTACCATTGTGCCTTGAGGGAAGGCTATTGCACAGGTGACACATGCCACATGTTTTAGTCTCTGAAGCTGCACTGTGGTTCTTATACCTATGGGTGCGGTGACATTCCAGAGTTCCAGTACTGCTTCCCTTCCTAAGTCAGTTTTGAATCTTTCTATATAGGCAGTGTTGTACCTTCCTGAAGAAGCATAGCAATGCAGGTGAAGGGGCAAGTTCCAGTCTCAATCTGGATTACACCCTGAACTTTGTGGCCCCATCAAATACTTAACTTTTCTATTGCTCAGTTTATTCAACTGTTAAATAGTCAATTGAAGAATAATAATGCCTTTCTCAAAAGAATTATGTGATTAGGGAATTCTTAAAGGGTTACGTTCAGGTAAAGAATTTAAGATGTCCCCGCACACTAAAGAGTAGTGACAGTTGTCTGTCACAGCGATTACAATAACAATGGTGGTGGTACTGAACTCCTGCCCTGCTGTTTTTACTGTGCCTATTGTCCACGAGTGGACTTCTCCTTATCCTTCCCTGTGTCCATGCACCGTGTCCACTAGAGCCAAGGGTGACCAATACGACTTTTAATCCCAAGCTTCACATTTCTTTTCTTTATTTATAGGTTCACAGGATTTTTGGAATATTCAACTGAATTACCAGTCGTCTAACAATGGTCCGGACGAGTATGACCCAGTGGTGATAATAATATGTCTAGTTTTGTTTATGTGTTTATCTTAGGCATTTTTTAACTGTATGCCACAGGGTTATGTGTCTTAGCTCACGGTTCATTTTAAAAGGAAATTTAGAAGGCTCATGAAGTGAGCTTATTTTACAGGTCTCAATGATGTAATGGATTATGTGCTTTAACAAAATTATTGTGATGAAATCTTGATTATGTGCACTTGGCTTCCTCCAGAGAGTGCTAATTAGTAGAATGCAACATTTTATATAGTTTGTTTTTTCTACAACCAAAACTTAAGACGTTTTCAAATGCTGTACTATAAAAACTGTATAACTCACGAATTTCTGAGTGATTTCTTCATTTGGAACAAAGTATCATTTCCTTAGAATGTCCATGTGTATGGAGGATCTGAGACAACAGTGTTAAGGGTGTGAGTGGATAAGACAGTCAGCATTCAGTATAAGGGGTTTACCAATAAAGGTGTGCAGGAGCCCGGCATAGACATTCATTATAACACACCTCCTATCTGACAAGAGCAAGTAAGAATCTTTTATTGCTTTTAAGACTTCAAGGGCTTTAATTTTTCTAAAGGCAAGCAGGGTGTTTTCTCATCAGTTTTACTTGACTCTTAATATGCCAGAAGATGTTTGTGAGCTACGGCTCTCATGTTCTCCAAAATAAGTGTTGTTATGAACTACTGGAGAGACCTCAAGGCAAAACAGGAAGCTTATTAACTGTGATTTTATGAGGCTTCACAAACTCCATCCTGTGTAAGGAAAAAAAAAATGCTTTGAGCAAAGGCCACTGGATGTGAAGTAAAATACGGAGGAAAGGTGGTTGTAGAAATCACATTTTCCATGGGACTGAAGCACAGTAGGAGTTTGGATGACAGCCTTTATCACATGTGAATTCTGTGATAGACAGAAGACAGCACAATGAACCATCATGTGGCTAACATCTCAGCATTTAGTCTGAGAGCCCCCAACTACGCTGCTGAATTTATGGTCCTGTACATTGGTGACTGCATCCATGCATGGATGAGTTGGTTCATTCCATAAATAAATGGATGCACACTATGTGTCAGGAATTGATCCAAGATATAGCATAAAGAAAATAAAATAGAGTTTCTGACTATGTGCAGCTTTGCTCTAGAAGATGAGAAACTGATAATATAAAATTCAATAACTAATATGACAAATAGTTATAAAATAAATAAAGATGTGTAACACCAGAGTTTAGTTCTCATTTACATAGCTAACGCAGCTTATATAAACATGTAAAAAAGTATGGAATATGTTGAAATGAATGTTTATATTGAAATATATAATTTGCCTGAAATGTACAATAATATATATTTTATATGTATTTACCATTCTATGGGTTCTTCCAGAACCTCCACACTCCTTACAACTAAGAAGTACTCATGTCTCCTCCACTTGAAAGGCATAGAGTTTTATACTTCATTGCCTTTACTCAAGAGTAAGCATAAGTACCTCTGTGAGATTTGTATATCCAGGTTATGGAAATAACACTTGCTTGTCTGTCTTTCTCAAAGAATGCTCATCCTCAGACTTGACCACAGAGATGAAAGGTAGTCCATGAAACAGGGAAGGTTTTGTCTTCATGGAGAAGAACAGAGTTCCCAACATATGGTCAGCTAAGCTCAGCCCAAGCCTCTGTCATTCAAGTCATCCAGTTTTGGAAGTCTATCCCCCATCTCCCTTTGAGCTGCTGCACCTGGAGTCACCCGGAGCAAAGATAAACAAGCCATGTGCAAGATATAGGCAGACTTGTGAGCAAAATCAGTCACTGTGATGGTTTAATGAGCGGAATTCTATGATGGTTTATAAACCAATCATAAATAGGCAGGCTGGTGCATACAGATATGCATAACTCATGTGGTGAAATCTCCATTTGAGTGTGTTGTTTTTAATTTTCAGGATAAAATGGCAAATGAAGCAGCTTGAAGCCAACTTGGATGTCTTGAGAATAAGACCACAGGGTCTCTCCCTTAGCTTTTAAGAGCTGCAGTGTGGGTCATTTTAGTAGGATACCACCTTGGATAGTCCTATAAGACTAATTCTTGAAGTCTGATATTTTCTATGGGTTTCTGAGATCAGTTTCTAGTGGTTTTGCCCATTGAGGCACTAAACCATAGGCTTATTGTTAAAGCCTTGTAAATTAAGGGTGTCTGACATTGGAAAGGCCATTTATCTAAGTCTTATTGTGTATCGATTGGGGAGAGGCATATGTGTGTTATACACCTATTTGCATGTCTGTTTTCATTGTCTATCATGTAAGGTTGTGGTAATGCTAGCAACATTTAGCAACAGTAATAGCAACAGCAATGATAATAATTGTTATTCGTGGCCCTGAGGTATCATCTTACACAGCATCATTTTATGTTCAAATGCATGCTACTTTTTTATTTTCACAGAGGAAGAAGTAGACTTACAAAGATAGTCAGTAACTTGCCCCAGATCAACCATTGATTATTCAAGTGGCATTCAGGGACCATCCTTATGCCAGCTTTGTTAGGTCTTTTAACCTACTTCAACATGTCATTCATGGGGACAAAATAAAGTGCTGAAGAAATGCAGGTAAACAATGTGGCAGGACAGTATTGTCCATATGGGAGGGCAATTCTATAGTTCTATAAAAAAATGTGACAGAATTCTGGAGAGCCCAGGGCCACTGGAACCACCCTTCCCATCCCCACCCGGTAAGAAGCAAAGAAAAATGGAGGTGCTGGGGATATGCAGCTACATGTGACTTGTTTGCTCCAGAGAGTTGACTGGAGAATGGACAAGAAGCAGAGACCCTTGTCATGTGCTTAGTGATGCATGTGACAACCACCCCCCAACTACCACCAGTGGAAACACTCTTAATTACTACTTTTGTTTCTAGGGTTTGGGGGATGAACTCAGCTATGGCAGTCTCCTAGCCTGAGTTCATGCTGTTACTGCTAAATTTATATTCCTGTTGAATCCTCTTGCCTTCCCAGGTCCTAACTCCCAGGCCACTCTGGTCTCAGTTCTTCTGTTTATAGTCATTAACCTAGCATCTTCCACAGCTTCATGAATGCTCCAAATGACTACAGACAGACTGTGTGTCTTTCTCTGATCTTTAATTCTTTTCTGTTGCTATGGTTTCTTGAAGCCTGGTGTTTCATCTTGCAACTTCTTATTACTAATTGCTTTTTAAAAAAGAAGTGACCAAAATTTGACAGTATAAGACAAAACAAACCAAAACAAAATCTCTAGCCAAACAAAAACCCCATCTGACAAACAAGCCTTATAGGTCTTCAATAAACTTGTCTATGATTTTGCCCCAATTACCTGGACTCCCCTTTATTCCACCTGGGAAAAGGACAATCTATATATTCCTTTGGTATCACTGCATACTTTGATTCCTGAAATATTCATGGGTTTTCTAGACTACCCAGTGGATTGTCCTGTCTAGCATTAAATACAGCCATTCATGCAGGCGGCTCAGATCAACAGGGCTTAGTCTGATACTCTGAAGAAAAAAAATTCTTGTTATTATTAATTTTAATTACTATCTTGATTGAACTAAGAATCACATAGGATATCAGCGAGGTCAACTCTTATGTGTATCTTTGAAAGTATGTCTAGGAGGTTTAACTTTTAAAGGAAGAACTGCCCGGAATGTGTTTGGCACCAAACCATGAGATACAGTCCTGGAGTGAATAAGAAGGGGGAAGGGAAGACAGAAGCTAAGACCAGCATTTCCTTCTTTCTGCTTCCTGACCTAATCACATGGGGACAAATAGCCACCTGCTCCTGCCATCAGAGCTAACAGTTGTTCCCAGTCATGCTTCTTCTGCCAGGATGGACTCTGTCCTCAAACTAGAAGCAAAAGTAATCCATCTTCTCCTAAGTTGCTTCCTCTCATGTATTTGATCACAGCAGTGAGAAGACATGATTAGTATACTATCAAAGTTAAAAAAAAACAACCCTATGCTCAACACAGTTCAGGTTTCTTTCAAGCGGCACCATTGGGGCTGGTTGCAGTGGCCACAGGTGCTCCAAACACTGCTCTTCACACTTGAATAGCATGCACTATAGCTACTGGTCCATCTCCTCAGCTCTGATTCCTGATTTGTACATGCTGATATACACTCTTTGAAAGATTTGCTTGCTTAAGTTAAATAAGGTTGTTTTTCTCCTTGCAAAATCTCTACTGTAGTCTCTTCACTGTTTTCTGCATTGACTTGGTTAGCTCAGGAAACTTCACCCTGGCAGGTGACTACTGGGAATATCCTACGTAGAACCACAGAATTCCAAGATTTTTTAAAAATCATGTTGTTGCTCTTTTTAGTTGGTAAATGACTAAGGGTATTATTAGAAGTCGTCATTTTTGTAGTTGTCAACAGCAGGCACAGTAAATCTATTTTAGGTCCGTTTTTTAGTTATAGAGAACATTTAGTGAATGATTCAGATAAATTCTTGGAAGATTGTGATTTGAAACAAAATTGCATAGACTTTAAATGATGCATATTTTAGTAACACATCAAGAGCCTACACATTTTTTAAGAAAGACATTTTGCCATCAGATAAGTACACATTTTCATATGTGTATATGCAGTTTTGATTATTGAATGAAACTGGTCTAAAAATAGACGCTTTGCTTAGCAATCTAGGCAAAGACAGGATTGCTCATAAACTAATGTAGATGTGAACACTGACAAAACTTTCTAGTACATGTTGTATTTGCTTAAACACAGCCACAGGAAATAAGGCTTCTTGCCACCATTGTTTCTATGCTAGTCTACACTAGTGATATCAGTCAATGAAATAAGGCAAGAAAAAAGAAATAGATCCTAGGATTGATAGGATGGTTAGCATTACTAGTGCACATATAGATTGTCTTAGATTATAGGCAGGTTTCATTGAAACATATGGGTTCTCATGAGAGGGAAGAAAATTCAAAGACAGAAGCAGATAGAGAATAGAAAGCTTTACCCTTCTGGTTTTGAGAGAGAAAGGATCCAAAGTCCACAACTGAAGAGTACATGCTAGAAAGGCAAGAAATCAAATTCTTTTCTTGAGCTTCCATAAACAAAGTCAAGCAAGCATGTATACCACCTTCAAAATCTCCAATGTCTTTGTGTGTGTGTTGCTAATCAACAGTTAACCACTCAATCTATGCTTTTAACTTATGATAAGAATACAGCACCATACTGTTAGCTATGGCTATCATGTTGCAAACATATCTTTACAAACATTTCTTCAGAGAGAACATGCAAATGCTCACTAAGTATGTGAAAAGGGATTCACCATATCTAATTAGCAGGGAGATATATATCAAAGACTATAACATATATCATTTCATACCCATTAATGACTATTATTTTTAAAAGATATTTATTGCTGTTCTTTTGCATAATTCTCCAGTAGTAAGCCTGCTGAATCACATAATAATTTTGCTATATTTTTCTTCCCATTGTGATTACTGCAATAAATATTTTTTTAAAAATGATTTTTATTCTTTCTGGGCTAGCAAAAAGAATAGAAACAGGAAACCTCTGGATGTAGGAGGGCAACCCTCTAGAATGTACCAGAGACCTGGGAGGTGAGAGACTCTCAGGGCTCAAAGTTCTTAGATGGAAGGCCCAACAGTGGGGAGAGGGAACTTGTAGAATCCACCTTCAGTAAAAAGACAGGGCATCAAGTGAGGGATGGGGTTGACAACCCACTGTAAAAACTCTGACCCGTAATTGTTCCTGTCTGAAAGAACTGCAGTCACTAAAATGGAGAAAAGCCTGAGGAAAAGGAGTTCCAGTGACAGGCCCAAATTGAGATCTAGCCCAGGGGGAGGACCCAAGGCCTGACACTATTACTGATGGTATGGTGTGCTTATAAACAAGGGCCTGTCACGACTGCCTTCCAAAAGACCCAACAAGCAGCTGAAAGAGTCAGATGCAGATACAAGGCCCCCAACACATATACAGCAGAGGACTGCTGGGTCTGGACTCAGTGAGAGAAGATGCACCTAACCCTAGAGACTTGAGACCTCAGGGAGTGGGGATGTCTGGTGGGGGTGGGGTAGGCACATCCTCTTAGAGACTGGGGGTGGGGAGAGGAGGAGGTATGGGATGTGGAACAGTCAGAGGGTAGACCAGGAGGGGGATAAAGTCTGGACTGTATAAAAAGATTAAAGAATAAATAATTTTAAAAAAGAGTGCTAAATCCCCTGGAACTGGAGTTACAGACAGTTATAAGCTGTCAAGTGGAAGAACAGCCATTGCTCCTAATATAATATCTTGAGATAAATTTTCTTTCATGCTCATTGAATTATAACCCATAGTAGTTAAGACTTTTAAAACAACAGAAGCATCCATTAATAGATAAAAAGGATAAAGGAAAATGTGGTATAGACACATAGTGAATATTAGCCCTAAAAAGTAAACAGATTCTGCTGTTTGAACAAATTTAGGGGATGTTACGCTAAGTGAACTAAGCCACAAGACAAACAATGGTGCATTACTCCACTGACATGAGGGATCTAAATAGTCACATTCATATAGGAACTATCTATTGTTCGCCAGGGTTAGCATGAGGAAAGGGGAATTTGCTTTTTCAATATTTACCACAGTTTTTCTTATGAAATTTGCCCATACATTGACTTTGGCACAATGAAACTTTTGGCAGATTTATGACCCCTGAGGTACAAGAACATAAGTTTGCCTCGTTCTTTCATCCAGCTTGCTGTGAATTGCTACTGCATAACAAATCCTGAAAGCTTACAGTGGCTATGCCCATTTCTGTTGTTCCATCTCTGCCAGATCTGTGAGAAGTGGAGAGAATTCCTGAAACCAATGTATTGAAGCATCCACCAGTGGAGGCATGGGCACTCTCGATAGTGAGAAGGTTTCAATGACTGTTGAGCACTGGTGATGGGAAAGGCAAACCAACGGAGCAGCAGAAGGGAGTTAAGAACAATGCTGGAAGCTGAGAGGCTGTGGACAGCGCTTTACAGTTTCTAGAAGACTGCAATTCCAAACAAGGTCTTTATAGATGTCCAGATGGTTAAGCAAGAGGGATACTGACATTTTCTACCCTATGGTTCTCAAAACATTCCTGTACCAAAACAGGTCTCTACTGACTAATGTGTTCTTACAAATTCAGAAATGAAGAAGCAAGATGGTCAGAAGTACGTACGGAAACAGTTCAAATGCAAGAGAGGCAGTAAGTGACTGAATAATACTGAAGTCCCTTCCAAGGCCTAGGAAGTTGTCTGTGGATAACAGAACAGAGAAGTTCCAATAAAAGATGAAACTGATGATTTTGCGTGTTGCTAGTTGAAGATTACCTTTGTGTCTCAGAGTTTAGATGTGAGTTATTGGCAGTATGCAGGACAGAAAGCAAGCACACAAAAGTACATCAGGCTGAAGGGGGACTGAATGATACAGGAAGTGCAATGGCTTAGAGTTGGTCCATTGTGATAATATTCATTTAATTATAAACTTATGAAAATAAAATATTAATCTAACCAAAAGGAGTGCTATAACTGGAGGATGTGAACGCCTATGAGAAGAGCTAAATTGAAACTGAAATATTCATATAACCTAATAACACATCAGTGGTGATATCTAAAAATTGATATATGCAACTCATGAACAGGAGCTAGTGGAATCAAGCTCTTGTTTGGAGATGTGCAAGTGAAGATTACAAAGAGCCAATGGAATGAACGTGGGCTATGTGCATAACAAGAGTGATGAGCGGAAGGAGAGGAAAGAAGATCCATTTTCTGTTGTTGTTGATATTGTCACAAACCTTGTCAAGTGACTTCTCAACACCTCCACAAGAAACTTATTAATGCAAACAAAATGTAAAGGCTTTGTGTCTTTTAGCCTCCTTTCATTTTGAAATCAAAGGCATTTAAAAATATCAGTGGAAATGCACTTCTGGGAATGAGGAAGATGCAATTTGCTGGTAACATACTCAGACTACAGAGATGGGGAAATACAGGCTCTCTGCTGTACTCCTTGTTAGTAAATGCAGGATTTGGACTAAGGGATCTCAGACCCCCTTCCAGTCTTATGTCTCACTTGCTGTGTTTCTGTTTCCGTAGTCATGCACTATTACTACAGAGTCTAGCATGCATCCCTTTGAAGATTGTAATTGACACAAAACATCTAAAACCCCCATCGATTCTATCAGTTATTCAGGAAAACAAACAACTGCTAACATTAGACAGATGGTAAAATTCTTACTAAGTCAGGCAAGCAGGGCAGTTACAGTCATATCCAGAAGCAAATGCTTTCTTTCTGAGTGAATCACATTTGTGGAAGTCCCCTAGATGATCTCCATTGGGAATGGTCAATACAATGAACTACAATGAACATTTCCTTTGCAGCAAACTAAATGTCAAAAAAATTCAAAGATTGATTTTTTTCTAGGAATTTAACAAATGTATCTTATTTTGAAACATGAGAGAGAAACACTTTTCATGCTTACACTCAACTTTGAATCTAAACATCAACCATGATATACAATGGCTAAAGATGACTTCACTCATCTCTCCAGGTCACAGAAGCAGGAGCCAGGTGTGATCAAAGGCCATGCTAAAGTCACAGCCACAGTTATTAGCAGCACTGCCAGCACCAAGACCTGAGCCTCTGACTCTGGAACCAGGCTGGGAAGGAAAAACTGTCTAGTACAGCCAGTGTGAATTTATTACTATGGTTGTTTGAATGAGAATGACCACCATAGGCTCACATATTTACATGGCCAGTCCCCTGTTAAAATGTTAGAGAAGAATTACAAGGAGTGGCCTTGTTGGAGGGAATGTGTCACCAAGAGAGCACTTTGATGTTTCCAAAGCTCATGTCAAGCCCAATCTCTCTCTCTCTTTGCCTGCTGCCTGAGGATCAGGATGTAGAACTCTCAGCTGCTTCGCCAGCATCATGTCTGCTTACATGCTGCCAGGCTCTCTGCCATTAGTTATAATGGACTAAACCTCTCAAAATGTAAGCCAGCCCCCAATCAAATGGTTTCCTTTAAAGAAGTTGCCTTGGAATCTCTTGGAATCATGAGATGGCATGATACCTCCTTACAGCAATAGAACTAAGACAGTTATTAAAATCAAAGTAAAAATGAATCCAGGGAAACTGAACAACATTATAGGCCAGGAAAATCTGGAGGGCAAGTTCTCCATGTTCTTCTAGAAGAGAGTGATCAGAGGGTATTTACCCAAAGCGTCTGTGCATTTGTTGTGTGCCATCCCCTGCAATCAGATACCCTGTCTAGGATTCAGGGCTATAAGAAATTAATGAGGCAAGTTTCTCCTCTCGATTAGATAATCAGTGGCCACCATTTTCCAAGACAGAGATAATAAAATACCATACGATAAAATGCCCCATCAGCAAGTGCTTCTTTATTGCCAAGTAATTATTCATGCTGTAAAGGAAACATGCTCGGTCAGCTTCGGCACAAACCTCAAAGTCTGCACAATCCTGCGTCTTAAGTGACTGTGATCACTCCCCTCAGCCCACTGTCCCCCCTGTCGCTCTCTGAAATCAGAGTTCTAGATTGCGAAAACTGAAAGCTTCTTATGGAGATTTGCAGGCTAGTGTTTAAAAATGAGACTACATAAATTATCCACTAGAAAGAATAATTGCTACTTCTGGTGAAAACCCAACCAACAATACTGTCTCTCCCAGTCTCTGTCTCTTTCTCTCTCTTCTCTGTCTGTCTGTCTTCCCCCAAATTGTTTTCGTGTTCCTGTCTGCTTTGTTTCAGTTCCCTTTTCTTTCTTATTCTGACAAAAGAAGACTACAACAGACATATATACTAAAACCTACTTAACTGCTTATGTTATTTACAAAAATCAGTTTCAAAGTAAATAGCTAACTAAAAATAGTGATATAGGAAGAAAGAAAGGAAGAAAGAAAGGAGGGGACTAGTCTAGAGACTGAGAACAGATTGACCTTTAAGAGTGGTCATCATAGCTGCTCAATGGACAAATGACAGTTCTCTAGAGGGTATGGGCACATACATCTGACACAGAGTTGAACCGATTATGCTTTGGGCTGATGAACTTTTTGAACACCTTATGTTCCTTGTAAACAGGAATGTGATTTTACTCCTGCAATGGGGTTTTAGACCTTCATGTTCTGAGGAGAAATCATCAGAGTACAATCCATATTTTAATATCAGGAAATTGGCATTCACTTAAATAAATTTTTGATGTGTACCAAGCCATCTTCTACTTGTTTTAGAGTTGGAAAAATATACCATAGTACTTTTTACTTATTTGCAATAAAAAGATTTCAGCAGAAGCCCGGTGGGGAGGAATGGCATGCAGAGAGCTATCCTCAAAAGAGGTGTGTGGAAAGCAAAGCAATCCTGATCAGAGGTTCCAGGCTCTGCTCTGAGTGGGTTTCTGTGAGTTGCTGGGCCCAGCACACTCACCTGCTAACACACAAGCTATATCAGAAAATAAGAAGATAACAGTGAAAGCATTTTGCATCAAAAGAAAAGAAACTAAGAGATTCTGAGTGCAATGAAAATAAATGCTTTGGCCAT
The DNA here is from genome assembly GCA_028551405.1 of Uromys caudimaculatus. Classification (NCBI taxonomy): domain Eukaryota; kingdom Metazoa; phylum Chordata; class Mammalia; order Rodentia; family Muridae; genus Uromys; species Uromys caudimaculatus. The sequence continues at coordinate 105,891,381 of CM052704.1, forward strand.
AGTTTTGGTTAAGGGGATTCACTAATAATGTGTATTTTGAAGCCCTGTCTTTTCAATATGATCAGTTTGTTTGGAGAGAGACCTTTGTATCTAGTCATCTAGTCATGATGGCTAAATATTTTCTGCTGACATTTTTTCAAAAGTCACGTGTTATTATTCCAATATAAATGTTCCCATCACTTCATGTACCTAAGGAGGGCAGTGCGACAGAGTCGTTTAAAGAGAAAAGGCTTTGGAGTCTGTCTGGCAGGACTCTCAGTCCAGCTCCCACCTACCAGCTCCATGGGGGCACACACAAAATGAAGCCATACTGTTTTCGTCTTGCTCTTGATAACAATTGCACTCCACTGTATGAGGAGTCCCAGCATGGTGTCCTGTGTCACATGTTCAACCATTGGAAGCCAGTAGGAGAGACAGCATTTTAAAATAATCTTATAGTTCTACATGCCAATACTACTCACAGCACTTCCACGATCTTACACCATAGAGTCACAACAGCTCACGCCAAATGCCGTCATCATCTCCATTTTGTCGATGATAAAATGGAGGGAAAATCACCTTAAACAACTTTCCCGAATTCCCCTGTGGAAGGCAGTGTTCTGATAATCTTATGTTTCAGAAATACATTTCACTCTGTCATAAACTATTCTGTGAAAGCTAATGGAGCTACGTGAGACCCTAATGAGGGATGTAACCAGGGTGAGGACGTGGGTTTGGTGGCTGTAGGTGTCCCTTGCTTTCCTGCAGCCATCCCTTCTTTCTGAAGTCCCATGACTCTCTTAAGTCTAAAAAGAACTGTTTGAAAATGTAGTCCATCTTTTGTGTGTCATAACAGTTTGGACTGAAAATTCTTCCCATGCAATGTTGGCAAATGTGATGTCTCTGTGAAGAATACAATAGCAGCAGCAAGCTTCCTTATAGACGTGGTAAATGTTAGGAGAGGGATCTCCGAGTCTAGTGGGTAAATACCCTATCTGAAGAGTTTCCTGAAGATTTAAACTCCTTAAGGAGCATCCAACTAGAAAGTCCCTAGAAGGGAAAAAAATGATCATATGTCATTTGTATTCGTTCCCAGCCAAAGCACAAGAATGTCGATTCTGGTTGCTGACAAGGATGTTGACCCTGTGAGCTGGACAAGGAAAAAAAAATCATTTGTTTTATAAATGAAAGCCATTCTGAAGACACTCTAGTTCTCTTGAATCTGTAGTATCCAAAGACATGGGCTAACATTGTGCCTTTGCACTAATTCAGTCATTAATTGGCTTGGGCTAGAGAGCATATGATTCTGCTCTGTAGGTTCTCAGTAGAACTTGTGATTGGAACACATCAACCAAACTCTCAGGAAGCAGTAATAGCCAGTGTGCCATGCTTTTCAGGATCTGGTGGTTCTGAATTTAAAGCAACCACTCTGTAGATGAGGTTAATTTGAATATTGCAGTGTGGGACTTGGAGTGAATGATCAATAATATCAATATACTAAATTCCTAGTAATGCCTCGGCAGATCATATCCTCTCTCCCATCTCCACCCATCTTTTTCTTCCATGTTCCTCATTTTAAACTCTGAAATCCCATTTTAGAACATATTTCATATTCATTTCTCACTCTTTTTCTCTGTCTTGCCTGCATCTTGCTTTACTCAACCACATAATTTATCAGTTGCTTTTTTTCTCTCTCTCTCTCATTGGCCTCATGAAGATTTCATTAATAACCATGAAACAATCCAGAATCCACAACCAATTACTTCTTGCTTTTGAAAGTAACTTAAAGCCACTCTCCTTGTCTTCCTTGTATCTCTTCAACCATTCAGCAATTTCCTACAGATGTGATTACTTCCTTTTGCAGCTTTTAAGGTAGGCCTCAAAAGGTGTGCACTAGAAGCAAAAGTGGTCCTAAATATATTATGTTCTGGGAAATTTTTCAGGTGAAGCCTCTTCTTTTGGTTTTCAAAATTAGCTTATCAACACAAATCTGAGAATGGGGGTCTTAATCTATTTACAGTTCCAATGCAGATTTGACAACTAGCTCTGAGTTAGACTTGGATCCAACAGATAACATCTACACTTCATAATTTATTAGATTTTTGTATCTTACAATAGATATCAGAAAGCCAATATTATTTCACCTACATTTTTGTTCATTTGTTTGTTTTTTGTTTTATGGTTTTTGTGCTTCATGACTCAGTCAGAGCCTAACTTTGTTTTGTGTCCACTAAGTTTAAACAGGACAACATTATACAGGTTGACTGGTGCTTTGGGGAAAACTCCTTGTCTTGAGAACTGGTGAGGTCTGATTAATATCAGTCCCGAAGTTCCAGTTTGTCAAGGGGTATTATGGGTAGGAAACTGACCTATGATTCATCCAATGCAATTATTAAAAATACAGAAATGTATATGGGTTTATTTTACTGTAATCAATGGACATACATGAATGTGGTCAGCTTTGGAAACACCGATGAAATGGAAGATTACACAATAGGAAATGTAACCTCCATGATAAATATGGAATAGATAAACTCTGACTGGTAGATCCTTGATTGCTATATGTTGATGACATTATTTATCAATAGCTTTATGTCCTCAGGACAATGTAGGAATTTGGCTGACATATTGTACTGTTTTGTGTTTTAGTTTCCATATTTATTTTTATTTGATGCACACACTAATTTTATCATGTCTTTGGATCTCTTTCCACCCATCACATCACACGATTCCATTTGTGACAGGCATGCAATACACTTTTTGCTTTCTAAGCCTAAACATCACAGTTTCAGAACACATTTCTTTTAGTATACCACTGGCTATGGTAGTTTAAAGATGTCCCCCATAACTGTGGGCATTTGAATAATAGTTCTCTAGCTAGTGGTGCTGTTTGGGATGTTTGAGCCATATGGCCTTGTTGAAGAAAGTATATTATTGGAGATGAGGTTTGCCTATTTAAAGATATGCCATTACAAGTTTTTTCTGCTTCCTGATAATGAACTAAGATGTCCCAGATTCTAGCTCCAGCTACTATGCCTCCATTCTGCTACCACGGACTCTTATCTCTTCAGAACTGTAAGCCCATATAAACAATTTCTTCAATAGTTGCCTTGGACATGGTGTTTTGGCCACAACAACAGCTAGCTAATCTCTCTTATTACCACTATTCTCAGCTCTTTGTAAGTCTGGAGAACTGAAAACTAAACTAATTTAGTGCCTTCTAATTTTATTATGTGATGAAAACCACTAATATTGAGATGAGATTGATATGATTTTGGACAAAATTCTCATATTCTAAGACTCAGCTTCATTTTCTTAAATGGGGGCACAGGATTTAACTCATATAATGCTTTAAAGAATTTAAAGGGGGTTATGAGAGTATCATATAAAACATTAATAGAGTAAATATTATTCATTATTACTTAGAAATACTAAATAAAACTTACAAATACTTTAACAGCACAAAATATTACGTGAAGTTATTTATATGAAGAAGATGATGGACAAATTCTGATCAGCTTCCCATTATTAATCAGGCTGAGAATTACCAATCTCTGTCTTCCCATCTGATGCCAAATATAAGTTTTCTGTCTCCTACTTCTTGCCCTCAACAGTGTTCAGGTCTATTGTGGTCTCTGTAGGTATTCCTTGTCAACCAGCGTCAGGTTGTGTCCTGGTTGCAATTGGCCACAGAGCCATCAATTGCCCATTTGAAAGGTGTGAGATCATTACTCTGGCCTCTGTGAACCTTGGCTGAAGCTCAGTCATGCTTAAATTATCCAAGTACCAGATCTGAACTCATCATTTTGCACTGCCAAACGTATATTGGATTCTAAGTGGTTTTGCTTTCAAGGTACTTTCCTTCAATTATTCAGGATTGAAGACTGAGTTGAGAATAAGGATGGGCTGGTAGAGTAGGAAAATAAATAGGAAGGAGACTTAGTAAATAAGAGTCATCTGCCTTAAGTTTTTATGTTGCCCATTGAGAAATATTCTTTACTTAATTTTGTTTCATTAATGAAATAGTTAGGAACAGATGTAATCCCACTTTTATGCTGAAAGCTTAAGATTCCAGATTAGAGGCAGCTCCAGTCATTCCTTATTTCACTCTACCATGTTGTTTCTGTAGGAGAAAGGATGTATTTTGGAGCAGTATTTTAAGAAAGTCCGAAAGATGCCATAGGATAAGGCACCTAAGACAAGTTTAGACCATATCTATCTAGGTATACCCAATTTTAGCATCATAGCACAAGTTTGTCGCCTACTGAGACTTAATAAAAAGGTATTTTCTGCCAAAAACATCTTTCCCCCTGCCATGGGCTCCTTTCTAGTTTCCTATTACCTATTTTCTCTCATTTCAATGTAGATATGTGTATGAAAATTTGAAGCTAAAGATCTTCATGTGAGAAAAAAAATAGTCGGTGTTCATCTTTTTTATGGACCTAGGTAACCTCACCAAAATCATACTTTTCAGTTTCACCATTTTTTTTCAAATTACAGAGTTCCATTTTCTTTATGGCTGAATAAAATTTCAGAGTGTATATGCACCACATGTTCATTATGCTTCCATCTACTAATAAAAATCTAGGCTGATTCCTTTTCATTGCTATTGTGCATAAGGCAACAATAAACAGGGATGAGCAAATATCACTGTTGTAGGCTAGATGCCCAGACAGGGCATAACTAGGCCATATGCAGTATTTTAATATATAACTTTTTGTAAGTTGGAAATTGTTTCGGACTAAATATTTTAACGACAAAATATATGAACCTAGAACACAGGGAATTTGCCAAGTCCTGAGTCACATAGAAAGTGGTACCCTACCCAAGATTCTTCCCTGGACTTTTCATGCCATGGCTTTTGTGTCTAAGAATACAAACACACACAATTTCATGTGTTTTACAATAGTCTACTTTTAAATACTTTAAAAATATTCTACTAGTACACTCAAATACTAGGTTTATCATTTTGCATTAATCAGTAAGAAGTGGTTCCTAACCAGTTGCAGACAATACCTGATTATGATTGGTGATAAAATTTGGCTTGATAATGATGCTACAACCTAATAGACTTTGGAAGAATCAGTCCTTTGAAGTTTGAATTTCAGTCTTTGTACAAGCTGGTAATCTGCTGTCTGCTACTCTCATGATATTATAAGTGACAGAGATCCCCGGCTCTGAGTAGCCCATGGTCATGAGGATGGCTCGCTGTTTCCAAGGTTTGGTAGATTACATCTTTAAGGTGTGTTTTCCCAGCTCCAGTTTTAAATTTATGATCAGTTTGTTAGAATATACTCTTATCCTAAGTTGTGGGCAGATTTTCTTTAAAGCACATGACTAAAATCAGGCTCATTAGTTTCAGTGTGAAGATAAAGCCTGACTTATCCTTCCTGGATTTCCAAAAGAAACTTAAAATCAATCACTTAATAGTACACTTTTCTTAACTTCAATAACTTCTCTGAAATATGAGATAAATTAGGAAGAAAACCAATCCAATGTAGGAGGTCTTAGCCTGCTAACATTTTCCTGTGCTTTATGAGACTGGCAATCATCGACTCTGATTGTCCTCAGAAAGTATTCCTATCAATATTCTACAATTAGAAATAGCAGGATAAGATTTATGGTTTTTGAGCAAACAAATAGTAAAGATATTTGTTAATATAAAAAAGACAGTGAAAGAGCAACTAAGATTTTGTATGACTCATGCTTTTATTTTTACTAGAATATATATCATATTTATTGCTACAGATAGATGAAAATTACTCTATTGAAGATAGAAAGCTCTGCATCATATAAGGCAAAGAACAGTCATGCTCAAAATTCAAGCCTTAGTGTGATGGAAGAACCCAGCCTTTGGATACACAGACTAAAGCAAAACCACCATAGTGATCATGAACAGCTGAAGCTATTTTCTAAATATTTTAACATCAGTTTACTGATATTTCTGTCTTATGACGAAGCTATAAATGGTAAAGCCTCAGAGATGGGCTCCTTTTTTTCTAAGATAAGACTTCCTAATTTTTGATCAACCCTCTTGTTTGCATGTTCTAATCAATTTGTGCCATCACAACTCTCAAACCTTCACCATGTCATCTCCTTAGTTTCCCCTGAGGGCCTGCCCCACAGTTATAACACACACTTTCTCTTACTTCCACCAGTGACAAATTTAAGTCAGCTGCTTGCAGATGTGTTTGCAGGGTCTTTGGCTAATTAATGAGCCTTGTCAATTGTTACTTTACTATTTAAGCGCAATCTTGCATGGCAAAGCTTTATTTTGTGATTTTAAGAGTTTGATGCAGAATACCTAATGCCTCTATAAAAATCATCAGGCATAAGGCCAGGAGGCAAATGATCAGCTGTATGACAAAGGAGGTGGAATCCAAATCCTAGCAAAGCTAGAGAGTCTGTATGGATCTATGATATTTTCAGAGTAAGAATGAGGTGCAAGCAATTCTCTCTCATGAGTGATTATAAGCCAAGATTTCTAACCGTGGAGACATGTGAGAATTGTCTAAGGGGAATTTAAAACTATAGATTTTCAAGGAGCATCTTAAACCAATTTAATTAAACATCTGGAAGTGGGGTCCAGGAATCTATATTTTAAAAGTTGCCCACATGGCTCAATTTTTTAAGCGAATAGGAAAGAAAACATCTGCATTAGGGATGCCGTGTGATACTCTTCTCATAGGCTTTTATTAAATACTGACATAATCAAACTATCCTACTACATAGTGTAAAACTGTAAACAAAGAGAAGAGAGTTGAACATTTAATGCATTGACCAAGTGAAGATTAACTTGAAAGAAACATAATAAATCCCTGAACTTAGAACCAGAACAGATGAACTGAAAGTGGAACAGGAAAAATGAGACCTGGAAAACTGGTGTTTCTATAAGATGTAGGTTATACACACAAGAGAGGAGTCAGACAGCCATACATGAACACAAGGACCTAGAGGTAATTTGAGATGACATGTGTGAGAGGGCAGTAGCTTTTTCCTCTAGGACACTCTGTCTCCACTGACAGGCACATAAGGAAGTTGAGGAACAGCTTAAGAAGTTGGAAAGTATCCAAGGAAGTCAGGGAGCAACCAGAGTGGCCAGATGAAGATGCTGTCTCAGTGAGCCCTATGAAGTGGTCTTCAGAGCCAAGTATTGGTGTCTTTTAGATCAATCTCAGTTTTGAACTGATGTTTAGTATCATTCCCTATGGTGAGGTTGAGCAATCAAAAACAATTTCATTATAAAAATGAAATTCAAGAATGGTCCAGACTGGAATGACTCAAAAACCATTATGATGTAGACTTTGAAACAGCTTCCAAAACTTCCATCAAAATACATTTTATGAATGAAGAAAATACACTGTACAAGTAGCTGTATGAAATCACACTTATGATCTGTCCTGCTAGTCAACAGCCATAAAATGGGAAGGCAGTGCTGGAAAATTTATACAGAGTTCTGTTAACAGTTCTGAAGAGTCCCTTGTTGGTGCTCCCATACCAGTGATATACAAATTAGAGAAGAAAACATGAAAAGTGCCTCAAAAATAGCAAAAATATAGAACAGAAATGGTCCTCTTCTAGGTGGATTTACAAGTCTTTATTGCCCAGGGAACACCCTTGAAAGTAAACATATTCAGAAACTGAAGAATAATGCTCATTTAACATCCAGAAAAAATGCTCTTTAAACAGTTAAAGAAGACATACACTCCAAAAATTAATAAGCAGGCAACTGAAGTCTGTCATATAATTTACTAATTTCAATATAGCTGAATTATTATACTTAAATATATTAACTATATAAGGACACTAATAATTAAACCATTAGCATCCAGATAAGTTTGGGCAGGAAGCATCAGTGCATAAAAGGCTTTAACTGGGGACAGCTTCCCAGAGAGCCACCAAGCCCTCGCTTTACCGTTATTCTGAAACCTGGGTATTTTCCTCCATCAGCTCTTCTCTGACCACCTATGCCTGGGAAGCAACTTGGAGAATCATACACTGGCTCTTACTGCTCTTTTTCAGAGTAGCACATGTGTCTCCCACTCACCTCTCATTCATTTCCTTAGCTAGACCAGCTCTAGCTCCTCACACCTGATATCAGGGAGCAGGTACATCAACATGACCTTGTGTCTAGAAGAAAGTTCACAACAAGAACTTTTTTGTACTTACATATTAAATTTAGATTTATTTATCTTATGTATACAAGTGTTTTGTCTGTACAAATATATGCATACTATATGCATGCCTGTTGTCTGAGGAAGCTGGAAGAGGGCATGGGATCATCTCGAAATGGAGTTACAGATGGTAGGTACTGAGAACCAACTGTTTTAACTGCTCAATCTTGTCTCCAGCCCCCATGTTCACAAAGATTTAAGAATTAGTTAGAAGAATGATATGGGCCGATTTTAGAGAGACATTTCCCAAATAATTCTTAATGAGACAACCTTCACGAATATGTGATGTTTTTGGTTTCTGTGTACTTGAAATAATTGTGTAAGGTAATATATAAACTGAGAAGTGGTACATATAGTGGTTGAATCCAGAGCACTGCGTTTAAGTCATGACACTATCACTTATGTATACTGTGATCTTGAGAAATCATTTATCCTCTTTCTTACTGTTTCTTCCCATATTTTGAATATTTAATATTAATGCCAAACCATACACACACACACACACACACACACACACACACACACACACACACACACATACACGCACACACACACCATTTAGTAAATATTAATAGATTGTTTATTTGATATAATAAACTAGATTGATCATTCCTTTGACCGATTTCTTACACAGGTTGGGTAAGTAAACAATTAAGGATAGAGTTTTGGCTGAGAGAATGAATAGCCATATTTCCTAAGAGACAAAGTCATTAGGATTGAGTACCAGAAACCTGGCTCTAGTCCCACTTCTGCCTTTAACTGGTTGTGTGATGGATCATCTCACTGTCCCTTGCTGCCTTCTTTTCTCTCCCTAGGCTAGGTGACCTAATTCATTTTGACATATATTTACTAGGGATTCTGCAATGTATATAATTAAGACCCTTACTATGTATTAGAGAAGTCATCTCAATAGATGAATTTATGAATGAGAAACATATTTGATATGAAATACAGAATTGCAAAGTTAGAATTTTATCCAATGATTTTGGTGAACTGTATTCAAGGTTAGACAGTAAAATTATGTTTTAACATCCACTGGATGTTTAAAATGCCAAAATGAGATTCACCTTCATATCATGTAATCACGCAAAATGAAAGATGTAAGTTTACCATCCATATGTTAAAAATGCAGAAACTGAGGCTCAGCAATATCTATGTAATTTTAATTCTGTCTTATCTGACCCCAGAAGACAGTGATTTAGTTTGTCATTTATTGTATTGAGACAGGAAAGTGAGTGGTAGGGTCAGGGTACAGCCAATGACTTGGTTTGCTGGGACTCGCTTGGTGTATTTAGGGAGTTACAAGAGTATAATTAAAGATTTTTTTTTTTTTTTGCTATATTAAAACCATGTGTCTCTGTTATCTCAGCTTGAAGTCTCTAGAAACAATCTCTGTTTCTTGAATGCCTGAAGCATGTGTCTCGGGGCCCCAGAGCAATTTAAGCTACATCTACTGGAGCAGCTTTCACATACACTAGCTTTATACATACACAATTGGAGCACTTTTAGTTGTTTATGAGTCTCTAATACAAAAGAGTCTCTAGAAGAACCATGATTTAGTCACTTTCGTATCTCAAAGCTTCTACCACACTGACTAGTAGAATATAAATGAGTATTTGTTGATGAGTAAGCAAATATAGAAGTGAATTAATACGTTTAGATATGCATTTATAGTGATTTCTTGATGTTCAGCAAACTCTGTCAAGTCCTTTGATATCTCAAAAGATAGACATCTTTAATTGGTGTATAGAATATATGAAGATCCATATAGAGATTGGTAGAGACTGATGGTGTTATTAGGGTCAGAACCCTGGATCTTCTATTATATCCTGAATATGGTTGCTACTTTTTAAACTAGTATGTTGTATTTCATATTGGAAGATGTTTTGCATCTGTAGAAGACATGGATAGGTACATATTTAACATGCTACTATTATTGTTTGTAATTATAATTGCATATTCCTTATGTATTCATGACCTTTTGGGTCTGGTTTTTTTTGTTTGTTTGTTTGTTTGTTTGTTTGGAGAGAATAGGACAATGTTGTATATAGGATTAGACACACTGCTGTGGTCTTCATGAAATCAGTGGCTATTACAGGCCTCACTCTTTTTCTAATACTTGCCACTTCAGAGTGTGTTCCCCATCATATGATCTCAGCATTGTTAACATATTCAAAGGATCTGTTCCATACATCTCTTTTCAAAGAGATATCCCTACAGTCACACTAAGTTGCCTCCTGTCTGAATTTCAAGGTCAGAGAATATAGATGGAATTTATTTCTCTACACTGAATCTCATTTTTATGTTTACAATTGAAAGTCACTAAGCTTGTTCTTAAACATAATTGGAATTATGTGTAATTTCCATATTCAGGATATAATAGAAGATCCAGGGTTCTGATCCTAACAGCAGCACCAGTCTCTACCAAGATGGGTCTTTGTATACTCTTTCTTTGGTTAGTTAATTTAAGCAGTTGGTGTCTAGCCTTGGAACTGCTAGGTATGTGAATAATACACTGATCTCAATGGTGAAGTCAATGTGCTCTTTGTTTCTGGAGGGAGAAACTTTATTAACGTTAGAAGCTTTCTCTGCCAACCAAGTGGCTTTTAGTGTGGAACATGGTACCATTCAAATGTAAACAACTGTTGCCCATTATTATTTCTTTTGAAAGTCTACTGTAGATTTAATTCAAGAATGATAATGGTCTTGGCTTTTACCTTTTAAGGCTCAGTACTAGAACCCTTAATTTCCTTCTAGGATTTCTTTTCTATGGTGTTGTTTCTCTTTCTTCATTTTCAAGCTTTCTTGGGTCTTTTATGTTTCTCTGGTAATGGGACGACTTTATGAGGTAAAACTATGGCAAAACTTAATTTCTTATGATATAAATAAACTTCTCACCTAAGCCAGTTGTTTTATACCTAGTAGCCAGCATGTTCTAAAGTAGCTACACATTCAATTTCATTTACAAGTGGAACTATGATTTAATACAGGGGAAAATTATTATTATAGAATTTTATTTGTTAGGCACCTCAGGCTTTTCCATGGTCCTCTGAGTCCCATTACTCTCCATTACTCCTTCGCCAGAACATTACTGCCTAGCATGATATTTGGATTACATTTTGGCAACAATTTGAAATAATATTGAAAGTGAGTAAGCTAATTTAGGGAGATGGGGACACTGACAAATCAAGTGCTTTAAGCTAAGTAATTTCCTTCTCTATTAAATAGTAAGAAACTTTTCTCCTTCTTCCAAAAATTGCTTTGTGGTAAAAGAATTTACTCAAGTTATTTTACTCTTGATTAATTTTTAGAGATCTGCAATGACGATGCCACACTACAAGTAGATTATATAGTTCTACACCAAGAGGAGAACTTAATTTTCAGAGATGAGTATACTGAGATTGGAATAGCTGCCACCCTGGTCCAGAAACCATCGTCAGCACTTCACATATTTTTACTCCCTCTCCTTCATAACATTTCATCTGAGTAAATGATGGAAGGTAATATTCTAAAGATGATGAAATTAAGGCATAGTAGTTTAACAGATTTCCTAAACTCGTAAGTACTAAGTATTAAAAACAAGAATAGAATCCATGTAGTCTTTCTCCAGAGTCTGGCTTTTGAATAGTATGTTAAACTTCCAATAACTTGTAAAATATGTGTACATATTCTATTTAGTTTTTATCTAACTTTATCAAGGCTGAATGTTAATACCATACAGGGGTATAAGTGGTAAAATAATATTTTAACATTTAAAAAAAATCACTTTCACTTTCAGATTTATCAGTGTGCTTTGGAAGAAAATAAAATGAAAGTACTTTTAAACAAAATCTATAGAATTTACAAACAGAAAATTTTCCAATGCCATATTTTCATTATGTAAAGAGGAGAAATTTTTAGAGAAATCCAGTATATGAGCATGGAATTCCTTGCCTATATATGAATATTCATAAAATATGATTATTGAATATATAAAACTAGTTGAATTCTTTGCATTGGTTGGAAAGTGCTTTTAAATCACACTTGATTGTATTCATTGCATGATGTTAGTTGAAGGAAATATAATATGACTGGTCCTTTTATTTAGAAATGACATATTATTAAAATATCAATAATATTAAGAGTAAAAATGGTTTGAATGTATAATAAAAACTATATTTTTGAATATTGCTGTTAATACTTTTATAAAATGAAAAAGTGCTTTGAAGAATCATTGATCATTCTTAATATAGATTACTATATTTAAATTAATCATATTTGTTTACTGCAAATAAAAAGTGTGCTGATTTGGCTGAAGTACTCCTTAGGTGTTATGAACAGCAGTGAGTAGAAAGGCTTACTAGACGTCAGCATGAAATTCCAGGTAACTAACAGCTATGAACATTTTATTGCTACAAGGAGAGTGATCAGGATAAAGACCACAGAGTAGATCACAGTTTACACAACCCATCAAAGTGTTGTCATCACAAAACTAAGATCGGATTCACGAGGATGTGATATCACTTTCCCTCTGATTCACAATAGTGTGATATAATTTTTCCTCTACATTTCAAAGTCATCTTCAGATACAAGAAATTGAAACAGTAAATCTTGTTATTGAGGCAGAAGAGAAAGAAACCCAGGACTGTAAAAGGCTACCCAAAGGCACTAGATTATCTTACCAGTCCTCAGTGGTGAGTCTAGGGCAGTTAGCTTCTCCCATTTCCTCACAGTGAGAGGACCATGCAGATGGCTGAAGCCCTGCTTGGGACTGGAGGTACAGGGAGACAACAGACTGGAAACAATATTCAATCCCAGTCCTCACTGTGCCTCAAAATTTAGCGGAGAGGGGGTTACGACCAAAAGGACACGGCATAGCTGTGTTTTCAGGAGGCTATCTTATTTTCTTGCAGGTGAAACCTGACTAGCCTATAGACAGCCTACCTATGTAACAACTATGGGTATGTACGCTATGTGGAAAAACCTGACTTGTAGAAGGTCAGGGGTCAACCACAGAACTGTTTCAATAACCCAAGAAAGAAAATTAAAGAAGAACACGAGGAGTAGACCAAATATCTAATAGGAAATGGAACACTCAGAAGGAAGGTTTTGCCATAGATCAGGACAAACATTTACAGATGTGATCCTGGTATTACTAAAGTGAGCCAGAGCATATTTCCATTGCTAGTTACATCATGACCAACAAAGCAATAACAATTTCACAAACATGTGCTGCAAAACATTTTTATTCATCTATGTTAATGTTAAAATATATGATTCATCCATCAGAATCCAAGAAAAATAGATCATGACCAAGGGGGATATTTACTCCAGGAATATCATAGTTATTCAATGTTATAAAATATATTCATTTATTTTGTTATATTTATTAGTGAAAAATGAGGCTTGGTCACCCATGCAAATATTATTCTGAGGTGAGGCTTTGAGAGTTGGTTGAATCATTGAAGACTCTGTCATCATCCATGTACTGATCTATTGATGGATTCAGAACTTGAATAGAATCGGGAACTGGAAAAACTATGAACTGTAGGCTGTTGGCAGAAACATGTCCCTGGGGGGTATCCTTAAAGGACAAGTTTTGTCCTGTCCCTTGTGGCTTCTCCCTGCTTCCTGGCTGCTGTAAGATGAGCCTCTCTGCCGCCTGACAGATTCTTTGCCATGATGTCCAGCTTTGCTGCAGGTCCACAGCTGTGATGCCAACCAACCAGACTTTAACCCTGAGCCAAAATATGTCCTTTCTTTACCTTAAGCCCACTTTCTAGGGTGTTTGTCAAAGTGGCAGTAAAAGTGGTTAACATGGAGTGAATAGATTCAAACCCTGCCATGGCCCATCTATAATAAAAGAATAAAGCAGAAATGGAACAGGTCAACAAAGAATAGAGAAAATAGAATATCAAATCAGAAGAGAAGAAATGCAATGTGGGGATTATTTAGATACCCATTCGTGAAAGGAAAGACTTTGCACTAATTTGCATTAATTAAACTAGGATAAAATCTGAAAGAGTAAATGCTTCTAATGTTTAAAATTAAAATAAAAGCAACGAGAGGCCACCACAGGATTCTTTGTGATATTTTCTAGACCTTCCCAATGCTTACTCATAAGTATATGTTATTGAAATAAACAGCTTATAAATTGGCAATGCAAGTGTGCTAAGTTTTCACAAGATAAAGACTATTGTAAGTAAACTCAGAAGACAATAGAAAATTCAGAAAAAAACCTTTTGTGTGAAATAAGTGATGGTTGCAGAAAACACTGGAGAGCCCATTCAACTGAAAACATCAGTGAAAATGAGCAAAAGATGCTGACTGTTTACAGAACGTGCCAAATAGTTTGACAACATATAAAAAAATGCTTAATTTCATAATAGAAGTGAGATCACACTTTCTTCTATTAAAGTGGCAGAAAGCTGAAGTTTGATAATTCATAGCATAGAAATCAGGCAACAGCCTTTATTAATTTATAAGAGCATAAATTGATTTACCATATATGGATTGCAATTTTGCAGTCCCTATCAAAACATATAAATATATATTAAAAATTTATAAGTCCGTGTGTAATATATGTATTCAGAAATTACTAATCACAAAGAATATGGTAATCAAACTTATATCAGAGATGTATGTCTAATCTATCTATAAGTTACATATATTTATGTATAAATATATATACATATATATAGAGAGAGACAGAAAAAGATAAAATTTTGTTTTAATGACCTAGCTAAAATGAAAATTTGGAAATCGTTTACTGAGCCCTTTATTGTGTTTCTCAAAACTTATACTTCTTCTAAAATGTATTTTAAAATGCTGAGACTATGGAAGTAAGCCTTTAACAGCACTGTGAGTCATTTATGGTATTTCAGTAAGAATCAGGTATTTGTCCTATTCAGAACAATAACTAGCTGATTGTTTACTGATAATTCCCTTTCTGGATCATATCCATAGATTTCTTGGTTTCCTTTAAATCACTTCTATAAATTAATTTTATGTGGTCAGAAGCCAGTGGTGTACAATTTAAATGCTACCACAGATGGTCATTTACTTTGCTGTCAAAAAAAGTCTTAGTCACAGTGAGACGTAAGGATGCTATCACTCTTCTCAAAGGTAGAATTTTACATCAGCTATTGCCTTGCAGACATACCTGTAAATTCACCTATTATCTTCCATGTCACAGGTATATGAAAGTCCTCTTTTATAAAATTTCCTGTCTAATGTATGTGTCCCCACTTCTTTTGCATAGTATTTTGAGGACTCATAAAAACATGATATGTTACAAACGCATGTTGTAAAGCAATGCTTTAGCTAAGACTTAGTTATCAGCAAGGCCCTGCCAAATAATAGCTACTGATTCCTCATATAAATAGAAAAACTAAACCTTAGCGTATATGGAATTGATAAAATGAAACTAGAGCTTCCATGTCTCACTGAAAAAAATGATGATGTCAGTTGAATGCTGCAAATTCTGTGCATCCAAGTCAAAAAATAAATCATAAAATTTTAAGCAAAATTCTGTCATTAAATGAGATTAAACAAAACATTTTTTGTGATCATGCAATTATCTTTCTTTTCATTCAAAAAAAGAAACTATCACCAAACATTTCTTAGTTCTAAGTTCTCTTGGCATATTTTAAAATATTACTAAGAAATCTTTTTTTCTTTTTTTAAATTGGATATTTTCTTTATTTACATTGCAAATGTTATCTCCTTTCCTGGTTTCCCCACCCCCAGAAACCTTCTAGCCCATCCACCCTCCCCCTGTTTCTATGAGGGTACTCCACTACCCACCCACTCTCACATCCCCACTCTGGCATTCCCCTGCAATTCCTGTGCACTGGGGCATTGAACCTTCACAGGACCAAGGGCCTCTACTCCCATTGTTGCTGGCCAAGGTCATCCTCTGCTACATATGAGGCTTGAGCCACGGGTCCCTCCATGGTTGGTGGTTTAGTCCCTGGTAGCTCTGGGGGGTCTGGTTGGTTGACATTGTTGTCCTTCTTATGGGGTTGCAAACCCCTTCAGCTCCTTCAGTCCTTTCTCTAACTCTTCCATTGGGGACCCCATGCTCAGTCCAATGGTTGGCTGTGAGCATCCATCTCTGTATATGTCAGGCTCTGGCAGAGCCTCTCAGGAGACAGCTATATCAGGCACCTGTCAGCAAGCACTTCTTGGCATCCACAATAGTGTCTGGGTTTGGTGACTGTATATGGGATGGATCCCCAGGTGGAGCAGTCTCTGGATGGCCTTTCCTTCAGTCTCTACTGCACACTTTGTTTCCATTTTAAATCTGTCTTAAAAGCTCTGTAATCTACAAGTATTTGATCAGGAGCTACATGTTTATAGAAATCAAGTGTTGGAAATCTTAGCAGAGAGGCCTATTCTAAAGTTCAGATGTATGATGTTGCCCACTGCTTAAGGAGGAGGAGCTTAATCCCAGACATAGCACATATTTTATTTCAACTAAATCAAATTTGTAATTTGATATCATATCCTCACAAAATTTAATATTAAGGCCAAAGTTTCTTCTTTCCCCATTTGTCTTCTGGACCTTGTTTTTCTTATTTGTGAAAGCTTATGTGGAGTTACACGGTCTTTAGAGTGGCTTTTAAATACTAGGATCATTAAGGATTAGGACATTTTTCCCGTTGCATATTTCAAAACTGAGTAAATGGAACTATTTGAGTTTCTCTGTCTTGCTTTAGATAAAAATTGCCTACTCTTTTCATTACAACTTTCAAAAATATTTAGAAATCCTTCACTGAAACTCAATTTTACTATATCATATTTTTATTAGGATTTATTAAAGTTTAGAAAAAGAAATACTTAATTTTTGGAGAGTACATGTCTGCCTTTATTCCTATTAAATAGAAGAATCTATTTTTGAAATAGCAATTCTTATAATAGTTCTATCATTTTTCTCTATGAACAATGGGGAAATAATAGAAGTGACATTTTAAAGTTTTGCCAAGGGTAAGATTTTTGGCTGGAATGGCCATGGATGGTCTGACTCAGTATGATAATTCATGAGGTCTTATTCACATAAGGTCAGAAAAATACATGAAAGAGAATTAGAGGAACTTTGGTGTTTTATGGGTTTGGAAATTAGATTCTTAGGAATTATCATTCTAATCCTGAAATTAATTTATCAACCAATAAGATTGGAGACTGGCCCAAGCAATGCAATGTGTGTAATAGTACCTGATTTGTGACAACAGTGGCAAGAGGCATTTGGAACTGCTTTGTGTTGAGAGAGATATCCTGGTGGTCTTCTTTTGGGTGTATCATGAGGTCAAAGTACCCTGTTTCTCTTGAGTTTGGCTTGGCTATGAGCCTGGCTTTGCCAGAATGTTGGAAATCCAGCACATGAATCATCAACTTTCCTTCATCCTGCTTCAAGAAGACTGTCATTATGAGCTGGAATGGAGTCTGCCAGCCTTAGTGACTTTGATGGGCAGATGCCGAGGGATGCAGGGAAATGAACAAAACTTTGGCTTACTGGAGTTTGACGGTGTTCTTACTAGGGTTAGGAGGGCATTCTTGACTTCGATCCATACCTTTTTCTTACCCTGGCTCTACATACCAATCATGACTAAGTGTATAAAATTCAGACAACTTTTACAACATTGTCATTTGACTTTCTGATACATACTATAATTGCCTTTGTTATATAATACAAATAAATTCAACAATATGCACTATATATAATTCTATCCCATATATATTCTATCCCAACTGTTCCAATGTGAACTGATCAATTTGCATAAAAATCTCTGGTACTATTAATCCTCTAAAATTCACATCCATAGAAAATGCATGTTCTATTACTTGCAGATCATTTGATTTATTAACCTCATTACTCTGAAGAACATACTTTGAAGATTCTTTAGCTGTAAAACTGAATAGACTCAGAGCAAAATTTCATGACATAACAAACCATATGTCATTCCAGTGAGAATGGAATTAACTTAATAATTGACAATGAAAATATGATCACTATTTGGCATGTCCGGGGAGCAAACCTGGACTCTTCACTATCTAAATCTTTCATTACAGATATATCCATTGTAATATAGAAAACTGCCAAACCAATAGCTGCCAAATCTACATGTACTTACCAAGTTGAATATTTCATTAAAAACGACTAAAATGAAGTCTTTCAGCTATCTTTTATATATTATTTTTCTATGCTCTGTACCAGATTTAATCTAAATCCTGTACAGTTGACTATTTTCTGAGTTCACAGGAATGTCTCAGACTTAGAAGATTAGTTTAGAAATTGGAGCAACCTCACCCTTGCTCTCAGCATCTCGTGTTATTACTATCGATTTTCCTTGTGGCATTGAAGTATAGATCCAGAAGACATTCAGGCTGTATTTAGAATGCTGCAGAGAGGCAGCAAAGAACAGTATCTTCAGTTCACTGCTTCTGTCCATTCATGCTTTGGAAGCTTGGACAAACTAAGGACCCGGGGGTGCTGCTATAATTGCTCTTTGGTGCCCATTATACATAGGCAGGTGTTGAAAATTAGTTACTTAATGACTTACAAGGATCTCTGAAGATCCCTGCCCTTTGTTTGGAAGAGATTTATTGTGCAAAAAAGTCTTTGTGGAAAGACCTTATTAAAAGAGTACTAAGGGGGTGGGGGTGGGAGAACTCTGGTAAACAGGAAATTGGCAGAAAAGATGATAGAAGTTACCAAGCACCCTCATGACTGAATCTGTTACCAGGTTCATTCTCATCGGGGAAAGCATGGTGCAGTTTTTAGTCACCCATTTATTCAGATGATAGATAGCGATTAATCACTTGTCACTTTCTAAGCTATCGCTTCTTATAGGATAAAGGATAGAAACAGAAACTGAATTCATAGCCAAAATGGCCCATCAGAAAAGCCAGTAAAACAAAACAAATGATAATAATTTGAGTTAATAACTAGTATCATTATCAGGAATTAATGAAAGCACTTTGAATGTGGTCATTTAGTTCTCACCATGATCATTGGACACAGGTCCTTTGGTTAGCACTGGCAGTGTAGTGAGGAGAGCGGCACAGTGAACTGTATTAGCAAATAACTAGCATTAGTCAGAGCCAAGACTGAGCCTGCATGCCTGTGCTCTGGCTACTACAGTCTTCTGTCCTTCTAATGGACTGAAATGGCTGGTCAGAGCATGTGTATAAAGCAGCATGCATTTTATGGCAGTCTAGATTCTCATGAGGATCTTATCATTAATATTTGCTCTGATGGCATTAAATGTTTTATACCCATTGCTTTCCATCTGTATAAAGGGAATATTTAGCTAAACACATTCAATAAAATTCTAAATCTCCAAAATTACCTCTGTAACGACCTTAGATCAGCCCTGACATCATTATAGAGTCAGTGCTTGGATGTGTTAAGGAGGCTGGTGCTCGTTTCTTTGTAGATACTTTGAAGAATTTTCTCATTGTTATCTCCGAAAGTGAGATTAAGATAAAGCACACGCCATACCAATTACTCTGCGGAGTGGTTTTATGTGAGGCAATTAAAGATCAGGTTTATATTTTAAGTCTTCCAGACTTCTGATGAGCACAGGATCCCAGAATGTGTCCACTCCCTGAAGGTCTGAAGATGAAGCCCTCATAGTAAAAAGTCACTATGTTTAATACTAGGCAGGATTTCTGTAAAGCATAGGCACAGAAGCTGCACTAGGAAAATGATAAGCGCATATAAGGGTGTAGGTTCTCTGACATCTCTAGCAAATGAAAGCTCCCAGCAAACTTCCTGTTCCTTCAGCTCTTAGAACCTTTCCGTTGTTATGTATGACATGAGGGCTTCAAGAACTTTTTCTTTGGGGGCATGATCTCACTCTATGGTTCAGTTTGGTATGTATATTTACTTTGTATCTTCTCTCTCTCTCTCTCTTATTTTTATGATACAAACATCCTATAGTGTTCAGTCTCCATTTATAGCTGTGTATCATATGTGTGCATTATCTGAGAAGACCAGAAGAGGAAGCTGGATCCTCTGGGACTGGAGTTACTGATGATTGCCAGCTATCATGTGGATGCCAGGAATCAAAACCAAACCTTCAAGAAGAGTGGTCAGGGCTCTTAATCATCGAGTCATCTCTCCCTTGTATATCTCTGAGTCCCATTGATTTTTCACCCTCATTAATTCGATTGTCTTTAGAATCACATGCTGCCTGTAATTTTCCATACACTGAGAAAACTGTGTGTGTGTGTTTGTGTTTGTGTGTGTGTATGTGTGTGTGTATTTATTTTTTTTTGTCAACATGACACAAGCTAGGATTACTTGGGAAGAGAGAACCTCATCTGAGGAAATGTCTCTATCAGGTTGACTAAAGTCCAATCTGTGGGGACATGTTCTTGATTCATGGCTGATAAATGAGGACCCAGTCTGCCATGGGAAGTGCCACTCCTGGACTGTAAGTCTTGGATTGTATAAAAACACAGCTTGAGCAAACCATAAGGTGCAAGTCAGTAAGGATGTTCCTCCATGGCCTCTGTTTCTGTTCCTGTCCTAATGTCCCTTCATGATGGGCTATGGTAGGGACTGTGAGCTTTTCATCAGTGACACAGCAATAGAAGCAAATTAAGTCAAGTGTGTGCTGGTATATATATATATATGTGTGTGTGTGTGTGTGTGTGTGTGTGTAACAAATATATATATATATACACATATATAACAAATATATATACATATGCATATATAACAAATATATATGTATGTATATATACATATATAAAACAAATACACACACATACATATATACATACATATACACAAATACACATACATACATATATACACATACATATATATATGTGTGTGTGTGTGTGGGTGTAGGTGTGTGGGTGTGTGTGTATTGTTATTTTTATTTTCATTTCTTTCTTTTTCTTTGCCAATTTTTCTTCTTAGCCCACGGTGCCATCACACTGCTTGAAACTGCATGTCAACATTCCTGTGGTCATTCATGATCTGAAGCACATCTATGACACATCACTTTACCCCTGAAAGCTGACATGATATGGGTAGTAACTGCAGCTAAATGGGTAGAGAGCTACTCAACAGGACATTTTTTTAACATAGACAAAACTTAAGAACACTGTGTCTCTCTTGTCTCATTCCAAGTTTAACCTAACAGAGAAAACCTAGATTCTGTTAGTTTCCAGTTCTTTGTGGAATCTACATAGATTAGATAAGAATTCTCAAGTGGGATGTCAGAGACTGGCCAGGCAGCCAGTGAACATGCTCTTTGGTGACCCTTTTGTTTCCCATTTTCTAATAGGTTATGATATAATCTGCACAAGGCTCACAGAGTTTTATCAAAGCCAATTCTTATCCTAAATGAGTTGACCTGTGTTTTAGTAAGAGGTTCGTTTGCTTGGGCGCTGCTGTTTCCCTGCCTTAAGCACAGTGGTGGTAGGTACTAGGAAAAAGATAGAAAATCACATGGATTGGGAATTGCTTATTTCTTAAACTTTTGCACCCTTAATTTATTTTCTCTCTCTTGCTTCTGGTTGAGATTATTCTTGGCTATTTGGACCATTATTTCACCAAGCAATTGCCTAACTGTCTGTCATCTTCTACAGCTGGCCCCATCACCCTTATGTCTTAATTGGTGCCATGTGCAGCACTAGCAAGCTTTTGCTCTCTGGGAAATTTTTTCCCAACCTCCCCTCAACTTCCCTGGTCCTCTCACTGACACCAGTTAGCATCCTATTTGGCTTTGTTCTACCACTACAAAACAGAACCTTGGGGACTTCAAAACTAATTTCCATCCACCACGATACTCTGAAGTCAATACTGGAGACCACATTTTCCTATCAAATCTTCTGTACAATTCTATGTCACGTGGGAATATTTTCCTTTTTTAATTCATTTGTTTATTTATTCAATCCAATATCTGCCCCTTCCTCCCCCTCCCAGCCCCCCATAGCTCCTCCCCCTATTACTCCCTCCCCTTTTCCTCTGAGATTTTTGCAAATGAAGTTTACCCAAAATATTGATTGGCATGTCTGTGACATTCAAGAGCCATTACAGAAGACAGCCTTGCTCTTCGTGCTCAGAGCCTGAACTGAACACATTACTTTCATCCTGTGGCAGTTTAAGGCTCTCTGCAAATCCCTCCCAGCAACTCTGTGTCTTTCCTGTGTATTTATTTTAACATTGGTCACATATTTTGTTTCAGTAGGTTAAAGCCAAATTCTGTATCTCTGGCAATTTGAGTGGCAGTGAAAACATTTGCGACATAATAGCCAATGAGCTATGGATGTCCCTCCTCCCTCACATAGCCTCTTCTGAATTTTTCTTTTCCTCCTTTAGCTCATATTTTCCCTTGCTTACTGAACACTTTCTTTCCTTCCCTGCCAAGTCCTGGGAGCTTTGCTTACTTTTCTTGTTTTCTCTAATGCTGCTTCATTGATGTTTATAGCTCAAAAAAAAAAAAAAAAATTAAGTCACATGCATCCAGATTCCTTTAAAATATCTTATTTAGGTATGGAGAGATAGCTCACTGGTTAAGAGCACTGGCTGCTCTTCCAGATTTCCTGAGTTCAATTCCCAGCAACCACATAGTGGCTCACAACCATCTGTAATGGGATCTGATGCCCTCTTCTGGTGTGTCTGAGGACAGCTACATTGTACTCGTGTAGATTAAATAAATAAATAAGTAAATATTTTATTTAGTATTCACACATGTATATAATGAGTTTGGTTCAAACTTAACCCTTATTCTCTTCTAACTAATTCTTTCTCTATCTCTACAGTTTTTCCCCTTCCAACTTCTTGTTTGCTCTTCTGTTTGTCCCCCGCTCTACTTCTTTCTTTCTCTCCCCCTTACCCTTACATTGAGTGGAAAAGTTCTGATTTAAATTCTTGAATCCTCATTGATTATTTTTTAGACTTCATCTCAGTTTCTTGATCTCTAATGTGAGAATCATGATGGTCTGTGACTATTAGTAAATAAAGCGCTTGATGCTTGTAAAGGATTAGAGTGTGAGATACAGCTGAGCAAACCTTATGTCTCCATTGAATTTTAACTCCACTGGCAGCATCACTTTGGTTTCATGAAACAATTTCTCTTTAGTAGTGAGCATAGCACCTCCAATAAAATAAGCGCTCAATTAATGTTTGAGGAATTGGAGTTAATTGAGGAAAACACCTAGAATTTTTTTGTTTTATTTTGTTTTATGCAAGGTTCCTGAAAAATGGTTAATATTTGTATCCTTGAAGATGTTTTCACATGATTTTTTTTAGCTTATAAAACAAAGCATGTATGAGTCTGTGGCTAGTAGTTTGAAATGTGAGTAGGAAAAAAACCCCAGAGGTTCCAATTCATTTGTAGATCAAAGGCTAACTAGCTATCTTTCAGTAAAAGTCAAATCAAATCAAAACAAACAAACAAACAAATAAAAACAAATGGGAGAGCTTGATAGAAATGAAGCCCTTTAGATAAATGGAGATAATTAGCTTTGCTTTTTCTCCATCATTTTAGAAACATGGAAAACTAAACTATAGGAACTTGCTCTCATTGGCCTTGTATGATGTCTATGGCCAGAAAGTCAATTCATTAATAACAACAACAGCAATGATAATATCGTCCTATGTAACTAAATCTTGCCTTGTTTCCTGGCATTAGAAGAGAAGCCTATAACAGTCTTTTTAAACTTGCTGTCTTGGAATTCCTTCTGTAGACCAGGCTGGCATAGAGCTCAGAGATCTGCCTGCCTCTGCCTCCCAAGTGCTGGGATTAAAAGTGTGTACCACCATTCCAGCTTATAAAATTCTTAAAGTAAAATTAAAGTCCATAACCTTTTTAAAGCTTTTTAAAACTGTGATGCCTGTTTTATTACCAAAGAAGAAAGAGGGGGCCGAAGAGGGAGGCATTTATTAGCGAATGAGTTCTGATCAGCAATGGTTGCAGATGCTCTAGCACCATGGCTTCCTAGAGTGGTTGGCCAAAATAAATTTACTTTTTTAAATTGTATCATATAGGTCCTGAGAACCCCATAGTTAAAGCATATTGCCATTAGAGAAAACAACAGAATGATGTGTGAGGGAGATAAACTTTTAGAGAAAGCAGTTTTTTATTAGTGTAAATCCTCTCATTTTGATAATTTCATGTGGGTTTGATTAAGAGAAAGCCCAAGATGATTAGATACTGGCCTTTGAGACAAAAGGTCACCTAATGGTCCTGAATACCAAAAGGTACTTATTAATTCAAAGTAAATTTCCCAACATGCATCATAGTTAAAAAAAAATAACATTTGAAGAGAGGTCAAATTGGTGTAGCAGCTTGGAATTATGGGAACTTATCTGACAATACTGCTTAATAATCAGAAAACACAGTGCCTGGCCAACACCAACATCAAGTCCCCTCTCAGGGTCTCCAACTACTTGAGTATCTGTGGTGGTATAGAAACCATGATCTGGGACTGGGAATTATGTACTATGACACACTTTACAGATTTTGGGTGTCTCTGTGTAGAGACATATGACTGAAGCTTATAGTAAGTTAGCCAGGAGGCCATTCTAAATGAAGAATGGACATAAATAAAGCCAGTGTGAAATCCTCTTTAGACATAAAATCACAATAATACAACTTTTTTTTATTCTGGAGGTGTTGTCCCTTTAATTAAGATGACACAAGGCTCACTACCATCCAGGACATACAAATCTGCTTGTTTCATTGGCTTGAATCTGGACATAAGCATGCTTGCCTTCTGTTTGTGAGCCAAAGTACAAATTCAAGTAATATTCATAAGGCTAAATCACTATTTTGAGCATCTATTCCTTCATTCAAATATATTTCTTTCATTTATTTTTATATAATATCATCCACAATAGAAAAAAATAATTTAGCTTCTCCATCCTCAAGATAGATTTAAAAAAGTTTCAGTGAAGGAGCAATTAAATGCAGAACCTTGGTGGAAATTATTCTCTGTTATAGCTTTTAATATAAATGGATTTTGTAAGTTTTATAATTGAACTCTAAAGTACATACTAGTTAAAATTACAATATAAAATAACATTATGTACCTATAAAATACAAAATTAAATTATAAAAATAAAATTGACATTTTTTTTTTCAAATTAGAACATTCTAACTGCTAGGAGAGAAAGTAATTAAATTTCTCAGAATCACATTGTTTTTATGAGGCTATGTGATGGTGCATTTAAAGGGTAAAGTAGAAGTTTAATTCATCAGGAAGAAATGAGGTAGTGTTTTTATGAGTGCATATGAAGCTCACTCTCCCGCTGTTCTGCTGACCTCTTCATGTACTTACTATTACATAATTACAGCAGTGGATGGCAACCCCATGTGGAGACCAAATGTGACCAGTAATATCATGGGATAAATATCAGAAAGGATGCCTTGACTAAGGGTCTAGGTTACAGTCAGTTGAGATGTTAAGTTGGAGAAAATCACTTACTGATTTCTCTGTCAACATGTAATGGGCAGACAGCATTCAATGCTGCAGAAGACTGAGGGATGGCATCATTATAGTCCTTACCACCAACACACATCTGATGCACTCACTGATGCTAGTCTATACTAAAAACACATGCCATGAAGGCCATCGAAGTAAAGCAGGACTCTGAGAAGAGAAGGCAGCAATAACTTGATTATAAGGAAGAGACTTTCTTAGAAGGAGAGAGATTTGAAGGCCAGGCTGTTTGTGAGCAAGAAGGAAAGAGGACCGGAGGACAGTACAGGTGGAGGGGCAGAAGGAGCTGGAGGGATCAGCCCAGCATCAGCCATGTAAATAGACCTAATAGGGATGAATGGAGATGAATGGGTTTGAAATTTCTTTATAAATAAAGAAGGCAGTTGTTACATTTATGGTTCGAAAAACATATTAAATCATATTAACAATAAAAGAATACAGAAATATAGTAATGAAAACTAGAAAGCTGAAAAGAATTTAAGAAATTAATCAATGATGACTTATTTATGACATTGGTCGAGAACAGTCTAAACATATATCATTAATATAAAAACTATGGATTCCAAAAGAGTACATAGCCATTAAAAAAAAAAACATTGATGATACAATCAAGTTGTAAAAGACATTGCAGAACACTGTTTTCAATAGGAATTTAATTAGCTGAAGCTGGTGTACAAAAATCAAAAGATGATTCAAATATCCAAGAGCATTCAAGAAATTCTACCAAAGTTTAGATAGCAGGGGAAAGGTAGAAGTACAGAATGGAGAAAGAAAGCAAGGGAGAAGCGAGAAAAACAGGGAAGGGAGAAGCCAGAAAGAGGGAAGGAGCAAAGGAAGGAAGGAAGGCAGGCCAGTGACAGACATAAGCTGGTTTTGTACAGATGTTGAAGTAATTTTGAAACTGGCTGCAGCTTCAGAGTGTGTTTGGGCTGTAATTGGGAGAAAGGGTTTGCATCCAGTGGAGATGCTGTGGCTAGCAGAGTGGCGCTTTCTACATGGAGATGAAAGTTAGGTTGTAGTGAAAAGGTTATAGTGGGTAAGAAAAACAGAAGAGAAATACCAGCTGAGAGAAGAACATCCAACAGGAACTGTGTTTAGGTAAAAACAGAGGGATGGGAAGAGCACAGAATAAGACAATGAAACTGGGCTACTCAGATGGCTCAATGGGCTGAGGCACTTGGGCATGGGCCTGAAGACCTGAGTTTAACTCTGAGATCACAAAGATGGTGTGGTATTTGAATAAAAATGGCACCCATAGGCTCATAGGGAGTGGCATTATTAGGTGTGGCCTGGTTGGAGTAGATGTGGCCTTTTCATAGAAGTATGATACTGGGTGTGGGCTTTGAGGTTTCAGAAGCTCAAGCCAGATCTAGTGGCACATTCTCTCCTCCTGCTGCCTTTGGACCCAGATGTAGAACCCTTGGCTAACTCTAGCACCACATCTGCTTGCATGCTGCCATGCTTCCTGCCATGATGATAATTCACTAAACCTCTGAACTGTAAGCCAGCCCCAATTAAATGTCATGCTTTATAAGAGTTGTTGCTATTATGGTGTCTCTTCACACCAATGGAACCCTAACTAAGGACAGATGGAGAGAACAATATGATGTTAGTAGCAAATGCATCTTCACACACACACACACACACACACACACACACACACACACACACACAGAGAGAGAGAAATAAGTAACACTAATAAGCAAACATAAAACCTTAAAAATTTAGAGGCAGTGGTACAAAACATAGCTCAGCTGTCAAGGTCTGAGGAGGGAGCCTTCTCGTGTGTCACATGAAGACTTCGGAATCCTACCACAAGGAAATCGGGCCACATTATTGACACTCAAGTGACCAATAACCCTTGAGAGCACAATTTTGGAGAATGCATGAGAAAAGAAAGCAGGTGGCAAGGGAGTAGGTGGTAGCAATTATGCGTTTGACTTATTTCTCCACCTGCTTTATAACCTTTCTAATTATTTCATCAGGTAGGAATCAGGAATGAATTGGAATTAAGAAAATGGAACAGTAATGGCTGTAGAAGAATGCCAAGTGACTGGGCTTACATAACAGAGCACTGGTAGGCCTTCCTATCGACATTCAGCCTCGTTCCATAGTGACTCAAGTAGAACACTCAAGGAGAGAAAATGGCTTCCTAATCTAAGGGACCCAAATGAATAGATTTTAGAGAAGGCTGGTAAGACTGAGGGTAGCAATACTTCAAACAACAGTGCAAGACCTATATTTACCTTCTCTCTTTAATAAAGAATATATACCATGTAAATCACATTTTCTAGCAGTGGTTTGTTTTAGATTTTCCTCCAAAATAAACTATTTAAAAATAGTTGACAATAAGCATAATGCGATCAGAGAGGAAAACTAGAAGATGATTGTCTTAGTCAGGGTTTCTATTCCTGCACAAACATCATGACCAAGATGCAAGTTGAGGAGGAAAGGGTTTATTCAGCTTACACTTCCATGCTGCTGTTCATCACCTAAGGAAGTCAGGACTGGAACTCAAGCAGGGCAGGAAGCAGGAGCTGATGCAGAGGCCATGGAGGAATACTGCTTACTGGCTTGCTTCTCCTGGCTTGCTAAGCCTGCTTTCTTATAGACCCCAAGAGTACCAGCCCACAGATGGCACCACTCACAATGGGCCCTCCCCCCTTGATCACTATTTGAGAAAATGCCTTACCTCTGGATCTCATGGAGGCATTTTCTCAACTGAAACTCCTTTCTCTGTGATAACTTCAGCTTGTGTCAAGGTGACACACAAAACTAGCCAGTACAATGATGAAGATCTAAAGCAGAGTAGAGACCCTCAAAGTTGACTAAAAGTCACCACCATGAGAATCTTTTCACTCACTGGGGAAATTACTGTTTCTGACTTGATAGTCTAATTAATGCCAGAGTCCCTGTACAAGTCTAACACATCTGGGGGATAAAGAAGTTAAAGAAGTTAAAGTATCCAGCCATAACAGGGTGGGACAGCAAGATGAGGGTCTAGTGATGCCATCATTACTGCTTTATTTAATATAAGGTCCACCCAAGCAAAACCACCAAATATTGTGTATTGATGATAGATGAGGAACTCAAACCTAATAGTGGAAGAATTTAGCTTCATGTCTGAATATCGTCCACTCAGTGTATTTATTGGCATTTTACCAGCCAATTTCTGTTTTTTAATTTGACCCTTATAAAGGACCAAAAATTTGGGAAAAATATGTTAGAAGGAAAATCATTCTTTCCTTTGTATATTTTCAACCTCTGACCAATGTTAATTCATTCTTCTCTGTAGAAACAGAAAGAATGTGAAAATTTGAGAGGCATCAGTGACCATCTAGTTAATTACTTTTATTAGTGACAGGTAGTTTAAATCTTCAGAAAATTGTCTTCCTGGGGGCTGTAAAGCTTGGGCAAGGAGCAAGCTGAAGAACACTCCTTCTCCTAGTGTCTATGATCAGTTGGAGAGTTATCAAGCTTGCTGCATTTAAATGATGCAGAGATATGCTGTCCAAACTGCTGCTGATTCATGAACAGAGCTCAAGGAAGGGTAGAATCCCACTGAGATTCTCTATTTTCTTCATTCTATTTTCATTTTCTTTCACCATGGGTAGAAATGAAGTCCTCATTCCTCTGCTGGACTCTCTTCCTCATTACATTGTATCTCAGCATGTGCACATTTTGGATCTTGCTCATTCTCTATTGTCCACTAAGTGACCCCCTGCTTGACACGCCTTGAAGAAGGAACCTCAAAAATGGAATTGACACCATACGAGCAAATGGGCACATCTATGTGTTGAGGTAATTTTTTATCCCAATAAGACCATATAAAAAATACACAACTCAGTTATTATATTTATAAGCTATATGAATAGATTGGGCAGATCTATCACTATACTAACTTATTCCCCAGTATGAGACCCCTTGCTACTTTCAGCTTCTCCAGATCACGTGATCCTGCTCCATCTTCCTTCCACCTCCTCTTCCTCCATTCTCTCTGGGATCTTCCATCATATCTTTTCGTTCCCCTGCCCAATCATTAACTCTAGCTTTTATTTGACCAGTCAGAATGGGGAGAAGGTTCAGTGAGATCACCTGAATATGTGATCTACCCCTCTATCTACCCTTTCTGTGAGGCAGCCTCTCTTGAGGAAGCAGAATTAACATCAAAATGCAAACAGCACCAGGACAACTCACAACATTTATGGGGCATATTCTTGATTGATAATTGATCTGGGACAGCCTAACCCACTGTGGGCATTCCAATTCTTGGAAGGTGAGAACAGTGACTCCATGAACAATGTAGCAGAACATGAGCTTTAGAAGCTAAAGAGCAAGCAGCATTTTCCCATGGTCTCTATCTCATCCCTGCCTCTACACTCCTGCCTTGAGTTCTTGCCTGACTTTTCCAAGTTATGAACTGTGACCTGATATGTATGTAAGATCAAATAAACCCTTTCCTGCCCAGGCTGCTTTCGATTAGTGTTTTATCAGAGCAACAGAGAGAAAACCAGATCAATTATTATCCATATAACTGTTCTTCATAAGATTATACTAGAACCCCACAGAGAAGTCAAACCTGGTGTGATGTACAACACTCTTGACAAATAACAAAATATCATCTGTTCTTACTACACTGGGCTTCTTTGGCTACCTGGTCATTTGTGTTCTTTCTTGTATCTGGCTGTGTAAATAGCTTGTGTAACCTAGAGTGAAAAATAAGGACAGAGAAGTTATAACTTCTTTATGTGCCTTCCTTACAAGTCACATGGGTGATGTGTACTCAGAGATCCCTTAATGAATTCCATTTGAATTTTGAATACTATTATTTGGTGGTTTTAGGTAAAAATGTCTTTCTAGATTAGTTCATGGAAGAAGGAATAAATAAAAAATAGAGGCCTTAGATCTGGCTGAAATTGTTCTGACCACTGTGGTTTTCACCCATATCAAAGGGCCACCAAGTCCCCTATGAGGAGCACTTGCCTTGGAACCTGTGAGGGAGCACCATGGCCTTTTTGAAGGTGCATTTTGATCTCTGATAGAATACTTTAATCCCTTTGGGGGAACACTCAACTTCAATGAGGATGTATGCTAGAATCTATGTGGCAAGTGTCTACACCCATTTGGGAGTGGGATAACATGAGATAGGGACCCCATTCATATCTATGTGAGGAGCATCCAAGCTATGTGAAGGAACATTCTGGCTAGTGTGAGGGAGCACCCTCATTCCTGTGAGAAGAAGTACTAATACCAATGTGTAGGAATGCCCCCATTCCATGTGAAAGAAGGCCCCTCGCAACATGACATAACAGACATGCTTATGTGAAGAGGTATCCAGCACATGTGAGAGAAGGTCATGGTCTCTTTGAGAGAGCACCCTCATTCATGTGCGGGAATACCTGGCCTTTGGGGAAGCACCTAGCTCAAGACTAAGGCCCTACTCTGTACTCAATTGGTCAGCAGCAGAATTCTCACTCTCGATGATGTGTTAATTCAGGGAAAATGATGACCTTTCTGATAATCTGATAAATGACCCAAGTATCACTAGGATGAGGTAGAATTCTGACACTCAGCATCTCTGGCAACTTAAGCCAGAATTTATTTGTTACCTTTACAATGAGGCCAGCAGTTTCATCATGTGACTTTTCTTATAGACTTTACTCTTGATAGGTAAGACTTCTGTTCCTTCAGCCTTGATCAGAGAAATTATATGGAAAGAAACATTACTTCCAATCTGTGGATGGGGGACTACGTTGATGAGTTAGCTGGTGAGAATGCCCTTTTTGTTAATGCCTACAGATAATGAGGGGGAATATCACACACATGCCCCATGAGATAATAATCTTTGAAGGTGTAGTTCCACCTAAATATTGATAACTTGCTTTGGCATGGTGGGCATTTTCATGCTATGGTTGAATATTTTCAAATTTCAGTAGTGTTCTGTATATCAATTGTCCTTTCTTGTACAGATTATATCATCAGAAATCTACTCTCTAGGAAGCATCTTTTTTTTTTTTTTTTTTTTTTTTTTTTTTTTTTTTTTTTTTTTTTTTTTTTTTTTTTTTTTTTTTTTTTTTTTTTTTTTTTTTTTTTTTTTTTGGTTTTTCAAGATAGGGTTTCTCTGTATAGCCCTGGCTGTCCTGGAACTCACTCTGTAGACCAGGCTGGCCTCGAACTCAGAAATCTGCATACCTCTGCCTCCCAAGTGCTGGGATTAAAGGCGTGTACCACCACTGCCCGGCTCTAGGAAGCATCTTAACAGGCTTCAGTACCGAGAGGAAATATCTCAAGCTGACCATAAGATTTCACTGCTATATCGTGCCTTTGACTTTGGTTCCATAATTACGACTTCCCTGCAGAAAGTTGATTTCACAAGACAATCTGTGAGTTTTATACGTCAAAATGAAATTATCAACATACCAAAAGCTTTCACACTGTCCTTTCAAGGGCTTTTGGTTATATATGCTCTCAGCTATTTGAGATGGTAGCATTTCCCAAAATACCTGCACTGCCATTCAGTCTACCACCAGAGTGCTGGAGTTCAGCCATGGCTGGCAGTGAGGCAGTTCCTGCTATGTGAAGGACTCTGCAGAGCTGAGCATGTGTATAGGACTGATGTCAGTATCCATTATCCACACAGCTGCTAGGGATCCTTCTGCCATCCGCACCCCCGACTTCTTATTGGAATCCAGTTTGTGGCAAACCAATCACAGTAAAGTGACCACTGCAAGGTTGAAGACAAGAAGAGCTTTAAGGACGTGCGAAAGTGTTATCTTTGAATAGGAAAGCAGTCCTGTGATATTCTAGAAAAATAGCACCAGATGGGCACTGCTGGCATCCAACTACCCGAAACAGCAAGGATTATTTTAAGAGAGAAAAAAGAAAGCAAATCACTGGGGCTGTGTGCTGCAAAGCAACGAGAAAAGGCAGTAGCTGTTTCCTCAACATGACTTAGTGTCTTATTCCAGTCCACACAGCTTAACAGAATGCCAGAGACTGGATAATTTATAAACAATAGATGATTACTGGGCACACAGTTCTGTGTGCTGCAAAGTCCCATGGGAGCCAGCAATCTGACAAATGGGCAGCAGTCCATGTATGCTAGACAGACAGGGGGAGTCAGAATGAACTTACTCTTTTTGTAAAGTACCCACGTACAGTGATGGCACTGATCAGTGAGAAGAACAGACTCAGCACAGCCCAGGCACTTCTTAAAGGGCCCACCTCCCAGTACTGAAATAGTGATGAATAAATGTCAATGTTACTTTTGGAGGGGACATTCAAACTTAGTAAAGCAAGGATAGATTTTAATTTCATGCTTGATTTTTAATGTCTAGCAATTTAATTAACTAGCTTACGTCTAGAAACTTCCTAGTAACTTTTAGTATCAGTTAAAATCTGTAAGGTAGATTTTGCTTCTAGAATTAACTTGGATTTAGTACCTGCCAGATAATAAGTAAATAGATGGTCAAGTAGAAACAAATATTGATATCTAACAATAATTGTGAAGATAGTGGTTGCAGGCATCCACTAGAAAAAAAGAGTTTTAGCTTCAACTCTTGTGCTTCAAGAGGAAGACTAAACAACCAAGAAAAATACAAGATGCACTTATAGCCTAAATGGCAAATTTTCAAAGTTTCCACATACTCTTGAAATTCTCAGAAAGTCTACATAGTTTTCTTTTGTTGTTTCCAGGTTGAGTTCAGACAGTGTTTTCTTGATGATGGATGCGCTGCTCTGAACTTGGTGAGTCATGGGAGACTCCCACAGCAGAACTCTGCCGAGAAAGGACTACACATTGCAGACAGTGGCTTCATCCCAGAGTGGGCCATGAGTAATCACAAGAATGCGGTTTACCTTAAGAAATAACATCTGTCTCAAGAACTGGTTACAGGAAAAGGACTAATTTCAAAGTAGTAATCCTTCCACTCTCTGCAATTTCCAGGGACTGGAGACTTATTGGAGCACGGAGAATAAGCTGGCCAGACAGGGACATTATGGTGCCCAACTTAGAAGGGCATGTCTGACACAACCTAGCTGAGTTGATTACTAGGAGCACAATTAAGCTAAAATTTCACATCTTTTCTCCTATTGTAAATGTGTTTTCTGACGTAGTGAAGATTATAGCTAATGAGGAAAAATGGACTTGCCAGCAATATTGTCATAGGATCAGAAAAATGTGACAAGGGGCCTTTGGAAGACAACAATGGATAACACGCAAAAATAATCAATCAGTTTCCCTGGAAACCAAGAGAGCTTTTTAAAAATTTATTGAAGACTTCATATATGACTACTGTTTACATCATTATATCCCATCTTTTCCTCTTCTAACTCTTCCCATGTCCCCCTCTCAAATTCATGACTTTTATTGTTTTAATTTAATTTAATTAATTGAATAATTATTAAATATTAGTTACATCTCTCTTTCTCTTCTTTCCACTCTCTATACAATTTCCTTCTGAATCTACTTGCTCCCATATATATGAGTGTAGAGTAGACTACTTGAGATTGATTGAATCACCTATCAGGGGACTACTCTCTGGAGAAGGCTGACTTCCTCTAAGCTGCCATTTATTTCCTACAGCTCTTTATCTAGGGTGGAGGCTTGTGAGAGTTCCTACCCAGATTGAGATGTCAACTAGTGTCATTTCTTATCTTTTATTGCCCTGCCTACATGGGCTGATGGCGGATCAAGGCCTGGGTGTAGAGCAAGTGATGGGTACTGATAAGGCTTTAAGTCCTTTTACAGGGGACCTAGAACAACCCTTGGAATTACCTAAGCCACTTCCCAAGTCTGCAGAGCATCTTCAAAGGCTGCATTCAAGGTCTGTTAACAACGTGATGTGCTTTTAGTTTGGGGCAATAACCAAGCTTGCTTAAACCAGAGGATCTCTAGGACTTCCCAGGGATCATTTATCTCAGCTCTCTGCTTGAGCTTTAATTGTAATTACAAAGAATAAAAACAAACGAGAAAAGAAGATACTTTTACAATTGCCTGAATAGCTGAAAGGTTCTGAGGGCGGAGATGATGACCAGAATCAAAACTATGTGCCTGGTTTCCATTGAAATACAGGATAGAAAAAGTGAAAAGTCATTTATTCCCATCTTCTGCCTATCGAGTCCTCCAGGGCAGGCCTTGCTCTGCTTTAGTGACAAGGAATGTATTCAAGGGACTGTCATTCTTATTTTAAGAGTCCAATCATAAAACTGTTACACGTATTATATAGAAACAGTATTTTAAAATATTCTAAAAGTATCATGTGAAAAACTGCATTTTAAAATATCTTATTTTAAATAAATGGATAGTGGTATTAAAAAATACTGAAGGAGTCTTTTCATAAGTGCTCAATTTTAAACAGCAAATTATTTGGAAATATTTTGACTGTTATTAAGCGCTCACCATACAAACATCATACTAAACATTTTATACCAATTATCTCCATTTAATCATCATACTAGCTATCAATGAAAAACTTGTGTTTATTAGGAGTTCTCTCTTAAATACATATGGGTGGTTTACGGACCTGGGATATCCACAAAGATTTGATTCTCAAAGCTATGAGGAAATGATCTCCCAGTTAACGTTTGAGAGTCTTACAATGCCACGTAAAAGGGGAGGGGGTCAATCGTGTAACTCAAAACTACAACAGAGCTCTGCTACAACTTTGAACAAGCCAGGAAACAGTGTACAGGCAGTTTTCTCCTGAACAGAAGGCCTAGTTTCAAATTCATATCCTATAACTGAGCAGCATTATCTTCAATGAATCCCTTGCTAGAATCACATATTAAATGAGTGATATTTGTCTCATTTTAAATGATGGGATAACAACTTCACTGGCAAAATTCATGGTCTGAATTTTGAGAAAATGACAGCTCTAGGGACAGGAAAGAAGACATGATCTAGATTTGTACCAGGAAAGGAAAATCAGAAATGCTGAGAAACCAGAAAGACCACATCCCAGACCTGATTAATTTCTTTTTCCCCATCTAAAGCCAGTATAACTCTCTTGAACAATTTGAATGTGCGGTACCCCAATCAACAGGATGGTTGTCCCAAAGGTAACTCCTGTGCTGATGATTTTGATTATTGGTTGTGATCTCATTGCTTCTCTGCATGCTGCTTTGCTTTCATGGGCTTTCCCTGCTGTATCCCTGCCTGTAAGCTGAGTAACTCATTTCTCATCCTCTTATCCATGGCATCCACAATGGCAGCTTTTAAGGACTGTAAACGAGCACTAACCACATGGACCCACACAGCTAAAATCTCAATATAATTATTTCACCAATAAAAAAAGCCTTTTGCTTTTATTGACTAATTCAGCTCATTATCATTGACCTTTATACTTCTACTGTCTGGCTGTAAAAATCTACTGTGGTATTTGTTTGTGAAAAACAAACAAAAATTTAGAAAATGTTCCTCTAGTCCTCCAAATTGCCCCTTTATCTGACAAGCGAAAGTCGGGGAGTTCTTTCTAGCAGAACAAATTCCTTTGCTTTGTGAAGTTAATGTGTGTGTGTGTATGTGTGTGTGTGTGTGTGTGTGTGTGTGTGTGTGTGTATGTGTGTGAAGAAATCACTTCTATTATATTTCAAATAATTGCATGCGGCTTTTGATAATTCTATTCTGAAAATGGATTGTAGGCATAGTTAACTGTGATGACAATCAGTCTGGAAAATCCACACATGCAAGATCCATGGTTTCCTTTTCTGTCATCCTGGCATTTCGTCTTCCAACATACCAGTCTTCCAAAGGACTGTCTAGGCCCCTCGTCACCCTCAGTCTAACCACTCGATTGCCTGGCTAGTTGACAAAAGTTCCTGAATGGCAGGGTTCATCATTCTCTGTTCCTGGCAAAATGAGGTTTGGACCTGGTTTGGATTCCATCTCAGTGTGTAGAAATAAGAACAGAGCCCACAAATAAAAACGTTTGCCAGATGGAACCGCCACCTCCCCCTCCAGCCTTGAGTGTTTTTCCCAAGTGAGGTTTCATGAGGAACATTCAAAGAGTAGAGCTAGTTCTCCTCAAAAGAATGCTGAAGTCCTAATGCCTAGAACCAGTGCCCGACATTTTACAGGAATGTAGGGTCAGTACAGATGTAGCCAGGTGAATAAGATGACATACTGGATAGGTGCGTGCCGTAAGTTCATTGATTGATGTCCTTTTCAGAGGGTCTTGTGAAGACAGATACTTATATCCACAGAACAATGGCTAAGGATACTGTAAGCTAAGGATTGCCAAGAATTGCTTCTAGAAACTGAGAGAAAAACCCAAGAGAAGATCTTCCCACAAAGCCTCAAAAGAAGCAAATCTTGACATCTTAATGACCTGACCATGAGAACAAAGCTCTATTGTCTGATGCTATTTTGCTTGTTGTAGCTTGTCATAAAAAGAAAACATAGAGGAAGAAGGAAGCACATGGTAGCTGGAGATAGAAGAAACAGTTCTCACATGTATGATGCATGCACCATTGGATCACACATAAAGCATGTCATATACAATAAAATATGATCTCATGACTCATGGTGTTTTAGTTTAAGCATTAAGATTTCCAGAAATGAAATTGACTGTGTATATGTGTATATATTATATATGTGTATACATAAAAAATTAGTATAAAGCTTGAATAAAGTAATTGGTATTGGCAGCCAGGGATGAAACAGTTATAGAAGAATCAAGGTTATCAATAGTACTTTGTGACCTCTGTTTCAGAATATCTGATTATTTCTGCAGAATGAATCCAGAAAACAAGGAATAATACACTGGTCCAAGTCTGATATAAAATTTCTAAGCACTGTAATCATTTTTAACACAAACCTTTTCTAATCTTTCATACTGTCTCCATAAACCTTTGCCATATTGTGATCTTGATATTTACTGAGCAAGAACAGAAATGCCTCAGTGGGGGAAGGCGGCTCCTTGTTTATTGTTTCAAGATGAAGTGTTCTGTACAAGGCATTGCCTATAAATATGACAAGAGATGGAAAAGGACAGATGGGAACATTTCAATCTCCAGTTACTTATTATTTATGCTACCTTTGTTCTGAGATAAATAACATCAACTTTATAGTTGAAAGAGCTGTGGTGGTGCCCTCGGGCTCTTGCACATAGCAAAGCTTCAGGTAAGTCAGCATCTTGTTTCACTTCGCTCCTGCTGTTTGAGCCTCGGTGCAAGTATTAACCTTGACCCACCTCCAGCCTCTACATCCTACCTGGAAAGCCAGTGCGAGTGCTCTCTATTGGTACAGACGTGGACAAGTACACTTTACCTTCTTACTCTTCACTAATATTGTGTGAGGAGTCTTTTCATTGTCGCCTAGCCTTTATTTTCAAAACAGAATAACTTTGTCAAATTCTTTAATTCTACGAACAAATCTCCTAGTGTGTACACAAAGAACATTGACTTATGAGTCAATTATCAGATTTAAACTCTCTTTTGCTCAAATCCAGTCCCTACTCCCTTAGTCCAGCTTCCCCCAAACATTTTTACGAACAACACACTTTTTTTTAAAAACTCACTGAGTCATCTTGGCGCTGTTAGTGTACACGTGGGTATAGGGCTTCGAGCTCAAGCATGGGTGGCTTGTTGGTAGCTGTACCCTTGAAGAACTCTCTCTTCTATAGCAGCCACCTATTGCCAGTAGCTCCTCAGCTATGACATATGCATGTCCGGAATTCTCAAACAATACAGTTAGAAATAAATGCAAAGCTCCTTTTCCATTGCTTAGCTGTAAAGACATTTACTATCTGACAAATACTGACAATGTGACAAGATTTTAAGTTGAATTTCTGTATTCATGGAGCCAAACTCGGATGCATTATTGAGGCCTTAAAATGTGTCCTATTTTTTATTTCATATCCCTGAACCTTTTGATCTAGTGAAAGAAAATGGTGACCAAATATAGCACAACTGGAAATTCTTGTCTGATTCCCTTTAGTCAGTAATGAAAACTGATATGATGCAAACACTTACATGCACTCATTCAAAACAGGATCTACTACCTAGTAAGCGATTACAAGTATTCAGGTATTCATGGATCGAACTTTCTAACTTACATTTTCTTGGTTCATGGTTTGAATTAATAAATCTTTGAGGACAAATCAGAAACACTGAGTCTAAAATGTACATGGAAATATATTATAAAATTATGCTCATGCCATTTTTTGTAACCCAGACTTGAAGCATATATACTTCGTCCCTGGCCAACCATCCATCCTTCATGAATTTAGTTCAGTTGTACACACTTCTGTTAGGTTTCCCTGAGTACCTAGGGTTCACACATATATCATGTATAAATGGAATGTGTCACTCCTGGATCTGATAAAATAAGAGTATATGTGTGAAAGCGTGTGTGTGTGTACATGTAATACACATATACACTATTATGCTTTTAAACATCACACTCCTCTCACTGTCTTTGGAACAAGTTCTTAATTTTTTTGTGTGTTGTTTTGCCATTCAAAAACATCTACATGTAAAAGAATGATGAAACTCTAATGAATATTCAATAGTTACTGAGATCTTGAATTTGGGACAGATTTCTCTAACGAAAATTATTCACCAAATTAAGAGCAGATTGGAATACTGCTTAGTCCCCAGGTGGGGAGGAATTACAAATCTGTTCTACACAGGGTGGGTCCAGTTTTCCCTTTATTTCACTGAAAAAAAAAGTCCTATGGAAAAGAGGTTGGAAATTTCCATCCCAAAGCATAGAAGCCATATATAACTTCAACTGAAGTTAAATTTTATTACAGAGACCATTTGCCTTCCATCTCTCTCTGTGTGCAAGCATGTATGTGTGTATATGTGTTTGTGTGTTATTGCCTGTTTCTGTATGGCACAGTTTGAATCTTTGAAGTTTTAAGGAAAATTGGCAAACTGAAAGATAATTATCTATTTAATGACTTGTTTTTATAATTACTGAACACTTAGCCTTTCCATGCAAGTAATGGTGCAAAAATTTGATCTCCATTTTGGCAAACTGAGATGTTTGCTTTGTGAATACTGACTGAGAAATAGCCCTGCATTAGGGGTCAAAATTGTTTGAGCCATCACTCAAGCCTGTGACCATGTGACTGTTGTTCCCAAGGCTACTAGGCGCTCTCCTAGTTGGCATTCTTTATGAGAAGTCATTATCACTGCTGATGGTTTCTATCCCACACCTGAACTGCTGTCTGCCAGGTCACAACAGGGATGAATACAACTGAATACAAGAGAATTAGCCTGGGAGGCGGGGCTGAGAGAGGAGGAAAAGAGAGAAGTGTGAGACAGAAAGGCAAGGTTGTCAGCTCCTCACCTTCTTGCCCAGACCTATTCAGAACCTGTCGCCCACTCTTCTCTGTGTTTGCTCTTGATCTTTCTATTTTGCCTTTTCTTACAATGGGGAATTAAAGTAGTTCTATGTTGTCACTGGTAGCCTCTTCTAAGTACTTTACGCTCAGTCTGAAGTGCTTCATTTCTCAGTAGTGGCTGAGAAATGTGCTATAGCGTACTAAGCCAAGAAAATGAGCCTGCTCTTTGGAGGATACAAAGAATCCAGTGCTCATCTCCAAGCAAGCCTTACTTCGTTTGCACAGTTACACACACTTCTAGAGGAGACACAGATGGATGGCAGACACTACATCATATCAATGCCATTATCTGAGAGGCACATAAACATGAGGCACACACCACTTAGTTTGGTATTACATTTTTCTTTCTCCTGTGGATTTGTAGATTTTGAGGACTTGTGGCTTATCAAATCATTTGTTACATGGAAGAAATACTCTTTCTAGCGTTTATGCTCTATCATTTAAGTAAAGAATCCAGTTTTGTCTTTCTAAAATGAAGACTGTGCTACCTTATCAGGCTGCTGTGAAAAGTAAGTGGATGCCATGTGCTCAGGGCATGACACCTAGATGCAGCAGGGCTGTAAATATTTGCCACTCCTGCCCCCAGTACCTTGGAGTTTGAAGCCATAAGCTGAACAATGATAGACACAATACAGTCATGGTGATCAATGACAGATCTTGTTTTACCAGTACCAATCTGAGTGTAGTCTATTAGATCACAATAAAGGCCAACTTTCACTGTGAGTGAATGAGGCAATTGGAGTCATCACCCATCGTAATATTATGCATTTTGCAAAAGGAACATCTTTAAGGTTAATTGACTTGAGGAAGGTTAAGAGCACACAAGCACAACCTCGAAAGGCAGAGGAGAGGTGATAAAGCAGCTTTCTGAGTACTCAAAAGCATCATTCCATCTATACATTTGCTACGTTCTTTAGAGGACAGAGCATCATTCTGATGATGTTTAAGACCTGAGCACTACTATTTATGTCCATGCTTTATTTCTGCCTCACAATTGCTACTGTTGTGTATTACACATAACAATTCTAGTATCTGGATTACAAAAGCTGAGTCTGTGAGGTTGAAATTACTACATGGGACACATAGCCTCACTTGTCCATAGGGTCAGAAAGGGTACTTAATCTTCAGTACATTTTTTCACAATGAAAACCAATGCTATACATTGGAATTTTGCCCTTCTATATCTATTTGCATTAGTTAACCATTTCTCTAATCTCACAAAACGGTCTTAACCAGCCCCTCATCTTGTATATGTGTGTGTGTGTGTGTGTGTGTGTGTGTGTGTGTATCTGTCTCTCTGTCTTTGTGTGTCTGTGTATACATGTATTTGTGAGTATTTATGCATATGTGTACACACATGCACAGGAAGTACATGGTATTTATTATGCCTCTGTCTTCTATCCTCCTGTTCTCTATTCCTTTTCTACATTTACCTTTCCCTGTTTATCTCCTGTCTCTTACTACCCACTCCCATCACCTTTCAAGTTTCCTCCCTCCCTCCCTCCCTAATCCTCCTCCTCCTCCTCTTCCTCTTCCTCTTCTTCTTTCTCCTCTTCATCTTTCTCCTCTTCTTCCTCCTCTTTCCTTCTCTTTCTTCTCCTCCTTCTCCTCCTTCTTCACTACTTCCCACTTCTTTCCTTAAGATAAGTTCTTAACAGGCTGAATACTCTGTTCTTCAGTTGATAGAGTCACTGTCAAGTATTTTAAACTTCCAGGGGCTAAACCACCATGAAGGCTACACAACTATGGAATCCTGTAATGCATTGAAGGTGTCAAGGTATATGGGAATTGTTACAGGAGACATAAGTTAGTCAGGAATCAGGGCTAACAGTGCCTAAGTTGAGATATGAATACTGTAAGCCAGACAACTTCAGAGTTGGCGAAGTTTTGGGAAATAGGTACAAAGATTCTAAAGCCCTTACTCAAGGAAAGACACCAATAGTGATGGCATTGCAAGAGTTAATGAATTCTGCATGGCTGAGGGTGTGGGCGGAGCTGTGGAAGGAGGGTACTGTTCTTTTATATCAATGGGGACTGGGTCTCAAATGACCTCGTCTTCTCTTCATCTCATGGCTTTTCCAACATTTCATAACTGAAATTTGATTGACACACCGATTTAAAGCAAAACTGGTGTATTAAGTAGCATTAAATCAGTTAGGTCCAACACACACCCACTATTTTATCCCCCCCCCCACACTGGTTATCTACAAATACTACCAATTCTATGTATTATTTAACTTATTTAAATCTTTTAACTATTATTATTTCACTGAGTATAATAAAGTCTAAATAATTTTCTATAAAATTAATCAAACCCAGAAAATTATAATATAGCTATAGAGTTTGAGGATCTAGACACCATGAGTATAATATTCCATGAAAATTTTTTTCCTGCTGATAATTTTAAGCTGAGCTCTATCAAGGCCACGCTCCCCCTACAAGCAACGCCATCTGCTGTCCAGTCTACATTCTTTGTCCCAATGCTAGATTTAGGTATAAAATTGCTTATTAGCATCTACATTTTATATATGTGTGTATGTGTGTGTGTGTGTGTGTGTGTGTGTGTATATATGTATATATATATATATAAAATTTCAACTCAGACTCTTCCCCTAAATTAAGCACACAATTCTCCCTCAGAGCTCTTTTCTCATCTTCATTTGCTGCATCAAGAACTCTGCATTTTTTTACCCAGAACTTAAGCTGGACTCCATCTGCCTCTTTGACCCCAGTATCAGTTGATATCATAACCTTTTGTTTGGTCACCAGGGCACCTTCCAAACTGTGTAGCTTGCCTTCTCTTCTGGCACTATCTTAGTTCAGCTCTCTACCATTAGCCCCATGGTAGGTCATTTTACCTCTGATGGTCTCTGTAGTCTGTGACTAGAGCTAAGTCTTGAGTATTGTGTTATTCCACAGCACAAACCCTGGTACAGTATTCTCTTTTCCCTTAGGGGGAGGCATTAACTTGGTAATGTATTGTGAAGCTTCCTCCCTTGGCCTTATTTTGTATAATTCTCCTATCACGTGGCACACTTTTACCTTAATGCTGTTATAGCCACTTGAGTTTCTCTGCTGGCTTCTGTGCAGTGACTGCCTGAACCTGTCAGGTTCACTATTTGCTCCTTCTACTGTTGCTCCTACTGACCCATGAATTCACCATAGGTGGGGTATTATTAATGATAATCTTGTTAACAGTCTCATGCAATTCCTGTAATCACACTGCATGTGCATATCCTTTGAGTCTAGCTCACTGTAATTTATGACCCCAAGGGTTATAACAGTGCCCAGCAGCCAACAGATGCTTATTATATATGCATCAAGTGAATGTTTTATTTTTCATTCTTTAAATGCTTAAAATCATTTCTTTTGTGTTTCTAACTTTCTCTCCTTTGGCTCTCTGTTTTGTGTTCCATGTCTGATTTTAGATGAATACCAAAGTATGACATTATAAACCTGAAAATAATAAGTTCTTCAGGACACCTTTTGAAGAGAAATGACACA
Source organism: Uromys caudimaculatus (assembly GCA_028551405.1). Classification (NCBI taxonomy): domain Eukaryota; kingdom Metazoa; phylum Chordata; class Mammalia; order Rodentia; family Muridae; genus Uromys; species Uromys caudimaculatus. The sequence continues at coordinate 105,934,834 of CM052704.1, forward strand.
ATTTTCTCTGTGTAGTGACTGAACTTGGAAATATATCACAACTTTGGATTGCCTTTTCGCTTCTCTGACTATTTATTTTTCACAAGAGAACAATGTCAAGCCGTGTGTACAGCTCTTCCACTTATTCATATTATTTTCTAAATTCTATCTCTCTGGTTCAGCTTTTAGCATATAACAGCCTACAGAGAAATTTCAGCCTCTAGAGAGTTCTCAGAGAAAGAACAGGCTCAGGATGCCAGCCTCAGGCTCTGTGCTCTTATGTGGTTTATTAGGGGGTGCTTTCTACTTTGGTAATGAAAAAGTCTGCCTGGTGTCCCAGGACTTTCAGCATGCATTAACACATGCTCTGAGGCTGTAGAGTGAGAAAATTTTACAGAATGACTGAATGATGCAGCTGCAGAATCAATTAAGGTTGAATAGAGTCCCCAGTTGCCAAGTTTAGAAATAGCAGAAAAATAAAGATGCTGAGTCTGGTGGGTTCCCAGATGTTTTAGCACTGCTGACTGACACATCCCTGCTTACTGTTGCTCTCCAGTTTGGTTCTTGGGCTTACCTTCTGATAGAAAGATTGTTCTTATTCTCACCAGTAAATTCTAATTACTGGGGCAAGTTCAAAATAGTGATGTAGAAATTGTACAGCACTGCTCTGTTTTAAAAGTTGAGAAGCTGTTATAGTCAGGTGATTATCAGAGTCCGTCACAAAACTGAAACCAAAAATAAGGAAGAAAAGCATCTCAAAAGAAACAGTGGAGAAATAATGGCTTTACTAATTTAATTGTCAAGATGAAAAATGATGCTTGATAAATTCAAGCTTTCCAACTTTTATTAGAAAGTGGACATATATAAAGAGCGTGGCACTGTATTTAGCATGCCACACTGGGAAAGCGGGCACAAGGATTTTGAGTTTGAGGCCAGCATGGGTTACATGGTGAGACCCTATCTTGAAAAGCACAAAAGACAAAAGGAATGTGCCTGAAATGATAACCTGAAATTCAAGGTGGCTTCCCTTTCTCAGTTAATGCTCCTGAAAATTCCCTCAGGGGTTCCATTAAGGCTGTGCCTTAAACCTAAAAAAAGAATTAAAAGATGATCAAAGCAAAACAAAGGTCATTGTTCCCATGCCCTTAATGTTGTTGGGTTGATAAGGGGGTTGACAATAAATGATCATGGATATTCTAGGTCAAATATTGCAGAATATTTTGCATGGCAGAAAGAAAAAGCTGAGAAAATTACAGGGGAGTTGGAATTTTGATTGACGTGGGCCGAGGATAGCAATCTGAATAGTGGAGAGAATAGATCCCATAGAGAAGGTGGTTCTTCCTCATGGGAGTTTACTACGGTCCTGCTATGACAAGGGGAGCTGAGTGCGGCCCATAAAGTGAGTGTGTGTGTAAAGCTATGGCATTGGTAAAATCTCTCAGGAGTCCTGCTAAGAACATAATTTAAAGTGACATTAGCCTGCCAATATAGCCAGTCACATTGTCAGTTATTGGACTGTACCGGGAATCTCTAATTTGTGTATGAACTAGGGTAATGCAATGATTCTCAACTTTCCTAACGCTGCAATCCTTTAGCACAGTTCCTCATGTAGTGGTGAATCCCAAACATAAAACTGTTTCCCTGATACTTTATAACTGTAGTTTTGCTATTGTTCTAAATTCTACTGTAAATATCTGATATGCATGATATCTGACATGTGACCACCCAAAGGGGTTATGGCTAACAGGTTGAGAACTGCTGGTCTAAACTATAAAAAGTAAGTTGGAGTTTTTTTTGGCTCTTTTTACTATTTATTTTTTAAATTATGGCCACAAAGCCACTGACTACACCAACCTCATCAATCATAATTTTTTCCTTCCATGCTAGAGATTGAATCTAGGACCTTATATGTAGTAGGTAATTCCTTATCAGTAAACCGCACCCTAGACTTGGCCTGCTTTGACATTCAAAAATCAAAACAAACAAACAGCAAACAAAAAACTCTCTTCACAAACCTGAAGCAAAGGTTGCCCCTGGCTTCTAAAACCACTTGGGATGCATGTGATGATGGATCTCATAACTGGCTTTTCAATCCCATCAAAGGAATGCATGGTTTCCCTTCAGTGATTACACAAACATCTCCCCTTGGCTCCTCACATGTGTCTATTCTCCTTTGGAGTCTCTTAACATCTCACGTGCACAGACGGGTACCCATTCATCTAGGTAACTTTGTGGTCAAAAGATAGAGGAAGCATTGTTTTAAACAACTGGTTGGACCACAGTCACCATGGAATACAAAGATGCTTACAGAGGTTTAACCCACTGAAGGCTGCTAGTGATCAATCCACAAAGCCCACTACAGTTCTTCCTAATATATGCCTTTGTAGAAGTATATGTGTTTGTAGAAGTGAGATGTCCCATTTTTTGGCTCCTCACACTGACAGCCTTGCTGGTAACATCTAGGCCCTAAGCACAGTTTATGATATTTATAGCGGTTCAAATGAGTCACAATTTAAGACAGTAGTTTTCAATAGAAATTAGAATGGAAGAGTAGATATTATTACCAAAGTGATATTATTGCCTCCATCATTTATGATGTGATTCAGTTAAACTGTATTTTCTGTTCTGCTTCCAATACAAATATGTTTTAGGTGAACCAATGTCAGTTTGGTGATAAATATTCCATAGCTACTGAGGGAATTTGCATAAATTTTAAGAAATTAAAATGACTGTTTAATATATGTTGTTTTGGGTAGCTAGAATTAGCCTTTGAGATTCTGGTAGTGTTTGCTGATAAAAGATCCCAAATCTTAATCAACATGGGATTTTATGGAAACATGTAACTTACAACAGAGCAGGTAAACAAAAGGAAGAGGGACACAGACATGTTTGGGAAGCAAAATGTTCCTTATAGATGTAAAAATCAATTCAAAATACTGAAATTTCTATAGATCAGGGATGAATAGAATTGGATTCGCAGTCTGAAGACCAGGAAGGTGTAGACTAGCATGGAGTGCAATGCCATTAGCTGCTCTCATCCCAGTGCATGGAGTGAGATTCTGTACCAGCTATCTGTCAGTCATAGAGTAACGGCTGGTCTATGTGGGGTCAAGTTTTTAGTTTTTTAAGTTTTTGGTAAATAAACATAATGTGGGTGTGGTGAGGGGCTTTGTTCCATAATTCATAGATTCCTTAGGGACTCTCTTACACTAATTACTTGTTGATAGGATGGTAGGGTCTATCAATTATGATGTCACTTAAAATAAGGTTTCCGGTGACAGTTGGTGATATATTGAATAATAACTGTGATAAATTCAAAGACGATTTCTTGTTTCTGCCCCCATTTTTAAATGTCATATAGAGTTTTCAAAAATTAATATAAATAGCTTCTCAGAAACTTGATTATGAGCCCAGGGTTAAGGTGTTAATGGTATATTTCTTTCCACTCAGCTAATGAGTACTCCCAGGGACCACTAATGAGCCAAGGATTTCTTTTTTTTTTTTTTCTCCAGAAAATTAACAGTGCACAGAAAGACTTCCATGTCTATTTACATCCATGAATCAATTTGCTGGTGTGGATGTTTTCCTTGGGATGTAATTAAGGAGGTAAGATATCATATTAGAGGAAAAAAAATCAAACTATTGTTTGATGATTAAAACATATAAATTGAAATTTTATCTCCAGTTTACTTTTAGAAGTACATTCATCTGTGAGCTCTGAAAATGGCAATGACATTGTGTCTGGCAAACTGTACGTAGTCACTGATTTTCTGAAGCTACAGATGTGTGCTTGTGTGTGTGCGCGTGTATGCACATATGTGTAAATGTTTAAAGAAATAGAATTACAGGAAGATAAATAGCATAAAAATTTAAAGATATTTTACTAAAACCCAAACTGTAAGCTAATAGAAAGCTATAAATAGAAATATACTTATATACACATGTATAAATTCCATGTTTCAATAACACTATACCTGCTACTAGAAAGGGTAAGGGACTTAAAGATACTTGGGAAAAAAAGTGGGGTTCTAGTTTATTGAGGATGGGCAGTGCTTCACTGAAAATGCTCTGTCCCTATTTATTATGGGACTTTGGACAGCTCAGTAAGCCTCTTCCAATTTTTTTTTTTTTTTTTTTTTTTGCAGGTAGAGGCTGTCATCTGCCACCAGAAAGGAATGATTTTGCTGTCTCTACTCCCAAAGGCCTCCTGCTTTTGGGCTAGCTACCCAATAGGAATTAGTACATATACTTGAACCAATCATTTAAATTTGACCAATATGGTGGATTTTGAGGGCTGCTTTTGCAAATCATGTCACAATAGAAAGTTATCTGTTATCTCATAAAGCACATCTAATTTTCTTATTTATTTACTTATTTATTTATTTACTTATTTATTTATTTATTTATTTGGAGCATGGATTTGGGTGAGATTATAAGCCAGACCTCTATCAACCTCAACTGTATTTGCTGGAAACTGAACAAAGCATTTCAGACAAGCAGCCACCTTTCCTGTATCAGAGGGTAGGACAGCTTCTGAGGTCATCATTTAATAGCAATAGTGATACTAGTGGCTCCTGCATTTAGTGCATCTAATTGCTGCTCCTTACAAGATTCACATAGAGCATTTCCTCTTCCATCCTATTTGTGGGTAGTTATACTGCCCCAAAGGGTAAAAGTCAGCAGTGATTCCTGAGACCATTTTGGTGAAAGTGCTAATGCTTAGCTTCTGGAACACTCCATGCTTTTAGCTCTAACCCTTGTAGTGCAGAGCATTTTTTGCTCTTCAGCCCATTCCCGTTACTCATGTACTGAATCCTACCTGATTTCCAGCATCATTCCCATTTTCTAGAGGCTTCATTCAACCTCTTCCCAGCCTGGCTAGAGGGATCCTGAACTTCAGGTTCATCCCCTTCCAGAGCACTTCTCATTGCCTTGAACTTTCCAAGCTGGATCGCTGCTTAGTGGTAGACTGCCTTGCCTTGGTCTTACAAGGTTTGATTCCCAACACTGCAATACGCCAACATGGTTTTCTAAAATTCATTATTTTGCTCTTCCCCCCGCTTTGGACCACTTTGTCAGTGACAAAGATATGAGGGAGTTTAACTCCTTTATTGGACTCTATTAATACTTTACACTTATACCATAGGTGATGAACATCAAATGCAAAGGTATATGCTTTCTGGCCCATTGATCTGCACAACTATTAAGCAGGCATTTTTTTTCTGCTACGTCAATAAACTGAAAATTCACAGATGTGGTAGCAGAAATAAAATAGGGAGTCTCTTCATTTCCCTAACCCCGCCTGCCTTTCGCATCCTTGGCATTGGGCTCCAGACTAGAAGTCCTCTAAAGATGTTAATGGAGAGCCTGCATTTTTCTCTTTCTCCACCAGATAATGAAGGATCAAATGCAAAAGGTTGAGGTAAAAGACTGCCCCACTGAATAATGTTCCCAGATCCTTGAGCGTCTTCCAGCTTGATCTAAATCCATGCAAATGACTTTCTCACGATGCTTCTAGGCGTTTAATCCAAACATCCTCTAGGAATTGTTACAGCAAACAATTGTGGCAGAAAAGCCTTTGCTCCCTGCCTACAGTGGCTCCGGGGAGCCTCGAAGAAACAACAGCAACAGCCATAACCAGAGTGTGTATCCCTAGTGCCATTATGATTTTTCCTGGCTTAGAATTTTTTAATTCTAAGGTTCGTTGGTGATGGTGGTGGTGGGTTTGGTTGTTCATTTGTTACGTTTTGTTTTTTAAATTTTGTTTTCAGTTTTACTTCAAATAATTCCAAAATATCAATAACTCTAAAAGACATGTAGGTCCAATGATATTCTATGGCTCAGCATATAAAGGCATTTGTCACCAAACCTGGCAATTTGAGTTCAAGCTCTAGAACCATTATGATGGAAGAAGACACATGACTCTAACAAGTTCTCCTTTGATCCACACATTCATGCTAGAGAACATGTATACTATTGCGTTCTCACATACACACACATATAGATACACACAATGAATAAATGTAAAAAATTTTTTAAATAGTAGTAAATTATACTGTACCCTGAGATCTATGATCATGGTTTTGTAAGAGACACAATCCCTAAAAACCAAACCTGTTCCAATGTCTAAACTTTAAGATTTACCATTTTTCTCCAAGAGTTATGCTACAGATTTTTTAAAAAAACGTATTATTACATGCCATTACTACATCTCTGCACTTCACATCAAGACTTATAAATCCAGTTTGAGATACACACACCACGCCCACACATGCACATGCATGCAGGCGAGCACCCTTAAGTTGTATTTAAATGAGCCAACATCAGTTGTGAACCTGTATGTTCTAGTCAGAGATGAGGATGGGAGGTGTAAAAATTTTAGTCTCAAGAATGAAGCACTTCCTCAATCTCCATATCTTCTCTCAAAATTATGTGAAGATGATTGTCCCATTGAGACTAAATCTTACCTTTTGTAGCCACAAGAACAGTTAACAGTATTCTTTTGTATTTACTGTAGAGTTCAGAGTAAGACTGAATTTACAGTAAGGAACTAATTATGTACCCCGATCACCAATAGGTATCACTCCCATTTTATAAATGAAAATGGTTTACTAGCCAATTCTTCTGAGGTGCCTGAGGTACTTTGTCTACTATGCACTTCAGGAAATCAGCAGAGCTTAGGGCATGCCTTATCTTCACAGGGCATATCAGGTTCCCAGCGTACATGCAGGGATGTAGAATGCCACCTACACTCAGATCACAATGGAAAATAATTTGCTAATGTTTAATAAGCCTCTGGTGGCTTCTGGCTTCTAATCTTTTCTACTCTTTTGCTTTGCATAACGAAAGTCTGTTTAGGGAGCTCTGTAGTACCTGGTCATATGTGTCTTGTCAACATTGTAAGTGGCCTTAGTCTCTTTTTGTGGTTGTTGTATTGTATGTAATCAGTCTGCTCATTAACCTACAACACAAAATTAATTCAGGCACACAGAATTCAGGTAAACAGGAGCTTTTCTTCTTCTCTCTTTAATTAAAAATATTTTTAAGAAGAATTTTCCACTTGAGTACCATGTTTACATAATTTTCATTCTACACTCCATTCTGCATCTCCTTTTATGTCTCCTTCAAAACCCTCTCAAATTCATGGCCTCTTTTTAATCATTGATACATAATCACATACATGTATACATATACACTATTATTGATACATCCATATATATGCATAGACATAGTATATATAAGCATAACTTGCTGAATATATTTATCATTGATCACATGTATATATGTTTATACTGATTACTTGGTTTTGGATAACTGTCAGAAGACCTGGAGTAGACTGATTCATATTCTCTCTTTCTCTCTTTCTCTCTCTTCTCTCTTCTCTCTTCTCTCTCTCTCTCTCTCTCTCTCTCTCTCTCTCTCTCTCTCTCTCTCTCTCACATCAGCCATTAGTTGCTTGGAGTTCTTAATCTAGGAGTGGACCTTATGAGACTTCCTCCATCTGTATTAACTTGCTGACTGATATTATCATTGTTATAACCACATTGAGATTTTATGGGTGTGGCTTTCCTGTCATACACAGAAGATTCTTTCTTTCAGCATACACTCTTGTCCTCTGGTACTACTTTCTACTCCCTTTTCAATGATGGATCTTGCCTGATCCTTAGGTATAGAGGTTCCATTGTAGTTGGGTACCCTATGGTTTGTTATTCTCTACAGTTAGACTAGTTGGGGCAATTTCTCATGAAAATTTCTCAAACTAACCTGAATGATAATGTGTAAGCGGATGCTGTGGTAATCCATGCCATTGGCATTGTCCTAGTCTCTTGCATGCTTCTTATATCTGCCATGGCTCCAATATGTGGCTTGGGTGAGACTGATGTTTCTATCTTTTCTAGTCTAAATGTCATGTCAGTGGCCAAAAGTCGTTACAGATTTTTTATTAGTTTGCCTGAGGCCCATCTCTTAGTTTCTGTTTTTGATCTTCTGCCCTTAATTTTATGTCTAGCATGCCCTCCTTTTCCCCAGGTAATAGGCTGAGCACTTGATTATGGATTCAACTTCAACTATATAAAGTGGTGCGATTAATCTACAATTAGATATTTCCTTACTCTGCAGATTTGTACCATGGGACAGTTATGATCAAAATTGGCAGTAAGACATTTTAAAGCAAATTAATACATTGGTCAGAGTTAACCAAAGAAACAGAACCCACAAGGAATTATAAGATTAATTAAGAACTGGCTCTAGTTGGCAATTTGGAGACTCAAAGAGCTTCAATTCCTCATTTGTTACCTGACAATATCAGGATTGTTGTCATAAAGCAGTAAAAATCAAAAATAGGACTGTGTGTTCTTCTCTGTTCCCAAGGCCTGGCACCAGGACTGCGGATAGGGTAGACTAGCCCAGAGTCTGTCAGATTGCTGGTACCACAAAGGCCAGTGCTTCTGCTAAAGGAGAAAGGCAAAAGTCAGTGTTCCAAATAAAAGGAAATACGGCCCTTTTGTTCTTTTTAAGTTTCTGGTTGTTGGATGGGGCTCTTCCAGGTCAGGCAGGGCAAGTCTCTTCATTCCACCTACTGAGGAAGATTCACCTTAAGTCACGTACTACATAAGTAAGTCCCATAAAGTTTTCACACCTCACACCAGTCACAATGGCTAAGATCCAAAATTCAGGTGACATCAGATGCTAGCAAGGATGTGGAGAAAGAGGAACACTCCTCCATTGTCAGTGGGATTGCAAGCTGGTACAATAACTCTAGAAATCAGTCTGGCAGTTCCTCAGAAAACTGGACATAGTATTACTTGAGGACCCAGTTATACTACTCCTGGGCATATGCCCAAAAGATGCTCCAACATAACAAGGACACATGCTCCATTATGTTCATAGCTTTATTTATAATAGCCAGAAGCTGGGAAAAAACCCATATGTCCTACAACAGAGGAATGGATACAGAAAATGTGGTACATTTATACAATGGAGTACTACTCAGCTATTAAAAACAATGATTTCATAAAATTCTTAGGCAAATGGATGGAACTAGAGAATATCATGCTAAGTGAGGTAACCTAATCACAAAAGAACACACATGGTATGCACTCACTGATAAGTGAATATTAGCCAAAAAGCTCAGAATACCCAAGATACAATTCACAGACCACATGCAGCTCAAGAAGAAGGAAGACCAAAGTGTGGGTGCTTCTGTCCTTCTTAGAAAGGGGAACAAAATACTCATGGGAGCAAATATGGAGACAAAGTGTAAAGCAGAGAGTGAAGGAAAGGCCATTCAGAGACTGCCCCACCTGGGGATCCATCCCTTATACAGTCACCAAACCCAGACACTATTGTGGATGCCAAGAAGTGCTTGCTGAAAGGAGTCTGATCTAGCTGTCTCCTGAGAGGCTCTGCCAAAGCCTGACAAATATAGAGGCTCGCAGCCAACCATTGGACTGAGCACAGGGTCCTGACAAATATAGAGGCTCGCAGCCAACCATTGGACTGAGCACAGGGTCCTCAATGGAGGCGTTAGAGAAAGGACTGAAAGAGCTGAAGGGATTTGCAACCCATTAGGAAGAACAACAATATCAACCAACCAGACCCCCCCCCCCCCCGAGCTCCCAGGGACTAAATCACTGACCAAGGAGTACACATGGAGGGACCCATGGCTCCAGCTACATATGTGGCAGAGGATGGCCTTGTTGGGCATCAGTGGGAGGGGAGGCCCTTGGCCCTGTGAAGGTTCGAAGCCCCAGTGTAGGGCAATTAGAGGGCTGGGAGTCGGAGTGGGTGGGTGGGGGAACATCCTCATAGAAGCAGGGGGAAGGTAGAGATGGGATAGGGTGTTTTGAGGGGGGGGGGACCGGGAAAGGGGATAACATTTGAAATGTAAATAAAGAAAATATCCAATTTAAAAAAATAGTTTTCACAAGTGTCAGGATACTCAGTGGTGAAGTCAGGTATACCCATGAAATTAACTCTAACAATACTTTTAACAGCCAGTGAAACCATAGCAATAAAATAGGGCATGAAACAGAGCTAAAGATATTAGTGGAAAATTAAACTGACAAGAATCATTTGATTTAATTTAATATACAAAATCAAAACTGGTAGGTATTTTTCCATATTCTAGTCAAATGCTCTTTTAGTGAGTTGAATTTATATTGTATTTAGTTTTCTATGTTTGTTTACGGACACTGAGTCTCAGTACATACCTCAGGCTGGTCTTGCACTCTGATCCTCCTGGATCAGCATCATGACTACTGGAATTATTCGTGTGTACATCAATTCAGGCTTCTTTTCTATGTTCTTAGAGATACTACGTAGTCACAGGAAAACCTGAGCTGAGATCAGACTTTCATCTGAATTGAATTCTTTAGTATATTTGGCAATAATGTTATACACTTATATCTATTATATAAATTATATATTTTAATATATAATACATTAATATATTATATGTTATTATGTAGTTATATAAAATATATATTTATGAAACTCAATTCTACTTCTTACACCTATGGAAACAGTCAATTCACCATTCTGTGCTTCAGTTTCTTCATTCATAAATTGAGAATTACAGTAGAGATCTGTTAACATAATGGAACAAAAGCAGATACTAGTACTCAAGAAGTCCTTTGTCACTTATGGTTGATTCTATTATTTCAGACTCTTATATAATGGCTAAAGATTTTACCACTTGATTCTCTTACCGGAGATTGGGTATGAGGGTATGTCTGCATGTAAATGTGAGCTGAGAGCAGGAGTACACGCCTATAATTCTAGAACAAGGGGAATATTCAGAAAGACCTTGTCTTTGAAAAGCAAACAATAAGCAGGTAATGGTGCCACTGGCCTGTAATCCAAGCACTTGAGAGGTAGAAGCCACAGGAGAACCAAGAGTTCAAGGTCATCCTCAGCTCTGTAACAGGTTAGAGATAACCGTGTCAAACAACAGCCACAAACTACGAAAAACAAGACAACAAAATGTGAGCTCATAAGAGTAGTGATTTAACATCACTATGACTATGACACTACTGTGCGTGTGTGTGTGTATGCATGTGAGAGAGAGAGAGAGAGAGAGAGAGAGAGAGAGAGAGAGAGAGAGAGAGAGAGTGTCTCTCCTGAGACTGTCATTGAGTGTGGAGCATGGCAGGATGATAATATGCATCTTTGTATAATTTACAGTTTTGTAGAAGAAATATTAAACCAATGTCTAAACACTAATATATATCCACAGGTTGATATAGTCTCATTAAATTCATAGTCTGGTGGAAGAAACAGTTTGGAGACGTGAATGTATTAGTGTATTAGTTACTCAGCACATGTTATGGCTACGCTGTGAATGCAGCATAAACAGAGTGGGGTTTTACCGACACGGTATGTGGCATTGAGCATGGTGTGAGACATGCATTATTATTTCTCGTAAGTAGGCTTTAATTAAAATTTTAAAAGAGTATTCACAGAATTTTTTCACTTTCTGAAGCTCCCTTGCTTATTTAATTGTTTTGTTTTGTTTTGTTTTACTATTTTCATATAGTCAAGGAGAACGCAGCCAGCAGGAAAGGGCAAGTTGAATACAATCCCAGGCGATCTTGATTATGGGGATTTAAGACAAGTGTCTTGGAATGAAAGATTTCATTTAATAAATTAAAGATACATTAAAACAAATTATAGCACCCATATTCATGCCTGTTTGAAAGGAAGTTCTAGATTGAACTATGTAAGGAAAAAAATGGTCATAATTATTTTCTGTCTTCATTTCAGGAGGTTGACTTAACAGGAAAGGAAAAATAGAATGTGGAATATTTACAAGTCAAGTAGTTGACCTTTTAACTAGAAAAGACTAACTATGAGTATAATTCACTCAGAAAGCAAATAAAATATTAAAAGTTTTTGCAAGGAAGTTGTTATGCTAAAGCTGGATAAAATCCAAACACCCTTTATGTACATAATTTGACTTTCTTAGCAACCTGATACTTCTTCAAGCAGATTTTAGATGGGAATAAAAACAGTGTGTGTGTGTGTGTGTGTGTGTGTGTGTGTGTGTGTGTGTGTGTGTGTGTGTAATTGATCTTTCTATTTAATTGCTATCATAGTGAATAGTGAATATAGTATAACCACTTGATGGATATTTCAAAATGATTTTGATCATAAAAACACTGACGGTTATGGCGTATTATTCAGTGGCATTCAGTGCACATAGACTATGAAGGAAAAAACATCCAAGAACGCTAGAGGTTTTGAACGGGCTCACCCAGTGAAGTCTTATTACTATACTATATTTGGATCACACTGTCTTCTTTTGTCCTAATCCAACCCACTCCCTTTCTCTCTTATGCTTTGAAACTATTCTGACATTGGAAAGAGCCCCAACCAATAACAAGCTCATGATACAACATCATATGTAAGTAAGGAGGTTCTTACTATAGGGGGTAGCTATCTATCTTTGGAGAACTTGTCCCAGGATTCACTAACTTGCCAAGTTTCGTTGCCTTACAATGTAAACTAAATACAAATTCCTTAGAGACCGGTGAAGACATGGAATGAGGGAGGATGCATAAACTTCTAACCTAGGCTAGCATATAATAAGCTCTCAAGAAATTTCAACCCCCAAGTGCTTAACTCTTCCAGAGCAACTGAATTGTGCTGCAGGCTTGTTTAGCAATGTGGCCAATATGGCAGTAATGAACCAGATTGCTTAGATAATTGGCATTCTCTCCTCCAAATGCAAGATTGATGGGTTCAATATAAGTCTGTGCAGTTACCCGTTCTTGTAATAGAGAGTTCTCATTAAGAAAATGGATTAATTGGCTTATTGATGTTTTACTGGGAACCAGATTTGAATAAGTGGACTCGGCAGAACCGAGAAAAGAAAATTAAACACTAATAATGGGAGAAATGTGCATGCTTAGGCTGAAATCTCAGCCACAGGCTCAAATCAAGGATCTCAGCTTGCTGCCTGTCAGTGGGAATAAACATCTATGTCTAACTGATAAAAATGCTTCTCTCTCTCTCTCTCTCTCTCTCTCTCTCTCTCTCTCTCTCTCACACACACACACACACACACACAGACACACACACACACACAGGGAAGCAGACAGAAGGACAGATAGGCAGGCAGACTTTAGATGCAATCATCTCTCCTAAATTTTCAAAGGGAATCTTGAACCTTATTTTATGAAATTTGTATCTGAATAGAACCATAATGTATTATTGCATATTATTATTTCTTCTGGGAAAAACTCAATTATAATTACTATGTTTTTCTTTCCCCATTTCCCCAGGCTATGGTAGCATTGGTTTACTCTCTGGTTTGGGTCATGTGCAGTCCACTTTAAGGCTTGGCATTTGCTATGTCATTTCCTGTCTGGAAATCTTTCCTCCACCTATAGGCATTCATGGCTTTCTCCTCTAAAGCTTTGGGTTGTACAAACGATGTTTCTCAAGGATTAGCTCCCTCAACTATCTATTTCAAAATAATGCCCACCCGAAATTTTCTTAAGTGCTATTCTATACAAGGCAGAGACTTACTTCATCCTGGCCTTCAACACTAGTTCTCATCAGCTACATCACATGAAATATTATTTCCTTGTTTTTGTTTTTCCCTTTGTGCTGAATAGTTTTTTGTCAACTTGACACAAACTAAAGTCATCTGAGAGGAAGAATCTCAATTAAGAAAATGCCTCCATAAGATTAGTTTGTAGGGAAGTCTGTAGAGCATTTTCTTAATTATTGATTGTAGTTATTTGGTGTAGGCAATCCCAGACCATTGTTGGTGGTATGACCTCTGGGCTGGAGATCCTGAGTTCTGTATGAAAGCAGACCGAGCAAGCCATGGTGAGCAAGCCAGTAAACAGCACCACTCCATGGCGTCTGTATCAGTTCCTGTCTCCAGGGTCCTGTCCTGAATGGGTCCCTGCCTTCATCACTTTTGATGATAAACTGATATATGGAACTGTGAATGAAATGGTATCTTTTCTCTCTAACAAATTGTGGTCATATTGTTTAATCACAAACATAAAAATCCCAAGACACTGGCCCATTAGGCTGAAGGTTTGGTCTCTTTTGAAAGTGTGCTTGGTACCTCATATTTACTCAATGATATTGCTTGAATCAGTCAATAAATAAAATTGACCTGTGATAAAAATTAGGAATGCTCTTGGTTTGGAGCCAAAGTAAGAGCTAATTTGTATAAAAGAATCCTAAATTTTAGTCTTTATTGGAACCGTTTATTTTTCCATTTAAACCACATTTTTTGGGACACAGTAAGTCAATCATAATATTAACTATCTCACATCCAAATGTACCACAAAAAAGGTGTTGCTGCATAAAAAGAAGATTTTCATCTTCTTTTCATCATATAGTACAGGGTCTGGGCTTTGCTATTTGATTATATTTCATTAATTTTAATATTAAGGTCTATGCTTTTAATATGAATTCAAAGCAGTAACCATGGATTAGTATTGATAGAAAAGTACATACTCAGTCTACCGTGGATCATAGTAAATACACACCTCTGTCCTTGCACATGAAAAAAGACTGACAGACAAACTCACTTAATAAAAAAAATTTAAGAAGCATACTTTCCCAATAAAATTTGAATAATTGGTAGTTGCCTACCCCTCTTTTAAAGGATAAAAAGCATTGTGCCTATTTCACGAGGTCTATTCTCTAACTCTCTGGTATTGATACTCACCGCTTTAATTTACCATTTGTGATTTCTTTGCAGACAGGGATTACATTTCCATTAAATGGCACTTCCAGACACTGTCAGTTCTACATGAGTTAATTGGTAGAAAGAAGGCAGGAAAAAAGGGGGAGAACTGCAGTTTAGGAAGTTTGTGAGAAATTAGGAATCTGAGAATTACCAAAGGGAAGTTAATGATCATTTAGCCACCACAGTCAGGAATGTAACTCTCAGTATGATGCTGGAACTGCTGGTATCTGAAGCAAATATGTCAAAGGTAATGAAGTACCTGTGTATAATGAGACACTGTTTCAACCCTGACAAATTATTTAACATCTGTACTGGACAAGAACTGCAAGAACGCGGATATTATCTCTCGCTGTTACTTCCATGAACGGATGTATATTACCTATGTTATTCAATTAATTTTAATGTAGCAAGCATTGGATTCACTACCCAGTGAGCCAATAGGCAATCAAAATCATATTGTTGCTTGTCATTTGAGCTCATGGCTGCATTCCCAGGAGCAATGACATTCAACACAATGAGGATCAGAGCTGAGCTATTATAGCGTCTGCATTTCCCATTTGCCAATGGCCACTGTGTCACTCAGCTCTTCTCTGGCAGAAGGAAAGTGGGGCGTGGCTTAAACTAGACACCAAAAGGGCTCACCCTGCTAAAAACAATAGCTTCCAAAAGGTGAGGCAAAAGGAACATTCAATTAAATATTCTGAGTTAAATCTAATTTTAAAATGGTATCAGGACCTCATTCCCAAGGCTTAGATTTCCTTTTGCTCAGGATAATGAGCACCCACATGTTGCTAGTGAAGAGTGGCAAATCTATCACAAGTCATTATTCTTCCAATAATTCTTAACAATAAATTATTTTAAAGTACTGATCATACATTTAAGGGAAATTTAGACAAATACTGAAACACTGATATTATAAGACATATATTTCTATAAAACAGTATTTTTGATATATTAAAATCTGCATTTATAGAGATAATTCATCAGGCCTATTGAAGAAATCTGAAACATGTCTGTATTAATATTACAGAATATCTGGTTTGTTGGGATTGAGGGCTGATTTCACTCGTGAAATAAATGCTACAATGAGTTTTCTGCTGGACAGTTTTGTGTCAACTTGTCACATGCTAGAATCATTTGAGAGACTGGAACCTCAGTTGAGAAAATGCTTTCATTAGACTGGGCTGCAGGCAAACTTGTAGGGCATTTTCCTTATTAGCGATCAATATGGAAATGTTCAAGCCATTGTAGGTGGAGCCACCCCTGAGCTGGTTGTCCTGCGCTCTACAAGAAAGCAGCTGAGCAAGCCAGGCTGGGAAAAGGACCAACCAGTAAGCAATGCTCCTCCCGTGGCTCCTACATCAACTCCTGCCTCCAAGTTCCTACACTGTCTGAGTTCCTGTCCTGACTTCCTTTCATGATAAGCAATGATGGAGGTAGAAATATAAGCCAAATAAACTTTTCCTTCCTCCCCAAATTTCTTTTGGACACGATGCAACAGTAACCCTAACTAAGGCGTGTTTACTTGTCTGAACTAAAACAATACTTGAGGTCTATTCAGATGTTTTTCTCACCTTTATTCTCCCCTAAAATGAACTGTGCTGTGACAGAGATGAACTTTCATTTTCCTGACCTGTGGTGTTTCTCATTCTCCACAGGAGAGCAGAGTAATGGGTAGTTAATTAGGAAAACTTAAAAAAACAGTCTATCCTACAGTTAAGGCGAGAATACACAGATGCTGCCAGTTATATTAGAAACTCTGAGTATAGGGATCATTTATGTACATAGCTATACACTGAGAAAACAGTCACTGTGCCCCTGCGAGTAGGTTTTACTGGGAATTACAGATATGTTTTTGCTTGGCTTTGGTAAACCACACCAACACTATTTCAGAGATTATTGTAACCTGCCTTACACGCTGGTATTAATAGCCATGAGACATCTTTCCTAATGGCCATTCAGATGACCTACAGCCTATGGATGGTCTCCTTAATTGGTTTCCTACAGTTAATAAAACACGTTTGGTGAAATCACTGCTACAGCTTCTCTGCCTTGAATTCAGTTATGTCTCATCTATGTTTCACTAGGCATATTAACTTGTGCAAGGATGTATGAAAAACAGTTACAGTATTTTTTCATAGCTAGCAAAGTAGACAAAAGCCAACAAACCTAGATTTTTCAAATATCTACTATTATGAAGTGATTGAGGTTCTTTGGGCTCTGCAAACAATTCTTGATACGTAGAAAATGAAAATCTTATAGTTAAATTTAAAGGTTTTTAATAGGCATACTGTCTTTCTTGTGTGTCCTTACTGTAAGAAAGTCAAGGCTCACATGCATGCTTGAAGACTAATCAGTTACAACTTTTTGGCCTGAGAAATTAAAGCTCACATGAGCTCCGCCTTCTTCCAAAAACTTTACTTCCATTCTTTTCTCACAGATGTGATGTGTTGTGTGTATTACCTTAATTATGACTTTATTGTTTCACACAAAGTAGACATGAATTCTGTTGTTTTCATTATGATACTTAAAATGTGGGGTATTTAAAATCTTATGTAGATGTATAGACATTTTTTGTTCATGTTTCAAACCATGCTTGGACATTAGCTATCACTCTGTCAAGAAGCTCAGCACGAAAGAGATGCTCTTTTGTCATTGAGCACACGCTGCTGTAGGGACAGGAGCCTTCTGCACTCACAACTTTTGAAAAATTCCTTCTTTCCTACTTTGCAGGATTACCCTATTTAATTGAATGCATATTTATTATAGACAGACATTAATCCATGTGCTTTACTATAAGATTCTATAGCTCTTTTCCTCAGAGAAATTCACCAAGTCCTATCAGAAATGGCTACATGCTTTCCTGTTAGATTGTTTCAGCTAACTATAATAAGCTAATAGGAAAAATTGTTTCCCATATGATTGTGTTAAAATGTCTCACATGGTAAAAATGCAGGAAAACAAACCCACAAAAACAAAACAAAACAAGAAAACAAGGTAGAGATCAACCAGATGGCTTGCAAGTTAAAGTGCTTGTTGTACAAGTCTGATGACTTTAGTTACATCCCAAGAGTCCACATAAATATAAAGAGAGAGAGAACTGGCTCCAAAAATTGTCTTCTGACCTCCCCACATGCTCTGTGACACCTGCCTGCCCATGCTTACACACATCATGTACTCTTATATTCAGACAATAAGAAAAAACATTAAGACAAGTAAACAATATCTAGAGTCACAGTATAAATACACTTCCTGGTTTAACAAATGCTTTTTATGCATGCAGAGATAGATTTGTTTTTGTATTTCAGCTCTTTTATTTTCCTGTTTATAATCATGTACTTTTCATATATCCTGACTTTAAATTCATAGATATGTTTGGAATATTATCAAAACATAAATATCAAAAGTACATATATCAATAGTATTCTACTTTGAAAGAACTGAGATATGTAACTGTACAAAAAGACCTCATGAAATACAAGTGCTATGAAGAGGAAAGTGGGTAAAACATGGAGAACAAGAGGCGATAACGGTCAATACAGGAGACAGGGTAGAGGGAAAGTAATACTAACAATACTTGAACAAGCTATGAGGAATTGATTTCTTCACCTAACACTATATATAATACATGAGTATATGCAAATGCATATACATAGTTTAAATGACATTATGCCACTAAGGGCTAGAAATGTAGCTCTCCTAGAGCCCCAGAATATCTAACAAAACCCCTAGCATTAGGCATGAGAAACCCCATTGTGTGTTATTCGTTAGGAGAGTCCAAGAGACTCCTAAAACAATATAGCCTATTACTGTGCTTGTTTGCCTCTGAAGGATGGCTGAAGTCAGAGTTCTAAAATTCACTGTAGTCTGTTCCTATTGAAACAGTATCTTTCTATTGATTCTTTAAAACTGTTTTCCATGGGGAGATGGCTCAGTGGATAAAGCACTTGCTACAAACGTGTGAGGACCAGGTTTGGATCCCTATCTCTAATAAGGCATCCAGGCAACTATGGTAGCTACCTGTAATCCCAGCACTCATGAAGTTGAGACAAGATCCCCAGAAAAAAACTGGCTAGCTATTGTAGCTAAAGCTAAACTCCAGGTCCAGAGATACAACCCGCCTTAGGTAATAAAGTGGAAAGCAATTGAGGAAGACACTTAATGTTAACCTCTGACCCGCACACATATACCTACACGTATGTAAACACACATACATAGTAATATACACATGCCAGAGTTTAAAAATTCTAGATACTATGACCAGTTAATTTATTGAAACATGGTTAAAGATTTTATTAAGTGTGTACAAACAAGCTGTTAAATGAGCATCAGTGGGTAAATGTCGACTGCTTCACCTGCCTGTGAGACGGCAGCTATTTCTCCCTGTGAGTCTCCAGATATATAAGCCAGAAAAAAATTACACAGGCCAAGTAGGATACGCTCCAATTTAAATACATATAATACCAATGTATACTAAATCAAATGGAATCACCTATGTGAGAGCAAAATACTACATCTGAGTGCTAAGTTTTCAATGCTCAGAATGGCAGAGTGAAGGCTCAGGAAGAGTGACTGTCACAAGCTTAAGCACAAAGCTTGACCACTGAGTGGGAAAGGCCCCTGTATTGTTCAGCAAATGATACTTTTCGCTGAAGGTTCTGCAAAGTGCCTCCGTAACCACCTTTCCACAGTTTATTCCAGTCCTTGGCAATGAAGAAAAGAGCAGGGCTGTTAGGTAGCCACCAGGTACACCAGAATCTCTCTCCCTTTCAGGCCATGTTGAAACACCTACCACCTGCATACCCATGCACCTAAACACATAGTCCACAGGCTTGGATGACTAGTAGGCAAAAGGTCCCAAGAACCTCACCACCGAAGTCCTGGTGACACTGCATGTCACATTTCCCATCTCATAAAATGTCTTAAAGAATCTTTACAATTCAGAGCTTTTTAATTTTAGCACCAAACAACATTAACAAATATTATAGCTGGAGAAAGATATTTTCTGAAAGTTATTCCTAAAATAAGTATCTGTTGCTTTTCCAGTTCTTAACCAATCTGCAACAGAGGATCTATTTTCTTTGTTTATTGGGACTTTATGTAACCGTTTATTAAAGGCTTTCAGCTGATGAGAATGACTGGGTGACAAATTATTGCGAGAATGTATTACTGATATTATTTTTGCTTTACATACAACATTTGCTGCATGCTTTATCTTAAATCTCAAAGCCCTTTCTACTTCAGTGCCGGCTTCCGGTTTTGCTTTTAATTTCTTAATCTTTATTATTTTAATTACATTTTTACAGCCTTAAAGTAACCTATAGTGTTTCTATTTGATATTTCAATAGTTAAGGCCTTCCTCAAGACTTTTGTTAATCAAGCTGTGCTTTATATCCATTTGTAGGTTTGATCACCAAGTCTTTTATTCCTTGTCCATCCACTTTTCAAAGTAATTCCCAGAGTAGACATTGACAAAAACTAAAACATGGCTATTTAAAATCTTCTGTAAGTTATAGAAATGTATGGCTTTTATTCTTAATTTTCATACACGTACACAATGAAATGTGATCACATACTGCCCTCTTCCAGTTCTACCCTTATCCCCCTAACGATTCCTAACTTCATATTTTATTTATTTGTTAGCCTACTAATTCCCATCAGCGCTCCCGTAAGTGCCTGGGCGTGGGTGTCCCTGGAGCCTGTGAAACTTATTTGGACATAGCACCAATCCTAGCGAGATTCTGGTGTTAGACAGCTGTGATTGTTAATTTTGCTTATGAAGATAACTAGATGATGTGATTATAAGAGCATTTCCTGAAAAAATTAATAGGGAGGGAAATTCGTCTTCTGGATGAGAGGTCACTATCGCATGAGCTGGGGTTCCAGTCTGAATGAGAACGAAGAAGAGAGAAAGACAGTGGGGCACAGGAATTCTTCGTTCTCTCCTTCCTATAGCCCTAAGATGTGACTGAACAGTTGTGTCATATTCCTGCCACCATAGGGCCACCTACTGCCATGGTCACCCCATCAGGGCACACTGATAACTTCAAGCTGTGAGTCAAAAATCCTAAGATGCTTCTTGTTAGATATTTCATCATAGTGACAAGGAAAGTATCAAACATTTTTATCGATACCCAAAATCTCTTTACAATGAAAATTTCTGTTCATAAACTAAGTATACATTGCCTAATTCTCATAGGAAACAAGTAATAAAATGTTAAGATGATGATTTAAGAATTTCTCTTGCTCCTCCTTCTGTGCCTCTACAGAGTTAACATCATGATAAGGATATGGCTGGCTTATGAATACCAGATAATGCCTTTTGTCTATATTATTCTGAAGTAATGATCTTCTTTTCCTCCTCACTTATTATGGCCCAATAAACTGAATATAGCTCCCTGTAATGTCTACTGATGAGAGATTAAGAAGAATTGAATAAGTCAACAAACTAGCCAAGGCAAGATTGTGTTTGTAGTGAAAAGTAGTATTCTTTTTTCAGTAAAATAAATGGTCCATTGGTGGAGTATAAGCTTCAAATGTGAACAGTGCTTGCTTTCAAATCTTTGGGGAAAATAGTTTGAGAAAATTTTGAAGATATGTCTGAATACTTCTGATGGATCAGAGTAAGACTCAATGCTATAATTACATAAATTTTTAAGAAACAATAAGATATTTTAATAATATAATGAGAATCCAAATTTTTGCTGCTCAGTTTAGATACACACCTAAAGACACAGATAAAATAATTTGTAATAAATAGCATTAATATGGGGCTTATCTTGCATAGCTTTACTAAGGACCTTTTAGATTTGCTTGTACAAAATTGATAATGAGAGAAATAATTTATACGAACTATAAATCATAAGAAACACTTTCCAAAAGTGTCACCACATCCTGCAGATATTTACGGTTTCTTAACCACACATTTGCAAGAGGAAATTTGATTGCTTGAAAATTTATTAAAGCTTAAGTTATCCATGGTCATCAAAATGCATTTACAGATCTGCCATCCGTCAGTGCAGCCACAGCCAAAGCCACAGCCACATTCTTAGTCACAGCAGGATGATCACAGATTGATATCCGTCTAATCTATAATGATAAAAATCTTCTAGAAACAGTCTGGCTAAAGGATCGCTTACAAATAGCATATAAAAATCATGCGATAGTGATCAAGCTGAATCCTATAAAGTTCGTAATACGCTAATACTGTAAAGTGAATAGTTACCTAGAGACCATGAAAGCAAACACTGAATTCATGACATACATATAGAAACAGAGACAGAGATACCAAAAGAATACAAAGAAAACAAAATCCCCACTGTGTCTTATGCCTGTCAATCTTCCTGTTGTATCCCTATACTGTCTTTCCTAAGGACAGTCACCACGATGCTCTGCAGTGGTATCTAGCAGGCACATGCAGTTCTCACAGAGCCTCTAAAGGAAAAGTTAAGTCACCAGGAAAACAGAAGAATTATAATTCTGAGAGTTGGGAATTATCTTTGAAAGTAATTGTAGCTGATGAAGATTTAACCATTGTTCGCCAGAGTCTGAAATTAGAGAATCGAGTTTAGGAGCCTTGAGGACCCAAGAGTGCCAAATGAGCATGTTACAGGTGATGTAAAGCTGATATGACTGACTGACCTGGGATGCACACCATATCCTCTGATCAGGGACCTCATACAGAGGACATGTAGTCAAATGAATGCAATTATCAGCACGCGTGACAGTCACTACCCACAATGCACCAGGATTCAGGTGAGGCATGCTTCTGATTGAAGGCTTTAGACTAGAAAATTGTGCCTCATTAACTTCATTACTAGACTATAGGCTCTATGTTTATTTTAAATGTGGGAAAATACATTCTGTTGCCACTTCAGAGTGTGGATGGCATGCACACACCTGTAATATGTCGATCCTCCTGGTAAATGGAGAACAGTGCTGCGTTGGTTTTTGTCATCTTATTCTTTGGGAACTACAATTGACCACTATATTTGTAAGTCCAATATTTGATTGAATTTCTGTGATAATCAGTTTAGGGCTAAAAGAGCCAGAATCCATTTACAATGTTTCATCTTTCTATGTTAACTGCTTACTGGCAATACAATTATATTAGTAGTGAAAATCCAAAGATAAGTTTTGATGTATTTGCTGGCATAATCACTGTCACATTAAACTTTCTCCAGTACCTTCACAAATATAAATCATTTTCTGAGGCAAAATGTACATTTTTCTTATTACAAAGCAGCGGCACTTCTAAACTTGGCTATCAGAACATAGTGTGTGAACTTTATTTGCTGCAATAATATCAATCCCTTCTAAAATCTTTCACTCGGTGCCTTCTCATTAAATTATCTGTCTAGAATGTTCTGAAGTTTCAGGTTTATATATAGAAACAATAAGGAATGGAGAGTCAACAGGGAGATTGAAGGAATCACACAAGGGAAATAAATTCCAGCAATATAAATTCACTTGCTAGTGAGCAGGTTTTTCTGAGTGATTGCCAAGTGTTTTCCTTGAACCCAGCACTTACTGACCTGTTTGCATGTACTTAACAGAATCGAGATTCTTAAACAAAGACATGAAGGTAAATAGTTTCTTTGCCTTTTTGCCATCTCTTCTCTGATATTGAATGGATTCCCTAGACGCCAGAAGGATAAATTGGATTTGAAGACAGATGTGTATGGATAAGTCAGAGTTGGATTATATAGTTCACTAATCTTATAAAATATTTTTTAAGATAATGGACAAGTCAGAACCTGTAAAGGCTAAATAAAGATAAGCTCTAAGCCCCACTGTCCTAAAGAAAGATACATTTTGAGTTGCTGGAGGCTGTTGTTCATACAACAAGTCACATGTTTTCACCTACCAAAACAAGTTTGGTGGACCCAACTGCACCATAGGAGCTTGGTCACACAGATGATAGATACATGGGCAGGGAGTACATCAGGGTGTATGCTGATCCCCAGTTGAAAGATGGTAGAAAGTACCTTAGCCTCACCAGAGTTTGCTTTTATGAGCACCCTATTGACTTAAATTTGGGGCCATTTCTCCAGGAATCCCAGGTATGGACCTGATTAGTGTCCATTTTCCAGGCCAGTACTAAATAAAGCTTGATATAATTGGATAGTTATGGAACTGGTTTTTCTCCTCAGGGTTTTCAGAGTAACAAACCAACAGAAGCTTTTATCTTGCACAATGTTTCTAGTTGTGGAAGGTCACAGTTTTTAAAATAGCAATGTATGCATGTTTATATACATGCACATATAAAGAACCAGCTGCAGACGCATGGGGAGAGGGAAAAACTTACGAGAAAGTCTTCAAAGATTTTCTTGAGTTCTTCATGACCGTGCCTTTCAGCAATATGCAGTAGGTCTGAAATATCTGTCGATTTCTTCCTAGCTGCCCGGGTTGCTCCTGAACACTGCAGCAGATGAAGAACCAGATTCTTTAAGCCAAACTTTGCTGCGCAGCGGAGAAGTGTTGGGAGCTCTGTGGTGTGAGTATCTGGAGACAGATGAAATACCAAGACTGAATATTTCCTTATATCTGCACTGCCATGAAACAGTTATACACAATCTATTCTTGAAAGTCACACTCAGAAAGCTGAGCAGAACTTTAGCAAATGCAAGAAAACAATAGTGGTTGTTGCAATGTAGACTCTCTTCCTACTTTCTTAAAATAAATACAAATAACTATCTAGCATTTATGCCCCAATCTTAACTGTGGAGCAGCCTAAAATTACTATAAGAATTTTACCCTTCACATTTCAAAAAGTGTACTGGGCCCTTTACGATATGAAACGGGTCAAAGTCTGACAAACATTTTATAAGGTAAGAGTTTTATGGGCAATCACTGTCAATATTTAAAGTTGGTACCAACTTTCAATAAAAATAATGTATTCTCTTGAAAACAAGTAAATATAAATTCCTATTTATTTGCAATGATTTGCATTATAGATTTTTTTTTTTTTTTTGCTTTAGTTAAAATAGGTCAAAGCTAATCAATACAGATATCTACCTGGTAATGTCAAAATTCTCTTACACCTTGATCAACTCATCCTTTGATACAGGAGAAAATCTACACAGCAGAAGAAATGGACACCATTGTCTAATGCCTAGTTCCTGTATTGTTGGCATGTATCCAGTGTCAAAGGAAGCAATTTGATCAGGTTTTGTACCTATGACTCCATTGTATTATGGGCATGTTCTCTATTATCACCGTCCTGGTTAGTTTTATGTCAACTTGACACAAACTATACTCATTAAAGGGGAGGGAAGCTCTACTGAGAAAATGCCTCTTTAAGATCAGGCTGTAAGCAAGCCTGTGTAACTTTTTTTTAAAAAAAATCCATGATTGATGTGGGAGTGTGCCTCCCATTGTGGGTGGGACCACGCTTGGGCTAGTGGATCTGGCTTCTACAAGAAATCGGGCTGAGCAAGCTGTGAGAAGCAAGCCAGTAAACAGCACCCCTCCATGGCCTCTGCATCAGGCCCTGCCCCTAGGGTTCCTGTCCTGTTTGAGTTCTAATCCTGACTTTCTTTGATGATGAATCGTGATAAAGAAGTATAAACCAAATAAAGTCTTTCTTCTCCAAGTTGCTTTAGTCATGATGTTTCATCACAGCAATTAACTGTCCTAACTAAGATAGTCATTTTAAGGATTCAACCCTAGATCACATAATCAGTAAATATTGTTGCTTAAAGTTGATTATGTCTCCATTTCTATCAATTTTCTTACAGAAGCATCATTTGTATTTAAAATGGAAGTGATCATGTTCAGTGAATTTGGGGAACTGTGCACAGCCTGTAACAATCATCTAAACTATATGAGAGCATTTATTATCACAGAAGTGCCCTCCTGTGTCAGTCCAGCAATCCCCAACATTGAAGGCAGTTACATCCTAAGTTTTATAGACAAGGTATTTTGTATCTCATGTAAATGAGTTATACTTTCTGCATTCTTATGTAACAAAATCTTCTGGTTTTGCCCTTTAATCATTTTCCTGGGTAGAGTATATTTTCCCAGCATATCTCAATTCCCTTTCTCTAGAGACTCCTCTATTAAAACATGTTTTTAGTGTTTCAACACATTATGTTTTTATTAATTTAATTTTTTCCTGGGCTTTTCAAGACCTATTGAATCCGATGTTGTTTCCCTTCATCAATTTAGAATCACTTTTGGTTTCAAATAGCTTTTCTGCCTTATTCTTTCTCACCTTCACTGGGAAACTGAGTACGTAGATGCTAGATTAACTCAATAAGATCAGCTAAACTTGAAGTAGAGCTAAGGCAAATGAGTACACAGAAGAGCTAGGTTTAGTCTTTCTATAGTTTTATGTAGATTCAAAGAATTTCCTTTGTTCTTTTACTTGAAATAATGTATTTTGACCTGTTTTAAAATTCGCCGATTCCTTCCTTACTCTGTTTCTATTACTAATCCTACCTAATTCTTTCTTTCTATCTATCTATCTATCTATCTATCTATCTATCTATCTATCTATCTATCTATCTATCTATCTATCTATCTATCTCTATTTATCACCTATATGTCTATCGATCATTATCTATCATCTGTCTATTATCTATCTACTTATCCATCCATCAATTCATTAAGACAGTGTCTTACTATATAGTCCTGTCTAGATTGGAACTTACCATGCAGACCAGGTTAACCTCAAACTCATGGAGAGCCCCCTGCCTCTGCTTCCCAAGTGCTGGAATTAAGGATATGTGTTACCATGCCTGACAGTCCATTTAATTTTAAGCAGTTCTTTTGAGAATTTTTCTTTACTATATTTCCATTTCATTTATGAAATTTCTCCTTTTATGCCTCCATGTCAACCCTCTCAGTAGGTTCTGTAGAATGACTGCTGTAGTTATTTAACCATCCATAACTGACAAGTTCAGCATTAGGAGCGTTTCTATGACTGCTTCTTTGGGATGCTGCTTCCTTGACTAAGGAGCTCTCCCATTCCTCCTTCCCATGCATCTTGCAAGATTACTGCGTTGCAATATTTACATGGCACTAAAGAACTCAAATAATCAGTATTTATCCTACAATAGGGCACATACATTTTAGAAAGCCAAGCCCGCTCTGGCAGTTGAGAAGAATTAATCTGTAGAGTGAGCAGAGGGTGCTGTTCTGAGCCAGGGCTTTACTCAGGCTCAGAGGATCACTGACTTCAAATATACTGATGGTCAGATCACAGCTTCATCTTCAGCAGAGAGTGAAGGATGAGCCCTGGTGAGCTACCAGCTTTTCTGTGGCCACTGCTTGATTCCTTAGGGTTTGTGATTTGCCCTGGGATTACTTCCCACCCAAATCTCTTTCAGCAGGACCTCTGCCAGGCACTCAGGCAACATGCACATCTCAAGCCATTATAGCTTGGCATTGCTTTTCCCAACATTTATATGCTCTATATTTACATTTTGGCTGCTTCTTCTTCTGATATGGCCAAAGATTTTTGTAAGATTTGTGTCTGCAACTGTCTTAGTCTATATTCTATTGTGGTGAAGAAACACCATGATCATGGCAACTTATAAAGGAAAACATTTAATTGGAACTGGCTTACAGTCTCAGAGATTTAGTCCTTTAATATCATGGTAGGCTGTTTATCAGGAGTTCTCTAGTGGAGTTTTTGGGGTCACATAAGTATATTATCATATCATCTGCAAATAGTGATATTTTGACTACTTCTTTTCCAATTTGTAACCCTTTGGTCTCGTTTTGTGGTCTAATTGCTCTAGCTAGAACTTCAAGCACTATATTGAATAGATGTATAAATATAGAGAGAGGGCAGCCTTGTCTAGTCCCTGATTTTAGTGGGATTGCTTCAAGGTTCTCTCCATTTAGTTTGATGTTGGCTACTGGTTTGCTGTATATTGCTTTTATTGTGTTTAGGTATGGGCCTTGAATTCCTGATCTTTCCAAGACTTTTATCATGAAGGGATGCTGAATTTTGTCAAATGCTTTTTCAGCATCTAATGAAATGATCATGTGGTTTTTTGTTTTTTGTTTTTTGTTTTTTTGTTTTGTTTATGTAGTGGATTACATTGTTAGATTTCTGGGTATTGAACCATCCCTGCATCCCTGGGATGACGCCTACTTGATCATGGTGAATGATCGTTTTTTTTTTTTTTCTTTTTTTTTTATTTGTTTATTTTTTTATTTACATTTCCGATGATTCCCCTTTTCTTTGGAAACCCCGTGTCCCCTCCCCCTCCCCGCCTCTGTGAGGGAATTCCTCCTCCCACCCACCCGCCCACCCATTCCCATATTCCCACCTTGACATTCCCTTTTACTGGGGCCACTAGCACCCTCAGGCCCAGAGTCCTCTCCTTTCTCCCTGGTGGCC
>CM052704.1:105963382-105994962 GCA_028551405.1 Uromys caudimaculatus
TATCTATCTATCTATCTATCTATCTATCTATCTATCTATCTATCTATCATCTATCTGTCATCTGTGTTTGCTTCTGTGTGTCTAACTGAGACTAACTGAAGTATGTGTTTTCCTTATTAAAATGGATAGTAGAGAGTTAATTTCCTATTAGCTGTTGCAAATAGCTGGTGTTTATGTTTCCTTTCCTGACTCGGACATACTCATAGATGCTTATTCCTTTTGACTCAATAAACCTGTACTTTTGGTGCTTGATTTACACAGGGAGGTCACTGCAACATCTTCAGATGGCATGGGGGACAGAACTTCCCTCTGTTCTGGCAGATGCTAAGAGAAGAGGAAGAAGATAAACTAAAAGCCAAAAATCATGAGATCTAAATATTTGCTTTATTTAAGCAAAATAAAAACTCATTTTTATATTTGAAGCTCAAATGTACTTCCATCTATATCTATGGGTGATGATTTATAGCTCTATTGCCACTAATCAAAGAATAAATCTAGTAAATTTGTACTGAGTACTAGAAATTTTGGGGGCACAGAGCTTTATCCTAAAGGGTAGCATTTGCCATAGATGAAATGGATGCTTTGAAGCCAATCATGTTAAATGAAATGAAAATCACCATTTTTGTCAAATTGGAAGATACAGTAAAATGAATACATAAAGTTGTTTCAAATATATTACATATTCAAATGGTGTGTATAATTTAGTTAACATTGTTACCTTGCTATAACATTTTCCTACAAATGTGGAAACAATTCCCCATGTCTCTCTCTTTAGCTCTGGCATGCTCTCTTACTTTCTCTCTCCCCTTTGCTGTTGTGACCCCTAATATTCTGGAAGTATCTCCCATAGTGTACACAGTCACATTGCCTTTGTTGCTGTAGTGCAGAACCAGCCTATGGTGTGTCCTGCAATCTGGAAAGGACATTTTCTTTACACAGATCATTTGACCCTGCAGGATTTGGCACCAGTCTCCTCATCTGGGAATGCCACTTTGCCTCAGGACCATGGAGGCATGGAGATCTATGGAGTTTCAGGATATTCTCTTATCCTCTTGTTGTACTGGGACATGTCGCTTCCAAGATGTTTTTAGGACCAAGTCTTGTTTCTGGGTTGATGGCTCCCTCTTCCCTTTATAATTCATTTTTACTGCTGGTCACTAGGATGTACTGAGTACAGCAAAGCCCTTTCCTGTGAAGTCTGTTGGTACAAACTGTGAAACTGAACCATGGAACTCAGGGATGATTCTGGATTTGGGAATGCCAGGGTACCCCAGGAACTGAGGTGGCCTCACGCTTGCTTGTGAGATATTACTTCACAGACTCTCTTTAGTGTCCTCAACCCAACTGACCATTGGCTACAAGTCAGCACTTGGAGTTCTCAGTATTTGTGTGAACAATGAGAAAGTGGATCTTTCAAAACAAACCTGTTTAGCTTTCAAGAAAAAAGTTGTCATAAGACCTCGTGTCACAGAAGAAATAAAAGGTTTTTTTTTGATACTTTATTTACATTTCAAATATTTCCCCCTTTCCAGGTCTCCCCTTTGGAAACCCCCTATGTACTCCCCCCTCCCCTGCCTCTATGAGGGTATTCCCCCACCCACCCACCCACTCCTGTCTTTCCTCCTAGGTATTCCCCTATACTGGGGCATCTAACATCCCCAGGCCCAAGGTCCTCTCCTCGCCCTGATGGCCAACAAGGCCCCCCCTCTGCAACATATGTGGCCCGAACCATGGGTCCCTCCATGTGTATTCTTTGGTTGTGGTCCAGTCTCCAGGAGCACCAGGGGTCAGGCCAGTTGATACTATTGTTCCCTTCATGGGGCTGCAAACTCCCTCAGCTCCTTCAGTCCATTCTCCAACTCCTCCATCTGGGACCTCATGCTCAGCCCAACGGTTGCTGTGAAGTACATCTTGGGTATTCCAAACTTTTGGGATAGTATCCACTTATCAGTGAGTACATACCATGTTTGTTCTTTTGTGACTGAGTTACCTCGCTCAGGATGATATTTTCAAGTTTCATCCATTTGCCTGCGAATTTTATGAAGTCATTGCTTTTAATAGCTGAGTAGTATTCCATTGTGTAAATGTACCACATTTTCTGTATCCATTCCTCTGATGAGGGACATGGGGGTTGTTTCCAGCTTCTGGCTATTATAAATATGGCTGCTATGAACATAGTGGAGCATGTGTCTTTATTACATGTTGGAGCATCTTCTGGGTATATGCCCAGGAGTGCTATGCTGGGTCCTCAGGTAGTAGTATGTCCATTTTTCTGAGGGTCTGCCAAACTGATTTCCAGAGTGGTTGTACCAGCTTCTAATCCCACCAGCAATGGATGAGTGTTCCTCTTTCTCCACATCCTCGCCAGCATCTGCTGTCACCTGAGTTTTTGATCTTAGCCATTCTGACTTGTGTGAGCTGGAATCTCAGGGTTTTTTTGATTTGCATTTCTCTGATGACTAAGGATGTTGAACATTTCTTTAGGTGCTTCTCAGTCCTATGAGTTTCTTCAGGTGAGAATTTTCTGTTTAGCTCTTTTCCCCATTTTTTGATAGGATTATTTGGTTCTCTGGAGTCTAACTTCCTGAGTTCTTTGTATATATTGGATATTAGCCCTCTATTGGACATAGGATGGGTAAAGATCTTTTCCCAATCTGTTGGTTGCTGTTTTGTTCTATTGACAGTGTCCTTTGCCTTACAGAAGCTTTGCAATTTCATGAGGTCCCATTTGTCGATTCTTGATCTTAGAGCTAAGCCATTGGTGTTCTGTTCAGAAACTTTTCCCCTGTTCCCATGTGTTTGAGACTTTCCCCCACTTTCTCTTCTATTAGATTCAGTGTATCTGGTTTTATGTGTAGGTTCCACAAAATAGAAACAGAAGGAACATTACCCAATTCATTCTATGAGGCTACACTGATACCAAAACCTCACAAAGACCCAACAAAGAAAGAAAACTTCAGACCAATTTCCCTTATGAATATCGATGCAAAAATACTCAATAAAATTCTCATGAACCGAATCCAAGAACACATCAAAATGATCATTCACCACGATCAAATAGGCTTCAACCCAGGGATGCAGGGATGGTTCAATACCCGGAAATCCAACAATGTAATCCAATACTTAACAAACTCAAAGAAAAAACCACATGGTCATTTCATTAGATGCTGAAAAAGCATTTGACAAAATTCAGCATCCCTTCATGATAAAAGTCTTGGAAAGATCAGGAATTCAAGGCCCATACCTAAACATAGTAAAAGCGATAAAAGTTCTTTTTATACCCACAAATTCTGGGACTTTCATACATAAGTTCAGTGTTGTTTCTTGGCTATTTTCAGCAGATACTGATACAATAGTGCAAGTCAAAGCTCTGGGAAGCAGAGTCAGTCTCACTACCATTATTGAAAGCTCTTATTGAGGTAGAAACAGAAAAGAAAGGTGTTCTGGATTTTGGTAACTCTACCTATGGTGGCTGGAAGCTCTCCCTCTTGAGTAAATAAATACAACATATGTGTCTGTGCCAGACTGATTATTAATGCTATTGTTAGTGGGAATTTTCTTCAAGCAACACAATCTGGCCAAAGACTAACTTCTGAAAAGAAAATATTGGACAAAGAGAAAAAGTTGTGTAGCCAATGGTGTCTACACATCAAGGAAAGTGACTGAGTCAGCTACTACTACTCAGAGGACAAATCAGATGGCTTGAACAGTCTCATCTGAAGACCTATCAAGTTACTCCCATGAGTCCTAGAAGTGCCAAATGCTTTCCTGACACTCAGTTGTGATGGAACCCTTTAAAGCCAGAAGCCTCTACAACTCAAGACGCAGCAAATGAAATATTGGGACAAGAATCAAATAAGTTACAATGAGCTTTAGATTCACTAACAGACTGTGGTAAAGTGCATGGCTTAAATCAAAATGCAGCTTCTATTTCAAATTCCAATTACCTTTCAGTGACAGGAGTCATATCACTTGAAGTATATGAGTTGTCTTGTAATTGAGAATCCTGTTAAAACATTTTCTGTACTTTCTTCTGAAGATTTGGAATAATTATGTCTGCCAGCAAAGTTGTTCCTGAGAGCAGTTGTGCCTGAGAGCAAGGCTGCAAGGGACCTTCTAAGACAAAGGAGGTCACTGGAGAAGTGTAATGAGAATTTTGGTGTCTTAAAAAACACAGTTCTGTTATGTAAACATGTGTTTGTTTTAATCCCAGTATAGGATATGGGGATAATTCATACTGTCCACAATGGCAGACTATTTGCCTCCTGGGTTCCCTGTCAGGGGTGTGGTTCTGCCAGAAGAAGATAGCTTAATTTTAGGGACTCTAGAGAGAGTATAAAAAGAGCCCCAACAGAGGAGGTCCAATTGTTCCTACTGGTTCCTGTTGCTGCTGGTTTGTCAAGTAGTTGAGAGAAAAGAGACAAGAAGAAATTGGAGATGTCCTAATGAGACAAAGATTGGACTTGCCCCAAGGAACTCAATGACTCTAATCAGCAGGAAGTAGTCTAAAAGGAACTCAAGATCCTCTTTCCCCACTAACCTTCTTTCTCTCCTCCCTGGGGTGTTGGAAGGTATTAGGATGCAGTAAGGGTTGGAGGACTTGGAGGAGCAGGGGTAGATGTATAAGAACCCAACAAAGTAGTAAAAAAAGAGTAAATTAAAAACATGCCTACTAAGAAACCTGACGCCTCAGAGCAGCAAAAGTCAACATGTTGATATGATGCTCTGCCTCCTGGAGAACAAGATTGAAGTGGCTTAGACCATGTTGGAGACAAGATAAATGTTGAAATGGATTGTTTCCCTGTTGAAAGGATGAATTCGCCTCCTCCTGCTGATGGAGTGGCAGGTGATACTAATACCAACTGTACTGGCTGGTCACTTGTGTCAACTTGACACAAGCTGGAGTTATCACAGAGAAAGGAGCTTCAGTTGAGGAAATGCTTCCATGAGATCCAACTGTAAGGCATTTTCTCAAATAGTGATCAAGGGGAGAGGGCACCTTGTGAGTGGTACCATCTATGGGCTGGTACTCTTGGGGTCTATAAGAAAGCAGGCTGAGCAAGCCAGGAGAAGCAAGCCAGTAAGCAGTATTCCTCCATGGCCTCTGCATCAGTTCCTGTTCCTTGACCTGCTTGAGTTCCAGTCCTGACCTCCTTTGGTGATGAACAGCAGCATGGAAGTGTAAGCTGAATAAACCCTTTCCTCCACAACTTGATTCTTGGTCATGATGTTTTGTGCAGGAATAGAAACTCTGACTAAGACACCAACCAAAACACCAACTTTCAGGCATGGAAGGCATGGTCATTCTAAAGCCACCTCTCAGGATGGACTGATGAGTAACCCAGAGAAAAATAGCTGCTCACAGAGTAACTCCTCCAAGAAGAAGTCCAAGTGTCCCAGTAAGTACCATTATGTAAAAGTCTCACTCCTGAAGCTACCTTCCTGAGCCATCACGACTAAGGAGGAGACCTGATGACAAGATCATGCTAGACACTTCTGTGGTGGTAGCCTCCTTGTCTTCTCTCCTCTAGGGCCCCAAAGAACATCAGGAAGGCTTCCAATTTAAAAATAATTCCAA
Organism: Uromys caudimaculatus; assembly: GCA_028551405.1. Classification (NCBI taxonomy): domain Eukaryota; kingdom Metazoa; phylum Chordata; class Mammalia; order Rodentia; family Muridae; genus Uromys; species Uromys caudimaculatus. The sequence continues at coordinate 105,968,961 of CM052704.1, forward strand.
ACATTTTCTTCACATCACTAATTCTCCAATACACCATTAAACTATTGAAAAATTTTAAATATGCACTAGTATTGGTCTGTTCATATTATATAACACAATGTTATAATGTTCAGTGGTCATCAAGACACTTTAGTGGTGATACTGTAAAACCTCTGCAGATTATTTAAACTATTAACTATGAAACAAGTCAAAGAAAAAAAATGCACATGTATACTTGCTGCGTGGCAGAGCCATTCCTTTAGCAGAAGCCTTCCCAGTACTTGTGGCTTGGGCAGCTGGGCTCATGACCTGAGGGATGGAGGAATTCTGAGCTATAGAAAGAAGAGCCATTTCTGAGCTTTGTAGCCAACACTACTTGCAATAGTGAGGTTTTAGAAATGCCGTTCTTTCATCAAAATTTGGCTTGGGAAATCAATGTTTCTATATTTGCCAGGAAGAGACCCAGCATTGACAACAGTTCATCTTCAAGGAAAAGCACCACAGAGAAAGTCTCCATTTGTTACATGCTCATGAAACCAAGAACAGAAGAGAAGCAAGCTAACACTACAATACCCATTCAGGGTCAGAGTCTTTTGGATGCACTTTCTCTTCTGAACAGGTATCTGACTCAGCTCTTGATTTTCACTTAAAATCAAGAATAAATAATCAAGAACGCAAGATTGTCATGCCTGCTGCTAGAAAGCATCTCAAAGACAAGATTCAGTGACTTCAGCCATATTGGCTTGTTAGAAAATGAGAAACTTTTAACACTGACAGACTTGGATGCATCCTCTGAAGATGATGTTAATCATGAAGAATTTAGAATGATCAGTTAGAAGCATATTTTGAACAACTGGCCATTCCAGGGACGATATATGAAGCAGGAAGACAGGAATAACCAGAAAAATGCTTTTAAATTACCTGCAAATGGAAACAGTATCTTAAGGTGTTAGATTAAAGCAGAAACATAATACAAGCCAACAAGAGAAATAAATCGTCTCTGTCCACCCCACCGTCCTCATCCCTCCCATTTCAAGTTCCCCATTGCCCTTGAGAATCACGAAATTTGACTTTCGCATTTGGCCTCAGAATTTAGGTTCCTGCCCTGTTGTTTTCCTTTTCTCCCTTTTTCTAAAACAAACAAACAAAGAAACAAAGAAACAATTTTCAGAGGTTCTTAAGGCAAGAGTGAACTTCTGTGGATTTTTCTGGTCCCACTTTTGGGTTCTTTATGACTGTAACAGGACTGCTTTTCAGCATTACTGTATTGTCTCTGGCCACATGTGGCAAGATCATTATTAACTCAAGCTTTATGCCAGCCACTCTCAGTTCATCAAACTCTAGGCAGGAAAATGATATGTGCACTGGGGTGATGGAGAGATGAGCATTGAAGCGAGGACTCTGCTGATGACAGCCACAGGCTATAGCTTGTCCTTGTAAGCCAGAGGCTAGCAGGTTGCACTACAGACAACAGTGTCACAGAACTTACACTCCAAAAGGCCACCTGGAAATGTTTGCAACAAGATAAAGTGTCTGAATATGATGAAAAAGAACACCAAATTTTTAGCTTTCTTCTCAAAGAGATTAGAGATCAGATTTTTGATATATTTAAGCATATCTGAACCAATTTTTTAATAACTAATGTTCTGGGAGGGAGAAGAAAGCAATCACAGGAGGAGGGAGGGAGGGACCTGGGTGGGAAAGGGGACAGGGAGGGGAAGAGGGGAACATGATCAGGTACTGGGTAGGGGGAACGGGACTGAAGCCCTGAGGGCCAGCAGAAAGAATAGACCCTCCAGAATGTATCAGAGACCTGAGAAGTGGGAGACTCTCAGGACTCAAAGGGAGGGACCTTAGATGAAATGCCCTACAGTGGGGAGAGGGAATTTGTTGAGCCCACCTCCAGCAGAAAGACAGGGCATCAAGTGGAGGGATGAGGTTGCCATCCCATAGTTAAAACTCCGACCCAGAATTGTTCCTGTCTGAAAGAACTGCAGGGACAAAAATGGAGAAGAGCCTAAGGGAAAGGAGGTCCAGTGACAGGCCCTAATTGGGATCCATCTCAAGGGGAGGTTCCAAGGCCTGACACTATTACTGAGGCTATGGTGTGCTCATAAAAAGAGGACTACCATGACTGCCCTTCGAAAGACCCAACAAGTAGGTGAAAGAGTCAGATGCAGATATTTGCACCCAACCAATGGACAGAAGCTGCTCACTCCTGTTGTTGAATTAGGAAAAAGCTGAAAGAAGCTGAGGAAGAGGGCAACCCTATGGGAGGACCAGCAGTCTCAATTAACCTGGATGCCCCAAGATCTCTCAGACACTGCACCACCAACCAGGCAGCATACACCAGCTGATATGAGGCCCCCAAGACATATAGAGCAGAGGACGGCCGGTAATGGGTTCAGTCAAGAGAAGATGCACCTAACCCTCAAGAGACTGAAGGCCCCAGGAAGTTTAGAGATCTGGTGGGGTGGTGGTGGTTGGGGGATGGGGACATCCTCGTGGAGACAGAATGAGGAGGTATGGGATGTGGAACAGTCAGGAGGGGGATAAAATCTGTACTGTAAAAAAGATTAAATAAAATTTTTAAAAAATTACAAAAATAACTAATGTTCTTTGAAGAATTGGGGAAAAGGGGATCCTGATCAAGTGGGGGGGGGGAATACAGGAGAGAAGCCCGGACAGTCAACAGAATGAATGGAAATATACAACTCTGGGGGGTATAAGGTGGGAAGGGACCCTCTAGAAAGTACCAGAGACCTGGGAGGTGAGAGGCTCTCAGGACTCAAAGAGAAGTATCTTAGATAAAATGCCCTATAGTGGGAAGAGGGAACTAGTGAGTCCACCTCCAGTAGAAAGACAGGGCACCAAGTGGAGGGATGGGGTTGCCATCCCACAGTCAAAAACTCTGACCCAGAATTGTTCCTGTCTAAAAAAACTTCAGGGACAAAAATAGAGAAGAGACTGAGGGAAAAGTGGTCCAGTGACAGGCCCAACTTGGGATCCATCTCAAGGGAAAGCTTCAAGGCCTGACACTCTTATTGATGCTATGTTGTGCTTACAGACAGGAGCCTAGCATGGCTGTCTTCTGAGAGGTCCAACAAGCAACTGACTGAGACAGAAGCAGATACTTACACCCAACCATTGGACTGAAGTCAAGGATCCCTGTGGTTGAATTAAGGAAAGACTTGAAGAAGATGAGGAGGACGGAGACCACATAGGAAGACAGCAGTATTAACTAACCTGGACCCCTGAGATCTCTCAGACACAAGCCACAAACCAGGCAGCATACACTCGCTGGTCTGAGGCCCCCAACACATGTACAGCAGAGGACTGCTTGGTCTGGCCTCTGTGAGAGAAGATGCACCAAACCCTTGAGAGACTTGAAGCCCCAGGGAGTTGCGAGGCCTGGCAAGTGGGGGGTGGGGGATACACTGTCTTGAAGACAGAGGTGAAGAAGAATGGGATGAGGAACTGTGGGAGGGCAGACTGGGAGGTGGGCAATAACTGGACTCTAAAAAAAAAAGTAATATAAATAAATAAATAAATACTTAAAATAATCCCCCCCCCCAAAAAAAATAAAAGAGCTTTTTGAAAGTGACTTGACACCTGGCATCCCAATGTCAGTTCTGTAAGGTAGAGATTAAATGATAGCACAGGAGCCCTGTGAGGAATAAAGTTAACATATGTAAGGCATTCCATCTCCCGTTTGGCACAGTTAAACACAAGTCACAGGATCTAGCTGTGAATAGGAATAGCATTTATTCTTGTGGTTTTGTTTTCTCTTCCTCTTTTCTTTCTCTTCTGAGAGGGAGAGAGAAGGTTGTCACTTATTGGGCTTAACTGAGCTTGCTTGCATTTCTTGATGGGTCTATCAGTCTGGGCAAAATAATGTAGTTTCTCTTTTCCCCTAAACTAACTGCTACCTCGACAATCAGCTAAATTATATTTCCTCCTGTCCATGACACAGAATACCCTGTACTAAGCAGGCTTTAGCAGGACTATGAAGAACATAAGGGGATGAAGGAATTGTGAACTGCTGGAAGTCCAAGCAGCTGAGAGCTACAGAATGGTTGCAGCAATTGCGCTGGCCCCGCCTTCCCACCACCACAGCTGCATCCAGACTTTCTGATGATAGACAAACCAAGTGTCCATACATAAATCAGAACTAAAGCAGCAGATGCTGAAAGTGCTCCTGACTCCTTCTAGTGCTGTTCTTTGCTAGTCTCGGCTTTAGTATTTTGTATACCAGTAAAAACTTCTCAGTATACTCCCTTACATAGATTTTCCAGTCCACAGTGATCTATCCACATACTAGCAAGTCACAAATGAATCCAGGACGCTCCCAAGATTTTTTGAATGTTTCTTGTTCTCCTCCAAGTGAGAACTGTTTCTGTTTGGAATGTTCTTGTCCAGGAGAAAAATCATTTATAGGTCAATAAAAGAACATTTCAAAGTAAGAGAAGGCTGAAGCAGATTTAACCTCATCTATACATCTACCTTGTGGTTACCCAGCCACAGCTTTGTCTACTGAGGGTAAAGCGTAAAAATGAATGACAAATGAGGAAGCGTGCTGTCTAGACAATGATAAAATAACTAAGATTGGCTTGAAATAGTATTTTACTTATTATAAAAGAAGAGTCAGGGAACTGAACCTAGAATTTCCTAAAATACCCCTTTCAAAGAAGACTGCATAGGAAAATAATAGTCATGCTAATATAGCTCTTGATTTTTTTTTCATGTTTCTTTTCTATTTGTTTTTTTTTTTTACTCCAGATTTTATTCCCCTCCTTGCCCACCCTCTGACTGTTCCACATCCCATACCTCCTCCCCGTCCCCCTCTCCCGATGAGGATGTTCTCACCCCACCCCCACTCCACCAGACCTCTAACCTCCCTGAGGCCTCCAGTCTCTTGAGGGTTAGGTGCATCTTCTCTGACTGAACCCAGACCTGGCAGTCCTCTGCTGTATATGTGTTGGGGGCCTCATATCAGCTGGTGTATGCTGCTTGGTTGGTGATCCAGTGTCTGAGAGATCTCAGTTGTCCAGGTTAATTGAGGCTGCTAGTTCTCCTACAGGGTCGCCCTTCTCCTCAGCTTCTTCCAGCTTTTCTCTAATTCAACCACAGGAGTTAGCAGCTTCTATTCATTGGTTGGGTGCAAATATCTGCATCTGACTCTTTCAGCTGCTTGTTGGGGTTTTCAAAGGGCAGTCATGGTAGGCCCCTTTTTGTGAGCACACCATAGCCTCAGTAATAGTGCCAGGCCTTGGGGCCTCCCCTTGAGCTGGATCCCACTTTGGGCCTGTCACTGGACCTCCTTTCCCTCAGGTTCTTCTCTATTTCCATCACTGCAGTTCTTTCAGACAGGAACAATTATGGGTCAGAGTTTTTGACAGTGGGATGGCAACCCCATTCCTCACCTGGAGCTCTTGCTTTTAAATAAACACAGATGTCTATGGGTCATCCCATGACTTGTTATATAGGAATGCCAGTGTCGAACACATTTTCAGTTCCCCGTGGGTACATTCTCCTCACAATGCCCTGGCCTATATTTATTTAAGCTAAAATATAAAGAAACAAACAGTACATCTTTAATAATGAAACATTTCACCGATGAGTTGGAAACCTGTTCTGGGAAACATACTCAGGGTTATACCTGCTTTGCTGTTTGCCTAATGTTCAAAAATGTTTAGTGTCTTACTCAAAACCAGTGTTTCCCCCTTGGTATTCTTAGTAAGGTTTTGAGTAAGATACAAGGGCATCTCAAACTTATTCATCAGTTCCATATGAACATGATGAGACACAGGTGTGGGGTCTTTAAGAGAAGGTATTTTGAAGATAGCTTTGAAATAGAACTTACACCATGTCCCAAGGACTTTTAGGAGAAAAGGGTTTGGTTTAACTTACGGTTTAGTCCACAATTAAGGGGAGCCAAGGTAGAAACTCAAGGCATGAACCGAAGCAGAGACCATAGGGAAATGCTTCTTGTAGGCTTGCTTCTTGGGACACACAGCTTAGCTTTTTATATAAGCTAGGACCACCTGCCCAGGTGGCATTACCCACATGAATCATGAATCAAGCAAAGGCCCCATAGACTGTCTACAGGCTGATCTGATGGAGGCAGATTCTTAACTGAGGTTCCTTCTTTCCAGGTGATTCTACTTTATGTCAAGTGGATAAAAACTCAGTGGCACCTGAACTGAATCACATTCACAACTATCTTGGTATTTTATTGTGTTTATTGTATTACATTCTTTTGTATTTCAAATGGGAATTCTTGTATCATAAGTTTTATAGTATCTAATTTTCTAAGTCTACTCAGCAATAAACATAGATGAATTATGTAATCAATTGTCTTCTTTTTTCAGCTTTTGAAAAAAGTTTTTAACTAAATATTTTAATTAAATAATTTTCATCAAATTCTAGTAATGATTCACAACTTGCATTAACCATCATTTTTCTAACTATTTCAAAGACAGACTAACAAATTTTCTTTGTCAAGATTGAGGATGAGGATAGATTGTTTTATTGGTCTGTTTTTAAATAATTTAAAACAGGTAACTGTGTCTGTCCTTGGAGATCACCTGGGAGTGTAACCACTGACGATGCCCTGTGTTCTCATTAATTTGCATTGATCATGGCTTAGGCCTGTTGCATAACAAAAGTTATGTAGGTGATTAAAGCCTTTGATATTCAAGTGAAGTGCGAGGGTTATTAGCACCATCTTTATCTGTGTTTATTAGAAAGATATGTAAGACTGCCTGACTGCATCAGAGCCACACATTCAAAGGTTGTGATTCAACCCATCTAATATTCAGCATCTAAGGACATAAAGCACCCTTTCTCACTAATCAAGTTGCCTTTATTTATGAGTGAAATGCCCTCAATACCAGAAAGAAGAAAGGTTTAGGTTGACCATAGTTTTAAAGAGGCAGGGAAGGACTGTGATTCTCCACTCCAACTGAAGCAGACGTAGCACTTAACCTAAACCCCCTGGGCCTGATGTGCGGTCTCAACCACCTCTCAACAGCAGTTCGACAACTAAGGCTTTAGCCAGGGAGACCTGAAGAACATTCCAGATTCAAACTGGAACACACATGAACTCAAGAATTCTCATTCCTTTAAAGTTATTCAGAATTCTCCTATGAAATGAAAGCCCCAAGTCATTCCATCTTCTCCAACTCTACAACTTCAATTTTATAAATCTATAAAAAGATAACACTGAAAGAGTCTAGGAAAGCTGTATCCCAGCTCCACCTTCACACCTGTGCACACTGTCACTCATCCAGAATTCTGTGTTCCTTTCTCTGCCATCATTGGGATTCAGCATTTGTTGCCTAAAGTCCTATCTCTGAAGCAGACAATGAAAATGAATGTACATTATTTTCTGATAACTCCATTGGCCAAATGTATGTCACATTGTTTAGATTATCACCTGCATATTGTCTTGTTTTATTATAAGTATCTTGAATAAAAAAGTCATACTATATTCCTTTTGTGTCCTAATTTGTTACCTTATTTTGTAAGTGAATTACATAATTAATCTTTTTCTCTACTCTTACTTTTTAAAAGACAGCATGTCTCTGGTGCTTCCTTGTAATAGACTCCAACATTATTCAGCCATTCACGTATTTAGCTGCTTCACAATCAGCTGGGCTTCGGGATTCTTCTTGCTGCAGCCTTGAAGTCTGAATGGCTCATACTAAATGCCTTACTTAACCTTTACACGTTAATATGCAAATAGTAGACTTCTCCTATTGCTTGGCCCTGTGCCTGTCTCAGGCACCATTGCATCTCTCTTGGTGTTTACAGATGCTGGATAGCAAGTGAATTAGAAACATTTTTTTCATTAAACTATGCAAGAACAAAAGTATTTCTAAAATAGACCATGAAGTCACAGTAACATTTGGCTAGTGTCTTAGTCAGGGTTTCTATTCCTGTACAAACATCATGACCAAGAAGCAAGTTGGGGAGGAAAGGGTTTATTGAGCTTACACTTCCATGCTGCTGTTCATCACCAAAGGAAGTCAGGACTGGAACTCAAGCAGGTCAGGAAGCAGGAGCTGATGCAGAGGCCATGGAGGGATGTCACTTACTAGCTTACTTCTCCTGGCTTGCTCAGTCTGCTTTCTTATAGGACCCAAGACTACCAGCCCACAGATGGTACCACCCACAAGGGGCCCTCCCCCCTTGATCACTAATTGAGAAAATGCCTTACCGCTGGATCTCATGGAGGCATTTTCTCAACTGAAACTCCTTTCTCTGTGATAACTCCAGCTTGTGTCAAGTTGACACACAAAACTAAACAGTACAGCTATATAACTTTAATTGGTAGCTCTTATACATTTTCTTGGTATTTTTATATTTTTATCACATAAATAATAACTAATAATTATAGAAAATATCCATTCAGAAGCCAATGTGATAGCTCAGAAACTAGTGTCACTTGTACATGGAGCCACACCTCAAAATCTTAGTGCTTTCCCTGAGATCCAGCAGGGAGAAGAAAATTGACACCTACAAGTTGTCTTCTGATTCCCACACATCATACCCACACACATGCACAAATTAGAAGATTTAGAATTTTTTTTAAACAAGGAAACCCACATTTTATGAAATAAAAAAACCCACAATTACTTAAATTTAACAATTCAAGCACTTCTACAAGCATCAGATAAAACCATCAATTTACATACTACTATGTAAGTCTATTATTCAATATCAAAATAATCAAGCCAGCAAGGTGATCATGATAAAATTAATTTCTGATGGTCACATTAATATGTGTGTCAAAATTTATATATCCCACGATCTTGAAATATTAAGTTATTTCAATTTTAGGCAATTTTAAACAATGATGTGATAAATAAAATTTATCACATATGTCCTTATTCAAACATATCCTTAGAATAAAAATCAGGAGGCAAGATCACTAGTTTTAGAAACTACACACAGTTGTCCAGCATGTGATAAGTACATGAAACCACAAATGTTTGAACTATTGTGGTTGACACATAGATTATCAGATAAAGTGCTTCCTGGGAAAACCTCCTGACTTGAGTTTAATCCCCTATGAAAAGGTGGATGGAGAGAACTGACTGCTCAAAGTGGTCTTCTGCATCCTGCATGTGTGTTCATGTTTACATTCACATATATACATCCCACATGCATGCATGGGCATGAGCGTGTATACACAACTGTATCCTAATAAGAGATATTTAAATTTTGTTCAACTTTAGCATGTCTTCAAGAGTAAGGAGTTACATAAAACTATAAGCTGCTTCTTGCCTATATCATTTCTTAAGTGGCTTCAGAGATTAGAATATAGTAAAATGGATGACACCACTGAAAAATACTCACGTTCTTTTTGAGGGTAAGTTTCAGTTTGGAGATGTTTAAACTCATAACATGGTATCTCATGCTTGAATATAGATGCAAGAACGTTATCAAGCTCTTCAACACTTTTCTGTTTTCAAATGAAAAGGAAATTTAAAATTGGTCAATAGGACGCCCATATTCCAGTGAATGGCCCTGCACTAAGGCACATAGAGGCAGTACTAACTAGACTTAATGTGTTATAAACAAGAAAGGCATGAAGTTAGAGTGGGGCATATTGGGGAGGACATGAGACTTAGAGATGGGAATGGGGGTATATGTGATCATATTCCACCATACACATGCACAAGAACAGGAAAAGAAGACAAAGGAAAAATTGGCATCTCCCCCAAATTTGAGAGTTAGGGAGTTGGTAGCATGATGACTCCAAGTCATGCTTCCATTTTCTCAGATTTATAGCCATAGATTAGTGAAGCACCCAGCCTCCATGAGTGATGCCTCTTAGTGCTGTGGGGGACAGTTGGTACAGAAAATCCTAACTGGCCAAAAGATTGAGAAAAGGGGGTGCTGGAATGCTGGGCCCTAAGCGAGGCAGGTATATGCGCAGTCCAAGGCTCAGGAAACATCACAGAGTAAGGGCCAGAAGCCTCAAAGATGTGCAGCCAAAGATGCTTTCTCGATATGACATAGCCGCTGCACCCAGGAAACCACTGTAGCTGAGGGGATCTGCACAAGACCGATCAAGTCAATATTTCATCATGAATGGGAAGAGGTCCATGGGATCCCACTTCTCCATTATAGAGTACTGGCACTTAACAGTTGTTGCAGGGTGGATTATCATTTCTTCAGCTCATGTAAACACAGAAAGTGGGAGGCAAGTGGGTAATGGTTGACTTACGGAGTTGATGGGCAATATTGCCCACACTGTTTCACTTGTATTCAGGAAAGCAAGAACTCTAGGGCTATCTTCATATATTTCATGTCTAAAACTCTCACACAACTACATTTAGTAATAAGTTAGGTTAGAACCTATCTTGTGAAACGAGGCATCCCCAGCCTTCATCAAAGGAACTTCTCCTTGCAGTTGATGGTAATTAACATGGAGACTCTCAACTGGTCAATGTTACAGAGAATAATAGACTGGGAACTTCTCAGTCCTAAATGGGACATGCACATTACATCCTGTGCTAGCCAGTTTTGTGTTAGCTTGACACAGATAGGAGGGAATCACAACATGAGGAACTGTATTAAAGGGTCACAGCTTTAGGAAGGTTGAGAATCACTACTTAAACAGTTAGGCAATCTCTCTGTCTATTTGTCTCTCTGTCTTTCTGTGTCTCTCTGTCTCTCTCTCTGTCTCTGTCTCTGTCTCTCTATCTCTCCCTCCCTCTTTCTCTCTCTCTCTCTCTCTCTCTCTCTCTCTCTCTCTCTCTCTCTGTGTGTGTGTGTCTACCTCCAAGAAGTTATTAAGTTAATTTAAAAAGCATTATTTAAATGCACAGGTCTTCAGTAAAAGCAATATATTCTTCTTATTCAACTTAATTTTTTTAACTTTTGAATGAGTCATTTCTTAGCATTGTAACTTAGCATGAATACTGAAATAATCATTAAAGTTCAAGGCAACTTAAGCCTTATTTCAAATTTTGTATGTGTTGCTGGTTAGCTATGTGTAGAATCCTCCCTTAACTGACTAGTAAATAATAAGACAGGAAAAAAATGTTTTGAAATCTAATTTCTCCAGCTCTGATTTGTGAGTCTAAGAAATATATTACTGATACATCATATGTTAACACTAGTGAGTATGTGTGTGAAATATCCAGTAACTTTTATTTGTTTTTCTCCACACTTTGATGGAGTTCTTTGACATCAATGAAATGGAATCACCCCCGCCTACACAGAAGTCTCCAAAGCACTCTATGGAAAGAGCTTCTCATGGCAGATTTTCACTGCTCAAACAAATACATCAATCTGTTTTCACATAAAAAAATTTAACATGAAAACACATAGCTTTAAAGGTATTTGGAATGTAAATTTTGCTACTATAATACAAAGATGCACATGGTCAAAGGCTTAAACAACTCAGAGGCCTGTGCCTTTCAAACACAGAAACCAGCAATTCTAGCCCAGGGTTAATGTAGCCGCTCCCTGTGACTGAGGATCCAGACTTATGCTAGGAGGATGAACTGCTTTCCATTGTCTTTCAGTTGATGATGGCTTGTCTATTGCTTTTATGTCGGCCTTTCAGGTAATCAATAGAGCAGACAGTACCAGGAAGGCATGGCTAGCTGATATGAATGTTTCTAAATTTGCACCTTGCTGTCATGGACATACCATGCCATTGAGTTTTACTTAGACATATCACAATTTGCTGGCTGCAGAGAAGAAAATGTAGTATTTGTCTGCTTGGCTAGGAATGTTGGATCAAAATATAATTAATGACAGTCATGAGAAAAACGGCTAGAATCTAAAGACCATTTTATCATAATCATAAACTAAAGCCTAAAGACAATGACATCTCCTCCTTATCTTTTACCAATAATTTGTAACAACTTATTGCTAAGTATGTAGCAAAATAAGTCAAGACCTTAAACAATTATAACATTAATGTATTCAAGGAAGTATCTTTTGAAAATGCCTTATACAAGGATGGCACAGTTTCTTCCTAGAGGCGTTTTGGCATTTTTCTTTTGGCTTGTTTGGAGAGCCATTTCCCAGTCATTTAACAGCACTGGTCTTATTACTCCTGGTCCTGTAGTCATTATCTTTGACCATATTCCTTCAATGGCCTTTCACTGTCTGCTTCCATCAGAAGCATTAATATTTCAGCTATGCTCCACTAACTCTCCAGAATCTGTGTCTGTGTTATAATGGCTGCTAGAACACAGAGCTCTAATTATTTGGTGATTTGAGACCGAGAGAGCAGCTTAATGTGAACTGTTCACTGACCCTTTCATTCATTTGCCCAACAAAGTGAATATCAAGCGATCACATGCCTAGCAATATCTGTGGTTCTGAAGATGAAATGGAAACATGAATAGGCAATTCAGTGCTTTGAAGCCTTGAATATAATGACAGACATTAATTTGAGAAATAGTGTACATCTAGGTGTACATCGAGTTAGATGTCATCAGTATTATGAAGAGATACGTTAGGAGACCATGGGAGAATGCCACTGAACAAAATAGATTGAAATTAAAATTTTGTGGGTGAGTTATAATGAACTAAGTGAGGATAGTGAAGGAGAAGAGAATATGTCCTTAAAAGAGATGTGCAAAGGCCCTGTGGCAGACTACAGAACCGGGCTAAAGGGCCTCTCACTGAATCTGGAGTTAATTTGGCAAACTCCACCCTTTCTTTCATCCGTAGATGGTAGAAGAGTTCAATCTGGATGTGGAATAGTTACTAGCAGAGAAGGGGAAGTGTGAAGGTGGCAGCCATAGGAGGCTGAGTAGTGGGTACATAAAAGCACACACTGCAGAGGCAAGTTCTAATATCTAGAGCACAGTGCAGTGACCACAGCTGAGCATAACCTACACCATACTGTGTAAAGGTCACGAGGAGAGGAGCCAATGTGCATGGATGAAAAATGATCTGGAGGAGAGAATGCTCATCTCCTGCTTCTTAACAGCACGCACTGGACACATTGGAATACCACATTATGCCAGTCAATGAGTATAATTATTAAATTTTAATTTAAAAAGAAGACACAGAGAGCCTCCACATATTCACAAGTGAAACCATTCGAAAGGAAAATTGTTATAATATAGCAATTGAACATTTCATCTTCGAACATAAACTTATGGAATATTTGAGTTTGAAAAAACTCTAGCTTCCTCGTTGGATACCTGAAAAAATCATTTAGTTTGAAAGAAACCTATCTTCCGTAAAGTAAGTAGTTGCCATTATAATAAGAAATTACAACATATGTTCATGATCAATGGAAATCTCTGAAGTTGCTCAGTCAATAACAAAGTGCACTAACTCGTGGTCCATTGCAGTAGTGAAACATAAAGAAGAATCAGAGCACAAGTCTTCATCTGCCCAGCCTAACACACTTCTGAGAGTCAGTGATTGCATGAGCAATGGGTTATTTTATATATGAACCACAAAGTATTTTTAGGAGATACTTTCACTTCTTTCACTATCTTCTTTGCATACTGGGTCAATAGTTTTTCACTATGTTATTCAAATAATATTAGAAAAAAAGGTCTCACTGAGTTTTCCTCATATCCTGAAGTAATAAATGCTAGTTGTGACCCATACGCAAAGAAATAATTGTAGGAAAGATGGTGGCTTTACAAAGATAAAAAAACATAGCCCATCATTTAACCAGAAATGTTGGTGGCAGGAAGAATAATGCTGTAATATATTTTTGCATAATACCAGCACCTAGCAGCCTCAAAAGAATACTAAGTTGAATGATGCCACATTGAAGAAAAATAGAGGAATGCTCTGATAAGAGATGGTTCTGACAAAGATTTGAGACCCTTTATCATACACATAGAAATGAGTTTGACTATTCCTGTCCTTTGAGAACATAAAGTTGGCTGCGAGTGAGCGTTCTATCTAACACGAGTGCTGGTCCCTGCATTTGTATCTTTTATCAAAAGGGGCTAGTGAAAATAGGAAGGTTGACACCAACATTTTGAGACTGATAAGGGTCTACTGGAAATTCTAGGAAATTACTAGAAAGAGAAGTGGTTCCCAGGAGAGAATCTTCAAAAGAAACAATGCTGAGTACAAGTTTAACTAGGTGAAGAAATTCCCCTTAAGGAAATTAATAGTTTAAGAAGCACACTGAGCAAGCTTGCACAGTGTTAGGTTCCCACGCCAGTATCTTTCCTCATTCCAATCCCACTGACTTTAGTGTTGATGAGATTTCCATCACTGAAACAAAATGCCTGAGAGAAATGACAAGGGAGGACAAGTAGATGCTGGCTCATATTTTCAGGGATTCAGTTCATGGTCAGCTGGCGTTACCATTTTTAGGTCTGTACCAAGGCAGAGCCACTGGGCAAGAAGTGCATGACAGAGGCTCCCCTTGGCAGCTAAGTAGCAGAGGAGAGAGAAAAGCAGGGTGTAAGGACAAAGTCTGTCCTTACAGGGCACATCCAATAATATAAAGTTGTCTTAAAGAACAAGATGACTAAGAATTACTATATTCTTTTAGCATTTGACCTAGTTTCACTTATATACCTTATGTAGTGATTTCTTTGAAAAGATAACATTTTGCTGTCCCCAAGACACTTGTGTAAATAGGATGAGAGTCTCACAGGTTTTAATTATCTTGGTTAAAGAGAAATTGCAGTTTTTCTACCTCCCGTATTTGGTTCTTAATTATCCCCCAAACTAAGTTTAGATATTTTTTTTCATTTGAAGAGCTCATGCTGTCTGTTTTAAGTGAGGCACTATGAATTGAGCCCTTATTAGGCTTTGACTAGGATTTTAGTATTTATCACTCTGGAACAAAAAAAAAAGAATGAATTGAAGTAAGAAGTAGATCATTAAGCTAATTGAAGTAAAGTGTTTTAAACCTTAATGGACATCACTAAAACAAAACAAAATCATTAATTCTTTATTAAAAGTCATAGAATGATTATGTTGCCCTGTTGTTCAGTAGCTTTTAAATACCGTGTCAAGTCTCTTATTGTGAGTTCTGGGAAAACTGAAGAACAAAGCACACAGATTTCTCATTAATTACTCTTTCCTCAGACTCACACTGGCTTTAGACTATTGTTTGCCCAATAGCATTTAAGTGGCTATAGAAGAATCCTGTTAATAATTTCAGTATTACTGAAATCATATCTGCCATTGAGCCAGGTGAGAACAACACAGCAGATTTTGCAGTATGCCATTTCAGCCAAGCAGGCAGGGTGTTGACAAACTCACACTTGCTGGCGCATTTTCTCACAAATAAACAATAATTATGGCAAGTACGATCACAATGTGTGCTGCATTTTGAATAGAGCTATTCAACGGGCCATTTGCAAAGCATTCAAATGACTGGGTTTAGTGACAGCGTCATAGAAAGGGAATAATCACTGCAGTGTTCTATCTGAACTCACAAGAGCAGTACGTACATGACTGGCCTTAAAACACACCACAGGAAATGTCTCTGGAGTTCCTCCGACAAATGTAGGGTCTTTCTTACAGTGAGTTTACAGATAATGTGTGCAGATTTAGATGCACATGCAGTCCATATGCAGTCTGTGCCCTAGGGAATGCAACTAAAGCATGGCTACTCTTTCTAGCCTCTGACAGAACACTGGGGCTGGTCTAGGGCCTACTGTGCTTGCCCAGAGCCCAGTGTGCTCGCCTTAATGCCCCAGTACTCCCTGGGCCCAGAGGTCAGCAGCAAAATTGTCACATCTCTCCCCATTCAGGAACATTAACCATAACGCTAATGTTTCTCTTTGCCAGCGGGAAGTTTACTGTCCATAGGGTGGACTAGCTCTGTCTTTGGAGACTCAGTGCACATGCTGATCCTGATAGAGAGGCTGGATCTAGTCTGTCTTCCCTGAACAGGCTCCTGGGCGTGGGGGAGGGAAAGCACTATACTGTAACCATAGTCCTCTTTCACCTTCCATTTCAGATACAGGGTCAAAATAAATTAGCATTTTTCTAGTTTCCTAAAATCTGCACATTTACTTCAAGCTATAGTGGAAATCATAATTTGCACATTATTTCATTTAAAAAAAAAATGCATCCAGAAGTCCTACATTTAACTTTCACTAATACAAACTGCCCACAGCATTAAACCCAGTGCAGACATGTCTTTGGAAACTGCTTTACTTCTACACCAGCTGAAGACAGAGAATACTGTATCTTCCCTTTATTAAATTTTAGTTATGACTAGAACTTTTAATACAAGACAAGGTAGCTTGACACAAGAAAAGGAAGCAATCTGGATTTCAAGCTATTACGTTGGCACTTGTTTTGTGACTGCCATATAGACGACTTGTCAACTGTCTTCAGACTTTCTACTCTGACAAATGGTATTTCACTCTCTGGTCTTTTCTAAGACATTTGCCTTTTCCATTGTCCTAAAATTCACAAAGAAGAATGCTGAAGAAGAAAGTGTGGCACAAAGTAAGTCAAGCCTCCAGTGTCAATCACAAAAGGCTCTTGGCAGTCTGTTGACATCACTGTCATTGACAGTTTTGCTACAATCTTGGAGGGCTTGCCGTGGCGGTAAATGTGAATATCACAGTTTGAATGAACCAACCTCTCCTCCTTTTCCACTCCCTCCTGACCTTCTCTCCCAGCAAGACAATTAAGCAAAGTTAGTAATTCTAATTGCCAAGTAGAAACAAAACAACAACCAACAAACCAACCAAACAAAAAGAACGAAAGAACCCACAAACTTTTGTACTTCCGTATAACATCAAATCTTATAATTTTTCTATTTAACATTAAAATATTTATTTCTTTTTGAGACTCCATGGAACAAGTGTATAAATGATATATTTTCATATAAAGCTCGATTTCTTCCTCTAAAAGTGAGTCGTTATTTTTTAAAAATGAGGAAACCAAACTAATACCTTAAGCTTTCAGCAAAATTTTTAAGATTCTTTCATATACCCAACACATGGAAAATCCATAGGGCAATCCATCATGAAATCCCCATCTCTGAGCAAGATTTTGTCACATGAGAGGAAAGATCTGGGGACTAGGACTCTTTCTCATGCCATAGTTTGTCTGATTGCTTGTTTGTTGTTTTTTTTCCTTTGTAGCCCTGCCTGTCCTAGAACTTGCTCAGTAGACCAGGGTGGCCTCTGAACTCACGGAGATCAGCCTGTCTCTACTTCCTGAGTGTGGCACTACCACCTGACCTATCTAGAATTCTTAATGAAAATGGATGATTCAATAATTTTTACTATCAGGTAACAGTAAGAAATGAAAGCCAGAACAATCTAAAAATGTCCACATGAGCATAGTTGTAAGATTCATTCCAATTTCTTCCTGTTTGGTGGTAGCTTGGATTATCTGGCAAAGTCTTTTTTTTTTTCCTGGAAAACCTTTATAATTCCATAATGTAACAAGATATCAGTGAAAAAGATAAATAATAATTTAATATGTGCATTCCTCAATAGAATTTTTCTGCTTAATATATTCATTTATTTTTAGATAGGGTTTTCAAGGTCACAAGTACAAGCATCATACAAATAACTCACGAACTATCTCTTTTCTCTTCTGTTACTAAGAAGTCACCAAGTCAGTTGTGTTAAAGAGAATGTGTAATTGGAAAGATATATTTCTTCAGGACCAAAGTACTTTCTTTTTATTATAAAAACAAAACAAAACAGGAATCTGTGGTCCCAGATCATAGCTGGGTACTCAAATCCCATAGCTGCATACTGCTACTTATCTCCTCTGCCTGTTGCAATGCTCTTCTTATTTAGCAGCTATTTCTGGGCAGTATATCTCTATATTAACCTTGACTATGATTATTCATGCTTGACTATTTCTCCTGAACACAGTTTTCTTCTTAGCCTTTTATCTCTCATTGCTTGCTAACCAGGTGAGCCATTTACTATATTGCTTAGTTCTATAGATTCTACTGTCTGAGATTAAAAAGAAGCAAAACCAGTTAGATAGTGTTCAAGAATAATTGTCATCCAGACATTAAATATAATATGTAGAGCATCAGATACAGTCTGATTTTTTTTTTTTTTTTTTGGTTTTGTGCAGTTCACATCTAGGTAAAGAAATTCATTTCTCAATGGTGCTCCTTGATTCTCTTTCTTCTGTTATCTCTCTGCTCTGTAATAGCTTTAAATAGAACCTGTCCCGCTAGCCGTGTTGTAATGGACAAGCTGTCTCTGGCTGGCATTATCAGGAATGACTTGACTGAAGCAAAGTAATTTGTCTGTATCTCTGCCCCTCAGAGGGTGGCTTCTTCCCTTCGTGTAGGTCACCCATCCATTCACATTACACTAAACCTTACATCAAATCAAGACTTCTCTCTCCCTGCATTAGCCCTTTAGCACATACTTGATTAGCTGGCTAGACAGATCAACTTACCTGGCACAAACTCTTGCCCAGGTCTGACACTCTAAATGGACTTTCTGTTGCTTTTGCTGCTGAACAGTATTTAATCTCTGTTGTGGCCTTGATGATTCCATCACAATAGATATTGACAGTGACTGGACCAGCTGGAAAATCTTACAAAACACAAACAAGAATTAAGAGCAAAGTATAAGGCACACCAGGGTGTTTGTTTCAATTTTATGAAGAACAAATACAATGAATTACATGCAATTTTCTAGAAGTTTTATGTTGAGGTAAGATTTATTGAAATTCCAGAAAATGTAGCAATTGATTAGAATGAGAGATTCTGAGGAAAGCAAGTATATTCAGAATCTTCAGGATGCTCTCTGGGTAATCTGTCCCATCCCTCCCTTCCCCCTCCTTCCATTTATATGTCTTTCCATCTATCCAACCTTTTGTCCATCCATCCATCCATCCATCCATCCATCCATCCATCCATCCATCCATCCACCCATCCAAAGCCATTCTGTAAACAAGTTGTTCAAATTGACTAACTAGCTGTACTTTGGATTCCACTGTAATATACCAACAGAATTAAAATTACATAAAAATCTGGGGCCTTTCATTAAAAAATAAAAAATAAACAATTATTTCAATTAAAAAGTAATATCTTAGTGTAACAAATTTAAGCTAAATTTGTCTTTGGATCTATTTGAAGAAAAATTTTAACAGCTTTTACTCTGTCATTGAGATATTACTCAAATTTTCCTGGAAAATGTTATTCAAAATCTGGGGTTCAGAAAAAGTCTAATGAAAGACCAACATACTGAAGAGCCATGAATGTCTAACTTGCTTAAACATTCTTCACAAGTCATTTTGTGAAGAAGGAAACACATCCCTTGTCATTTAGCTCAGGTAAATTCAAAGCCAACAAAAGGAATCTGAAACTGAACAAGATCAAGAAGCTAAAATGTTCATCCTCACTTTCTTGAAAAGATATTTTACTTGTATTATAAAATCATATGCACCAGAAAGTATCACTGTCCTCCCCCAAAATAGACATCCAACTAGATTAAGAGAAATCACAACAGAGAGTCAGCACTGTAACATACATCTCATGAGCTAATGTGGGGACCATGTGGTTGAGAGGAAGTTGGTGTTGCTACAGCCAAATAAAATTGGTTTCAGTAGATTTTATGTAATTGGTTTCAGCTTAATTATGGTTTCAGCTTAAAACATTTTAAAATTGATTTCCAGAAATATAATACCTAGAAATCATAAAATGAACATAAATTTACCGATCAATTGTTTCTTTCCCATAAAAGTTCAGCAGAGTAAGCAGGGTCTCCCAACATTGCTGTTTTCATGAGATATGAAGTTATAATTTACATTAGCTAGAACACAGTTTCATAATTAATAAAAAGTCAATGCTTTTGTTCATGTGTTACATATTTCTTTCAACTTTTAATTAGCTTCCCCCTGCTGTTAGGTTTGTATCCTCATGGTGTTGCTGGTACCAGAGGATTACTTTGTTTCTTCTGTATAGAAATTAGTTAATATTTCTAGTTGAAAACTCTAGCATGTTTTTAGGACTTAGCTATAAGCTAGAATTATAGTAACCTCAAATTGCTTTAGCCATAGGAAAAATTGGGTCCCTGGGAAAATCAAGTGATTAGAGAAATATCAAATTATTGAGCTTAAATGGTGGGTAGGCCTCTAACTAGGTGCATTCTCTCAAGTAAAAAAAAAATTGACTGCAATAGTGAAGTAGGTCAAAGGGAAAGAAAAGAGTATGAGAATTCCCTTCCTTCTGAGTGTCATTGACTATGGTACTGGATTTTTTTCATTATTACCAGCTGGAAACACATGGCACTGATGTTATCTCTTATAACAAGTCAAAAATTTAAAAATTACTGATGCAGTTTCTAAGATTTAGCTCAGTTCAAATTCCACAAATGAGTGACACGATGTGGTATCTGTCTTTCTTTATGACTTGTTTCATTTAGTGTTTTATATATTTTTTTCTTCAACTTGTTATAAATACAGGGTTTCATCTTTTATATGTTGAATATGATTCATACAAATGCACAAAAGTTACACACATCTTTTTATCTATTTCTTTATTAATGAGGATGGAGGGTGATTTCATCCCTTGGTTACTGTAGACAATTCTGCAATCAACATGACAGTGCAGGGTCCTCCTTCATATATAATCATGTTTTCCCTTGGGGAACACCCTTAGTAGGACCTATGTGTCAGATGGCAATGATATTTTCATCCTCATAAGGAGGCTCTCTTTCCATAATGTTGCATTGTTCCATTCTCAGCAGCAGGGTAGGGCTTCTCTTCTCCACGTCCGCTTTAGGGTTTGTTACTTTTGTCACTTTGATAACAACCATTCTGATGCAGTGAGGTGGTGAGACATGATGTTTATCATTGTATTCCCTGGTGATTAGGGATCTTGAGCATTTTACCTCATAAGTGTTGGTCACTTCTTCTTTTATGTGTCTATTTATATGATTTCCCTCTTCTTTTGTAATTAAACATTTATACATGATACTTTGATCACAGTTTGCTCCTTCCCACCTCCTCCCAAATCTTTCCTTTCTCCTCATCCATTCATCTCTCTCTCTCTCTCCTTTCTCTTTTTAGGAATCAAACAGACAAGGGAAGAAAAAAGCAAACAAACAAGATTAAAAAAACAAAAAACAAAAACAGCAGCACACGTGCGCATGTGCGCGCACGCACATACACTCATAGGACTACTCTATTAGTATTGAATTTCATGTATTTTCTGGATATTAATCTCTTATCAAATATTTTGCAAATACTTTCTCCCATTCTTTGGCTGTCTCTTAACTCGGTCAATCATTTCCTTTGCTGTGCTCTAGGGTTTTGTTTTGGTTAGTGTTTTTGGATTTTTTTTTGTTTTGGTGTGTGTGTGTGTGTGTGTGTGTGTGTGTGTGTGTGTGTGTGTATTGGGCCTTTTATTTTGTTTGTTTGGTTTTTTTGTTAATTTATTTTTATTTTAATAAATTTTCATTTGTCTATTTTTTTTACTTCTCACTTATTCTTTAAAGTATTTTATAAAAAAAATTTAGCCTATCTCAGTGTTAAAATGTTTTTAAAATGTTTTCTTCTAATTGTTTCAGAAATTTTGGTATATTTAATTCTTTCTACTACTCCAGGTATTAAGTATACCAAGCATAAATTTTAAGTTATGTGACTACTTTCATTTGACAACTTGATCTGCTACTTGGGAAATATCATTTAAGTGCTTCTTAATTTGTAATATTGACATTTCTGTATTGATCTATTTTAACTACATTTAGTTTGAACTAATTACTTAGAAGTTGTTATTCACTTAATCATTTAAGAACCTGACAAGGGTAGTAGGGGTTAGGAAGAAGAAAAGAGAGAGAGAGACAGAGAGAGAGACAGAGAGACAGAGAGACAGAGAGAGAGAGGGAGGGAGAGAGAGAGAGAGAGGGAGAGAGATTTCTTCCCATCATGTTTCTGCATGTTTCTCCACAATAGGAAACTGTGTCTGAATATAAGTTACTGGAATAAATACTGCTTCTGAAGACACGACTGCACTGCCAGCTGAGTGAGGGATCCACAGAGGTGTTATTCACTTTAATAAACAATGCTTGCTTGGGAACATAAATACACTGTATAATCAAGATTTACTTAATATACTTTGCAATTATAAGTATTTTATATTTCCACATTTGTATGATTAAACATAGTTTTATATAAGATATTTACAAAGTTCATATTCTTGAAGCTTTGCATTATAATTTTGGGCTCTATTTTTTTAAAAAAATGCCACAAAATAATAACAAGTAGTCTTACATTTTAAAAAATATTTATTTTCACTATTGTTAATTTTTGCATCTATGCACATCTGTGTATGGGTACATGTGTGTGGATGAAGGTGTCAGTAGAAGCCAGAGTGGAGGTCAGATCCCCAGAGCTAGAAATACAGGAAGTTGTGAAAATCTCAACTTAACAACTGTAGGTGTTGGGAATCAACCTTGAATCTTCTGCGAGAGCAGTATGTACTCTTAACTGTCCAACCATTCCTCCAGCTAAAATATTCCTCTATGTATGTAAAAACTTGCCAAAATTGATAAGCTGATTTTTATTTCATTACAAGCATATTGAACTATGAGGAAGTGTGCTTATTCTGTCTCAAATTTAGAATCCAGTGCAGTTTAGTATGAGGCAAGCAAAAATGAGTAATCAAATGATTAGCTTTACAAATGAGATAAGAAAATGATGAGAAGAAGATCGACAGAAGTGGTGCCATGATTAAAAATTCTGAAAAAGAATTAGGCTTTACAAAACAGCCAAGAATTTTCCAAGGCTAGGATTAAAGACAGAAAAAGAGGAAACAGAAAGTTCTTTAATAAAAGTATATGTGAATCCTCATGCTACATAAAGGAGATAAATTTAATTCCATATTTATTAGCTACTATATATCAACGTACTCTATACTGACATATTTAATGTTACTGGCTGCTATTTCCCTAAATGGTATACAAACCAAGTTCTAAGGATTTACACAATCTCACTTTTGCAAATCAGATTAATAATAACAATGTTGAACATGTGTGAATTAACACAGGAAGCACCTGCAGAGCAAACTCAGTTTCTGCAGGGAAGTGAAACCATTTATCATAAATCACAGGAAAGAAACTCAGGGAGAGGTTTTATTCTTATTAAAACACAAAATTTCTCACCTGCAGCTTTCATATGCCAGACGCTCTTATTCCAACGTGCTGGCCGTGTTCTGAGGCGCTTGCTGGTTGATATAAATTCAACCTCTAGAATTTCGCCAATTAGTTCATCTTTCAACAGAATGAATATCTCACCAGGATTCTGTAAAAATGCAACATATTAAGGATTTCAAAGTGCCCACCATGTTCATTAGTGATCAAACTCTTAAACTGTCAGTAAATAAGCCTGTCCTGCTGTATTTTCAACCATGTTCAGATATAAACAAATAAGTTCATGACCCATTGCATCTTACATTTATTACTTTGATACCTAACAAATTTGATTCCATCCCCAAACCATGCTTTACAACTGAAATCAGTGAGAACACATTACATCCTGTACTCTTGCTCCTTCCTGCACACCTGCACATGGCTTTCCATCCCAGGGTGTCAGACCTCAGACCCAGGGCAAAGACACGAAGATGGCCAGCAATTTGTGCAGTAAGCAAGTCCTTTCCCAAGTACATTCTCTTGACCTTTCAACAGTTTCATTTATACTCCCCCTCTTTCATCCTCCCCCTCTCCCTTTCTCTCTCTCCCTTCTTCCCTCCCTCTCTCCCTCCCTCTCTCTCCCCCCCCAGTGTATGCACATGCGTGCATGCGCGCATGCGCACGCGTGTGTGTGTTTGTGTGTATGTGTGTGTGTGTGTGTGTGTGTGTGAGGGAAAGAGAGAGAGAGAGAGAGAGAGAGAGAGAGAGAGAGAGAGAGAGAGAGAGAATAAAATTAACAAATTTAAGATTTAAGTTTAGGACTACTACAATTAAAATGCAATGAAAAATATCGATGTTGTATAGAAGTTCTCTGGGTATTCATTTATATAAGGGCCTATGATAGCTTCTGACATGATTAAAGTTACACTGAAAATGTCAAGATTTAATGATGTTGGAGAAGTTTGATCTGTGAACAGAGGTACAACTATAGACACTGTTTTTTTTGGGAACTAAATCTAGAAAAAATATAATAATCAGGAAGAATGAAGTTAATATAGAGATTGGGCTGGATAAGCATTTTTAGATGTATATCTACTTTATAGAAATTATGACAAACACTTTTTATATAAGGGTATCTTCTCAATTACAAACAAACAGATAAATGCATATATGCACACACAAACACACACAATTCATATACACACATGTATGCATGCACACACACAAGCACACATGCTAGCACACACATCCACGTCTATATTCGCACATACATACTCATGCATATACACACATGTGTGCATGCAGTGCACACACACACACACACACACACACACACACACAAGTGCTGAAATGGAGATGACTACAGTTGTGCTCTCTCACAAGCAATGCAATTTAGGATTGTTAGGAATGAACTCATTTGCAAATCCACATTATTCCTTATATTATGTTATCGGATATTGTGAAAAGTAAAATATTTTATGACTTTCTCAGATATCATCTCTCAAAAGCTCTTGTCATTGTAAATTCATCCTAACAGCAAACAGGAAACTCGCAGATACACTTTCATGATATATTTATTAAAAGCCATCAATTTAAAGATTTTCTTACTCTACTGTTATTGCTTTAAGCAAAATCACATACTAGTAAAACTTCTATCTTTGTGGGAAATACCAAGGCCTTCTTACACGTGCTATGTGATGCTACCAAGCGCTCAGGTCCACGTTAGGCATTCTCCATTGTAGTACTCACATTCTAAGGATTTATCTAAGTCTGGTTTAAATTCCTCTTTACATGAGACAACAGATCCCACCTCACAGGAAATGCCATCATTGTGGCTTCTATTCCTGCCCCTGACATGTAACATGTCGGCTTCTAAGAAACATGGTCATATTTGCTCTTCATATGTTCAATGTCCTTGCACCTCTTCTCAACCCTGAACAATGACTTCACATTTCATTTTGGGTCCAGCCCTCACTAGCCATTGTTGAAAGTTCTTCAGTGTTCTTTTCAATGCCTATGACACTCCCTTCAAAACGTTCCAAGTAGAGGACATCCTAAGTGAAGTACCTGCATCTTCATTTGTACCATGGTCTGCTTTCTTGGGTCCAAGACCCTCACAGGCACACAGAGCTTAAAAGGGATTTAAAAATCATTGGTTTAATAGTTTGCTGTCATTGCCTTGAAATAAAAACTAATTGGAACAAAGGGCTTTGTATTTGCATTCTGCACTGCAAGTTAAGTAGCTAGTCCTGTTGAAGGATGCTGCTGCCTTGTTGATCAGCTCTTCCTTCCTCTACCTCCTCATAGCAATGCTTTTTACCATCTCAGATTTTATTGGATCTTCCCTCTAACTTTAGCCTGAAAGAATTTTAGAACTGGCAGGAGACCTCGGCCTGGGCCACCAGGGTTCCATAGCCAAGCAGCACCGGGAGAAAGCTACCCTCCTAGGAGCATGGAAAAGCCGTGCCTGGGTATAAGACAAGCACCACTGCTCACCAGGACCTGGGGAACTCAGCCTGGGCCACAGGACTCCAGGAGAGAGCTAGTATCCCAAGAGTGCTGACATGCTTTCGAGCATAGGCAAAACCACCACTTCTGTTCAAAATCACTGGATCAAGAGGGACCCTTGCAGAGCCATCAGGACACAGGAACCAAGGGACAGCTGGGGACAATATCCTTCTGGTTTCTGTCTGCACACCAGAGCTTACCCTGTGTCACAGCTCTCCAAACCCAAACACCTCTCAGAGAGAACTGGTCTTCAAGGAGTATTGATACAGAGGCCTGCAGGAGGGACAAGGCACAGTCAGACAGAGTAAGATCAGCTAACATCAGAGTTAACAAGTTGGCAAAAGGCAAGGGTAAGAACATAAGGAACAGAAGCCAAGGCTACTTGGCATCATCAGAACCCAGTTCTCCCACCACAGCAAGCCCTGGATACCCCAACACACAAGAAAAGCAAGACTCAGATTTAAAATCAGTTC
>CM052704.1:106004267-106040133 GCA_028551405.1 Uromys caudimaculatus
GAAGCTGGAAACAACCCAGATGTTCCTCATCAGAGGAATGGATACAGAAAGTGTGGTACTACATTTACACAATGGAGTACTACTCAGCTATTAAAAACAATGACTTAATGAAATTTGCAGGCAAATGGATGGATCTTGAAAATATCATCCTGAGTGAGGTAACTCAGTCACAAAAGAACGAACATGGTATGTACTCACTGATAAGTGGATATTATCCCAAAAGTTCGAAATACTCAAGTTTCACTTTACAGTAACAGCTAGACTGAGAGTGAGGTCCCAGATGGAGGAGTTGGAAAAGGGACTGAAGGAGCTGAGGGAGTTTGCTGCCCCATCAAGAGAGCAACATTGTCAACTAGCCTGACCCCCCCAGTCCTTCTGGAAGCTGAACCACCAACCAAAGTATACACATCGAGGGACCCATGGCTCAGACCACATATGTGGCAGAGGATGGCCTTGTTGGCCATCAGGGGGAGGAGAGGCCCTTGGGCCTGAGGGTGTTAGAGATCCCAGTAAAGGGGAATGTCAAGGTTGTAATATGGGAGTGGGTGGGCGGGTGGGTGGGAGGTGGAATACCCTCATAGAGGTGGAGGAGGGCAAGTGGATAGGGGGATTCCAAAGAGGAGACCTGGAAAGGGGGAAACATTGGAAATGTAAATTAAGTATCAAAATGTAAATAAATAATAAATAAGTTAATTAATTTAAAAAGAAAAGAATTTTAGAACTTTTAAGCGAGCACTAACACATTCACATCAAATCTGCACCTGGCCATTATTAGGTCAATCTTTTTATGATTTGTTAGGTCTCCATTTTCATCCACAATACTCTGACATAGCATTTTACTAACTTCTGAGCATTATGGATTAGGTAATCCTCTAAAAGTTAAAATAAAATATGTCTGTGAAAATATGCCAGTTTTGCATTGAGTAGGCTATGCTCTGTTACTAACCACCCTCCATGGGGGCCCTTATATACCTCTGCATCTCCCTGAAGTGAAGTGCTTAATCCAGGAGAGAAAGTCTAGCTTTAGTTTCATGGCTACATTTGATCCAAGGAGAAACTTTAGGATGTTCAAAAATCATGGATTTTTTTTGTCAATTTTGAAGCTAGCATTTAGTGCTTCATCTTTTTGACCCCTGGGTTTTTGTCCTCTGTTGAGGGTCTAAGACTCCTCAGAGATAATGGGTTATGATCATTGCTCCTTATAAACTGTAAAGATTGCTGTACTGTTCAGAAAATTTAATACTTCATCAAAAGGACAGTGGTGTGCTCTATAATAAAATATGTAGTTACTGCAGTTTTGTTTGGGTCTTGGGCTGAAATTTAAACAACAGGTTGAAGATTGAGTCCCCAGTAGATCACTGTTAGATCACTAAGGCTTTTGCACAGTGACCTATGGCTTTTTAACACATTCATGACAAAAAGATGCCATTTCAATGAAGATAGGCTCATGGAACTTGGTAAACTTACAGCATGGACTTCTCCAATCAACACAAATTTGCCCCATCCCAGCAGAGAAAGAGTTAGAAGGAAGGGCTGGGGATATGTGAAGGAGCTTCCACACAGATAAAGCAAGATGAAGAAAAAAAAGCTTGCTTTCAACTGCTGTGCTTCTGGTGAGAGAGACATCCTTACATCATCTTTGATGGGGACTCAGAAACAGCACGAGAGGTGAGGGTTCTGAAAGCTTTATGTAAGACATGTGGAAGATGTTAATGGAATCACCACTAAGGATCTGACATGTCTCACAAAGTAAGTGACCACAAGACAACTGTACCAACTTCACAGAAGCCTCAGGCAGGAGCATGAGTTCTCAGAGCCACCATTAGGCAGAAGCGATGGTGACTTATTTGTTGTAGGTGTACACTAGGAGACAGAATTTAACTTTAGTAGTATCGCTACTTTGGATAAGATAAACTACTGTCATGAGTGTGCCTTGTGCATTATGTAATACTTTGCATCTTCTGGTTTCTATCAACTAGATGTCAGTAGCAATTTGATAATCAGAGATGCTGCAGGTTTGCTTGGCTTCTAGCCCAATAAAAGAAAGGGAAAACTCTTCCCAGTGGAGAACCACTATAGAGTCACATTTTTGAAGACATGGACAGTGTACACAAGAGTTACTTGTCTAGTTATCATCAATGAACTCCTTCCACGTAGATTTCATCAGAAAAGTGAAAATGGATGTGTCATTTGAACAATGGATACTTTTGGCAGACCTAAGTAACACCATATTCCTTACATCTGTTACTCCACAATACAAAATCCAGAGTAATATGCTACAGATCCAAATGTTCTGAGCAATAAACACACGAAAAGGCTCTATGCTAAAATAGAACAAAGTATGCAGTCCTGTAGAAACTTAAAGAAAGGCTCTATCCACCAACCAAAGTGCATACACGGGTTGGTCAGAGACTCCTAGCACATAGGCAGCAGAGGGCTGTCTTGTCTGGCCTCATTAGGAGAGAATGAACCTAATCCTTAGAGACTATGAGCCCCAGAGTGGGGGAGATATGGGTGGGGCACCCTCTCAGAAGTGAGGGGGAGAGAGGATGGGGAAGAACTCTGTGAGGGGGGACCGGGAGAGGAGCAAAATTTGGAATGTAAAGAAATAAAATAATTAATAAAAATATATATAATAATTATTTTTTTAAAAGTCTCCATCAAGAAGCCAGTTTAATTGTACACAAAACCCACCTACTTATTTTTCTCTCAAAGAGTTAGGAAATAATCCTTATAAGTAGAACAATGGATCAATACTAATGAGAAAAATCACATTTTTCTCCTGGTTTTGAAGCAGAACAAGATTGTCAAGGCTTATGGAATTGATAATGTGTGGAAGGAAAGGTGCTGGGAAAGGTTACACAGGAGAAGGATCGATGCCCCCCAGCTCCTGGGATCACAGGCAATGAAAAGCTTAAAGCTCTACTTCAGTTAGCAGTTTACACAAGCCATCTCTATAGAACAAGAGTGGACAGTGAGCTGAAATGCCATAGGAGGCAGGTCCGCAGACCCAGCTTCTGTACAGCTAGGAGCAACAGAGCAGGGGTTGTGGTGGGGAATGGGGTGGGGAGGAGAGACAGCAAGTAACTAATTCTCTTTATAGGGAAGGAAGTCTGTGCCCTTATCAGACACACAGTCACTTCAGCATGTTGGAGACACAGAATGACGACAACATGGGTTTCAACAGTGCTAGGCATGAGTGAGGCTCACTCCCAATTGCCTAGAAACTGTCCAGAATAGCACTTATAGTTCTGCAAGTGTTAGGTTCCCAGAGAAATCTCGGTTGTCCCTTTTTAGAAAAGGCATTGGTCTCTGGTCTCTGCCCACCCACTACCTAGATGGCTTCTCAAAGGTTGTCATTTCAGATCATTGGCATACTCTCAACATTCTCCAGTGAAACCAGAACGCAATTTTCACTTAGCTGGAACCAAATGGTCTTTTCTGTGGTGCTTCAAATTGTACTAAGATCTACTTACTGAGAGCCCAAGATTTGTCTGGGATAACTATTTTTTCCAAAGGATGAGATTATTCTGAAAATTTGGAGCATAATACTGGGTTTAAAGTGCCTTATATGATCTCTTGACTTCTAGAGTTTTTATTTTTTAAAGTAGGGTCCTCAAAATAGATTTGATATTGAAATAATTTAACTTTATCAGGCCTGAAAGAATTCTATCCATATCCATAAAACTATGAAAAGCCCACGGTGATCTATCGCAAGGAGCCCTGACGAGTCAGCGGCATAAGGAATGTCTGCCTGAGGACAATTGAAGCCTGCTGTTGAACTTCAACTCTCATGTGACTAATGCAGAGAGGGTTTTATAATACTCAGATTATACTGCTGCAGATATTTTTTAAATCACCTATTTAGACTCATTGCATAACTCCTGTGGAACTATTTTTACTCCGAGTGTCATTTTATTTCCTACTTTGATTCCGTCTATTTGAGGCTGTATCACATTGCTTTTATTACTGTTCTTTCCCCAGTTTCTTCCATGGTTTCTGACTCCACAGGAGCGGCCAGCTTTGGCTATTTAGCCTCTTTCTCCCTGGTGTAAGCTACCTTCTGTTACCCTTATGTTAACTTGTCTTTGCCTATGTATCTATGTCTAATATCTGGAAAGTACACAGTTCAAATTCCCAGCATGTCTGTGGTAGTATCTGAGTAGTTCTATTTCCTCAAGGACTGACAGGAAAGTGACTTAAAGGAGCAAATCTTCTGTCAGAACAGCATGCTGGGTGGAAGTAAGGAATTTAAACTTCAGTAATCCTACAGAACATTCAGCTTGGCTGACTACAGCATTGATGGACAGCATCAGAGACCTCTTCATGTCAGATCACATAAATCCACCAGCCTCTACTGGATGGATCTTTTCAAGAATCTCCCATAAGGCTCTTTTATACTGTGGTCCTTTCCACCCAAGGACACCATAGGTATTGAGATCCAGCACAGAAGTTCTAACCCTTCCAGTGGTTTATTTTAGTTGGTCAGTAAGAAAGGCAGAGGGGAAGAAACAGCAAGAATACTTTTTAATTGTTACTTTCTCCAAACCCTTGCTCTAGCTATATTCTTATTCCTGAGAGATTAATTCTTCTATCTTGTATGATGTTACCATTCTGTAACACATTTAAATTTTAAAATGGCAATAAAAAAAATAAATGATTTTTAAGTTTAACAGTGAATATTCCTTTAGGAAAATAAAATATAATCTGATTATTGTGAAATCAAGTTATTAAAAGTAGCTTTATATATATATATATATATATATATATATATATATATATATATATATATATATAAAATGTATGTATGTTTCTAAAGTGTTGTCACGTTTTATAAAAGTCAAACATTTGTATTAAATGCCTACTAGGTGCTAGATAGTATTGTAGGTTCTGAGGACATAGTTGTGAAAAAGAGCAAACTAAAAATCACATCACAGTAAAATGTGGTGTCTATGAAAACAACAGGGCACTTAAATAAAGGCCCCCAGCACTGACCTCGCATGGAATTTCCCCAGGAAGCACTAGTGCCAGAGGAACAGATGGTCTCAAAGCTGCTAGGTCTTCAGTTCCCTTCTGTCCACTTGTGTCCTCAGAATATTTTGCTCTTGAGTCTATTGGAATGCTAACCTCAAGGTAGTCTTCAGGACCTAGAGAAAAATAGCACGCATACAAGTTACTGTCATTCCACCCACTACTAAAAGATCAATTGCTGTGGAATAAATATCATCAGTACAGGAAGTAAGTCTTGGATAGTTGAAAGAATAATCTTTATCATTAAAATAATATTTCTTGATTAAATACTATTATAATACTTTTGACAAAGCCACACTAGTTATGTGATTATATGTTCATCTGCGTGTCAAATCTTCACAAAACTTTTAAATATCACAGTTTTCTATCGCTATTAATAAACTAGTGGAATATTAGAAAATTCATTTCCCATGACAACTATAAAGAAAAGGTTCCATTAGTACATTTAAGCCAAAGTACTAACTTGTGTGTGTGTGTGTGTGTGTGTGTGTGTGTGTGTGTATATATATATATATATATATATATATATATTAATTTTTAAGTACTAATTATAAGCCGGGAATTGTTATTACACCTGCAACTCCAGAATGTGCAAGAGGGAAAAGTTAGTTATGCTGAAAGTTCAAGTCTAGCTTGGGTTACATAATGAGTCCCAGGACAGGTAGAGCTAAAACAGAAATATAAAACAATTATTAAATAAAATAAGTTTAATAGTGAGATGCATGACTTGCGGTGACTTAGCAGTTCAGAGCCCTTACTGCTTTCCCAGAAGACCCAGGTTCAGTTCCAGCACCCATGTCAGGCAGCTCCCAACTGCCTGTAACTGCCCCTAACTGCAGGGGATCTGACAACTCCTTTTGGCCTCCTTAGACACTCACACATATGTACATGAATAAATAAAAATAATGAAATATGAGTATTCATCAAAATATTTAAGTGTTCTATGAAAATAAGTGATTCAATTCAAATCACTTATGGCAATTCTAGGAACAATGAAATATATTACTATGTATTTTCAGAGCTTAAAGAGGGGTAAAGTGACTGGTGTTTGTATTGTTTAACATGTAGCAGCAGCAGTTAGTCTCAATTATCCAAACACTGTTCTCAATTGAAAGGAAAATTAAAATGTGATGAATAATAAACCTATTTTTTAAAAACCTACTCAGTGTCTCAAAACCCAAAGTATGTTTATTCAGACCATACAGCTTGAATTAGATTTTTCAGAATAAGGTCACATCTATAACTTTTAGGATCACCTCAAAGTATCACTCATACCCCCAAAGAAGGGAATTGCAAAAGTAAAAGGAATCTCTACAAAACCAGGCCTCGGCTAGTAAAAGGAGCATGCCTTTTCAGGATAGGCTCCTGCTGTTGTGTTGAGGAACACTTCCCTGTTACCAGACAGGGCTCTTCTGCCATTTTAAAGGCATGTTGCAAACAGGAACACTACCCATTCATTAAAGATGACTGACCGCCCCCAATCCTGGCTGGTATGAGTGACTGCTACCTCTTTGCCCCCAGCATTTATGTCCTTTCTCCTGCCTTCAGAGAGGGTCAGCCACTCTTCCCAGTTTGCTTAGGCGTTTTCTGGCTTCAGTGATGAAACTTCTATGTGCCAGGAAACCCTCCACCACACCTCAGTCCAAGCAAACTGGAAGAGTTGTCTTCCTTTTAAATAAAGTTGTTCAAATATAAAATCATAAATTACCCCATGAGATCTTAGGATAACCCAGCTCTTCTCATAGGTCTTTAGCAGAGTTAACCATGGCTGGACACTATTAGGAACAGTGTTGCTGATGGTATCTCTACATTGTCAGCAACCTTAAAGTTCACCGTTCCTGGGGTTAACAAAAGCCTCTCCAGCAGGCATCTGGCCTGTGAATGGCAGCTAACAGAACTTTATGTTAGTTATATTGCTATGAGTATGGAGCTTTCAACTAAACTACCTGTCTCTAGGTGACTTGATATGTAGTCACTATGGTCACCTGGCTGCTTTGAACATTTCAGTGATGCCTTGAGAGAGCACAGGCTGCTTCAGGAACACTGGAGCCTCAAACGCTGATGCCACTTAGCAAAAGACATGACATCAGTCATGCATAAATACTCCAGTCTTCAGTGGATAGAAAGCTTATCTTTATGCTGGACAAGCTCTGCTGACCACTAGATGATGTCATCTCCAGCTGCTCCAATGTTTCCTGGCCCTAGCTGCTCTGGATCATGTCATAGCATGACATGCCCTAGTTAGGTAAGGAAAACAGAGAGTACCTTAGTGAATCAGCAAACAGTTTATGAAAAACCAGAAAAAGGGTTGGGGCTACGTGACCCTTGCGATTGCTATAGATCTGTGATGATTAAAGTGTAAGGCATGCCATGATTGGTGGGATTATAGACTGAGCACAGGTGTGTCCTGGCTCTTTCCTGGCTGCATTAGGAGCCTGCTTGCTACTCTTACGGAGTTAGTTTTGGATGCTTCTCATTTTAAACAGATATCACCCTTATCTCCAGCATTGGACTGATAAGTCCCATTAAAATCACCTCCTAAATCATTGGTTTTCCATCTTCCGGATGCTGCGACCCTGTAATACAGTTCTTCATATTGTGGTGACTGCAACCATAAAATTATTTTCATTGCTACTTGACAACTGTAATTCTGCTATTGTTATGAATCATTATGTAAATATCTGTTTTCCAATTGTCTTAGCCAAACCCCTATGAAAGGGTAGTTCGACTCCATAAGGAGCACATAAGGATCGAGAGCCACTTTTCTAAGTGGTCTTTTGTGCCCACTTGTTGTCTTACCATAGGCAGTGCAGAAAAGACCCTAGTCAGAGCTTCCAACCCCAGAATTAGCAGCATTGGTAAGGAAAAAATGTTTCAGAGAACAACCTAGAGTAAAGACCATAAAATATCCAGAGCTCAGAGAAACAGGAGGTACCTTAAGAGAGTCTAAGAGTGGCTAAGGACAAAAGGACAGACTCTAAGACTACTAAGAATATGGTAGCCAGGCAGTGATGGCGCATGCCTTTAATCCCAGCACTTGGGAGGCAGAGACAGGCGGATTTCTGAGTTCGAGGCCAGCCTGGTCTACAGAGTGAGTTCCAGGACAGCCAGGGCTATACAGAGAAACCCTGTCTCAAAAAACCAAAAAAAAAAAAAAAAAAAAGAATGTGGTAGTATTGAGAAACAGAGACTATGAGCATCCAAAGGCAGAATCTGAGACTATGAAGACTGAAAGTCCCCAAAGCTGGAAGTGCTAGAGAGTGATCAAAGATTCAAAAGCTTCGGGTCTCAGTATTCAAAGTTCA
Source organism: Uromys caudimaculatus (assembly GCA_028551405.1). Classification (NCBI taxonomy): domain Eukaryota; kingdom Metazoa; phylum Chordata; class Mammalia; order Rodentia; family Muridae; genus Uromys; species Uromys caudimaculatus. The sequence goes on from CM052704.1 coordinate 106,012,604, forward strand.
GGAGCTGGAACTCTTAACTCTTAAGTGTTGTCAGCACAATCCTAGAACAATAAGTCAATATTTGATTATCTAAGACAGTGGCTTTCAACCTGTGGGTCGCAAACAACTTTGGGGGTTGAATGACCCTTTCACAGGGGTTGCCTAAGATTACCTGCATATTGGATATTTACATAATGATAAATAACAGTAGCAATAATATAGTTGCGGATTAGTAATGAAAATAATTTTATGGTTGGGGGTCATCACAACATGGGGGACTGTACTAAAGGGTCTTAGCACTAAGAAGATTGAGAACCACTCATCTAAAACAATATGTCTTTGACCTTGAAAGAATAAAATTATATGACTCTAGTACTTAAGACTTAGAGCTATAAGCTTCTAGGTTTATGGCCTGGTATGAGTTCTAAACTCAAGGTCACCAGCAACAACGTTGTTCATTTCCTATCTGTGCTACTCCTAGTGGCTTAGAGTATTCTAGAATGTAGTTCTCTAAGCACATCAGCTGTCATCTTCAACATATCTTTTGTGCCTGATTACAAGAAAACATCTTGACCATCACTAGCTAGCCTGTGGATACCAATATGTACTCAGGAAAGATGGGATTGGGAAGGCCATTGGACTCTCATCTGAGATTCTGGCCAAATCCTCTGCACGCCTACCCATTTGTATACAGCTCTGTCCTAATTGCATGTGGCATCTTGGTCTCAGGAGGTGCTAAGGTATACAGAATGGCAAAGATTAAGTGAAGGGAAACTATCAGAGTAGCTATGGGAAGCCATCACTATACTGGTCAAAGACGCTCCAGTGAAGTTGCTTTGGAGTCCTGTATGTTCCTGTTTATAGTCTCTCACATTTGCTCCATAGGTAAACCCGATAACCAGGTTGATTGCCAGCAGCAAATTTTGCTGGAATCATACTTCAGTTTGTCATCATTGAGGCCTTTTAAGGAGGAATTAGATGTTTCTGTCTCTCCAGGGAAAGAAGCTTTCCATTCTGGAGTGAAAGAACACCTATACAACCATTTGTGACATCTCCTGGAACAAGTAAGTTACAGTCCTGTCTGCTTGGCTCTCCTGCAGTTCAAATAACACCATTTTTATGTTCTTTTCTAATGCATTTGTATGTGGTTCTCCATGATGTACTTCTCTTCATTACAGTGTATGTAACATCCAGATTATCAAGGGGAGGTATGTTCTTGGTGGTCTTCATCTAAAGGGAATGAAAACAGAAGAGTCAAAGGTAGTGATGGCTAGGCAGATTTAGAATTTTGTCCTCATTTCCTCACAAGTGAATAGGACAGAATGTGAGTTCCATAGAGACTTATGCAAAGCCTTACAAAATTAGCATATGGAAAAAGAAGAAGACTGGACTGTCACCTACCATAGGTGCAGAAGTACTGCACAGGTTCTAAAGGTAACTCATGGTAATTATGAGAAACAATTTGCTGTTTCCTATCAAAGACTGGAAGCCCAATAAGGGTCCATATCCAGCACCTCCCCCATGCAGATTACCTAATCTCATCAGATTGTAAAGATGAGCTATATGAAGTGGCATGAGACACAGCTACCACCTATGTCAGTGATAAAAGAACAGAGGCCATTTTGGCACATTGTGTTTGCTAGTCCTATTTGGGTTCCAGCACACTCTCTTTACAGAATCTACTTTCAATCTGTTCATATTTTTCTTTGTGCAAAATCAATCTTATTCTCCCCCAAAAGTTACTATAATACTAAAATACTAGCCTTGGTAGAAACCTAAGATACTCATGACACATGTAACACATGATAGAACACACAACAGAAAGATCATGACAGAAAAGCGTGTGCTATAGCAATGAGGAAAAGAACCCATATCCTGTAGGGAGCTAAACGTTCTCCACGCCCCAGCTCCCTCCCTCCCTCAAAGTTTTCATTTGCTATAAGAAAATAATCTCTACTTCTGCTCCAACTGTGTGTCTTGACTCATTTCTTTATTTGGGGACATAAAACCTCGAACCACTCTGAAGTTTGATATCAATCATGTCCAGACAAGGAATTCACCAGCTCCAAAATGAGAATGAAGATTGGAGAAGCTCTGAGAGGAGGCAATGGAGCAGACTTCAGCCGCTTCTAAGAGCAATTGCAATTTGTTTTGCTTCATTTCTGTTTTGTGAAAGTTGAAGAACTAGGGCACAAAGGACCCCAAATTTCCAGATTTCTACTAATTCTGGTCTTGTTTACAACAGATGAAAATGATACTTTATTTTTCTAGCAACTATTTTCTGAGCAGTTTCATTGTGCCTTTGTGTACTGCCTCATATTCAACAATGCATGAAACTACATTTTTTAATTGAAGAAAGAACTAATAGGCAGATTTTACTTAATATAGCATAAAACCAGGCATTCTATCATAGCAGTATCAAAGTGTTGCTGTTTTGGAAAAAAATTCTCTGTAATGTTGGATTATAAAGAGCTATTTATTTATCCTAAGGATACAACAAAAAAGAGATCTCTGTGATTACAAACGAAAAACTGGAAGCTAAATAAGCAACAGGAAAACAAATAAAATATGATGTAAGAAAAAGATGTTATTAATTAAATTCTATCAGATAATATTTAACATTGAGAAACACTTTTATAGTATAATTCATAAAAGCTGCAATAGCAACTGACAGTTGGCAATAATTTTCAAAAAAAAATATTGTCTAACTAAAACTAATCACTCCTTGGATCAATAATCTACCACAGAAGAATAGTATAACTTGAAAACCCCAAGCTAAAAACCGTTCATGCATATATATACATACATATATATACATGTATATATATAATCAATTATACATACAATCATGTTTTTTCTACAATGAAATGTAATTTACAGAATAATATATAGAATAAAATATATGCAGTTATTTCAAACCAAGGAATGAATTGATCATGACCTCAGGCTAAATATATGTATCTGTTTCCTTCTGTAATATGCAATGAAGACAAAGCTTGTCTAAGAAAATAATTGCTTTGGAACATTAGATATTGACATGTACCACTGAGTTAGAGAAAGCATTGAACAGTTCTGAAAGCCCGATGTTAATCAGAAATTAGATGAACACAGATGTCCAAGCAGAGCAAACAGAGCCCAAAGCATGATTGGAAAACATAATTTCAAATACAAGGTTGGCTTTCCAAAACTAATTACTTTCCAAAAATAAAGAAACCCCAGATTCAAAACACCAATGGGCCGGGGCTCCGGAGACAAACAAATCAGAGCAGTAGAGGCCCTAGGAAATCAAAGTTCATGGCAACAAATGAAAAATAAAGTTGTAACAACTCAGTACTGGGACTTCCCCAGCTACAACTGTTGTTCGGGAAAAATCATTTTGCCTTTGTCTGAAAAAACCATATTTTTTTCTAGACAAAATATACTAGACAAAAATGCTGGGCCTGGATAAGGTAATATGTGGAGCCAGATATATTTTCTAAGTTGTCAAAGTTAGCAGAGAAAGATCAGAAGAGCCAGCCAGTGCTTCTCCATCGCTTAAGTGGGTTGGAGAGAACGGCTTTTGATGTTCCTGTGTTCAAACCAGTATGCTCATAAAAGCTGCAATTGCAACTGACAGTTGACAATAATTTTTGAGAAAAGTATATTTGTCACTAAAACTAATCACTCCCTGGATCAATAATCCATCAGAGAAGAGTCACCAAAATCAATACGAAGGACATTAACACTGGAAAAATTAGTTTTATTTAATGGAACGTTTCAGAAAACTTGTTAGTCATTGTGTTTGTTAACTTTCTGTCAATATGATAAAATACCAAAGATAAATACTTAGAAGTAGCTTGGTTCAGAGAATGTTTGAATAGAATGCACGAAGACCTGGGTTCTAGCCCCAGTACTGACTAAATCAGGCATAGGAGCAGAAGGACATGGGAGGATCAGGAGTTCAAGACCACCTGTGGCTACATAACGAGTCGAAGGCCCATGTGGACTATATAATACCCTTATACTGCTGTTCTTTTCAGTTTTTCACGACACACTGGATTTTATTTTGAATATACACAAAACTAATCCCCATTCAATGCTGGCTTATTGAATTTCAGTTGACCATTCCGAGTGATTTGTAGATAATTTTTATTTGTATGAGTGAAAAACATCCTCTTCCATAAATTGTTGAGACAAACAGAAAGTTCTCTTTTTTTCCTAAAACTTTTCAAAAATCTAAAGGAAAGAGAATTTTTAGCCATGGTGTTAAGATTCAAAGAAGCAGATACAATTAGATACATAAGTAGTGTATAACAGGAAAATCTTAACTTTTACGAAGTAAATAAAAAAAAATTATGGAGTTTTCTTCACTGAAAAAATAAAACTTCAATATTGCTTAGGAAATGCTCTTGTTTATTTGCTTCCATATAAACTTTATATACCTAGGGGATATTTACAAAAATGTAATCTTTGGCATGTAAATACAAGTTGTTGTATTTAAATTACATAATATATATATACAACAAGTGATTGGTGCATATGGTATATATATAAATATTTATTCAATTTATATTTCTTCTAAATATATAAGTATGAATATAACATACATAAATTATGTGTATAATAAAATTATAAATATATTATCTTAAGAATTTCAATATAAATATGCATACTTCTCAAATATGAGTATATCTTTTATGATGAATCTCATTTAGTATTAGATTCCAGGTTGGTTTCTTCAACAGAACAATGACTGAAAGAGAAAAATCTTAATAGCAATCATATACATTTTCTCACTACTTCGTCCTTCATTCTCTAAAAGAAATTTAAAAAAATTACTATTTTGTTCCATGTTAAACTTGATAGGTACTCAATAATTATCAGTAAAAACAATCGAGTTATCCTCAATATATGGTTTATAAATGAACTCCTATTTAGTGGTATCATAAAATGTTTGATTTCAAAAACATTCATGTTTTAGATTAAAATACCCGGTATGTTTCTAAATGAAGAATAAAGTAAAAAGCCCAAGTCTCCCTTTTTTGTGCTATATGTGAAATATAAAAATATAGTAAGTCAATCCCCAGTACATTCTTTAGTACTTAGCTTTTAGTTTGGTCCTAATTCTTTATCTTCTAGCACAAAATGGTAGGGTAGAGTAAATATTACTAACATTATAAAATACTGTTCAAATGTCTTTCCAGGAAAGTAATTAATGTGACTGGCACGTGTTTGATTATGACCCTGAGCAGAACATGTCTAAGTGAAACATAGATCATGGATCGTGAGTAAACATTCGATTCCAGTGGCTCAATCATCATAAGGGTCCTTTTATCCCTGCTTTACAGTTCTGTGCACCTCAAGCTTTCAACTCTTGATATATAGTCTGAAGCTTTGTATTATGCTGAGTCAGCAGAGATTAAAAGTCTACCTTTTCCTGGGCTCTATGTAAGTGGTCCTCTGCTGCTGTGGGTTTTGAATCTACAGATCCAGTCAAACACTGATTGAAAGTAGTTTATAATCTATGCCTGTACTAGACATAAACAAACATTTTTGTCACCATTATTTCCTAAATAATACAGTAGTTACAATATTATATTGCACTAAGTTAAAGTAATTTAAAGATTGAAAGTACTTGGGTATGCGTGCATAGGGCATATGCAAATGCTGTATAATTTACATAAGGGGTGTTGTGGAGATCTTTTGATTATGATAAACCTGGCATTCTGGAGTCAACTCCCTGAAGGTATCAAGCTCTGCATCTTTAGAGTTTCTTCCTTCACTTTGATATTTAAGCTGATGTTCGGGAAAGCCTGGGAGTATTGCCTTTACTACAGCAGATGACTGCTTCATTTCAAGCATACATAAGAATGATCAAAACGAAAGAAATCAAGAAACAAATGTAGACAATAAAATAAAACCAAGCAAAAATTCATCATGATTCAAATAAAAATCTTTAAAAGAATTAGAATACACGTCATAAACTCAGGACCTTGAATCCTGAGCCTCTACAGCCTCAGAAAAAAATTCATCTATTTAATAAATTATGTAAAGCAGAGAAGTACTTTAGCACAAAAGAAATCCCTTTGTAAAGTATCAGATACCTGAACTCACATTCATAATTCAGACTTTTTGAGTAATATACATTTCAAACAATCCATCATTTTAATTGGAATTCTGAAGTAATAATGAACCATTAGTTTCTTAGAGAAGAAAAAGGCAGATATCCAATTCCTAAATGTTAAAGTTGTCACATAGTAATTTTTCAGAATTTAATAAATTCTAAAAGGTACAAAACAGTATTACTGCCCTTTCCCTTAAATGTATTAAGCTATTATTATACCTTTACTGTTGGAATCAACTAATTATTGTTATATTTGGGGAAAAATCAATGTAGGGTATCTTAGGGTTTTCATTGCTGTGAAGAGACATCATAACCACAGCAACTCTTATAAAGAACAACATGTAATTGGGACTGACTGACAGGTTCAGAGGTTCAGTCCATTATCATTATAGTAGGGAACATGGCAGCATCTAGGCAGATGTGGCACTGGAGGAGCTGAGAGTTCTACCTCTTGTTCCCAAGGCAGCTAGGAGAAGACTAGCTTTCAGAAAGCTAGGATGTGAGTCTTAAAGCCACACCTACAGTGACACAGTTCCTCCAACAAGGCCACACCTAATCCAATAAGGCTACATCTCCTAGTAGTGCCACTTTTTGGGCCAAGCATATTCAAACTACCACATAAGGTCTCTGAACCCTGTTGGTAATTAAAAAAAATATTCAAGTAGAATTAGATGCTGAGAGGTCTTTTCAGAATCCCCTAACCTAGTGAGTATCTGAGGAGAGAGGGGAGACAAAGGCCACTGCCTAGGAAATTCAGACCCTGAAGGGACAGATGCTGACATTTATATGGCAGAGACACAGTGAAATGGGGAGAGACAAAAGTCCATGTAATAGCTTAGAGTCCTGGCATAATGGCAGTGTCTTTAAAATGGAGTATAGGAATAAGACTCATTTCCTTTTATAGAGGAGAAAATAATGAATTAGCAAATCTTGAAATGGGAAAGAGGCAATATGAAGCCTAGTAAGGAAGTGTGCATTAGAACAGTGGCCGAGGGTTCTATAAGGATAAGATAATTTTCCCAACACACCACGCTACAATTAATTATACTATGGCACAAAAACTCTGGGAAGTAAAGCAGCTGTCACTCAGCATGCACGAAGCCGGGAGCACCAAACACTATTCACAATGCAACTACAATTTAAAACAGTAGAAATTCAATTTAAGACTGTCCCTCATGATGCAGTAAATATCATGCCATTAAATTTCTTCCCATGAAATTTTATACAGCTTCACAGATATTTATTGATACAAATTTAATCAATCAATCAATCTATCTATTATCTATCTAGCTATCAGGAGTATATATACATACATACTTATATGAGAATTTACACATCCATGTATATCTCCATTTATCTTTTCATGGTTACACATGTCCACTTTATCTGTGTAATAAAGCACCTATAAATATTTATGTAGACATATGCATTTTTTTGGGCAAACAGTAGGAAAATGGCTAGAAAATAGGGCAGGTTTGTGTTTGAGTAGCTTAGAAACTACAAAACTTTCCCCATAGTGGCTGTTCAAGGTAGATGTCCACAAGCAGTATTGAAAGTTCCAGCTTCTAAACAACAGCCTTGCTATTTTCAGTCATTCTAGTGGCTATGTATGCCTTATAGTGGTTTTAATTTTTATTTCCCTGATAGTCATAGCATTGATAATGCTTTCTTTGCTTCCTTGCATTCTGGATGTTTTGCTTGATGACACATCTACTTAAATTTCTCGCTGAAAATTTTAGTTATATCATTTGATTTCTTACTGTGCTTTCTGGATGTCTACACATACTAGATACAAGTCCTTTACAACAGATGTTCCTCCTGTTTATGAAGGAAAATCTCCTTCTTTGCATGCTAGGTCATTTTTCATGTGCTGCCAGATGTGGACTTTAAATTATGTGTTTATTTCTATAGTTATTCTTAGCTTTGCTTGGAGATGAAGTTTTATTATGCCCAGACAGCTTGATTCCCTTTCAAACTTACTATTAAATTTGTGTGGAAGAACCAGTATAGTTCATTATGCAGGGATAATTTTGCCTCAAGCACCCAGATACCTGATGCTTTGGGGATAATGAAGCTTTATAACTCTTGCTAGAAGAGACACAAACTACACTCTGCCTCTGCCTTGAGTGAACCCATGTGTTCCTTGCATTGGTTTTGTGTAGATTCTTCACACACGTGAATGAACTTTTGGACAGAATCCTACTTAAGTGCATTCTGCACAGTCCTCTGTATAGGCTTCTTTCTATCACCAGCCTCCAAACTCCAATCACTGTATTCTTGTTGAGACATCCTTGCCATCTCTAAAACTCTGTGAAGCCAATGGCCGCCTTCATTCTCTTTCCTGCTGAGGCTTGGGAAGCTTCAGTTTGCAGGTAGCAATGGTAGCCACTTCAGCACTAACCCAACCACTGTCTCCCTCTTAAGGAGGACGTTCCTGAGCTGCTTGATGTCCAGTATTTTAGCCCTGTTGCTTCATATTTGTCGAGTTCTGTTGGATCTAATGACTCCAACTTGATAAAAAGAAGTCCCGTGTGACGTTTTCATATTCTGTGTGTCAGCATGCATAATATACGGGTGCTGTTTAAGGTGGCTGGTTTCAAGGCTCATTCAACTGAACAGTGATCAGGCAAATCTGTGGTCAATCAGACTTGAGTTGTGACAGGAATTTTCATGAGAAAGATTAAAGTTGCATTTGTCATTTTAAGTAAGACTAATAATATTCACTGCTATTGAGAAATCTTGCATTTTGCATGAAAAGATAGAATTTTGGAAGAAGCTTATGTCTACTATGAGCTGGAAAGCCTCCAAAAATTTTCCTGATTAGAGCAATAAAGAAATTCATTAATATGGTTTGGGGTGCTGGGTGATGCAGCATGTCAGTATTTAGAAAAATGGTGTAATTTGTTACATCAGAATTTTCTAAGTGGCCACTGTGTGATGCTATGTAGGTAATCATGGATGTAAGAGCAAGATCAGCCCAAAGTAAAAGATGCTGTGATAATAAGATTCTGAGATTTTGGAAATGCTGATTGTAGAACCTGGGTGTGGCACTGAAGAACCCTTTTCCTTACTAACTATAAATGGAATAGAAGGATTTTATCCATTTACAACATATTGCTTAAGCAAGCATAAGATTCCATTAAACTGAACATTAAAGGCATTTGAAAATGGAAGAAACTGTCATTTTTCCTAGTGCATTTTGTCTTTGAAAATATGTAATTTCTGTTAACGTGTTTTAAACTTTATTGTGAATTAACATTTTTAAACTTTTATATGTTTGGTTATTTTTCCTAAGGCAAATACTAAAAAACTTTAATGTGGTTTACTGAAAAGAAATCAATGGATGACTAAGGATGAATAAGAACAAATAGCACACATACACACACACATATGACTGAATGCAGACAAAGGCACACTTGCGTGGAAATCAAAGGATAGCTTGAGTGAGTTGGTTCTTTGCTTCCACCATGACAGTCCTAGGGAAGAACCCAGGTCACCATGCTTGGAAGGAAGTGCCTTTACCCCCTGAGCCATCTCACCAGCACGGAAAACAACATATATAACTCACATTAAAATGAACTTCTTGACGATCTCAACATTCTTTAGAAAGTCATGTTTAGAACTAAATATTTGAGAATTGCTAGGCTAAAACTGTACATCCAGCAGTCGTCACCGTAGAGACGACTTAAGCCAGACAATGCACGAGGCTTTCATTCTGAAACAAGACTCCCTTTTCTCCTCTCGACAGTTTTCTAATGTGTCATTTATAATTTATCTTGTTAATTTTTACATTGATGTCCACATCATGTTTCCCAAGTTATTATAACATCTAATTCTCCCCAGGCAGTGTACCCATGATCCATAACACAGTGGTGAAGTACTTACATCTGGTTATATTTTTTTTCACATTTGAAAGGACTTCAAATTTAGTAACCCACAAGTAAATTCAAACTCCACAAGAAAAAGTGTTTCAGACGTCTACCTACCAGAGTGGAACTCTCTGCTCCCCCTTTTTTTCCTTTTTTAAAAATTGGATATTTTCTTTATTTACATTTCAAATGTTTTCCCCTTTCCTACTCCCCGAAACCCTCCATGCCATCTCCCCTCTCCCTGCTTCTATAAGGGTGCTTCCCGACCCATTCACCCACTCCTGCCTCCCAGCACTGGCATTCCCCTAAACTGTAGCATCGAGCCTTCATAGGACCAAAGGCCTCTCCTCCCACTGATGCCCGACAAGGCCATCCTCTGCTACATATGCCACTGGAGCCATGGGTCCCTCCATGTGTACTCTTTGGTTAGTGGTTTAGTCCCTGGGAGCTCTGGGGGTGGGGTCTGGTTGGCTGATATTGTTGTTCTTCCTATGGGATTGCGAACCCCTTCAGCTCCTTCAGTTCTTTCTCTAACTCCTCCATATGCTCAGTACAATGTAGATTGCTTTTGGCAAGATGGCCATTTTTACTATATTAATCTTGCCAATCCATGAGCATGTGAGATCTTTCCATCTTCTGAGATCTCCGATTTCTTTCTTCAGATACTTCAGTTCTTGTCATATAGATTTTCACTTGCTTGGTTAGAGTCACACCAAGGTATTTTATATTATTTGTGACTATTGTTAAAGGTATCGTTTCCCTAATTTTTTTCAGCCTGTTTATCCTTCGAGTATAGGAAGGTTACTGATTTATCTGAGTTAATTTTATATCCAGCCACTTTGTTGAAGTTGTTTATCAGGTTTAGGAGTTCTCTGGTGGAATTTTTGGGGTCACTTAAGTATATGATCATATCATCTGCAAATAGTGATATTTTGTCTTCTTCCTTTCCAATGTTTTCCTTTGACCTCCTTTTGTTGTCTAATTGCTCTGGCTAGGACTTCGAGTAGTATATTGACTAGGTAGGGAGAAAGTGGGCAGCCTTGCCTAGTCCCTGATTTTAGTGGAATTGCTTCAAGTTTCTCTCCATTTAGTTTGATGTTGGCTACTGGCTTGCTGCATATTGCTTTTACTATGTTTAGGTATGGGCCTTGAATTCCTGATCTTTCCAAGATATTTATCATGAAGGGGTGTTGAATTTTGTCAAATGCTTTCTCAGCATCTAATGAGATGATCATGTGGTTGTTTTTCTTTGAGTTTGTTTATGTAGTGGATTATGTTGATGGATTTCCATATATTGAACCATCCCTGCATCCCTGGGATGAAGCCTACTTGATCATGATGGATGACTGTTTTGATGTGTTCTTGGATTCGGTTTGTGAGAATTTTATTGAATATCATGGATTGGCACGATTATTATAGTAAGAATGGCCATCTTGCTGCAAGCAATCTACAGATTTCACTGCAATCTCCATTAAAATTCCAACTCAATTCTTCATAGTTAGAAAAAGCAATTTGAAAATTCATTTGGAATAACAAGAAAACCAGAATAGCGAAAACTATTCTCAACAATAAAAGAACTTCTGGGGGAATCACCATCCCTGATCTCAAGCTGTATTACAGAGCAATAGTGATAAAAACTGCATGGTATTAGTACAGAGACAGACAGGTAGATCAATGGAAAAGAATTGAAGACCCAGAAATGAACCCACCCACCTATGGGCACTTGATCTTTGACAAAGGAGCTAAAACCACCCAATGGAAAAAAGATAGCATTTTCAACAAATGGTGCTGGGTCAACTGGAGGTCAAAATGTAGAAGAATGCAAATTGATCCATTCCTATCTCCCTATACAAAGCTCAAGTCCAAGTGGATCAAGAACCTCCACATAAAACCAGATACACTGAATCTAATAGAAGAGAAAGTAGAGAAAAGTCTCGAACACATGGGCACAGGGGAAAAGTTCCTGAACAGAACACCAATGGCTTATGTTCTAAGATCAAGAATCGACAAATGGGACCTCATGAAATTGCAAAGCTTCTGTAAGGCAAAGGACACTGTCAATAGGACCAAACGGCAACCAACAGATTGGGAAAAGATCTTTACCAATCCTACAATGATAGAGGGCTAATATCTCTGGTCTCTTTTATACAAAAAAATCCACATAAATTTTGCATTGTTGTCCTTCAAAACTGCACACCTCACACAACATGTTCATTCCTACCATACTTCAAATCTTAAGTAATTGAGAGAAATAAGAACAAATAATCCCATCGAGGAATTTTCAAACATACACACATACATACATGCGTGTGTGTGTGTGTGTGTGTGTGTGTGTATGCCTGAGCATGCATGTATTATGGAAGTGGACATGTATATCATGAGAGACACGTTAGGAGGTCAGAGAACAGCTTTTGGAGTCTGTTCTCTCTGTCCATGTGTATGTAGTTTGTAGAGATTGCACTCAGCTTTGCCTGGAAAGTGTCCTTACCCACTGAGCCACCTCCCCAGCTCTTAGAGAATTTTTAATCACTGTATCTGACTAGCAGGCTTTACTAACATGTTTTAACTACATAATAATTACTAAAATTACTAAAAATGTTTCCTTCCAATCTGATAAATAATTATGTTCCAATATCATTGGCCAGGAATGATCTAAACAGAATGTCTGTTGTTGGAAAACACCTCTCTCTCTCTCTCTCTCTCTCTCTCTCTCTCTCTCTCTCTCTCTCTCTCTCTGTGTGTGTGTGTGATATCTTCAAATTAGAGGATTTCTGCTCACTGCAATTGCCTAGAGATTCAACAAAAGTTTTAATGGGTTGTAATAATAAAGACTTTTGTTGTTAATTAACTTATAAATTTTAAGTTATCGTAGATGTTTTTACCTTCTCAGATGCTACAGTCATCTCTCAAAAGTCCCAAGCAATGGCCTGTGCACAGATTTAGAGCAGTTAGTAGACAGCACACCCAAGAGGGTTACGCAGTGGGAATACAGACTGATGCAGTTTTACACTAATAGGGTCCTCCAAAGAGGACAATCTGTGGGGCAGTCATGAGTTACTATTATGATTTAATTAATGTCCCACACTGAAGGTTATTTGAATCTCACATAATATAAATAAATCAATTAATGTTTTTGTACTTTCACTGCTAAAAAATAAGTATTTTTGAACTGCTTCTGAACCTAGCTTATTGATATCATACGTATCAACAAAATATGAAACCTAATTATTTCACATCTTGGCTGCAATGAAATGAGGCACATATCACCTTTGATAACTCGTTAAGGATGAGAAGGTAAAATGCAGGCTGTATATATTTAGGTAGATCTTTGAAGAACCACAGATGGTTTATTCTGAAAACATAGCAAAATCTCCATGGCTAAGGAGTAACCTTCCTTATCAACTTAGGTATAACATTTTTAAAGTGAATATTTATTTAAAGTATTTTAAAGTTGCTTTAAAAGATTTTTCTCTTTTTAATTAGAACATCTATAGATTGTGTACTATCATGCTACTAAGCCATTTGATATGCTCTGTTTCATAAATGCATTGTGACAGTGAAAAATGAATCAAGGAGAGATGACACAAAGGGAAAAGGAAGTTTTGTTGTGTAGCATAAAGGCTCACAAAAGCCCTGTCATGCAGTGTTTTGGAGATCTTGATTAGTTGAAATGCCTAATTATTTAAAGTCCTGGCACATTCCTGACTGGAAAAGAACTGTTTCTTGGTTTTATGTAGTTTTCCAACAATGAATTTATAGAAATTTGACAAAGAGGAGACTTAGGACATCTAGTTCATTGACTTCAAAACTGTGGTATTAATAATAACATCAATTATAACAATACATTCACACATAATGAACTAAAAGAAGGGAAACTTCTCCTTGAGCCATATAAGAGATCCTCACCCTAACCCTGCTGTTCAGTGTACTTCTGTGACTGAATACTAGCTCTTGGCTCTTGATTGGCATTCAAGTACGTAGGGCTTGTGGGGTTCCTGATCCACTGTACAGAGAGACTTGGTACATGAGCAAAGAACTTTTCCTACATATCCTGGGTATCCTGGGTACTCAACCTAGAAAAAAGTTCCTTTTCTTTTTCTTTCTTTCCTTTTTTTTTTTGTTCAGCCTGCCTACTCTATCTTTGGATTTCCTAGAGATGAGACCTGTGAAGGTTTAGGATTTGGGCAGACTCTAAAAAATATACAATCTCAAAGTACAAGTCCAAGCAGAGTTTAAAGTGATCTCAGGTGTAAATTCAATTTCATGCAAATAAAGACTTAAATGGTTTCTTTAGCAAACACATTGAAATTAGGCCTCTGGGTCTTTCCACAGATTGTTTCCTATTACATTGATTACAGTAGAAAATACTAAAATAACCAGAGACAATCCTCAGAAAGCCATGTCAGCAATCCACATTTACTACTTCTAGAAAAAAAAGACTTTAATTTAGTGCTAAGTTCATGGAGAAACTAGAGGAGAATATCAAGGATGCGATGAAATCAAGGCCGGGCCTTTTATAGAGCATGCAAGGGAACTCTTAGAGATAAACAGTGAGGTAGCACTTGATAAGTGGGATTAGAAACAGTGACGTCTAATGGCAGATGGGAAACAACTCTGTCTGTCATCCAAGACGTAGATGGAAGAGATTAGCTACAGAGACTGGACAGGACATGAAAAGCCAGCATAAAAAAGTCAACAGGACAGGGGAGAAAGGAAGGAGACTATCAATGATCAAGTCTTTACTGGAGGGGAGGTGTCTTACTTATGGTTTCTATTGCTGTAATAAGACATCATGACTAATAGCAACTTGGGGAGGAAGGGATTTATATTGTGTATACTTTCATATCACAGTCTATCCTCAAAGAAACTCAGGACAGGAATTTTGAGGAAGTGACCTAGAGACAGGACTCCTTCCTGCATTTAAATTGTGTCTAGACCTCTTTGGCATACCTTTATCTCCAGAAATTATGAGCCATAACAGAAGGAACATTACAGTTATGAAGTGGCAACAAAAAATAACTTTATGGTTGGGAGTTGCCACAATATGAGAAAGGATACTGGAGGATCATAGCATTAGGAAGGTTGAGAACCACTACCCTACGAGCTCGCCAATGGGAAAAATTCATGGGCTCATCAGTTGACTGTATGTCTTGTCAAATGATTCTGGCTTATTTCAAGTTGACACAAAAGAAGACAAGACAAGAGGGCTGTACCACAGTAAGTGTAATGACAAGTTTTCAGATCATCAAAAGTAATGATTCCTCAGATCTAAAATTGAATAATCATATAGTGGATGACTCCAGATACTAATACTAGACATAGCATTGCAATACTGCAGAAACCCAAAGGCACAGGACAGAGGACTGGATAGTATGTAGAGGAATGCTCATGAACATGCTTCTTATCATTAGTAACAGCAAATGAGAAGACAATGGAATGTTTTCAAGGACTGAGGATTAAAATAAGACTTCTATTAACAGCATAGTTATTTTTCAATACCATTGCAGATACTGACATTTGACATCCATCGAAGTGGATACAGGAAGTTTGCTATCAATGGAGTTCACTCAAGAAGGGGAATAATCCTTAGAGAAACATTTGAGATCCAAGAAAACTATAACCAGTGTTTAAGCTAAGCAAACATTGCATCTGTAATTAACAAAAACCAGAAGTGTAGAAGATAGAATAGTTGTCTTATAGCATAGGAAAAAGAAGTGATTAATTAAAGCAAAATAGGACCTTTATAATTTTCAGAGGAAAATAAGGTAAGAACAATAAAGGTGAAATTGTTGAACTTAATATGTAATTCCAGATTGTAACTTTAAAAACAATAAAACATTAAAAGAATGCTAGCGTAGTCATAATCCAAATGAAGACTCTCCCATACCCCCACTCCCACCCAATGTCTCACTGCCTAAAAACACAGTAAATAGAACATATAGAAATCAACAAAAGGTATCATGGATTCAAACACACATTTATAGGTGTCACGGTCAATATAAGTTAGTTATATTTCATATGTTAAATACTAACATCTTCATCATAAATTCTTAAAATCAAGCTATCAGCCATTTATAAGGTAGAGTAAAAAATAAAGCCTATAAAGATAATGACAATAAGAAATATAGTAAATAAAAGCTTAATGTTACAGGCATGACTAATCATACACATTGAACAAGGAGAAATAACTATGATTTTGAAGAACACATAAATGATTAACTAATGGTAAATTATCAGGCCATAAAAGAACTCTATCAGTTTCAGACCAACTGAATAATATAAATCACCTTCATTGACCATCAAACAAAATTTAAATATTAACAACCAAAAGATAAGCTAAGTCCCATGCTTCTCTTTACTTATCATGAAGAAATAAGGTATATAGACAATTTTTAAAACTGAAAGGAATGATATTTTCAGATGGAGTATTTATAAAGCAATTGTAGTATTTAATACTTATTGTATAAAGGGAAATAATCTGATTATGTTTCTAAGTATCAAGCATTTAAAAGTTCAAGGCCTAAAGAGGAAATATATAAAACAAGGTATCAAAATTAAGAAGTTAAAAAATATGATTCTTCAAATATTCAAAAGGTCATTACTTTAGAACATAAATGAGATTAACAAACCTCCAGAAAATTAATCAGATTTTTTTAAAAAGGAGAAAGACAAAAAGAAAGGGTTTAATATTTCATTCTGAGTAGAAAATAATTTATATCAATTTTATGACAGTAAGCTAATAATGTAAACAAGCACTCAGAAAATTAAATTAATAAAAAAATAACCCAAATAGAAAACATGAACACTTCTAAAAAATCTTAAGAAATATACCAAATAGGTAATACAAAATGTAACAACAAACTCCAACATTGTATTATATAAGGAATGGACTCATTATAACCACCAGACATGTCAGGAGGCCTCTCCACTCCCTTCTCAGGAGGCTCAGACACCCAGATCCCTAATTGTAATACACAGTCAAGAGAAAGAAAACTGCTTCTACAGGGATTGTGCCTGTGTTATTGCTTGCACCATCATTTTTTTCATATCCCCAGTAAATCCATTGCTACACTACACTGCTACTTATCAGGTTAAGCTACATCTTTGAAATCATAAGCTGAAATATGAGTTTAGCAATAGGAAGATAAAACTACAATGTTTAATTTCTTCATGAAAATATTAGGATTTTCCTCTCTCATTTGCCATGAAGACAACCCAATAAAACTGATGACTGAGAGCACTGTTGAGAGCAAACCATTCAGAAGCCAAAGGTAGCACAATGAAGAACAAAGAGACACAGGTGGAGTGAGCCCTTCTCAGAGAAAAGGGCCATTATCCCTGAAAAGAAGGACCACAGCTTTCCGGATGATAACCAAGAATACAAGCCAGACACTCGCAAGCTTAGCTCAAGTCAGCCAGCTCCTGTACTTACTTTCTCTGGTGATTCCCTTCAGATTGCAGCCCACACTGCCCTCACACTCCAATGACTAACTCCAGCACAGCTCCCCAAAAAGAAACACCTTCACATTATAAGAATAGAATGAAGGAGAAGAATCCAGGTGAACGGCATAGAATAGATCTTTCAACAATATCATAAAAGACCCCCCCATCCCCAAAGAAGGCAAGACAGGCTCATATACATGGGGAAAGCCTGAGGTATTCTAAAGTGAAACATCAGATGGAAACTAAGGGGAAACAGGACAGAGCTCCAAGTGCTCAAGCCATATCCCAAAAAAGGGCAGCCCCAAACTCAAAATCCACGTAGTCCTATAGAAAATGTTTTCTTAATAAGGTTTGCCCAGATGAATTCAAGGGCACCAAATTTAAAAGAACAACCATAAATTTCAACAAAGAATCCAAGAACTTTAAGGAGATGAAAAACAGCTCAAAGAACTTAAATAGAATAAAAATGAATGCCACCGTGATGTTCAAGGCAGCACAAATATGTGGTTGAATGAAAGATGCTGTCAACCCAGAATTCACAGACTTACTTCAGAAACATGATAGGCATAGTGCAGAAAACTCAAGATCAAATAAAACTGCTATTGGAAAACTAAAAAACAAAAAACAAACAACAATAACAACAACAAAACCACAATTAGAAAACCCAGAAGGACAGCTTTAGAAGTAGAGTGGACCAAGTAGAAGATATCGTGAATTAAAAATAAAGCAGAGAAATTGAACTATTCAAGAAAGGAATATGGAAACATCTTTATAAGCTAAAGACACCTGTAACATTTTAAAAATGCCAAAGTCTGACACACACACACACACACACACACACACACACACACACACACACCCTCCAAAAATACCATTTAGTTCTGTTTGGGTTGGCCATCTCCTGCTGGGGATGGGGCCTGCCCTATCTTGTGGTTTATATACACAGTAAGAGTTCACTGGAGTAAACTATATTTTTCTCATTTTAAAAAAGACAAAAAGGAGTATACAGGAATTGTGGGACACCATGCAAAGGCCGATCTTCATGCAAAAGGCATAGATAGAGAAGAATGCCAGGTGGAAAAAAGATCTTTGACAAAATCACAGAAGAAAACTTCCCTTAGGAGGAAAGACAAACAGAGACACAAGAAGCTTTCAGACCACCAAAGAAACAAGATCAAAAGAGAAACCTCCCAGTGGCATTATTTTAGTTAATACAGTATATATTATATATTTCATCAGAATAACAGCTGATTTATCAATGAATATTTTTAAAGCCAGAAAATCCTGGATCAATGCACTTCAAATTCTAAAAGATCATAACTACGGTAGAGTACTATGCCTAGTGAAACTATCTATAATCACTGAAGGAGAAAGAAAACCTTTCTATGACATAAACAAGCCAAAAGGCAGCACAGAGAATTTGGGAAGCAATGGTTTAGACTGAACAGAACACATCCAAGAGATTATATAACTGAGACCATTGTGGAAACACAAAATAGGACTAGGAATGTAAACTGTAAAACAAAAATAAAGATCTAATATACATGTTTCAATAACAACATTAAATATCAATGACCTCAACTTCACAAACAAAAGACATGGGTTATTTTAAAGGATTAAGAAACAAAATTCTCTTTCTGTTGTCTACAAGAAACTCATCTTACCTACAAAGACAGAAACCACCTTACAGTAAAGATAGAAAATGTATCCCAGGCAAACAGGACTAGGAAGCAAGCAGAGTCAATTCTCATAATGGCTAAAACAAGACTTCAAAGACAAACTAATCAGAGATAAAGAAGGACACCTCATTATAATCATGAAAACAACCAAGAAGACATTACTATCATAAACATTATGCACCAAATTATGGCACATACAATTTCATAAAAAGCACAATAGTGATCTAAAAAATACAGATTAACTCTAATTCAGTAATAGTAGGTAATTACAATACCCCACTTTCTTCAACAGACAAGTCTTCTTGACAAAAAAATTCAACATCATATTTAAATGACATATCAAATGGATCTAAGATATGTCTATAGAATGTTTCACTCAAACAGTAAAATATTCACATTTTTTGGTAAAATTGAAACTAAATTAACATATTTAGGACCCCATGGATGCTTCCTTTTCTAAAATAGGACACACACTGGGGCACAAAACAAATTTTAACAGAAAAATTTTAAAGAATTCTATATATCCTATCTATCCACATTGCAACAATAAACATAAGCAACGGCAAATGAATCTCTAGAAACTACACAGACTCAAGGAGATTAAGCAATGAATTAGTTAATGATGAATAAATCAAGGATGAAATTAAAGAATGAAATTTAAAAATTCATGGTAGCAAACAACACAACCAAACAGCTAGAACACATTAAAAGCAGCAAGCAGCAAGAGGCAATTCTGTACATATAAGTCTCTGCATCAAAGATCAGAAACATGCAAATCAAAAATTTGAAAAAATTAACGGACCAGAATCAAATCCAGCAGACAGCAAAAAATAATAAAAGTCAGCACAGAAATTAATGAAATAGAAACAAAGATGGTAGTATAGAAAATCAATATATCTAAAAAGTGCTTCTTTGAGAAGATAAACAATATAAATTGACAGACTCTTGACCTAACCAATCAGAAGAATTAAAGAGATGAGCCAATTTAACAGAATTATATAGGAACAGAGAAACATTACAATAGTTGCCAAAGAAATTCAGGAGAGTATAAGAAATTTTTTATTCAATATCTACTCCATTGAGGTAGAAAATTTTTAAAAAATCAGACAAACTTTTGTGTTTATATAAAACCACTAAAGTTAAACCAAGAACACATAAACAACTTAAACAGGCCTTTAACAGATAAAAAGATTGAAGAAATAATAAAAGGCTCTGTCTAATAAAGCCTAGGTTCAAACTGTTCCATTGTGGAGTTCTACAATACTTTAAAAGAAGATATATAACTAATATTACTTAAATCATCATCATCATCATCATCATCATCATCATCATCATCACCATTTTTTGAGATAGAGTTTCTTTGTGTGGCCTTGCCTGTCCTAGAACTCACTTTGTAGACCAGGCTTGTCTTGAACTCGTAGAGATCTGCTAGCCTCTGCTTCCCAAATGCTAGGATTAAAGGCATGCACCACCACCACCCTGCTTCTTAAACTATTTTTAAAACTAAAAACAGAAGGAGTATTTCCAAACTCTTTCTATAAAGGCAGAACTAGTCTAATACCAAAGCCAGGTAAACACACAACAACACAAGAGGAAGCTCAAGGAAAGTCCTGAAGGGCATAAATGTAAAAATCCTGAGTAAAATACATTTAAACAAAATACAGTCACATACCACAAAGGTTATTCAGGATGACCAAGTTGACTTTATCTTGGCTTTATGATGCAGAGGTGAATCAATGCAGCAATCGTAATATCTCATATAAATAAACTTTATAAAGTCACATGATCATCTCAATAGGCATTTGACAAAATCCAACATGCTTTCATGATAAACGTCCTAGGAAGTCTGAAGTAAACAGACTCTAACATATTGTATAAATCCATAGATTTCTTTTTCTCAATGGAGAAAAACTGGAAGCAATCTGATTAAAATCAGGAATGACCGGTACTGTCTGCCATCTCCACCCATTTTCAATATAAGGACTAATTAGAGCAAGAGAAGGAATCAAAGAGATCAGAATAGAAAGAGAAGTCCAATTATACCTATTTGCAGATCTATTATATAGAAGAGATCCCAAAATTCCACTAGAGAGTTTCTGGACACAATCAATATTTTCAGCAATATGATAAGATCTAAAATCAGTTTACAAATATCAGTAGGTTTTCTAAATACCAACAACAGACATACTGACAAAGAGAAAATAGACACACTCCCATTAACAATAGCCTTTAAAGATATCTTGGAATAGACCTAATCAAAGGGGTAAAAGTTTATAAAAGGAAACTTATTCTCTGTAGGAAAAGACTGAGGAAGACATTAGAAGGTGGAACGGTGGTAAGACGCTGTTGCAGGATTTTCGACTACACTATGAACTCTGAGATTGTGTTGCTTACTGGAAAATCCTGTTTCTATTTGAATACAGAATGAGCCAGAGAACGAGAAGGATCCAGAAGATTAGAACAGATTGCCAAAGGCAGTATGAGGCCAAGCAGAGACATTCAGGCAAAAGCTGAAAGAAGCCAGTTTGAATCGGTCAGCGTGGATAGGAATTTTCAGTCAAAATAGCTGAGTTGACCAGGCAGAGTTCAGAAAGAGCTAGAAAGGATAAGCTTATTCAGCCGTAAGTCCCAGAGGATGAAAATATTCTAGGCCTAGATTACACCGTATGAAGGCTAGAAGCTTCCAGGACTAGGCCCGGGTTATCAGATGGAGACAGTAAGCCTCCAAGACAACAATTACATCAGGAAAATTAAAGTTAGTTTTATAAGACAGCATTCTTAAACACAGTAAGTTTTTCAAATATAGGGTTTTAAGGAATTGAGTTGAGAGAGCTATGAAAGACTCTTCCCTGACAAATAACACTCATAGTAGCGGAAGGGTCTATGCAAGCTGCTAAGGGAAGAAAAAGAATCCATAGACCTACCCAGCCGAAAGATCTACAAATCACACAAATGAGAACGATATAGTGGCACATATGTCTCATGAGCAATAAACAGCCTTCTAATTAGATGTAAGGTTCACTAAAATAGCACGAATTCATGCTTGGTATGGCAACTCTACCCAACTGACTACTCATGGCAGCTGAGGTTCTGGATACTAACTAAAGGAAAAGAAGCTACTATTGCCAATTTCCTAAGTCAATATCATAGTTCTAACTGCATTTTAAATACAGATCCTTATACCCACAAGTAAGTGTAGCTCTTACCCTTATATTATAAGCTTCTTTTTGTTACAGATGGAGACCATTAAGGAAATATACAATGAGTCAAAATGAAGAGAACAATTGACCATGGATTGCCCAACCCCAAGTAATACATCTACAAAGAGATTGTATAGACATAAGTCTCAGGGAATACCATGGATAGGGTCTAGAATGACTATAAGAGCCAGAAGACTCTGTCTGAGGTAGTGTTTCCTACTGTTGATAGGAAACAACACAAATAAAATTTAAACCAGCTGGTAGCCTAAACAAGACCAGCACAATGCCAACACCATTTGATGTGTCAATGTGAATAGTGGGAATGCCACAAGGCCCTACCCATAGGTGAAGCAATTAGTAACTGCCCAGAGCAGGAGATCGATTCTTCTCCAGGGACAAGTCCCCTGATAGTTTATCTAATCTCAAGTGGTCAGCACTAAACACATTTTACTTAAGAATACATCTGAAATATATACAAGTGTATGCATATGTGCAAATGTATGTGTAATGTTTTGTGCTTATGAACAACACTTAAATGGATTCAGCAGGTTGTATTAATGTGTGACTATATATTTGTATGTGTGAGTGTGTATGAAACAATACTAATTAAAGAAGAGGTCATTAATTTCAGAGTTAGAGATGTGGGTACAGGAGTACAATAGAGTACTCATGAAATTCTCAAAAAATTAAAAGTAAAATGAATGCTGGATAATTTGTAAAACTTTGAGAAAATGTGTGTGTGTGTGTGTGTGTGTGTGTGTGTGTGTGTGTGTGTGTGTGTCTGTGTGTCTGTGTGTGTCTTTGTGTATGATATGTTAATATCATATAAACAGTGTTGTAGGAAACTTAGATATACTAAACTATTATTTCTAGAGACAAAGTCAAATGAAGAAATGAACAGGAAGAAGGGTGAAATGCTATCCATGTGTGCTGTAAAGCAGTGAGGAAAGACAGTGAGGAGAGAGATCACACAGATTTGTGTTAGTCTCCTTTTGAGAAGTAGGGAGACAGGAAATTTAGTTTTCTTAATTTCTTAAAAGGAAATAAAATACTTGCATGAAACATGAATCACTACTTAACTTTTTAATATCGTAAACTTTGCCTGGGTACTGTAATTATTAAATATCTTTCTCTTTCATTAAATTTTGTAAAATTTCCTGTGTTTTTTCTTTGTCTGTGTGAATATATTAAACATTTAATTATTTTCATGACTTCTTTGGCATTTTTATTGTCCTCTTCATCACAGCATGCTTCCGAATCAAAGGTTCTTTCTTATACTGGTGTAATTTCTCCAATGGGGAGGAGAGGCAAAAATGGATGGAAGAATTGAATCCCACATCTCTGTCCTGTTGGATCTAATTTTTTGCTGTTTATGTTTTGAAAACAAGGCTTTACATATTTAATTTGAGTGGCAATATAAATCATAAAACAACGTAATGGAACACTGAAGAAGTTTATCAAAGGAAATCAACCATTAAACAGAACATAGTGATTAGTAGACCAACGTGTTGCATAACAATTGTGTATGCCAAAAACTGCCCAACTTTCTGGTTCCATCCCTTTATCTCTGATGGATATGTCATATTTCAATAGCATTTTAAATAATCATGATTCTTTGAGGATTTCATATCTATATACATATGAATATACAATGCATATGATACAATGTATCTTGATTATTTTTCCCTCCTCCTCCTCCTTCCTCCCATACTCACCCCAATCCCCTCACCCCCTCTCATCTTCCTCTCATGTTTTACTTCTTTGTTTTAACTTACTAGACCAATGTGTGATGGTACAGTCAGTCCAGTTGGACCACACCCTGCAAAGAGAAATCTTCCTCCCTTAGAAGTTATCAACTGAAAATAATTTAACAACCCCCTCTACAGAGAAGTTTCCATATTTCCCCCACATTTTCCAATATCGCAGTTTGGTATACCCATATGACTCTAAAAAATTCAAAGTCTAAAACGTGAATGTAGGAAAATCATTATTAACAGTAGCTTCAAATTATTGATGTGTGATCTGTAAGTAGAGGATTTTACCCTATAAAATATAAACAATAACTTAATTTCAGATCCCAAGTGTTGTATTCTGACCTCTGTATACTTACCATGGTATGCATGGACCTACACAGACAAACAGATGCAAGACAGACAGACAGACAGACAGACACACACACACACACACGGCCCAATGAGAGTTATTCAGAGAAAGTGGAAATTACAAGGGTGAGGAATCACTTATAATTTGACATCAATCTTTACTACTGTGCCTCAGGGGAAGAAGTAGCTTGCGACATTCATAATTTATATGCACTTTATTTTGATTTCATCATAACTTTCCAATTATAATATTTTTCTAAAAAATTAAAAAGATTAATGTGCTGGAAAAGGAGAGAGAGAGAGAGAGAGAGAGAGGGGGGGGGGGATACAGTAGGATTACTGTGGTCAATCAAACCCTTCACCATGAGTCTTTGATGTATACTGAATAATGGTATTATTTTAAAATTGTTTTCATAATGCAGAAGTGGGAGGTGTCAAGAAGAGGTAACCAAGACTAGATCAAGAGATAAATGTGTTCAAGCCACATGAATGAGCAAAGAAAATGTATGGTAAAAATTAAAAGGAAATTTGAAGTAAGAAGGAGAAAGTGAGACTCCTAAAAGGGAAATAACAGCTCTCAAAGACACAAATTAAATAAATAGATACTACGAAGTCAGAAAGAATGGAAGAGAACAGGGGAGCACAACACAGTCAAAATCAACCACATAAATGCTTACAACCATCTCTTGAAAAATAAAACCATAAGCAAAGATAAAATAAAAATTTAATTTTTAACTCAAAATCTACTTCTGAAATTAAATTTGAGTAGTGAAAAACAAAACCAGACAGCATGTTTCTAGGGTAAGTAATCCAGAGCAATGAGTGATGAATCACTATCCTAGGGAACCACTAAGATGATCTATTAGTAAAGACTCATTGCTCAGCAGAAAAATAAAAAATCCTAACAATCTATAATTGTCGAATAAAGGATAGCATGAATAGTGGAATAAAGGATACTGTCCTCAGTCAAATGGTGCTTCAAGTGCAAGACAAGATATAAAAGTTTTGAACATGGTAGAATTTGAAAATATGGCTTCCAAGGGGCCTTGTTCATTAATCTGTTATGGGTAACTTTTAGTCATAATAACATAACAAAGAGAAATACCAACTGTGAAAGTTCCATTCTAAGTTACCCCTACTTACACTTACATACATACATACATACATACATACATACATATAAACACATATACACACATGTATGGACACACATGGGCTCACAGACACACAGCTACATATACACATACGTATACACATGTGTAGAAACATACATTTATATACACACACATTCACACACATACATACACAGAGAAACATACATGTATACACCTATACACACTAACATGTATACACAGACATACACATATACACAAAACAAGCATATCCACATTACACAAACACACATATAAACATATAGTCAAACACACACATATACACATACACACATACACATATGTCAACATACACTTATGACACATATTCACATAGAGTTACTCACAGAAACATAAGAATACACCTATACACTCACACATATATACCCAGACACATGTATAAATACAAAAACAAATGAACATACACAAACACACACATATAGTCAAATATATACACATATACACACACACATACACATATACACACACATCTGCAGACATACATGCATGGGAGTCTTCACATAATTACAGCTCTGGACACCTTGACTTCAGCCACATAACATATTCTGGCCCATAACCTTATTTCCTGGACCTTATTAACTGGTTTACAATCCTCATTTATGGAGACACCTCTGCCTGGGCCACCAGGAGTCCATAGCCAATGAGTGACAGAGAAAGCTACCCTCCCAGGAGCTTGGAAAAGCCTTGAGTGGGGTTAAGGGGAGCAACACCCCTCACCCAGACCCGCCCAGATCCAGTGAGATCCAGGGCCTGAGAACTTGGGGGCAGGAAACCTCTGAACTTTCCGGTTTTCATCTGTGGGTGGAGACCTCTGCCTGGGCCACCAGGAGTCCATAGCCAACTAGCGCTGGAGAAAGCTACCCTCCCAAGAGCTTGGAAAAGCCATGAGTGGGGTTAAGGGGAGCAACACCTCTCACCCAGACCCACCCAGATCCAGTGGGATATAGGGCCCGAGGAGAACTCAGAGACAGGAAACCTCTGTACCTTCTGGTTCCATCTGTGGGGGGAGACCTCTGCCTGGGCCACCAGAGGTCTCTGCCTGGGGACCTCAGCCTGGGCCACAGGGCTCCAGGAGAGAGCAGGTATCTCAGGAGTGCTGACACACCTTTGAGCACAGGCAAAACCACCACTTCTGTTCAAACTCACTGGATCAAGACGGACCCTTGCAGAGCCATCAGGACATAGGAACCAAGGAACAGCTGGGGACAAGATCCTTCTGATTTCTGTCTGCACCCCAGAGCAGACCCTGTGCCACAGCTCTCCAAACCCAAACACTTCTCAGAGAGAGCTGGTCTTCAAGGAGTATTGACACAGAGGCCTGCAGGAGGGGCAAGCCACAACCAGACAGAGTAAGATCAGCTAACATCAGAGTTAACAAGATGGCAAAAGGCAAGGGTAAGAACATAAGGAATGGAAACCAAGAGTACTTGGCACCCTCAGAACCCAGTTCTCCCACCACAGCAAACCCTGGATACCACAACACACCAGAAGAGCAAGACTCAGATTTAATATCATTTCTCATGATGATGATAGAAGACGTGAAGAAAGAAATGAATAACGCCCTTAAAGAAATACAAGAGAACAGAGATAAACAACTAGAAGCCTTTCAAGAGGAAATACAAAAATCTATTAAAGAATTACAGGAAAACACAATCAAACAGGCAGAATGTCAAGAAAACACAATCAAACAGACAAAAGAAATGAACAAAACTATCCAGGAGCTAAAAATAGAAATAGAAACAATAAAGAAATCACAAAGGGAGACAACCCTGGAGTTAGAAAACCTAGGAAAGAGATCAGGAACCATTGATGTAAGCATCACCAACAGAATACAAGAGATAGAAGAGAGAATCTCAGGAGCGGAAGATACCATAGATAACATCGACACAGCAGTAAAAGAAAACGCAAAATGCAAGAAGCTTCTAACCCAAAACATCCATGAAATCCAGGACACAATGAGAAGACAGAACCTAAGGATAATAG
>CM052704.1:106040633-106084474 GCA_028551405.1 Uromys caudimaculatus
AAGTAACTCAGTCACAAAAGAACGAACATGGTAGGTACTCACTGATAAGTGGATATTAGCTGAAACGTTTGGAATACCCAAGTTTCACTTTACAGTAACTGCTGGACTGAGAATGAAGTCCCAGATGGAGGAGTTGGAGAAGGGACTGAAGGAGCTGAGGGAGTCTGTAGCCCTATGGAGGGAGCAACAGTGTCAACTGGCCTGACCCCCCCAATCAGGTCTTCCTAGAGGTTGGACCACCAACCAAAGAATACACATGGAGAGACCCATGGTTTGGACCACATATGTGGCAGAGGAGGGCCTTGTTGGCCATCAGGGGGAGGAGAGGCCCCAGTAAAGGGGAATGTCATGGTGGGAATATGGGAGTGGGCAGGCGGGTGAGTGGGAGGTGGGATTCCCTCATAGAGATGGGGGAAGGGGAAGGGATAGGTGGTCTCCAAAGAGGAGACCTACAAAGGGGGAAACATTGGAAATGTAAGTAAAGTATCAAAAAAAATAATCCTCATTTATGGCTTTAAATAGCTACGTTTTTACAGAAAATTGGGGGGAAATAACAGTTAACTAAAACAGGCTTAGGAAATACTGAATTTGAGGCCAGGGTGCTTGAGTCAGAAACATGAGGATTGACGTTTGAACTCCCAGAACACACATAAAACTTGTACACAGGAGAATAGATCAGTTATCGCATCTGTGGGGCCCTGGATGGACCCATGCAGATCACTGGTTCTAACTGGTTAACAAAGCTAAACTGATAAAATTTTGGCTTAATGAGACAGGCTGTCTGAAAACAATAAGGTTAAGCATGATTGAGAAAAACATGTTGGTATCTAGCCTGCACACACATGTACACATGACCTACACAAACATACACTCACTCCACATGTATAAACATAAACATATATTTAATTTGTAAAGTCCAAAGTAATAGAAATCAGGAATTTTTGTTTTGCTTGTTTTGTTTAAGATACTGTGGTACCGAAGTTCAGCAGTGACAGATAATAGCCATGTTGAGGATATGCAGAAGGGATTTGGGTGTGTTCCTTCCATTTACAGAGCTCCAGCATGGGCAGAACCCATGTTTGAAATAGCTAAAGACAACAGGTTGTGGTTGCATTGTTGCTCTGATGATGAATGTCACTAACTGCATCGCAGAAATGGGTGACAGCCTTGGTTTGTGTGGACAAAAGGTAAATGATGAGTATTCCAGGCAGTTGTGGGAAGTCAGTCTGGGATTGTTTCTGAAAGATCTGAGAAACTCCGAGGGGGTCCTAACGATAAAGAGTAGTAATCTACCTGAGCTGGACAAGTCATCATATGCTGAAAAAGAGACATTTGTCCCATTAAAGAACTAAAGTGGAGACAAGATCTATAAATGAGGTCTTCTCCAGAGAATGTAGATATATGTTCCAAGACAAAGATCCAACCTGGACATCTGCTATGGCCAATATGAAATACTGACTCCACCCTTGTCTTGTAAGGGGCAAAACCATAACTACAAAGCTGGGCATTGTGTACATTGAGAAACCAAGGATGGAACTCTGTGACACATCAGAGACCTGCAGTGGGGGGTCCTTATGACATTAGTGGAAGAATCTGTCTATTTCACAGGAATGCAATTAGCTGATGAACAAGAACTTGTGTTCTATTATTTCTACTATGACTCTAGGCTTAAAATAAAATTTGCCATTTAAAAATCAATGAAAATAACAACATTTCATTCTGCAATAGGAAATGTTGTGCAATTATGAGAACAACAAAAGTTCCATGATTCTAACTCAAGCCTTCAGACTTTGGACTGTTGTTGGCTGGTTTAGCACGAGTGTAGATAGCAGCAGTTCAGCCTTCACCAGTTATACCAGATGTTATCTTTTAGAAACAAACTGGCACACAGCACAGCAGAGCTTTCTGTGGTATTATAGTGGCATCCAAATTGTCTGAAGGAATATATGTATGGATTAACCATTTTTAGAACCGACGATAAGCTTTGAGTGAAATGAAGCTAAAAATGAAGAACAGTAATGCGTTTTTTGGACAAGACAGAACATTGTTAGGTGAAGTTGGAATCTATGTTCTAATCTTACCTCCACACCAGCTGTTTACTGGCTTAAAAGAAACTTTAAATTTTTAAATTGTAAAACTTAAGGAAAATGGCTATTTTCTGTATATAGGTATTTTGTGTGTGTAACAACTGTACCATGAGTGTGCCTGGTGCCCAGGGAAACCAGTAGAGGGTGTTTGATCCCCTGAAATTGGAGTTACTGCCATGTGGGTGTTGGGAATTGAACTTGAGTCCTCTGGAAAAGGAGATAGCTACTGTTTTTAACCAGTGGTCCATCTCTCCAGCCATTACATTGCAAAATATAAACAAACATTTGAAACAAACCAAAAAGATTTGGCATTCCTACCTTGGTCTAAGATCTGTCTGATGACAGAGATGTAGTCTTCGGGGTCCTGCTCTGTTGAGATCTCCCATCTCCTTCTGGGGATACTTAATAACTGATAGAAAGGATCTGAGCTCTCCATCCCACAAAGCAGAGTCACTACACTTCCTGTTGAGTGAAGTATCTTCTCCAGAAACCGACACTTCTTTTGTGTCAGGTCTTTAAGGAGACTATTAGATAATATCAGAAGTTTGCATTTGTAAGCATTTAAATTTAGCACTTCCAAATGTGAAGAAGAAAAACTGTGCAAGGGATACAACAGGATTGCTTCTCTGTCTATGACGTGCATAAATATTTCTCTCAAGTACAGAGCCCATTCCTCAGCATCTTCTTCATGTAGCAGTAGGATGTCTTTTGCATTTCCTGGAGAAAGAGGGGAGAGGGAGTTTGAATTTTCTTATAGTTGAAAAGCTCAAAGCATATTATTATACTGAAAACTTGTAATATACCATTTAGAAAACATGGTAATTTGCTTATAGCAGATACCAATATTGTAAAACTGTACTATCCCTATTGTAATCATGAAGATTATAAAACTAGTAAGTTATAAACACATTGCAAGAGCCTTCTCTGTATGCACTGCACAAATGTGACTCCTCAATAGTCAACAAAGCAAAATGTATTTACATGAAGGAACTCAACAGTGAGAACCAAAAGGGATGTAGGGTAATGATGTGTTATAGATTAACAAATTGTGGAGTGGCTAGACTGCTTAGTGGGTAAAATGTCTGCTGTCAACCTGAGCATCCGAGTTCAATCTCTGTGCCAACATCATGCAAGGAGAGAACTGAGTTCCACGTGTTGACGTCCATATATTTCCTGTGGCCTATGCACATCCACTCCTCTCCATATACAATAGAAATATATTAACATTAAAAAATAATAAAAAGTTATTATTGAAATCCACTGGAGATTCTTATAGAAAAATGAAGAACTAAAGTCTGTCTCCCACTCAGAACCAAGATTACTGAGGAATAAGAGCCAACAAAATCTTAGGATCCTCAGGCATCTCTTTCCTACCTGACACCGCATCACAGAGCATCTGTGTCAAGATCCTACAAAACAGGCTCAATGCTGAGTCTGAGAAATAAGTCAAGTCCACAAATTCAACCTCTCCACTGGAGTAGAGAGGAGGACTTTGTAGAAGACATTACAAGGACCACCCAAGACCTCCACTGCAGAAGTTCACAAACCATCCCATGTCTTCCCCCTTTCCCTCAATCTGCATGAGCAGGCATGAGAAGCCAGCCATTTAATAGTACCAAATACAAGAAGGAAGAAAACAAATAGGGATATTTTCCTGCCCATACTAAAACAGAAAGTCTAACATCCATTTAGATAAATATGAGCAGAGTAAGTATTAGGAGTACCAATCACTTTTTGTTATCTGATGGGACCATGTCAAATGTTAAGAAAAATAACAATGATCATCTCAATAAAAAATACAGTTCAGTATATAAGGACTCGTGAAAATAATTAGGAAAGAAGCTGACAGGCCTTCAGAGGTCAGAATCTACTGCAGGTTGGTCAAAACAGGTGCTAAAAGACAACTTAACTTTTAAAAAAGGCTACATCATCCAAGTAAAGATTTAAAAGTAATATCTAGATTAGATATTTGGAATATTTAATTTCCAATGTGAAACAAAGCTGGATGATTCAAAGCAAATATTGAAAAAGGATGAAATGAAAGCACTGTAGGAAAATAGGACAGAGTAGATTAAATAAAAAAGAAAAGGGTTCAACATATGAATAAGAAAATCTTGAGGTCAAGATGAGAAAAGGCTTCACTGAATCCCAGTAAAGGGATTTCAGAGAGAGGTCAGTTGATAAAGAGCCGGCTCTACAAGCATGCAGGCCTGAGTTCCAAACCCACAGGGGTGGGGGTGGGGGGAAGAAAGAAGAAAGGAAGGAAAGAAGGAAGGAAGGAAAGAAATAATAGTAGATAGATAGATAGATAGATAGATAGATAGATAGATAGATAGATAGATAGATAGATAGATAGACAGATAGATAAAGAAAGAAGGAAAGAGAGAAAGAAGATGTTGGATGTAATGTCTGTAACCCTACACTGTAGGGCTGGAGCCAGGCGGATTCCTGGAACTCCTGGGCTTGCCAAGCTAGCTGAGCCTGTGAGCTTCAGGTTCAATAAGAGACCCAGGAAGGTGGAAAGCTATTGAAAAAAGCATCTTACGTAACCTCTGACCTCCTCACTCATACGCACATATGCATAAGCACACCTACATGCATATGTGAACAAATCCACACGAACCTGTGTACACATTACATACAGCCGTGTTTACACCATCCGTGGATACCAACACAATATTCTGAAGGAGGCGTAGTCTAGCTGCTGAGGAGAAAGAGGACCATGAGAGGG
Source organism: Uromys caudimaculatus (assembly GCA_028551405.1). NCBI lineage: Eukaryota > Metazoa > Chordata > Mammalia > Rodentia > Muridae > Uromys > Uromys caudimaculatus. Next base: position 106,045,452 of record CM052704.1, read on the forward strand.
GGAGAAGAGGAGGGAAATGGGAATAAATGGGATCAAAATATGCTACATAGATCATAAACATTTCATAATGAAGCCCCATTATTATGTATACTTAATACATGCTAATAATGTTGTTAAGCTATTTTAAGATTAAAAATAAACTATTTTATTTATATGAGTATTGTATATGTATGTATGTACATGTTGTATATATCAATATGCTACTCGTGATAGGTATGCAGCATACCCATCACATAAGAACAAGAAGACAACTTTCAGAAGTGACTTCTCTCATTCTATCAGAGATATGGGATTCTGGATCAAACTCAGTCCTATGTGGAAAAAATGTTACCCACTGGGCCATCTCACCTGCTCAAGATTTTTACTATTTTTTAAAAAAACTCTTGGACTAATGAAGTATAAGGTGCCAGCTTTATTAATCAATGGGAGCACAATTAGAAAATAAACTTTTAAAAAGTCCAAACCTTGATTAAACTGACCTTAGTTTAATGGTTATTATAAAACTTTCTGTATCAAGAAAGAAAAAGTGAGTCAACCACAAGGTGAAACAGAATGGTTGATGCAATTTCTTCAGAGCAATTTCAATAGTTAATAGTAGGTTAGTTCTCAAAAGGCAAATTCTCCTAGAGTATTGATACTATACAACAAGGAACTGTGCAGCAATGAAGAGGAACGAGAGGAACAGGGTGTGGCTACATGGAACTTGCATAAATTGAAGATAACACTGAGCGAAGTGAGCAAGCATACGGAGCAGAAATATGGAATCCACTGGACACAGATAAGGATATTTGAGACAAAGATTAGTGGGTCAGGCTGTTGAAGCTCAGGAATTACTCTCTATCTTGGTCTGGGCAGGGGTTATATATACATATATATATATATGTATGTATATGTGTATATATGTATATATATGTATATATGTGTGTATGTATGTATGTATATATATATATATATATATATATATATATAGAGAGAGAGAGAGAGAGAGAGAGACAGAGAGAGAGAGAGAGAAAGAAATGTATTCATTTGTATACCTTTGACTCCAGCTCTTTAAACTCTGAGTCAGAGCCCTGTGAGGGAGGATTACAACAAAATGGCAAGAGATTTCTGAACGCCTGGCAACCGAAATTCAATTCCACATCAGATGCATACTGAAGCTTATGTGTTTCTGGCCATGTGTTCCTAGCTTACACTCTGCAGCTTCACTACAGACTTGGTTCTGAACATAACACAGGCATATTTTGCACTGCACACACTGTCATACATGCAAAGTCAATGCATACTATTTGAAACACCACAGCTCAGATTCCAGACTACAATGCCCTATGACCTGCAGTGATATTACTGTCCCTACGAAGTTCTCTGCTCCTACAGAAACACGGGATTTAATTACAGGAATCAGCCTTTTAACATTTAATACTGCTATTCCTTGGTGTGGACATAAAATTAATACACTTTGAATTGTACTACATTGGGATGATTTATTTTTTAAAATTACTCTTTGAGCTGATCACTTCAATTTCATGAAATGTCACTTGGTAAATTTTAGCTTGTCACTAGAACAAAATTTCCATTATTAAAAAAATTTCGCTAAATATTACTTTGTCATTTTTTTCCTGTGATGTTTTCAAGATTGGTGATTATAGAGCATCAACAAAGTTGATAAAACATTAAGATGCTCTGTGTCCCAAGTTTCAAATATTCAGCTGATATTGAATTCTTTAGGTAAAAATAAACACATTGATAAGCATGCAGATTCAGTTGTCTATAATAAATGATAAAAATTATATATATATACATATATCAAAGAATTTTTAAAAATAAATGTCCTTATGATTTATTATCAACAAATGTTTAACTTGTATACTGTTTTATAGATCTTTATACTGTATAGCTGGGGAGATAGAAAAAACTTATGTAAAAAGCAATCACAAGCAGAAATTTTTAGAAATTTTAGAATGCATATAAACTAAAGAGTAATGAACATGGAAATTAAAGAAGTGTAGTCAAAGGAAGTCTGGGGGTAGAGCTACTCAGTTGTCTCTGAGACTGGCCAAGCTTACAGCAGGAGGGATTGGGGGACAGGATGCACATAAATTAAGATGATTATACTACTGATATTAAAAACCTGAGAGTGAGTACTAACCATAGAACAATGACAGATCTGAGAGGATTTTATAAAACTTAAAGAGAGGTGCACTCTAAGAGTTTGCAATATAATAAAAAGTTAAATAAAATTAATTTCATAAATGCAAAGCAAAACATAAGTTATCATAGAAAGTGGGATAATTATATATCATTTGGGTGAATGGTGTTGATATATATGATCATAATAATGTGAAAATTGATTAGTCATTAATTGAAAGTTGAGATTAAGCTATCCTAGAGAATAAGTCAGATGCATTAAGTTATATAAATTCATACATAACATCCCAGTAGACAACTGCCAGCAAAAAATAGCTAACATCAAAATGCATAAATAACAATATTTATCATAGCACAACACATGCATGCATAATACAGGCAATTCAATCTTTCCTATATCTGTCAAAAATATTTCCAATTAAAAAGTGATTTTGATTAATAAATAGTGCAGGTATGGAAGGGAATAAAGTAGAGACATCTGAAGGGACCCTGGGTCTTCAGTTCCTCAGGGAAGGACCTGTGTTAGGAACACAAAGGCGGACTTACCACTGGGCATCAGGGTACACAGTTTGCCACTGTTCAACATGAAACACAAAGGTAATCAAAATCAGTGAGAGACAAAATCCAGCCCAAATGCAGCTCGACCAAAGAGAGGACATGGTAATGCAGAGAACCAGAAAAAGAACAGAGGTGAGTTGAATATATGTGTCTGTAGAGCTCAGACCCATACTGAGGGGATTAGGATTACAGAGAGGCTCTCTGGCAAGAAGCAAGACTAGGATACCAAGGTCTAAGTTCCATCCAAAGTGCCACACTAAGTAAATAAATAAACAAAGAAACAGTAAAGAAACTGAGGGACTTTAATGAAATGAAGTTAAAATAAAGGAGCAGCATTGTTTCTTCATTCATCACTGAAGCTCAGAAGGTACAATGTTAACGTAATGACTAATATTTTACCCCAAAATTAATGCAATCTTTATTCCCTTTCAATATTCTGAACCTCTAGTGGTCGTGGTGAAAACTGAGCCAGCATGTTCATTTAGGTGTGATTTGTCTTTTGTCAATAACTTCTTTACGCTAATTTTCCAAAGACTGAAGATTAGCACTAAGTATCATTTCTTTCTTCCTGATAGATGAAGTCTGGCAAGTCATTTGGTCTTTAATTTTCTCAGTTATTATTTATTGAGAATTTCTGAATACTCAATTTGCCACTAAATAACGTCCCCTACTGTCACCAGGTCTCCTATGGGGTGCCCTGGGATCTCTATGGAAACAATTTAGACAAGTCAGCCCAAACATAGTTTATTCTAGGTAACACTCCCAAGGGGCAAGAGTGGACGATGGACGAAGCTCTTATTGTTCTAATCGGCAGTTTAGTCAAGCTTTATGTAATTTTTAAAGTCTCTAGAACAAGCAGTTATTCCCGAGAAACTCTTTCCTGTCCGGGAGATTTACGGACCTGTTTGAAGCGAGCCTGTAGGACGGAGGCAGTGGTATAAAGCCTCCTGATGGACAGTGCTTAGCACGCTTAAAACCAGATTAGGTATTTACTAAGGACCTGTACAATTCAGGATGCCTGAATACAGCCAGAGAGAAGATCCATTCTTCAAACCAGTAATGATGGCCCAAAGGACCAGTTCCTGGTTTGTCAGAACAGAGTCAAAATAATGACACATGGTGAAAAAATGCCTTGGAGAAATGTGAGGGATATTCTAGGGAAAAAGGCAGAGGGCCTTTTACCTCAAGTGCATTTTGTTCCCTGGATTGTTCTTGGATATGATATCGTGCCTCCTGTGTTAAACATTTACATTTAATTTCTAAAACACATTCATTCTGGTTGAATGTTGGAAAATAGCTATAGAACCAAATCTGGTAGAAGGGTATGCTGAGTGCTGTTCTTCTGCCTTGCTCTCATGCTATCCCAGATGGAGTCTATAGTACATGCTAGGCAGTTGTGTTTAACTTTGTTCTGAGAAAGTTCTGGGAAACGGCTGCTCTGTTAGTATGTAGTAGGTGTTTACTGGAGCTCATTTACATGTTTATCTGAACTTAGAAAACTTTCCTAGGATCATTGCTTTCTTTGTTAATGTAAAGTACACCGAAACTGCATCAGACAATAGTGCCATTCTTTAAGGTCTTCAAATGCCAGGTCTCACAGACAGATCTGCATAGATTGATGAAAGTCAGCACTGGTTTCACAAGCTATTGAGGGAGGGGATCCGCCCCAGTATCCTCTAAGCCTGCTGACATTGAACTAGCTCCTGTACTCATTCATTTAACTCATAAACTGAGCAGAGATGGTCTTTTCCGTTCACTGACAATCACTCTCAGAGGGAAACCTGTCAGAGATACAGGGGTGATCAGGGACCTTTGTGCTGCCTTTGATTCTTTTCATAGGAAACTGAGTTGAGTCCAAAACTAAAAGGTAATAGAATCTGTATTCATATCTATGACACTTTTGTTCTTTGTCCTAAAACAAAGAAGTGTGTATTACAGTAATATATAGACTGCAAATCCAATAGGAATTATCCCTGAGTTACTCAGAGTAATCTGGAGGTAATGCCCTTCATTTTACACATTTACACTAAATCAAGTATAAATAATTATTCTCTCTATTTAAGGAAGGGTGCCAGTGTGGAGATCAGCCAATGTTTATTCGTTGGGAAATTGAATAATAAATGATGAACCTAGTTTATAGAAATATGAAATTTCATTTCTGGAAATATATAACATAATCAAACAACATTACTAGAGAAGATGCAATTAAAGTCACAAATTGGTTATTCAAAATGTAAATCTCAAATCTAACAATATAAAAGTAATGAAAGAATTGTACATCAGCATTGCATGACTTGCTGGGGAGTTATGAACAAGGCTATACAATCACTGAAAGTAGAGCACAGCTAAAAGACCATAGTAATGGTCCATCCAAACCTAGCTTAGTGAATCAGTGAGTTATGGGTGACTGTATGGTCATAAACAGCATCGCTTAGCTGTTACTCACAGGAAAAACTATGACTCAAGATTAGTTGCACCACCCAAAAGCCCCATGACAGTGACCCCAGAGTGGTTGCATTTAGAGTCCCTCCTTTAGGCAAGCTTCCTGTTTTTAGATACGACAGCACCACCCACCACCTGGAGCATTTCTAAGCAGGGGATTGACTAGGAAACTCCAGTGAACATGCTAAGACTCTACCTCTCTTTGCCTACTGGAAAATGGCACAAGGCTAACTCACATCACCTTAGACCGAGTCATCACTGTCTAGCTTGTTGCCATCACTAAAGGACCCAGCAATCTCACTGTGACATCCTGTACTTCAGGGTAGATAAAAGCTCTACGATACTCCTGCCTGGAGACTGTTTCTTTATCCCGACAAATTTGTTTTCCAGAATAAAATAAAGCTGTATTAACCTTTTTTACTTATTCTGTCAGATTCAATAATGTCTCATTTGTCTTATAAAGTACTATAATGAATTTTTAATCTGAAAGGAACTTTGTATCAATAATTTATATTGACAATTATTTTTATACAAAAAATTATGTATATTTTCAAAAGAACAAGGCTAAACATAAATCAAACTTCTTTTCTAGAATCTTAGCTTCAAATAATCACTTTTCTTCCTCCTGAATAAGATCCGATCTCAACCCAAGATTTCATTATACATAATGGGAAAATATTGCAAGATTCTAACTTCCAAAAGCATACATTTTTATTGACAAAAAAGAGGAAGACTAGAAGGTCTAGATGTTGCTCAGTGGTTGAGTGCTTGCCTGGCATGAACAAGGTCCTTTTAGATCCCAGAAAAAGTTAGAAAATGATGTAATAAAAGTTATAGTCATGGTACTTCATCTTTTTATAATTATGCACATTAATGAAAAAACATAGCTCTTATTTCACAGAGTGTAAGAGGTGGTTTGCTCTGAGTGAAATATGAATTACTAGGACCTGAGAACATGGATTCAGGTTGCCTGAATGACATGTTCCAACAAAGAAGCAGTTAATTATAGGGCGTTTTATCATCACAAAAGGAGAAATGACGAAGTAAATCAGTGCAGGCAGCAGGTAGGCAGATTACAGTAAGGCAGAGAAGTCACAGGTTAGAGCTATCCGCCCGCATTTTTAGTTTTGAGATTGGTGAACACTAATAATCTGCTGAGAATGTATTCAAGAGTGTGTAGAGGCACTCGGGTACACTGATGACCTGACATCTATCTTGGCATTCTACAAGGTGCCTGGGTAACCTAACTCCTAAGCATTGTTCTGTGATCAGGTGCACACACACACACACACACACACACACTACATATCACACACACACATACCACATGCACACACACTCATCACACACACTCATGTAGCCACACACACTACACACATGCAGACACACACACCCACACACACATCACACACACACATGCAGCCACATACAAGCACACACATACACCACACACACCATATGCATGCACATATACACACACACTTTTTATAAAGAAGTTGACTATGGATGACCCAAGAGGAGACTAATGATAATTTTGTTATCAAGTTTGAAACATTCCAGTTTTCTACAATCATGAAATTCTAATCAATCAGTCTTCTAGAACAGGTTTTTTGTTTTGTTTTTCTGGGAAGTTTAGTACCTGTGCACATACATTTATTTCAGTCATTCAGTGAATACAGTTGGACCAGTTTTATATTTCAACTCTGTAAAGATAGTTTCTGTATAGAAGGAAACAAAAACTGAGACTTTCTAATGGTGTTTGAGATGGTGATATACTCGCTCATATATTTCTACTCCAAGAAAATTGGTTTGGATCAATTATTCACAGAGGCAAAAGTGCCTCATGTTTCCTATATAGTTTTCATAAGTCTATGCAGTCAACACTATACACACGTATGTATGTATGTATGTATGTTTGTATGTAGAGCTCACATCCCTCTGAACCACCAGCAGCTACAGCCATTACTTTTCAGTTCTTCAGTACATCATTTCTTCCTTCTGCTTCTGCAGCTCTGGGATTTTCTCTGATGCTGTGCACCTGCTCACGTGGAGGCTATACCACAAATATTACCTGATACTCAGTAATTACTCCTTGCTTTCACAATGTGAGAGTCTGAACATGTATTTTGGGGGTGACTTTTTGAGGGTTATTAGAATGAAAACGCAATGTACAAACCCGAATATCTGGACATATCAATAGGGTTGTACTCGTACGCTATTCAAGAGCTAATGTGTTATTTCAAGTACACAGCATGAACAGCCTGTTAGCACAGCAGAATCTGAAATGCCAAAAGTTTCCTGTTATGACAAGCACAGTAATCAGCAGGCAGACTTCCTATGAAGGGTTAGATAGTAAATACTTTGGGCTTTGTGGACCACATAGAATCTCTTCTTTCTTCTCATTCTTCCTTCTACCTTTCCTCCCTTTAACACTTTAAAGGTGTAAAAAGAATTCTTAGCTCACAAGTAAAGCAGAAACAGGACACTGGTCAGTCAGTATCTTTGCCTGTAGTTAGCTAACCTCCTGTCTAGAATGTTCTCTCTCTTCACAAAGCATTAAGATGTCCGTTTATGAAAGTACTATGCTGTTTGTTCTCTGGAACACAACTACAAGGGTTATGATTAGAGCCTTGCACTGCACTTTTGGTGTATGTAGGGAATAAGGAAGTCTACCTTGGAGAGAACAAATGGCACCATTAATAATTAGAGACTGAATATCAAAGTTTCTTGCCCCCAATAATTATTGGGGTGATTTGATGGTCTATGAAATGAAAAAAATGTGTATACCCACAAAGTTTCTATTTCTTCTTTATAAATAAAACAATTCTAGATTTGAAGCTAGAAAACAGAATGCCTGGAGTTACTGAAAGGAATTTTAGAGACTTGAAGAAGATCAGCATACTTTCGAGATCACTAAGTCATCTCTCCAACCTTCAGAGACTCTTAGACCAGTGTTTAGACTCAGAGGGCATTGCCTGATAGAAGGCCATGCCCCTTTGGCAAAGCACTATTCTATCTATCTTGAGCGTCCACTACGCCTTCCCATACTGACTGGCATCTGTGTACACAGTGGAAAGAATACCCTTAATAAAATTTCCATAAACATTTTCTAGTGATAATTACTCAGTGGCTCCAAATGACACAAATTCCTAAATGCACAAACTATCACAGTGGTAGGAACGAAAATGTGCATAATATATCTTAATGATAAATGACATCTTCCCTATTGCTATCTAATAATGGCTCCATCTGGGCCCATGGAGATGCCCTATGCCTAGGAGTATTTTAATTTACTTTTTTTGTAGTGATAGAACTTAGGACCTCACTCACGGTATGCAACAAATACACTCAAATCATTACATTTTATTATATCAATAAGCTAAATAATAAAATAATAAGTTTTCAATCACCTGGCAGCAATGCCAATAACTAGTCACTGACTTTTCTCACAACTATGTTTGCTATCATAATAAAATCTATACAAATATCAACTATATTAATACATTATAATGATACATATATCATTTCAAATAAGATATAAAACATATAATCGACAAAATTAAGAAGTATACACAAGCATAATGATAGAGCCAGCTCCTGGATTACCATGATAAATGACACGTTTATGCCCCAACAGAAGCATAAGCCATGTTGAAGTCTGTAGTTCCTCCATATCAGAAAGCCTTCTAGAAGCCAGAAGTTTGATATGTAGACTACTGTGCTGATAGACAATATGGCAGATGGCCACAAAGCTTACCAGTTGTGAATAAGAACTGGACACACAAGGTCTCTGCTACACATTCAGACAGTATTACAGACTAGCCCATCACTGGATAATGTGGGATTTTTTTCTTCCAACAACTTTTACTAGGAGTTCTGCAAGAGTTATTTCTCAAATTCTAAAGGAACACATGCCTTATTTTCCTGATGACCTCTTTTTGAAAACTAACTTATGAGTTCCTTTTGAGTCCCCATAAAGATTAATTTCTACCTATAAGATTTATTTAGTCTATCTGGTCACTAGAGAAATAAATAATTAATTTAGTTATGAATAACTATATTTTATTACAAAATAGAATATAATAAAATGTGAGCAATCTTGATGGGAAAACTTAGTTTCATGGATGGGTAGTTCACATTCCCACGGCATTAACCTTTACTACCTCTGCACCTTCTTCAATATACATCTATAGCCTCACCTAGAAGGATTATGTAACCTGTAGGAAAAGAAAAAGAGGGAGTTGCTTGTTTGGTTGGAATCTCTGCTCATTACCTGCATACATTAAGAAACCCTGTTTGCTATTCTTCTCCCAATCCTGCCAGCAATAAGAAAATTCTGGGTTCACGGGAGATCTCTCCAGATCTCTGCCTTTCTGGCTACCCACCCATGACTACCTTCCCAGGGGCTCGGCTTTTTTTACCTTATATGGGCATAATCCCAGCTCATAGCTCACATGTCATTACCCCATGCCCAAAACTCATAAATCCCCCTTGCTTTAGCCCTGGGGGTATGAATTCACTGACCTCCACCTGTGAGATCAGTGAACTCACCAGAAAGCTGCCTCTTAATAAACCTGCCTTTATATGTCTGATTTGGCTTCAATTGGTTCATTTTATAGGCAAAGAAACCAATTAATGCTTGGCCTTGGTTTCTGGAGGAAAATGAAAAAGTGAGTATCCCCTACATAATGCAACTACCCATAATGCCTCTGAAAGAAGAATGGTGGAAGGAAAATAGTTTAGTTAACAGCATTTTGTATGCTTTGATATATTCTCTTTGCTTTGAAGAAAACAGCCTGGCTTGAGCTGCGGATCTCCACTGAACAAAAGAAGGAAGAGAGTGGTCAGGATCTACCTATTTAATCTCAGAACTAAATACCCAAATGAAGTTTTTAAATAAGAAACATGCTGAGAAGCATAAGCATTATTACCCTCTTCTGTATAATGGCTTTCTTATGTGCTTTGTGGGTTAGAGAAAGGCAGATTTGATGTGAACTCATGTTTCGTAGTTCTTTTGTGAATAACTGAACCTGCACAAGCCTGTGACCACACTGTCAATCAGCAAATGCTTACTGAAAATTTGTTAGTGTTACAGCAGAGCCTGCAATAGAATCAAAGTTACATAGGTTTCATATGGTCCTAGGAAAATTAATCTCACAAAGTCCTTGCTCTGTGGAAAAGTCTATTTCATAATCAAAGTTTGATTTTAAGGAAAACATGTAATTACACAGAATTTAGGGCTGATGTTCTGAAGACATTTAACAGAAATACTATCAAGACTAAATTTATCTGACTATTAGTTTGTAAACATACAGATTTCTAAAACCCTCTTTATAGGTATACAGTAGAGTCAACTTTATTTGCAAAGGTCCAACATTTTTGGCTATAAAACCAAGTCTTACAAAAATTAATAGAAAACATAAGATTTAAAAATTTATCTTTAGTTGTTCCAATACAACCCTTAACAAGGAACTATAAAGTATATTTACATTCTATTAATTTTTAAGTATCCACATTATCCTACTATACATGTCTATGAAGTCTGAACTGGGCATCAGAGATTTGAATTTTCTTTCAAAGTTTTAGTAGATGCTTACTTATATAATTGAAAAATCAAAAATCACAGCTTGGAAATTCCAACTGGAAAGTCTGACCAATGATCAATGTAAAGTCTAGTGTCTGGGCCTCAGACTGATGCCCAGTACGGATTCTGTATCATGTATACAATTTTATTCCATAGTTCAGACAACTTGCTGTTCAAAATCATTTATCTATAGTTTTATTATGCTGATAAAGCTATGAAAAATATATCATAATCCAGTCAGGCCATATTTTCTTCAAACCAAAAAGAAAAAACAGATCAAAGCATTCTAAACAGGATCCCATTCCTATTATAGTCATCTCATTATATTTCAATAGCAGGTGTGGGCATATGTTTATAATAGCCATTGGCCTGTGGTCCAAAGTTCCTACACTATATATGTATTTCTGTCCAATTTTAAGGCCTCTTGCCATAGATTCCGTTTTTTGAAATATAAATGTAAACCAATATATATCTGTTTTCTTTTCCTACCTTATTATTTTATCTTATTTCTTAATGTTGCTAATTAACTCGATATACATATTTGCTACATCTCAGCCTTGCCACCATTGCAGTCATGTGAGTTCATTTAGTGAGAAGGTGTTAACATTTGGTTGTAAACGAGCCACATTTCAAAATAACTACATTGAAATCCTACTCGATGGTAATAACATGCAACGTACGTCCACATGAACATTATGGTATGCTTTGAGAGTATTCAGGTATTACAGGCTTTTGACTCAAACATAAAATTTTCAACTTGAAAATAAATAAACTAAAACACTTAAGAACTATATCCAAGGCCACACCAAGAAGAAACCATTAATCTTAAATATTCTAGGGTCAAACAATGTTTCAACTATCAAGGAAGAGTGCAAAGCAATGTTAATATAAATGGAAATAAAACTTCAGTGTTTTTCGTGGCGTGATCCCAACAGACAGCAGCACAGGATCATTTGCTGAGATTAAAAAGAACAAATTCGGGCACACAGCTAATTCCATGACTGCAATGTGATTTCTGAGCTAGAGAAAACTGTTAGCTGTCTTTTGCTTTACCTTCCCTTCATCCTCAATTCCTTCAGTTCCTTTAAAAACACAAGAAAGTGAAAGTAATGGAAAATAAGAGAAAGGGGTAGGGGTAGAGAGGCTAATCATGACTTCAGAACAATGACCAAATAAATTTTCTTCCTTCCTGAAATCCTTTCATGAACTTGGCATATCCAGAATGTAAAACAATGCTTATAAACTAAGCCTTCATTGTTTACATGTAATCTCCTTCCCGTGACCTGAAACTCTCAAAAGAGCTTGAAGTTCTAGATGCAAACTTTCAATTACTGCTTTGATGGAGATGTCTTCCAAGAGTTTCGCTATGTGCAGAATTGCATATGGCAGATTATAAATACATTATAGATCAAGAACAAACCTTTCACAAACCGTCTGAAATAATTTAATCCCCAATTGTGTAAATCAGAGATTTAAGTCAATGGTGAAGACTGGTGAAGACTTTGGAAACTTACATCCCAGAAAGCAAGTACATACGGAAACAATGTGTGGATGAACAGCTATGCATTTAATGCATGCAAAGACAGCAGATGAGAATCACCTAATGTCTGGAACCCCTTCATCACTTTTAACTAGAAAAGAAATGGCAAATCAGCAAAGTGTGTCTCCTGCCACCCACAGAATTTCCCTAAGAGCCCCCTGGGGCATATGTTCACAGTAAACAAGACTTCTGGGAAGCCATTGATCCAAATAGTAGAAAACTCTAGAAAATCCTTTGGGGCTGGGACAGCAATTGACAGCAACTACTTTAGTGGCACTTTTAAGCTCATTCTCTTCTAAAAAATATGAGAAAAATCCTTCAAAAACCTCAGGATAGCTAAAACAATCCTGTACTATAAAAGAACTTCTTTATGAATACCAGAAATGTCTTTTGTTTCACTATAACTGCTGTAGGAAGATTTCCTTAAAATATCTGACAGCTTCATACAACTCCCATTTCCACCCTGAAACAAACACACTGAAGATCTTGTGGAAAACAAAAAACCAAAAAAACTTCCTGTGTCTGTGATTTAAACTCAGTACCATACTCTGACTTTTGTATTTCACCCTGAGTTTAAAAATAAATAAATAAACAAGATACTTTTTGAAAAAAAAATTTAGAGTTATTATTATCACTGATTTCAAACTATATTATAGAGCAATCATAATAAAAACTGCATGGTACTGTCATAAAAATAGACAAGTTGAGCAATGGAATAGAATCTTAGACCCACACACACACACACACACACACACACACACACACCTATGGATGCTTGATATTTGACAAAGAAGCCATGACCATACAATGGAAAAAATGAAAGCATCTTCAACAAATGGTGCTGGTCTAATGGATGTCTGTATGAAGAAGAATGCAGAGAGATCCACATCTATCACCCTGCACAAAGTGGATCGAAAACCTCAAAGTAAAACTGGACATGTTAAATCTAATAGAAGAGAAAATGGGGAACTGCCTAGAATTGGTTGGCACACGAGGCAACTTTCTGAATAGGACACCAATGCTCAAGCACTAAGATCAACAATTAACAAATGGGACCTCAGGAAATTGAAAAGCTTTTGCAAGGCCAAGGACAGTATCAATAGAAATAACAGCAGCCTACAGAATGGGAAAAGATTTTTACCAACCCTACGTCTGACAAGAGGACTAATATCCAAAGTATATAAAGAACTCAAGAAATTAGACACAAAGAAACCAAATAATACAGTTTAAAAATGGGGTACAGAGCCAAACAGAGAATTCCTAACACAGGAATTTTGAATGTCCAAGAAGTACTTAAAGAAATGTTCAATTCCCTTAGTCATCAGGTAAATATAAATCAAAACAACTCCAAGATTCCATCTTACTCCTATCAGAATAGCAAAAATCAAAAACTCAAGTGATAGCACACGTTGGCTAGGAAGTGGAGCAAGGGGAACAGAAATAATTTTGGTGTTTTCTCAAAAACAAAACAAAACAAAACAAACAAACAAAAAAACTTGGGAATAATTCTACCTCAAAACACAAATCCCCTACACTATACCACAAGCACAGTTGCTCCACTACGTTCATAGCCTCTTTATTCATAATAGCCAGAAACCGGAAACAGCCTAGATGTCCCTCAACTGAAAAACTGATAAAGAAAATGTGCTTCATTTACACAATGGAATACTCAGGTATTAAAAACATAGACTCACTTTTGAAAGCCACTTAAGAACTGAATTTTACAGGAAGAGAGTCCAGGAAAGAATGAAAGCAAGTACCTAGGTAATTCTAAGCTCAGTGACTTATAAGAAGAACTATAGATATTTTAATATAATATTTCTCATGCCATGTACCATGCTGAATTATTTTACTCTGGTTCTTAATTCCTCAAATGTTTTTGACAGAAAAAAAGAAAAAAAATCTTAGTCTTTCCCTATGTGAAACAGAGAAATTCATACAGCTTATATTATTTATTAGAAGATACAATGCATATTTTATTCAGTTCATTAAATCATTTTCTTTAGTCAAACTCTACCTTGATTCAATAATGTGCTTTTGTCAAATGAATTCTAAATTACCTACTTGTGTAGAATATCAAATTTGAAACTATGCACTTAAAGATCTAGATCAGATATTAGGGTCTGGTCAGTATGTGATTCAGTGAGAATCACAAATGGATGATCTCAGACTAACACCTGTAAAGATTTGTTTTCATTACTACAAATACCCACACTCCGTGCATCACATTAACAAAATTATAAGAGTCAAGAACATGATAACAAACTTGGTCACAACCCACAGCGTAAGAACTAAAGTTGTTCGTTTGGGTATTATTTTGTATTTGACTTTTGAATACTAAACTCTCCAGTACTAAAATGTTCAAACATTGGAAATCCTGATGGGTAAATCTGACATTTGCATGTTTACAATATCATGAGCTTTATGTATACTTATTAAAGATGTAAACTTCCAAACAAAGTAATATTTTATAATAGGAAGAACCAGAAATAAATATTGCAAATATTTATAATTTTCATCTTTCTACTAAAGCATATAGGATACTGTCGACCAACCATGCAAAAAATCTTCCAGGACAGAGCACTACGAACGTATGAAAATAAATACTTTCAAGATAATTTTTGCTTGATTGATTGCTTTGTTTTGTGAAACAGGCTCACTGTATGTAGTCCAAGATAGTCTGAAAATAGCAATCTTCCTTTCTCCACCAATCCTAAGTGCTGGGATTACAGGTGTATACCACCAACCCATGATTACATTAATTTATAGGTGATTTTAATAATTCACTTTAGTTATTAAATATGATGGCCTAATTAATATTTCAATACAACATAAATAGCTGTCTAATTACAATATTGAATATTTTCCTAGGTATACATTTATATTTTAGTTTATAAAGAATAAGATAATTTAGTGTTTAAATTTTATCACCTAAATTTACATACATTATCATAGTTTGCAGTTCTAATCAAAGTTAAAAATCATCAATAAACTAAAAGTGGTAGCTCACATGTTTAATCCAGCACTCAGGAGAATGAGGGAGGAAAATCTATATGAGTTCGGGGCCATCCTGGGCTACATTGTAATTTATAAGAAAAGCCGGGGTAGAGAATGAGACTCTACAGCAGCAACATACACACACACACACACACACACACACACACACACACACACACACACATCCTCACACTCATATACACTCACAGATATGCATGCCCCCACACCTATTTTAAAAACATGTATGAGTTGGCGAGATGGCTCAGTAGGTTAGACCATGGGATGCTTTACTAGAGAACCTGAGTCTGACTTCAGTTTCCAGCACCTTCATTCAGGGCTTATAATCACCTGTAACTACAGCTCCAGGGCATCTGAACTCTCCTGGGCAATGTGAGTACCTGCACACATTTAAGCATATGAATTCACATATAAGTAAGTAAAATAAATATATTAAAAGAGCTATGTATGATTATCTGGAAATGTAAAGAATGGAACAATGCAGTGTCTTTTCCTGAACAGGGAAATTCTTCACACAGTCACACTTAGGTGTCTAAGTTTTCTTCCTCTCTATCCTAGCCCTCGCCCTCAGCACTCTGACACTATACGGTCCTTGTTTCTCATCTGGATTTCCAGATCAAGTGCTTTGAAATAAATGATCATAATTGTCTGTAGGTACTACAATGATAAAATATTTTTCAATTCAATTTATGGTTTTATTTACTATTTAATTTACATATAAAAAGACCATTTTCAGGCTTGAGAGATAAATGGATAATAAAATACAATTCTTGCCTTTAAAGGGAGTTATATATTATAAAAAAGAAACAAGTTAATACGCATACCATACTACTGTAGGCCATTTTAATCCATAAAGACATTTGTATGAGGAAAGCAGGAATTGTGTTCAATGCCTATAATCAGTACTCCATAATTTGAGACAGATAGACTACAAACTCAAGGGAAACCTAGGGCACATACTGGGAATGCCTCTCAAAAACAAAAGGAGGAAAAAAAGCTATGGCTAAGAAAAATTCTCACCTTATTCAACCTACTATTAGTATAAAGTTGTCACTGGAGAAAAGATATTGTTAAGTCCTCACATATCAAAATAATCTGAATTGAACTATTGAAAAATCAAAAATATTTAAATGTTATAAATACTATTTTTGACAAATATCCTTATACTTATAATGTTGACATTTAAAAATTACTCTAAAAATATATAATGAATTAAAATGTAAATTGAAGATTAGAAACCATAGACATGATATGAGGAATATATGTATACACACACACACACACACACATACATATATATATATGAACATATATATTCTTAAATTTCATGACAAGTTTCATCAATATTTATTTTTGAGTGGATGACTCTGGTATATTATACTCTTATATTTACCCTTATATACACATATTGCTTTTATTATATAATCCAAAAACTTATATCATGTGCTTTTATACATTATGAGCCACCCAGGATAATAAGCCTTTCTTTTTATCTAAACATTAAGACACTGAATTTCATAAACATCTGTCCATAATGAATCTTGCTAAAGTGACTCTAAGAGTTTCATTGATCTGTCCTTTCTACCTCATCAAAGCTTCTTTTCCCAGGCTTCAGGTTTGTAGCCGGACTGGACTGTGAATGCCTGATCGTCAGATCGTGTCTGTGGTTCATGCTAGCTCCACCCTCTTTGTAGAATTCAAGGCTTTTGAGAGATTTGCTTCAGCTTCCTATTGCCGCCACACAAACTTCTAAATGTTAAAAGCTGTTATACAACATGTAAAGGGGTCATGTGGCCTATTATCAGCAATGGGCAGGGTTAAGTTCTGTCTAGCAGCCTTAGGAAAGAATCCACTTAATTTCATTTCCTGACTTCTAGAAGACATCACCATTTGTGGCTCTGGGCCCCAACTTCAACCTTCAAGCCAGAGATATTGTTCAAGCCCTTCCTAGGCAGCCAGTCCTCTGGTTCTTCCTTTAGTACTCCTAAGGACATGTGGTCCCTTCTACACAGCGCCTGAGAGGTGTCCAACTCAAAGGCAGCTATTGTCCTTCATTCCATCTGCGGCCTTAATCTTTCTTTCCCACTTAACCTGACATATTCACAGGGCCAGGAAGGGAATTCTCTGCTTAGCATACCATAAGATTTGAGGGTTCTCTGCCTAGCACACTATTAGATTTGAGGGATCTCTGCTTAGCACACTATCTGAAGACTTCTTTAGCTCTAGTTCCTTCTGCCCCTGCCTTGAAGTCAGTCTGACATATGCAGCATGCTTGCTGCTGCTCTTCAGTGTTTGTAGGAGAATGCTGATTAAATAGCTTAAATGATCATTGTTTAGATTTCCCATTGAGTCAAAGCAAATGATACATTAGAAGGATTCTCTAAGAGTCAATTAGTAGGGGTTTGGAAATTCCTTTGAGGTTGCCAAACGTTAGGCAGATGCAAATTAGAAACAGTGGGTTTCTGAAGGACTCTTTACTGCTAACATTTTACAGCGTGTTTTAATCACATCTGTATTACAGCTCTGATGATTTTAAATACCCCAACGGCCATCATTAAAAACACGTTTTTCTAGCATTACATTGTAGCTCTTTCTGCTACCTCATTCACTTACAAGCACTTTGAGAAAACAAAACTTTCCTTTTTGCAATAATCATTTGGAAGCCGTGTTTATTGGTTCTTGTAAAGAGTGTTCCTGTGCTAATGTTCATTCAGTTAACAATATCATCTTGTACAGCAAATACTTTCCTAGTCCAACAAGTAGTAATTACTAGAAAAATTGAGAAGTCTGGATGAGCAGAGTAACTTCCTGGCATGGACATGGGTATGTATTTGTGTGAGAATGAAAAAAAGACAAACTGAAAATCAGGTCAAGGTCTTGGATCCAGGCTTTCTAGAGTCTAGGACAGCTTTATCATCACAAATTTATGTCATGAAGCAAACAACAAACCTCTTGTCCTTAGATCCCTCACCTAAAACATCTCATAACTGTGAGACTTAGAAGAGATAAACCATTAGAGCATTAGTGTGTGTGTGTGTGTGTGTGTGTGTGTGTGTGTGTGTGTGTGTGTGTGTGTGTGTGTGACATGTGTAAGCACTAACTGAAGATGCATCCCAGTTCCCTGAAGAAGGAAATCTGCTTTTGAAAAACATTTGTGGATGAGGTACAAACCTCTGGAGACCCAGTGACAGGGAGTTATAGAAGAGGAACTCCTTTGCCTTAGAGTAGATCTCCAATCCCGATCCCTACAGGGACCATCTGTGATCTAGAATTTCCCCCTTGACCGTAAGAACTCCAGTTGTTCCAAAGAAAGAGACAGCGAACACGCTCACAGCCCGTCTTTAGCCACAATGCTTTCAACTGCATTTGGTTTCCAATCTGCACTCTTGAATGCTCCAAACACGAAGTGATGGCATTTTGGGGGAAATGGACACAACCGGTTATCACAATGATTATGTTCAACTAGTCTCAAGAGGACAAATATCAAATGCTCTCTCTTTTATGTGCTTCTGGACGTTAGGTAGATACATGAAATCATGTGTGTCAATGTAGCATGGGAGTAGAAGTGAAACCATTTAGGGAGCAAAGGAACTCACTGGAGGGGAAAAGAAAAGAGAAAAGCAAATGGGGTGGTGGGGGTTGTGTAATGGGCAATATATACTCACATGAAAATGGCCTTATCGCATAGCACAACATATAAGGAATATATATATGTTAAATATAAATATATGGAAAATTAAAATCAATTGAATATTATTCACTACTCTTTTTTTTTCCTTTTTCTTGGAGGGAGGCACACATGTGGAGGTCAAGGGCAACTTGCAGAAGGTTTTTCTTTTCCTCTACAGTGTGGGACCCAGGGACCAAATTCAGGTCATCAGAGGGTAAGCCAAGGTCATCAGTATTGGTTACGAGTGCCTTTATTCATTTAACCATCTCACAGATGCTCTTCTTCTTAAAGAGAAAGCCCATAACTAAGAAGAAAAGGGCTGATTAAGCCAAGGCTAGAGAAGGAGTCATGAAATGGCTGAGGCTGGTGGAGTATGGCCGCCAGGGGCTGGTGCTGGCAGTTGCCTTAGAGTGGTGGCTTTCTCGGAAGAGCAGCCATGTATCAGAAGTTATGCCCAGGCTTAGGAGAAAGCACTCAGCTGCTACTTGCCCCTATTAACTAGTTCTCGCCATTGAATAATTCGGACCTCTGCAAGCATAGGACTGTGGGCAATTTGAGTTATGGTGATGGTAAAGAGAACCAGAGCTGCTTACATTGTCCCGTTCTTGTTTCATGTAAGAATGACACATGATGCCGGGCAGTGGTAGCACACGCCTTTAATCTCAGCACTTGGGAGACAGAGGCAGGTGGATTTCTGAGTTTGAGGCCAGCCTGGTCTACAGAGTGAGTTCCAGGACAGCCAGGGCTACACAGAGAAACCCTGTCTCGAAAAAAACCAAAAAAAAAAAAAAAAAAAAGAATGACACATGATGATCACAGTCCAACAAAGAAGATAAGAAAAAATAAAAATCCTTGAAGAATAATAAGCAATTCATAAGTATCCCATACGAGGCTATAGATTTCAGTCCACTTGTTCTCAAAGATATCAGTTCCACAAATTTACTAAAGACCATTTCACTTTATATCATTCTTATTTTAAGCTGTATCAATTCACTCACTGACTTGAATCAAGCACCATCATGAACAAGGAATGCGACCCTCAGCACATCCTCCTTGGAATCAGAGAGGATGGATGCTTACAAGAGGTTACGGTCAGCTAATGACAGAGTCAGTATTGATCAAACGCCAAACACGTTTCCTATATCAATAAGATTCCATCATCTTTAGATTAATGAATCCTAATTTTATATGAAGGGTAGTTTATTTTTTTGGGGGGGGGAGGGATAAGCTGTTGTGGATTTTCAGCTTTTGGATATTTTGCCAAACAGCCACATAAAGTGACACTTTCACTGAAAAGTGTCTAAGCAAACAAATATTAATTAGATTAAAGCTACAAAGCTGAACCTACTAAAATTTTCAAGAGAGACTGAGATTTAGTTCAATGCTACAGCATGTGCAAGGTTCTACATTTTATTTACAGGACCAGCACAATAAAAACATCATTTAAATTGGAAAAAAAAGACATGAAATTTAAAACCTAAACATCACAGACTATGGGTGTTTCATAACATATTCTGTGATTACATATTTTCTGTTATGCTACTGCTTCATATATTTTAGAAAAATAAAAGTAAAATACAAGTGACTAGATTTCATTTGCCTTTCAAATCTATCCTTTTGTATTTATTTACCCTGGAACATGTCCCCAGTTGATAAAAAGTGTGTTATATTAAAAGACTATGCATATCTTAGCAAAAATAACTCAAATATTATTATCAGATTGTGTTAATTTACTATTGAGAAATGGCTTAAATTGTGTTGCTACTAAAGGCATCGTGGTATTCTTCCTTTCTTTCTTTTAAGTTCTTTTCATAATGAAAGACAGATTTTTGTGTATAAGGAACCCCTTTTAAAAAGATTAGCCAAATGAGGAAACACCAGAATTCTGAGAATATTCAGAAATGTGCAACTCAAAGTACCAACCAACAAACAAACAAAAAAAGGCGTTCAGAGAATGACTCCAACTGTATCCATTTTCAAGAACGTAATGAGCTCTGTCACTCTTCCTGGCTCTGTGAATGTGGTTATCTTTACAGAACTGGAGCCAGAATCCTCTGCCTCCTTGAAGGCACATCTACTCTCTTTATTTGAAGTAATAAAAGTGGTTGTGGTATTACGTTGCTTCTACATGGCCTGTTAAGTTAACCTACACAGCATACATGTATTATCTTCCTCAATTTATTGCAGTGATTACTTGCAGCTATTTTAGGTAGGAGAAGATTGTAAGAGGAGTAGTGAGCGGCAGTTCATGGCCCGTATATTCTCCGCAAACGTGGTTTAGTGATGAACATGTCTAACAAGGACACAAGCTGCTCTGGCCACTCTGATCAGAATGTCCTTAATTCTAGAATGTTTTAGGGAATGAAGTCACATTTTTAAATGATGATATGCTACAGATCATATATGATTATGGACAAGGTGGCAGTTTTACAGAATAATGTGGAAATCTCTGCAAAATCCATTTCATGATGGGGTTTAGGTATGTGCATACTATTTAAATACCACGTGCATAAACATATATCCCCAAATGCCTTTTCATACTCAGGATCACTGATGTACTTCCCTTGTTTCCTCTCATTCTCAGACCTCGTTTTCCTTAACACGCCATTGTCTTCTGATTCTCCCATCTCTAGTACATCCCACTGCCACCCCGAGTTGTTGGACCTTGTCACTAAGGACTTAGCCCTAAAATAATGTGTATGCCCTACTCAGCCAGTCAACCTGCTCCCTGTACCCTGGCATCACTCTGACTTTCATTTCTATTTTAAGCTTCCTTCCCTCTCACTCAAAATGTGACAGACAAGAAGGGATCAGAACTGTAGTTACATCACCGTGGGCACAATGCTGAAGAAAACAGTAGCAGCAGAGCCTCGGATCTGTAGCAGAAAGAAGCCTCCACTAAAGAACTATTTGCCCTTTAACAAAGATGATAACTATGCAGAAAATAAAGTATTTCTATACTAGTGACTAGTAACAATGTATCTTTATAATAAAATAGGATCCTGACACCCTGCTTTAGAGGAAACTGTAGAAGCATCATTAGTTACAGAATTTCTTAGATCACAGTGCCCTGGCATACCTATATTTAACACTTAGTACAACACAGCATCCTTGTTACAGGAAACATATCTGTTACAGAATACAGTTTTGATGACAGAGTCATGAAGCAATAAGACCCTGGAAATATGAGTTCAAATGCTTCAGGCCTTCACCATCAGAGATGAAAATTTAGGTCAACTTTTGGAATGTCCCCATGGCTGTCCACATACTCAGCTAGTCACAGACATATCAATTACACAGTACTAGCTATGCTCCAAGGCTAGAAATACATTCTTAAATATATGGAGAGACAGAGAGGAGAGATAGAGGGGGGGGACTGATGTTCTTACACTGGGGTTATTAAGTGTTATTAAGTTACTAAGGGGTAAAAAATCATGTCATACACTAAATGATTAAAGATGACTAGGACTTGTGAAATAATGAAATTGCAAATAAACACAACAGGAACTTTGATGGGCCTTCTGTTTTCCCCCAGCAGAGTAGAAATAATGTATTCTATTCAGTAATTTCTCAACAGTCTTGTTCTCACTGCTGAAGCAGCAGACATGGCCTGGTTTCTTCTCAAAATTGTAATCCTTTCTAATTTTTTATATGTTACTTAAAAAAGAGAATTGCCTTAAGGAACACTTTTACTACCCTTTTGGTCTTTAAAGATCTACTTAATGTTTTATTTTTTATACCCTATATGGAATAGATTATTTTGCATATTATCTAAACAATCTGAACACTTGCTTTTATGTGCAGCTTGACATTAGGAAGATATTGGTTCCAATGTTCTTAAACTCTAAAGCAACCTCTGCCACCCATTGCTTCAACATGGCAGGGGATGATAAATATACAGTACAGTCTATTTTCCCCAAAAATAACAAGCAAAACCTACATTACTTTTTAAAATTGTGTCTAAATATAATTGAATTACCAAAGAAGAGACTTTACATATTTCCTATTTTCCTTGCATATAAACCACAATTCTGCACAATATGTTTTGGTGGCAGATCACAGGTTTTATGAAGTTCAATTTTTAGTGAACAGTTGACTTGTATATGTTTAAGAAATTATTATGCTCAACAAAATAATAAGAAAATTAATAGGGAGAACAAGAAAAAAATTATATAAGGACTTCAGTCTTCAGCCTTATATGCACATGGTACCAAAGTATTGAAACTGAGCTAGAGACGCACATTTCTTGTAATAAAACAGAGCTGATCACTATCCTGCAATCAAAGAAATATTTGCCATTTGCTAAGCAACTGCTATGCATATTGTAGACAATTTGCATACAGAGTTGTTTTTAATTAGTGTGGCATTCCTATAAAATATGTGGAAACCATTTCAGATGTAAAAAGAATTGCATTTTAAACTAGGTAAAAACCTTGCTCAGACAAGTGTGTGCAGATCCCACATTTGAATCAATATAAGTAAATACAGGCATCAGTATAATCATCGCAAACATGTGAATATAAATAGATGGCTTAATTATCACTTAAAATGAATGAGCTTTCTTTTTTAATATTAAATAAAGTATAGGGAGGGAAGGAGTTTAATTTGACGAATTGCTTGGTATGTTTATTTAAACCAATCAATTCAATGTGTGATTTTAACATGTAAAAATTGGTGGGAGAGTGTATCTTTTATTTTTGTATGGTCATTGAAAATTTTTATCTAATATTTATGACATATTCCAGCTTAAGAAAGCAGCATTTCAAGTTCTTCATGGCTCCAAGTATAATGATTATGGTGTTGAGCCACACGGCAGAGAGGTTGGTACCCAGTAGGTAGGGAATACATTCTGAGCCACAGAAAAACGTCCATAGAATTCCTTCTGAAGGAATACAATTTTGTTCTGTCTTTTATTATCAACTCTTATCAAGCATGTAACAAGATTTACCTAAACACATAACCACTGACTTCACCATATTAGGTTTTCGGCAGCACTATCCACCTCTTGGATTCAGACACAGTGGATGAGTGTAATTGGATGGAATTATTCAGAACTGAAGATCTTGTCAAGTGACTGAGACAGAAAAGAAGTGTTGAGGAGATGAAGTCTGTGAGTCGAGGAGATACAAATAATGACTCAAGGATTCCAATCTGGATACAAAGAGATTATCTATAGAAAAGACAGCGGGGAGCAAGTTAACAGTGTGCCCAAGTAAGGTCCACCCCCCTCACATACACCCATACACATACACACACAGACAGTCACACGCACACGCACACACATACACACACAGTCACACAAACACACTCGTATAGTCATACAGACACAGTCACACACAGTCACACACACACACTCACATACACAGTCTCATAAACATACACACACACTCACACACTGTGTGTATGTATACACAGTCACAATACAGCCACACACATACATACATATACACTCATACACACAGTCTCTCACACGCATACACACATCACTCACATATACATACATATACACTAACACAGTTACACACACATTCACACACACAATCACATACACTCATACACACAGTCTCTCACACACACAGTCTCACACACACACACACACACACACCAATCACATATACATACATACATACACACATACAGTCACAAATACAGCCACACATATATATATACATACATACGAATATATACAAACACAGTCATACACACACACTCACACACACACACACACTCTCACACATACACAGTCATACACATAGCCATACACACATAACTACACACAGTAACAGACACATTCATACACACAGTCTCACACACACACAAACACACACACACACACACATGAAAGAAAAAGACATAGGAAAGGAAGAATATGGATTCCAGGGGACAGGAATGCTTAGACATATGAGAGAGTCTCATCACCAAACGAGACTCCTCAAAGGATGAACAAAATTCTTTCTGAAATTTTCTACAGGGGAAGATCCCCTTTGGTAGATCCAACAGCATTTGAGTGCTGGAGCCACTTTGATCTTAACGATACAAGTAAAATATATTATTTTGAAGTTTACACCTCTGGATTTATTGAGAGGGATATTGGAGTGATTACCACACGCAAATTCAGCCTTGAATGGCCTAGTAGTAGCTGACCAAATAGTTTCTTGTGTTTTTTATTTTGATATCTTAATTCAGTCAGTTAAAATAAATACAAATGAACTACAGGAAACCACTCTGGGGGACTTGGCAAGGCTTTCAGAGGATATTTTTCTGATGTCCATGCCCTGTCGTTACGCCATTTCCTGAGCCTTTCCCTGTGTTATAAAAGCAGCCCTCACTGGCCACCGCCATTTTCTCATCTGTAGTTCATTCTTCAACTTTCTATCTGACACCATTGAAACATCACTATTCGATTTCTTGCCAAGGTCCCTAAATCACTAGATGTGGTCCTAGACTTAAACTAAGTTTTATGCCATATCAACACTATCAACCATCCCTTTTACCTTCCTTTCATTTTATCAATGTTTTAAATGTCCGATAGTTTCTCACTTGTAAGTAGTGTATTGGCATCATGATTTCATTTCCTCAGACATGTTTCTTCTCCTGCCCCCAGCCCAACCCTCTGACTCTTTCTTCCCTCTTATTCCTCTTCCTTTCACAGGATTTGATCACAGCTGCTGTGTGCTCATGATTGTAGCAGCCATGTGATATCCAGAAGAAGACAATATATTCATAGTATTCTTCCCTGTCCTCCAGGCCAGCTTTCCACTCCGTCTTCTGCAAGACCCCAGGCTTTGGAGATGATGATTTAGATATTCCATTTGGGCTCTTATTCTCAGCACTTATTTTGATTCTTTGCTTTGACCACCACTCACCACCAAGAAAGGCATTTCTAAGGCTAAGAACTGTGTGTGTCTATGAGTATAAATGTATGTATTTAGAAGGAAGTCTAGTGACATGCTCATTTCACAAAACTTCAGCAGTAGATTCCCCTACATGGCCTGTGAGCCTCTTGGCCACATAGCTACTGCATTTTTTGATGAAGATGACCAAACAAAGAAACAAGCATCCATACTCAAGAAAAGATAGCATCTTTAACACATGATGCTGAGAATATTGGATATCTACATGAAGAGGATTGGAAACTAGATCCTTATCTCTCAACAGAAAAAAAAAAAAAAAGAATTCTAAATGGATCAAGGAACTCAACATAAGACTTGAAACTCTGAAATTACCAGAGGAAAAGTTAGGGAGTGCACTACAGGATATAGGCAGCAGATCCAAACATATATGGATGGAGCCTTTGGAATTAGGAGTCAAAAGAAATCTTTTCTCCTTCAAAGTTTTCTCTCCTGAGTATTTGCCACAGTGATAGCAAGCTGACAAAC
Organism: Uromys caudimaculatus; assembly: GCA_028551405.1. Taxonomy (NCBI): domain Eukaryota; kingdom Metazoa; phylum Chordata; class Mammalia; order Rodentia; family Muridae; genus Uromys; species Uromys caudimaculatus. Next base: position 106,071,785 of record CM052704.1, read on the forward strand.
ACAAGTATGGTATTTTCTTAATTTTTCTGTTTCTAGCTTCAACTACCTTTCTGATATCTGTGATTTTAATATAAAACCAGTTACTTGGCATCTCAACTTAAGTATTGCTCACGCTTCAGTCTTGAACTTTCCTCATAGCTGCTGCGTTGGTTCTTTCCACTGGAGTGAGGGACACTTTCAAGACCCCTTCAGTTTTCCATTCCACGAGCTTTGGATTTTTCTTGTTATAGTTTCATTTTTGCTTCCATGTTAAAATACCCTAATATAAAGCAAGTTAGAGATGAAAAGAGGTTTATTTCAGCTTATAATTCCAGGTCACAGTCCGTCATTGGGAAAGCCAGGGTAGGAAATTCAAATGATCATATTAAGAGTACAGAGAAATGAATGTATACATATTCTGTTGCTTGCTGGTGCTCAGCTTGCTCGCTCTACTCTTCCAGAGTTGAGAACCTCATGCCATGGCCACCCAAGCTGGCTTTTTGTCCCACTATAACTCAAGGCAATCTCCCACATACAGGTCCACAGATCAACCCAATTTAGGTAAGTCCTCACTGAGAGTCTTCCCAGAAGATTCCAGGTTGTATCAAGTTGACAAAGCTCACCATTACAATTCCCTTTTTCTTCCTGTCCATTTGTGGGACATTTCTGTCTCCTCATTCTTCTTTCCAAACCTTCCTTATATATTCCTCTTTGCTCTCTTTCAAATTCATGACAACTTTTCTCTACTAATTGTTATTACATAAATGTATGTATTATATATATATATATATATATATATATATATATATATATATATATATTCCTAAATATAGCCTGTTCTATCACTATAATGTTACTTGTATTTACTTTTTCAGGGATAAGTGTTTGGTACTGAACAACTGATTGGTGCACGTCTACAAAATGTCTCTCACAAATGATCAGCAATTAATAAACTGGATCAATGGGTTAAGAGGCCCTGGACCTTGCTCTGTGAGCTGGGCTGTCACTATCTTGAATTAGGTGCCCACTAGTAAGTACTAGCCACCAAGGATAGCTTCTAACTTATGGTTACATGGTACCTGATTAATCTCTGTGAGTCACAAAATGAAAGCAGTAGACATGAACATGAAAGGGAGACTTTTGTGGAGGGGGTAAGATAGACTAGGTGGTGGAGAAGTAGAGGATAGCCTGGGTCAGAAGTGTTGTGTACACTTACAAAACTGTATAAAACAGCTTTGTCTTCATAGAAATGTATGAAACCGTAAAGAAGAAAGAAGAAACAGGGGAGTAAGAAAAGAATGAGAAAGAGGATGCTGAGAAGGAGAAGAATAGAGACGAGGAAGAGGAGGACAGGAAAGAAGAGGAAGGGGACAAGGACAGATGGAATTACTAGTCAGAAATAGCTCTTATACATTTTGGCTCAGAACATAAAAAAAAAAAATGGAGCGGTAGGAACTGCCAATGTGCAAACAAACATGGCAGGGGAGCTTAAAAGAAAGGAAGCTACAATACACAGTATTTTAAGACATTACTTACTCTAACAAACTAGATGCAAAACCAACTCAAGGACTGCTGGAAGGTCTGAGGAATTGCTAATCACAATTGTGAGAGTTTTTCAGTTTTGTTTGTTTGTTGTTTGTTTTCTGGAAGATGTCAATGCACAATGCTTGAAACCAACACAAAAGTTCCTGTAGTGTGAAAGTCTAAGGTGTGTGTTGTTGTTCTCTGAGGGACACAGCTAATCCCATACAGCATCGGACAGTTTGCAGCACGTGGACCATCTGAATGTCTGCAGTAAGACATAGGTGTTGGTTTATATATTTAGAAGTTAAATATATACGATACCAAATAACAACTTGTGTTTCAACAAGGATGCCTAGACAATATTCTCTCTCTCTCTCTCTCTCTCTCTCTCTCTCTCTCTCTCTCTCTCTCTCTCTGTCTCTCTCTCTCTTCTCATTTCATAGCTGTTTTCAAAGTCATTGTAAGACACTTGACGACCTAAAAATAATGTAATAAAATAACAAATGCAACTCAGAGGACTAGGTAACAGCCAAGTAAACCATTAGCATACACAACATATACAACTTATGTTTGGCCAGAATGATATTTTTTACTTTCAAAATTTTTAGAGGTATATTGAGCCTCTTCATGTGTCCACTGTATGCATGTGTCATGGTACATGTGTATAAAGAATGGAGTATAACTGCAGGAGTCAGTTCTATGTGGAGTCTAGATATTACTAAGGTCAGTAGGTTTGGTAGCAATTGGCTTTACTTAACACTGAGGCACTGAACCACCCTCCCTTCCCCCAGTATACATGTTTCTTACTTTAGATAGGACTTTCTTAAAATCCCAGAGTCTCACTGTGTAGCCCTAGCTGTCCTGGATCTCACTAAGTTGACCAAACTGGCCAGGAATTCAACTTGACCTGCCTGCCTCTATCTTCCTCCTGTTGTGATCAAAAGGCCTATGTGACCATTTCTGGATTAGATTGGAAGTTTTTTTTTAAACCAGCAGTAAATATTTTGAGAAAGCAGGTTATTCTCTTCAAACAATTTAACATATTCCACAGTTTTTGAAACTTACTTTCACCTATATTAGATATGAGTTAAACTGGGTCACAACTGGTACTGTGAGGATGGAAAGTGGATCGTGCACTTATTTTGACCTATTAAATTCTTGTTTGAATTCTGTGAATACTGCTCCAGTTTCATACTCTTTGAATCCATCTGCTCTTGGTTCTTCTCACTGTAGATACCTCTGCTTCTTTTCCTAGAAGTGCTAACCACGCATTTTCCCACAGACATGGCAATATCTCACACAGCAAGTCATGCTTCCTAAATTTCTCAGCCCTCAAATTGCTTAGTCATTAAGTTGTCTACCAAACCAGATGAGAAGGTTTCTCAATGTAAACTTTAATCTTTTTTGTTTCTATGTTTGTTTGAAACAAGGTTTTATCATTAGCTTGGCTGCCCTGAAATTTCTTATGTAGCCAAGGTTTGCCCCTTACCTCAGCCTACCATGGATTAGTACTAACAGCATGAACCCTGATGCCCAGTAAGAACTTAACTTATAAATAGGTAAACACAGCACTATTGCACAACCATCTAAGAATTAGAGAAACATCCACGACACCCTAATGAGGATGTCACCTGCATGTATGTGTGTTACTGATTCTCTGCAATTTGCTTTTTAATAGATGACTGGTAAGGGTTGCCCACGATCACAGTGAAGGGGAAGTCACAAGCTGAGTCTGAGATAGTCTGTGTCTGGAGGCATCACAGGTGGGCAGTGCTCATTAAAGTATGGGCAGTAGACAAGTCCTTCTGCTATTCCAGGGTCACCTTAACATTCTGATGCTTAGGCCTCACTTCTTTAGTGATTACACATTACCGAATTATTTCACATTTCAGTGAAAGCTGTCTAAAGGGGGCTCCTTCTTTAATTCTCAGACCAAGTGACCTAATCGGAACTTTAAAGAAATTAAGTTTTGCCTGGTACCACGGTGGGACTAGGGGTTCACTTAGTAGGGTAAACCCAGATTATAGTTGGCGGAAGAGCTGTGAATCCTCTGAATGTAGAGGGACAGACTTAGGCAGCCATGCTCCATAGATGTTGTGGTTTCGCACTGAGCATGAGGTGAGTAGGGACACACATTGTTTCTAACCTTTAATGTTTTCTGTTTTCACAAGGATCACATAGCGAATAATGCCAAGTAAAACTTTTTAAGGTGTGGGACATATAATTTGGACTTTAATGAATAGCTCCGAAGGAAGGTAGTAGGTTTTTGGTCTTTTGTTTTAGTTTGATTTTGGTTTGGTTTGGTTTTGGTTTGTTGTGTCGTTTTTCTTTTTGTTTGCTTTTTTGTTTTTCAAGACAGGGTTTCTTTGTGTAGCCATAGTTGGCCTGGAACTTGTTCTGTAGACCAGGCTGGCCTTTAACTCAGAGTGCACCACCACATTTGACATTAGCAGCTTAAAAACAAATTTAAAAAGCATTTACTATAGGATGAAACAGAGACAGGATCCCTTTTTGACATGATTTAACCAGATGTAGTTAACCATAAATCGAAAGACATATTCTAAATCCAATTCCCATTTGCTATACATTTTGTCTACTGGTTAGACCATTGCTCTCGTCATGGTTATTAAACCTTGCCATCTGTCACCGAAGGGCTAACTAAATATGGGACAGTGAATACAACACTAACGACAAGATGTATGGATGTGTTCATTACTAGTAATGTCTTCATGGGCATCAAAGAAGCATGTTTACCACTTCATACTTCTTGATACACAGCTCTAGTGAGGAGACATAGTGGCAGTGGAGTTGATGACTGCATGACCTTCTGATACTGCTTCTGTGGGAAGTAGCTTCTGTGTAGCAGTTTTCTCTTCTCAGAAGGGACGCAGTTGAACTAACTGTGCACCCCTGCCCCTCATAACCCATTAAGCTAAAGTCAACCCTGTGCTGAGAAAAATGTTTCACATAATCTCCACTTCATAAACAGAATCAGGAGGTTAGGAGGCCCTGTGAGCCCTTCCTCCTTCTGAGAGACAGGAGTCACCATCTCAAATTGGGTACCTACTACTGAGTAACCAGCCACGAAGGATAACTTCAAACTCATGGTTACATGGACCTGATTAATCTCTGAGGGTCACAAAATGAAAGCAGCAGACATAAACACAAAAGTGTGATTTTGGGGGAGGGGGGAGGTGAGAAAGATGGGGTGGTGGGAGGTGGAGAATGAGACTGGGAATTTAACTAATAAAAAGAGAACTGGTTTACTTAGAAGACGACTTGCATTAATGAATTAGGCCTAGGTTAAGTCAAAATACTACTCACTGCCCTTGGGATGAGGTGATTTTCCTGTCCATGAGGAAGCAGCTGAAGCAAGTGCTAAATACTGTATTGAGAAGGACCAAACGGGTGAGAAGAAATACACAGAGGAGCAAGAATACTCAGCAAGACATGAAAGCTTCCTCATCTTATCCATGTTGCTCAAAATAACCACTGTCTCCAGACACTAACGTGAGATTCAGTGAAACAAAAGGCATCTTCCCACATATTCTATTTAACTCAATTGTTAAACAGAAATTACAAAAGAGGTCCCTTGTTCAAGGACCAAAAGATAGGTTTTTCTGCCTGTTTGCTTGTAAAGGCTACTTTCCCACAGACCCCGAGCTATACAGAGGTGACAAATGCCAGTGTCCAGCATTTAAATGGCACAGTGTTCCCACACCACTGGTACCAGTGCATCTCAGGCCATCTTCCATTGTTATAAATACATTCTCTATTTTATATGAAAAACAACTGTTCACATTTATTAAAAGTGTATCAGACTCTAAAGCAACTAAAGCCAAAATGACCCTACCTAAAATAAATAAATTAGTTAATAAAATAAAAATAAAAATGATATGAGAAATTTAATTCTGATTAGTAAATTAAAATAATTTCAGGCTTTAATTTCTTGCTGCATAGCTCATCAGGAACACCTCCTATAATAATATTAATAGTCTGGTGAAATTTCTTTACCAAAGCAAACAGTTTTCAATGCTTATTCTAGGACCCTCAAATGCATTTGAAAATAAAACCAAAAGAAATGCAAACCAACCGCTATAGTAGTCATTTGAAAATGTAAACTCGCTGACATAGTCAACCAAATTGACTCCTTTCCTTTTGCTCCTTTAGGAGCTCCTGGCTCCAGGGAGGTGGTCCTATACAGACTGGCCTGGGACAGGGGAATGGGCAATTTTGCTCCATTTTTATACACTTTAGATGAGATCTAGCATTAAAGCTGAGTGCAAAGTGATTTTCAAAAGGCTTGGACGCTTCTTGGAGCACTCAGGAAAAGTTCTGGCTCTGCTGAAGTTGCACAGGGTTGGAAGCTGCAGGAATAGAGAATATGCTCCCACCTGCTATGTTACAGACTCCATCAGAGCAGTATCAGGCTGAAAAGTCCTTCAGATTTGTTTTGGTGGGGAAAGTAGAGGAGCCCTGTTTAAAGACACCCAGGTCTTGGTGGCTCCCAGGACAAACTGTCTACTGGTGACCCTTAGTCTCCAAAGGACTCCAGGGGCAGTCGTCTTGTACCCTCCACCCAAAGCCCTGACAAACATGAGACCACCCACCTGGAGGCGCTAGGCCAACCTGGAACAGGTCCGGGCTGCTGCCCCTACTGCCAGAAGCCACAGGAAGCATTGCAGGAGGTTGGAGCCTGGGAACTGCAGTGGCCAGCCCTGCCTGCAACTTCCTCTGCAGACCTTGAGCTCTGCTGGGCTGTGGCCCAGCAACTTGCTTCCTACCTTGGGTACTGTGGCCTGCGGTTACCGGAAATGCAGCCTAGGGGCTCAGGCCGCAAGGCTAGGGCTGGCCTCGCTGGGGGAAGTGAAATTGCTCAGGGCTTGCTCTTGCTTCGTTTCAGAGAGCAGTTTTAGGTTCTCATTGGGCGCCATCTTCTCCCAGGCTATTTTTAAGCTCAGGTGACCTGGAGTTTGTAGCCTTTCTTATCCTATTCTCTACTATGCTAACCCTTCCTCCTGCAAGACTGGGACATGGAAAGTAGACTTCTATAAAAGGAATTACTTGACAGAAGGGTAGATAGAGATACAGGGACAGAGATGTAAAAGTACACAAATTTAATATTTCATCTTACCCAGGCTCCAGGCCAAGTCCATGTGTTGTAGAGTGATTTTCGTTCCCACATGAAGTTTATCCTAGTTCTGCTCTAATTTTGAAATGGACCAGGTCAGAGAGAGCTTACACAGGTTTCTAAATAGCCTATACCCTTCTCCTCAAACCTGAATTACGGCTGTCTTCTTCCTTGTTTTAAAGAATGAGAAATATCCAAATAGTTATCCGAGAGTCTAACAATAAACAAATATCAAAAGTCACTAGACTTACCAAAGTTGGAGATAATTTGACAATCAAATTGAAAGTGTGGTAGTGACACACAGTTCCCACACTCCATTTTTCCTTCTTCAAAAAGAACCAGAAAGTTCTACTTTAAGTGTTTTTGGAATACTATGAGTATCAAGTGTCACAGAAAGTCATTAACTTTTCCCACATGCTGGATAAAATTCATGAAGTGGAATGTGAGAAACTTTTGAAAAGCATTCGATACATTTATCTCCTACATGATACTTTCTTATTTCATCATTTTGAGAAACTCTTCCAAATTTGCAACAATAAAGCAGACCATTTAAGCCAGTACATGAAACAATATGCTGAGGAAGGTGTGGCTGCTTATGAAGGATTGCTTACCCAGAAACATCAGCAGAGTTTGCATGGACATGGATGCAACGCTTTGTTCAGTATTTTCAGAAATACAATACTTAGGAAGGATTAAGTCTTCATAGGGGAGAAAGAAGGGTGTGGGATATTAAAAGGAGGTTTAGGGTATGTTTAAGCGATGGGGTTGGAAAGGGGGAGGGGAGATGGAAAGGGTGTGTGTAAGCCTGGGTGTGGGAATCTCTGGTGACAATCACCACAAACTTCTTAAGTGAGCTCACTGGGAAGATTATCTTCACTGGTCCATGTGCTGCTGCATGGATTTCTAACTGCACCTTCGACCAACTAAAAGCTCTATTTTTTTTTTCAGCATAATGAAGTGCCCGAGTCTTCAAAGGCATGCATTTATGCATGTGTAACCCAATGCAGAGCTCACTAGTTTCATTAAAGTCTTATTTCTAGGGCTGCTGCTGCTGGCTCTGGTTTTTGTTGTTGATGGTGACATCATCGTTTAAAAAACCCCATGTGCTAATCACTGTATGAAAGTGCAACAATGTTAATGCCAGTTGATCTCAAAACAGTGGTGCGTTAACCCCATTAAACAAATGAGAAACTTGGGTTTGAAAACTGTTAAAGGACAAAGGTGGGATTCAGTCATTTCTCAGAAGATCGCTGAAGGTCATTTTTGAAGATTACATAGACACCATATACAAATATATATGATATAATTATATATAATAGTAGCCCATTCTTGTCCATGAGAATAAATTATAAAGCCTCTATTAAAACCATAGAGAATACCACAATATATATCTACTATGTGTTTTACATATACCTATCTACATAAATTAGGCTCATAAATTATTAAAAGTACCAACTAGTAATTATATAGAAGGACTATAATAATACATTTTCCATTTGATATTTTCTATACTGTGCTAGTGAGCCCAGAGAGAAGGAAACTGTAGCTAAGCTAGCGAGGACCAGTGAATTTCAAACCTGCTTATGTTTTCTCTCCACTTCCCCGCAGAGATTTAGTTCTAAAAATTTTAATGTCAGTGCTTTAAAATACAACATTTAGTACATTTACAATTCCTCCTAGTTTTGGCACTGTTTTGTTGAGGACACACACACACACACGCACACGCACACGCACACGTACGCACACACACACACACACACACAAAGTCTCACCTGTTTTCTAACATTGCCAACACATTTACAGAAACATATTGTAGGGTAAGAAAATTTTCACTCCTGGTCTAATATCCACGTAATCAAACATGATACCCACCCTACCCCCAACAATGTTTCCTTAAAGAAAGACAACTGTCTGAAAGGTTGGCTTATCACTTGGTTCGCATTTATTCTCAGGGAAGAGGCACTTAGTAGCTGTCACAGTTAGAGGCCTTTTCAGTTGGAATGCCACCAGCAGTGTGTAATTGCAAGTTTCTGATTTTTACCTCTGCTGGACAATGACAGAAGTGCTGGGCACAGTTGGTTCCTTGTTTCTCAATATATCAAACGCCTGGATCCATTGACTTCTTCCCTTGCAGCAAATTCTTTCCTCTAGTAGCAAATAGACGGCCCAGTATCATCACCATCATCTCTGGAGATTACAAGAGCCTCACACTGACACTGTGTTACAGTGAGCGCATGGCTGGAGCTGTTCGCAGTTGCCCCATAGCAGTTGTCATGGCTCATTCCCTGTGCCCTTTACAGAATGGATGCTTTTGCTCATGCTGTCGACTTTATTTCTACTTGCAGAGTTCCCTGCACTGAAAACAGAGCCAGTTCCTTCTTAAAGCAACAGCTTGCTGTAAAAGTGAAATCTTTTGGATCTTCCTGGCTGTTTATTAATTGAAGAACTTTCTTCTTCAGGAACAAGTCTGGAGTTTTAGACCTGAAAGTAGATTATTCATCTGAGTGCCATTGTCTTTCTTGTTATCCAGGTCAAAATTAGAATGTCAGGAAAATTAAGAAAATTTCTAACAGCAGCATTAGTTTTGACATTAGTGAGTTGCTTTCTTCCTTCCTTAACTTTTCTCATATTTAACAGTTTTGTAATATTAATCTAGTAATAACCCCCAAGTACATCCTGTGTAAAACCTCAGTTTTATACAGATATTGCTTACATAGAATATAGAATTACAATTAGCAACATGGCATAGGAATACAAGCCAGGATTAAAGGGGTAGAATGCAATCAGTCAGGAGAGGCAGAGTTAGGAGATGCAATAAGGAAACAGATTAGAGCGATGGAGTCTGAAGAGGAAAGAAGCAGACATAGGATATAGAATACAGGAGACCCGGGAAAAGGCAGGAAATGGGTTATTCCTGAAGCTTCCTGAAGGAACTAGTCTCTCCCCATACCACTTTGACTTTTGGCTCAATGGCACTTATTTTTCTATTGTAATCTCCAGATATAAGCTTTAAAAAAAAATGTTAGTTTTGGGCCACTACATTGGATAATTTCTACACCAGATACAGAATCCACAGAAAATGGTAATTAATTAAGGGTTTGGGAGGCACATTAATAAGGAAAATCTGCCTACATTTTCTTTCTAAATGAGCGTATGTTCACATGTTCGGTTTCCTTGGTGGTTGATTTGCTAACACCCTACTGAGCATTTCTGTTTGTCTTGCCCTGTGCTCCAGAGGACATGGTGCCTTCCCTTTTCAGATACAAGGATGGCTTGTGGAATAGTCATGTTTCTGTTTTTACTGTGGCTCATCACCACTTCTGTCCATTAACCCACATCCCTGACTAGACACTGAGTGAAAGTAAGATTGCTGGAAAGATGCTTGATGAATAGAACACAGTTTTATCAGTCAATTAAATCAAACATTTGAATATCAAGAATTCTCCTCTCCCCCAAATTACTGATTAAATTTGACTTTCAGTCCCACTCCCTATAGCTATAGGGAATATATATAGAATAATGTACTTCTTAGCATCTTAAATAAGCATGAAGTACTACTGTAATTCATCATAATGTGAGTACTATTTATTTAATAATTTATACACACACACACACACACACACACACACACACACACACACACACCATAAGTAGGGGGATATAAGCCTTACATGAATTCAGATTTTACCATGAATTTATAAAAATATACTTCAAGAAAATGTCTTTGGTTTTGTTTTCATTCTTCAGTGTCAAACATATCTTTAATCAAAGTCAATGCTTCTGCAACCCCATTCAAATGGGATACTGTAAACGGAAATGGGTTTCTTCTTATTGGAGCCTATTAGCTTCATAAGACTGATACTCAAAACATTGTTTTCATTATTTATCAATTAATTTTAAAAGTGTTTACTATGTGCGAGACATCACAGTAGTTCCCAGTCAAAGATATGGCTTCCCCTCCCTCCCCTCCATGGTATTTTTCATTCAGTTTCTTTCAGTTTTTGTGGAGAATTCTGTTCAAAAATGTTAAATGATTGCATGCTATTAAACATATTTTGAGATGACTGGGGTGTTCCAGAATGTTCTTGCATGCAATATGGCTGTCAAAGGAAATTTGGTTATAAATAAATTAAGAATAAAGAACTGCTGAACTTGAGAATGTTTGGAGAAGGAGAAGTAGCTGAGTAAGAGCTTCAACAGGAAGCAACGCAGAGATACTACGCTTTGCTCAGTGGTGTAACTAGCTATGAGTGTGTGTACGTGTGTGTATCTGTGGGTGTGCAGGGGTGGGTGGCACTTTCTAGACCCATGACCATAACCCTTGACATGAGCCAAGAAAAGGAAGGGAGTATCTCTCTCGAGTCATCCTTGCATAGCCTACACTTGGCATGCACATCCGATGTGGTCTGGGTCCACCCTTCTCTGAACCTAATACTTGTCTTTCCTGTTAAGATGCCTGAGGAAGTGTGCCATATAGAGGAAGGGGTGGAGACCTTTGCCTTTCAGGCAGAAATTGCTCAGCTCATGTTCCTTATCATCAATAATTTCTATTCAAACAAAAAAATTTTCCTTGGAGAGTTGATCTAATGCTCCTGATACCTTACACAAGATTCCCTTTGAGAGCCCCACATACCCAAGTTAGACAAGGTTAAAGCTAAAAATTGACATTATTCCCAACCCTCAGGAGCATATGCTGACTTTGATAAATACAGCCATTGGCATGACCAAGGCAGACTTCATACAGAATGCAGGAACTATTTCTAATTCTAGCACAAAAGCATTCATGGAGGCCCTCCATGCTGGTCCAGGCTTCTCTATAATTGGCAGTTTGGTGTTGGGTTGTATTCAGCCTATCTAGTGGCAGAGAGAGTGGTTGTGATCACAGAGCATAATGATGATGTAATAAGGATGCCTGGGCATCTTCCACTGGTGGATCGTCCACAGTTTGTGCAGACCACAGTGAGCACATTGGCCTAGGGACCAAAGTGATCATTCACTTCAAAGACCAGACAGAATACTTAGAGGAGCAGAGGGTCAAAGAAGTGGTGAAGAGACACTCAAAGTTCATAGGCTATTTCATCACACTCTATTTAGAGAAATAATGAGAGATTAATGGTGATAAAGCAAAGAAAGAGAAAGAGGAGAAAGATAAGGATGGTGAGAAGAAGCCTAAGTGTGAAGATATGGGATCAGGTGAGGATTACAGTGACAAAGATAAGAAAAAGAACTAAAGAAGATGACAGAGAAACATGTTGATTAGGAAGAGTTAAATAAAGTCTATGTCTTAGGGTTTTATTGATATGAAGAGGCACCATGACCACTGCAACTCTTATAAAGAAATTTCAGAGGTTTTATCATGGCAGGAAACATGGCAGCATTCAGGTAGACACAGTGTTGGAGAAAGAGCTGAGAGTTCTACATCTTGATCCACAGGCATCAGGAGATCATGTGCCACACTGTGCATAGTTTCAGCATCGGAGACCTCAAAGTCTACCTCCACAGTAACATACTTCCTCCAACAAGACTATACTTTTTGATAGTGGCACTCTTTATGAGCCAAGGATTCAAACACATGACCGTATGAGGGCTATTCCTATTCAAGGCACCACAGACTATTTGTGACAGAAATCCTGATGACATCACTTAGGAGGAATATGGTGAATTCTATAAGAGCCTTGCTAATGATTTGGAAGACCACTGGGCAGTCAAGTGCTTCTCTGTAGGTCATTTGGAGTTCAAGACAATGTTTTTCATTCCTTGCTGAGCTCCCTTTAGCCTTTTTTAGAACAAGAAGATGAAGAACAATATCAAACTGTATTTCTGTAATGTGTTTATCATGGATATGGACCTGGAGCTATCAGAGGATGAGGAAGCAAAGAAGAAATAGAAGAGAGCAAGCCAAAGCCCATGAAGGACTACTCAGCTATTAAAAACAATGACTTAATGAAATTTGCAGGCAAATGGATGGAACTTGAAAATATCATCCTGAGCGAGGTAACTCAGTCTCAAAAGAACGAACATGGTATGTACTCACTGATAAGCGGATATTAGCCCAC
>CM052704.1:106084574-106132640 GCA_028551405.1 Uromys caudimaculatus
AAAAGAAAAGAAAATATGGGTACAATATAACATGAAGAAAACAGAGCAAGAAAAGACAGCTATACAGGGGTGAGTACTAGACGCAAGTAACAGATAACAGTTATGAAAATGTAAAGTTAAATGTGTTTCTAATTCTAATTCTGTTACAGATTTTTGGTTTTGGCAGTGGATACTGAAAGTGTAAAATTTAATTTGAAGCTTCACAGCTACCATTTTGAATGCCACTTCTAATTGTACATAAGTTTATGAAGATTTATAGACTGTATCTGGTTAATATTGGTTATGATTTTTAAAATTTATTTGCACTATTTTTAAATAACAGTTTATAAAAATATAGAAAATATGGCACAAATTCCAATGGTACATTTTGCAAATTAGATATTTTTTTAAGGACAATATGAATGTTATAAAAACATTTTAATGCCATTTTGGTGAGTTAGAAGAACTCTTTAGACTCACTCAGAAAACAATAAATTATAGATAAAAGACTGAAGTTTTAGGTCAGTTGGCAGAGTGTTTACTGGTTTTGGTCCTGGCAACACATAAAACTGAGCATGGTAGTGCATGCCTGTAGTCCCAACACTCCAAAGATGGAGGTAGGAAGACCAGATGATCAAAGTTGTTTTTAGCTACATAGGTAGTTTGAAGCTAGGTTTTTTTTTTTTTTTTTTTTTTTTTTTTTTTTTTTTTTTTTTTTTTTTTTTTTTTTTTTTGGATATGTTCTTTATTTACATTTCAAAGGTTTTCCCCTTTCCAGGTCTCCTCTTTGGAAATCCTCTGTTGGTCAGCGCCAGGAGGAGGGAGCGCAAGTGGCATGGGGAGGGAGCGCAGGCGGGGAAGGGAGTGCAGGCCCCTCGGGCTATTCTCCCGCTCTGAGCCCGGTTCTGGCCGAGGCACAACCCCCACCAGACCCACCTACTGTCAGCATAAGCCCCAATGCTTGGCCCCAAAGCTTGGCCCAGAGAGCGTATCTCTTTCGGGCCAAAAGTGTTACAGCTCGTGGGATAGGAGGCTCTTGAACACCGAAGCAGTTTTGCACCTTTATTCCTTCAGGATGGCGGGCTGCAGGTGCACGGGAGCGGGCAGGGCAGGCAGGTGGAGGAGGGAGAAAGAGAGAGAGCTACTAGGGTTGGGATACTCTGATATACGGTTTGGGAGGGGTCAGAGGTTTGGTAACCGATACTTTCCATTGGCCTGGTTTGGGGACTTTGTGGTGCCTCATTTGCTTGTGGGGGACTCGGAGTCGCTTTCTATGTGACAAATCTCACACGCCAGGCCTCTCTCTATACAGGGATTGTGAAGGCTGTAGCTATTTTACAGGAGTCTTCCAGGAGCGGTGGCCAAAAACATAATCTGGTCCCTTGTGAAAATTTCACGGGGTCTCCCAGAATTTTTAGCCTGAGCTCAACTGGGTGTCAGATTGCTTGCCACAGACCACTGCCCCACAGTCCTCTATCCCATCCCTCCTCCCCCTGCCTGTATGAGGGTGCTCCCTCAACAACCCACCCCCTCCTGTCTTCCCGCCCTACAATTGGGCATTGAACGCCCTCAAACCCAAGGGCCTCTCCTCCCACAGATGTCCAACAAGGCCATCCTCTGCCACATATGCGGCCAGTGCCATGGGTCCCTCCATGTGTATTCTTTGGTTGGTGGTCCAGTCCCAGGGAGCTCCAGGGGGTCTTGCTTGTTGGCGCGGTTGCTCCCTCCATGGGGCTGCAAACCCCCTCAGCACCTTCAGTTCCTTCCCCAACTCCTCCATCTGGGACCCCCCCCCCCCTTAGTCCAATGGTTGGCTGTGAGCATCTGCCTCTGTATTTGTCAGGCTCTGGCAAAGCGAGGCTAGTTTTTGGTACCTAACACCCTGTTCCAAATTCATACATACATGTTTGTGTGGATACACACGCACATTCAAACACAACAATATACATTTCATACATATATGTTGGATGTATCTACCCGTAACATCACATCCTGCTTTGAATACTTTTTATTTTATTGATTACTGGTTTTGCTTAGATAATTTTAGTTTGAAAAGCTATATATTAAATTAAGACCTGCTGTTTAAAACTACTAGATCACAAAACTAAGACAGACCATCTATTTTATAAAGTTAGACATAAATTTGAAGACTGTCCACATACTTGTTGACACATTATCATTGTAATGTCAATATATTTTTGATGATGCTAATGTTCAGATATGTTGACTGACTAATGTAATTAATTCATCCTTCCCAATGTGAGCAGCTCTTATCCAATAAAATGAAGTACTGAGTATAACAAAAAAAAAAAAAAAAAAAAAAAGAAAAGGTAAGAATCTTCATTGCTATAATGAAAGAGGCTTGGGTCTTCACCATATTGCATTGTGACAAGTACCTATGACTGAACAGCCAACGTGAAATGGATCATGAAGGTCCAGGCACTTGAAGGTTACTGTACAATGGGCTGCATGATGGCCAAATACCACCTAGAGATCAATCCTGACCACCCCATTGTATAGACCCTGTGGCAAAACGCTGATGCAGACAAAAATTTAAAGCTGTCAAGGACGTGGTGATGCTGTTTGAAACTGCACTCCTCTCCTATAGTTTCTCATTTGAGGATCCCGATCCCACTCCAACTGCATCTGCCTCATGATCACACTAGGTCTGGGCACCAAGGAAGATGAGGTGACAGCAGAGGAGCATGCTGCTGCCATTCCTGATGGGATTTCCCTCACACTTGCGGATGATGAGGATGTATCTTGCATGGCAGAAGTACATTAGAGAGCCCCTGGGAAGCCTGTGGCCTCTATGTACTTTTCCTTGGCTTCCTCAAAAGCCTGTCTGGCCCTAAACTTTCTGCCTCTCTGCTCATGTCTACAGGATTTCCTCTATCCAGTTTTGTGCCTTAAGGCAGGAAAATAACCTCCTACAGGATAGCAGGGTTGGGTATTATGTTTTATAGGTTGTGTTTGTTTGTTTTATTTTGTTTTGAAATTAAAAGTAAAGAAAAAAAGGAAAAAGAGAATAGAATACAATGTTTTCAATATATATGATATAGTAGGATAGGATGCCAAGTAGCCTATGCACTGTTTAGAAAAGAAACTAGAGGGTTTGCATTGAGGCTGAAGCCCAGAACACTTTAAAGTATTACATGCAAAGTAAATTATTTTAGTCAAAAACAGAATCACTCATTGCAAGAAGAAACAGCATACAACTCTGTATCCAAGAGTTGAAAATAAGGAGGCACATGGCAAATGTAAAAGTTTGATTGTAAAATTGTCATTAATATTTTGAAATTTCATTTTCCAAAATTAAATAGCAGAAATGTTTGAAGCATAAAGCCAATGATAGCAGAACAGCATCTCTTATAATCCCAGTGATTGTTTCTTTGCTGAATCTTTGGATTCACCACCCTGAGAGGGACTGAATGTGTGGTATCAATTCATGGTTTTGAAGATGATACTCGTGAAGGACCCACAGTGTCCTAGTGAACCATCTGTGAAATTTCAGGATAGAGGGTTCTTTACTCCTTAGTTCCTCATTGCTATAATGAAAGGCTTGAATCTATACCAAGACAGGGATTGTTTGGCAGAAGATTTAGTAGGTGGTTCTAAAGGGTCAAATCTCAAATAACAAAGGTCCAGCTCTGGCAAGGGTACACTTTTTCTGAACCCCATTATGAAGAATCACATCATGATGAGAGTATGCATTAAAAGAAGTTCAAAGCTAAGACACAGTCAGAACAAGGGACCAGGAAAATGTCATCAATCCCTTAGCAGGAAACAGTCCTGTGACCTAAGACCCTGGCAGTAGGTCTTTTAAAGGTTCTCTATCTCTTGACATCCCTACACCAGAGATCAAGCTGCCAGTACATTAGTCCTGGTGCTTCCACTCAAGACATAGCAAGCTCTCAATTGTTCAGACTCTCCATCCATGGCAAGCATAAGGCACAATTCATTGGCCCTGAGTCTTTGCTGAATATTGAGAAATCTCAGGGCATCATTAATGAAACAATTAATGAAATAAGATAGTAAGGATACAGGGTAAATATAGCAGAAAGAAAGGACATGGTGAATTTGCTGTCTATAAATATGAGTAGGAAGCTCTTTGAAAAAATGTTTTACTTGGCATTTAAATTCATGGGTGCCAATGGAAATAGTTTATGTGAATTTTATTCTATTTCTTTACTACTGACAAAATTTGGTGAAAGATTAAAAGCGGTATTAATAAATAATAATAATGATGTTAATGAGGACCCAAATCCCCAGAAACCACATAAATGCCAGTTAACCTGGCTCCTCTCCTGTAATTTCAACCTCAGAGAGTAGAGATGCAATTTAAAGAGCAAGGTACCTAATGAGATTAGACATTATGGTGAGCTCTGGGTTTGACTGACAGCCTCTGCCTAAATGAGTGAGGTAGATGAGCCATAGAAGATGATTCCTACAACAACTTCCAGGTTTCCCTTGTAAAACTCACATATACATGTGCTCACACACATACAAATTTTCATGTACAAAAACCTTAGAAAAAGAAAAATAATAAAAATTAAAACAAAATTGATGTCAGGAGGCTAAAAGTATGGGTCAGAGAGTATTGATGCTTGGCACCAAGTCTGACGTTCTGAATGTGAGCTGCAAGATTCACATGCTGGAAGGAGAGAACCAAATCCAGCGTACTCTCTTACTTCCAAATGCACTGCAATCCAACCGCATGTACACACAACACACATACACAGAAAGATATACACTAGTATAATTAATATTATAAGATAAATGTCAAACCTAAGACATAAGCTAGAAAATAAGTTTCTAACAGTGATCAACCATGAGTATGATACCAGTGTATAAAGACCTAATAGGTCTTAATTTCTCATATCTAGAAGTCAGACAAGGCCAAATACAAGAACTATGCCTTGAACATCATGACTGCCATAGATCTATTATCATTTAATTTTCAATCCAACCCATTCACAAAGCAAGTTTAATCTCCAATTCAGAGAGATTGAAACTAAGCTTGTTATAAATCCCAAAATTTGGGATGGTAATATCTATACTCCAGATGCATGTACATGAAAAAAAAAAGTTCAGTATCTAGATTCTTCCAAAATCTCTGTGCCCCAGTCTCACTTCTGATTAAATGTCACTACTTTCCTCCCTTCTTGAATGACATCAAGGCATAAGCTTATACCTTACACAAACACCTATACCTTTATCCCTAGTGTCCAATCTCTTCTAGCTTCAATATGGCCAGTAAAAGAAGAGCCAGGTGTCCTCAAGGAAAGGGTTCTATACATTGACGAAGCAAAACACCCTAGTCAGCATATTCCATAAGCTCTGGAAAGTATTAAGTGGGGGATATGTTTTGAAAGAGATGGCTCACATCAAGAAAAACAAAAAGTTGGACAAGAGAGGGTTTATCTAACTGGTGGCTTTCCTAGGACACACCCTATCTGGAGATATAGACAATGGCAACACATTGCACAGGAGGTACTATCCTGGAGCCTAGAAAAGATGAAGTCCCTTTTTACACAAAGCAGAGCTATTATGATGAATCAGAAAATAAGAAAGAAAGTTTAGATGGGCTTCGATAAGGTGTATCATAAAAAATGAAGACTAATGAGGTCATTGAGTTTTATGATAAGCTGAATCATTAGGAGAGAACCTCAGAAGGTATGAGAACCTCAGAAGGTATGTAGATTCATGTGTGAATGAATGAAAAAATACACACCTGCCTCTCGCGTTAATTTGACCGAGAATTTTGCACTTTCTAATTCTCTCCATGTTATCTTTATCTGTAGACTGTGGCCACTAGCCTGTCTGTAATCATTCTGCTGTTTGAATCTGTGCCCGATCAGTTATGCCTGTCCCTCTGTGGTCTGTGTTATGTCTGTCCCTCTGTGGTCTGTCACAAAGGGCTGTTCTCTGTATTTATTGAACAGCATAGAAAACACGGCCCAGGGAAGGATAAGGGATTCTTCACAGAATTCTTTAACAGACTTTTACAAGAAAAGAGATAATACTGACCCCAAATGAGTCACAATTAGTACTCAGCGCTGAGGAGACTTTAGCAACCTTTTTCCACATTTGCAACACTTATGGTGGATATTTGTTTTAACGTTACTTCCAACCTGTTGGCTGCTTTTAGATAATGATTACCACAGCACATATACATACATACATTATTCTGGGTCGTATATGAGAAAGTGCATAAATTAAGTATAAAGTTATGCATTAACTTAGGTTGTAAAAGATGCATGAGAAATCCAAGGCTCTGTAAGATTGTTTTCTTGAAGGCAGGTTAAACATCGGCAGCCTGAGTATACAGTAGTTGTCTCAGGGTTAGTATACTGAATATAAAATCAAGACAGGAACACAAGATCCTGGAGGAAGGAGCTGATGCAGCAGCCAGCTTATTGGCTTGCTCCTTATGACTTGCTCAACCTTCTTATAGAACCCAGGACCACCAGCCCAGGGGCAGCAACACCAACAATGAGCAGTGCCCATCCACAAAAATCACTGATGAAGAAAATGCTTGAAGGCCACAGACTCATCTTACTGAGGCATTGTTCAGTTGCGGTTTTCCCACTCACATGACTATAGCTTATGTCAAGTTGACATAAAACTAGCCATCACAGTAGATAGCAGGTTAAGTCTATAGTCCTAACTGATCTCAAGGCATATTATTAACTTTACAGTAAGGCCTACCCAGTTAAATATATTTTTTTTCTTTTTTCTTTTTTTTTTTTCTGAGACAGGGTTTCTCTGTGTAGCCCTGGCTGTCCTGGAACTCACTCTGTAGACCAGGCTGGCCTCGAACTCTAAAATCCACCTGCCTCTGCCTCCCAAGTGCTGGGATTAAAGGCGTGCACCACCACTGCCCGGCCCAGTTAAATATTTTTGAATGCAAGATATATGTATTTTTTAAGTACTTCAGGAAGCCTAGAGAATGCTCTGATTATCAGTGTGACAAAGCCTGTAATAGTGAAGGGACAATCAATCAGGATTCAGAAGCTTAGGTAGTTTAAAAGCCATGGCTTTCTATAACAAGGATCCTGACACCAAAGGGAGTGAGATCCCAACATAATCAACTCACCACTAAAACCAAGAGAAACAAAATGAGGATAGTTCCAACTAAGGCCAACATTTGCATGATAGCAAAGGAGGCATCTTGTAGAGGTAGCTATGGACAATGGGAAATGAAAACGCCGTGCTTAGCACGAGATTACTAAACAGCTAACAGAAGAAACAATTCGATCTGCATATACTCCTACTATGCTGCGTGATAATCATGTTTAAATTTTCACTATTTTCAAGATCTAGACTCTACAAACTTAAAGATCCCTAGCAGAGAGAAGTAACTTAATCACATCAGGTATACATGGTCATGATTTGTTTAGCCCTTTACCCACATTGTCCTGTCACCAATGTAAAGGCTTGTATGCTGAAGTTCTTGGGCATTTTGTCAAGTTCATATTAAGTATGATGGATATTTATAAGAAAAACAGGATTTCCTCGGATTCAAGAGTAGATTTTATTTCATATGCCAGAAGAAGCAGAACTCAGATATGTGTCCCACCACCTTTCAGAACTACTATGAACACAGGATGGTGCTCCTCACAGGTGTACGTAACTAATAATTCTGCTTGTGTATGATTGCTGTGTGTTGGATTGTAGAGGAAGGTAGGGGACAAGTGACTTGACCTTTAGAGCACAGTGCTCTATATCAAGGAAAATGCATCTGTGACTAAATCTAACCAATGGCACAGACAGAAAGTAGAGCTTTCCCAGAGACTTGGATGTTGAGGGTTTCACGTGTAACTCTCTCTTGGAACTTGGACTTATTGCAACTTACAGAGGTACAACCATCTGGATAGTTCATAGGAATTAAGAGAATCTCTTTCTCTTCCCATCTATTCATTCCATCCCAGCTAAAGAACGAGGCATACCTATAAAGTCATTTTCAATTTTAAAGGAATAGACACCATGTGGAACAAAAAAGACACTCAGCAGGGCATAGATCAGAAAAACATATCTGGAGGCTGGGACTTCCAAAGGAAGTAGGAGGAACTGAGTCCAGATCTCCAGAACCCATGGAAAAGTGGGGCTCTTTACTACTATGTATTTATTGTCTCAACCCTGGGCAGGATAGAGACAGAGACTCCCTGCAGCTCATTGGTTTACCAGCCTACCTGAGTGAGAGCACTTTAGGTTCACTGAGAGACCTTGTCTTCCAAAATATGTGACAAGGAATTGGAGAAGATATCTGGTTTCAAATTCTAGCCTCTACACACATGTATACACACATGAATGCATGAAATACATTCACACGCACTCATCTACACTCATACACACACATGCAGAACACATACATAGAGTACACACACAAGCACAAAACCACATCTTCCCTAGTTTGGTTTCTGTTGCTGTGATAAAAACTGACCAAAACCAAAACTACTGGGAAGAGTTAATTGGCTTACCAATTCACATCACAGTCCATCACCAAGAGAAGCCAGGACAGTAGCTCAAAGCAGGAACCAGTAGGCAGCAAAGAAGAGATCATAGGGGAATGCTGCTTCCCAGCTCATTTCCTTTCCAGGCTCCTGGTTATGTAGCCCAGGCCCAAATACCTAGGTATTGCCCAAATTGTCTGGACCCTCCTCCACCAATCAACAATTAAGCAAATACCCAGCAGATGTGCCACAGGCAATTCCTTACCTCTTTCCTCTTCTCAGATGTTTCTAGGTTTGTGTCAACTTTACAGCATAAGCTGACTGTGAGATCATCTAACCAGAGTTCGGAACCCTGTTTCCTGATACAGAGTAGATGTGGGATCACCCTCTGCTGGGTGTGGTGTGTGTGTGTGTGTATGTGTTTATATGCACATGTGCAGAGGTCAGTGTTGATTATCTTCTAGTGCTCTGCATCTTATTTTGTAGCAGCATTTGTGTTAATTATTTGGGAATTTCACATCATTAACCTTGAGCACACTTACTTTCCAGTCCTCCCAGGTTTGTCCACCAACCCTTGGGACAGAGAAAAAGGAGGAGGAGGAGGAGGAAGAGGAGGAGGAGGAGGAGGAGGAGGAGGAGGAGGAGGAGGAGGAGGAGGAGGAGGAGGAGGAGGAGGAATATGAGAAAGGAGAAAGGAGGAGAGGCAGAGGGAGAGCGAGAGGGAGAAGCAAACAGAGAGGGGGAAAGGGAGAGGAGGGGGAGGGGGAGGAGAAACAAACAAGTCCAATTTATGTTGTCCAAATATTTACTGGAGTGTAGTCAAACTCTTGGTGGGAAGCCACTTGAAGAAAACTGAGCACTCCCCACTAGCACGACTACCAGAAGCCATTAATAGTGAACAACACTTCAGCATCTTTATCATATTTTAAAGAGTGTTCTTTAATGGCTTTTTGTCTAGGATATTTCTTTTAAGGGAGGGCTGGGGGAGGAGAAGGATTGTCACAGAAGCCTTCTGTGTCCCTCTTTCTCAATTGTGTGTTTGCAGTCATCAATACAATGGCAGAAGTAGCTCCCTTGTCCTTTACAGTCAATGGGAGCACTAGGTTTACACATGGTTTCTTTTCTTTTCTTTTCTTTTCTTTTCTTTTCTTTTCTTTTCTTTTCTTTTCTTTTCTTTCTTTTTTTTTTCTTTTTCTTTTTTTTTTCTTTGAGACAGGGTTTCTCTGTGTAGCCCTGGCTGTCCTGGAACTCACTCTGTAGACCAGGCTGGCCTTGAACTCAGAAATCCACCTGCCTCTGCCTCCCAAGTGCTGGGACTAAAGGCGTGCGCCACCACCGCCCGGCTACACATGGTTTCTTGTGACAGCACAGAACACATATATCCATATGGACTGTAGCGTCAGCACAAGCCACAGACCTCAGCACGGTTTTCAGTGGCAGTAGAGACCAGAAACCTCAACACAGGCCTTTGTCCCTGCACTGACCAAGGACACCATCATACCCCTCAGTGGCAGCACCTCCCACAGACATCAACATGGCTTCAGGCTGCAGTGGGACCATGAACCTTGAATCTTTTTAATTTAATTTAATTTAATTTAATTTAATTTAATTTTTGATCAGGGTCATTCACTGAACCTTGAGCTCCCCAGTTGAACAACACTTGTCCAGTGAGCGACAGTGATTTGTCTGTCTCTGCCTCCCAAGTACTAGCATTGTAGGCACAAATTGTCATTCCTGACATTTTACACGGGTGTGAGTGATATAAACTCAGGAGCTCATGCTTGAGTGGCAAGCACTTCAAGGAAAGATATAGAGTCATTTTATTTGTAATAATCTAGATGT
Source organism: Uromys caudimaculatus (assembly GCA_028551405.1). Taxonomy (NCBI): domain Eukaryota; kingdom Metazoa; phylum Chordata; class Mammalia; order Rodentia; family Muridae; genus Uromys; species Uromys caudimaculatus. The sequence continues at coordinate 106,094,852 of CM052704.1, forward strand.
AATTAGTTACTTACAGACTAGAGTAGTTAGGCAGATCTGTAATTTATAAGTCTAATTTAAAATGCAGCAGAGGCCTGCAGGGGGGCAGTTTTTCTTGCATAAAGAATTTTTCTGGAATAAAGTGGGATAATAGAAAATGTAATATGAATCTTGTATGCTAGGTAAAATAGCCATTAAAACTTGGAAAAGTTCTTGTAGATAAGAATATCACAGACACCATGTATTAGGTTGTAAAGTGAAATTGTTTCTTAGTTCAGGTAATACATTAATTTAAAATCAATTAGAAAGATATCTCAATGGTTAAAAGCACATACTGCTCTTGCAGATGACTTAGATTCAAGATTGCAAACCCAAATGGATCAAAACCATCCATCAGTTTAGTTCCAGGGCATTCTAAACCTTCTTCTGACCTCTACAGGCACCAAGCATGATGTGGTACACAAGCCTACGCTCAGGTAAAACACTCATACATGTAAGTAAAACTAAATAAACTTAAAATGTTATTAGGAACAGAGCATAATTTTCATGAATAAAGTGAGATAATAGAGAATAGAATATGAAGCTGGAATGCTAGGTAAAGTAGCCATGAATAACAATAAAATAATAAAGGAGAATAATTTTTATAGTCCAATGATTTAATGCACATAGGCACACATAAGTATTTTAAAAATTGAAAGCTATAATTTCAGGTAGAGACAAATCATTTTTTAAAATGTCCTATGTAAGTTTTACTGTCAAAGGAGCCTATTTTTTAGGCACTTAACTGCAGAGACCTTGGCTGTTTCATTTTGTTTTCTTGTTTTCATTTTGGAGCCTTCACCCTTTAATGTCAAATGTTCCTGCTAATAACCACAATGTTAGTGATGCCCACAGAATCGGATAGGTTTGCTGAGACAGACTCTGACTTGTTCAACTAGGAAGTAGTCTGGAACAAGACCTGAGCGTTTCATGATTCAGCTTGTTGCTGTGTTGAATCAGCTACAGAATTAACCACAGCTGCTCTAGCTGGGTATACTAGAGACCATAGGGCATGAACCACTATCTAGAGAGTATGAGAATGTACTGCAGAATGGAGTCAGATACCTGTTGTACCTTAGAGCTGGATAGATCTTCAGGACACCCAGAATAAGGAACTTGGGCACTATTCACCAAGGATTGTGTATAAACACCTAGCACCTCTAAACTTCTAAACAATTTCCTTTTGCGAGGGCAAGCATTTTGTGGTCAACATGCTCCACAGATAAATACATAGCCAAGGGGATCTCATGGTGATCTTATATAAGACCAGTTGTCAAACACTACTAGGCTTGCTGTGGAGCCTTTGTTGGTATTTATACATAGATATATGCATAGAAACATATGTAGTATTGTTCTTTTTGGTGGTTTGAATGGGTATAGACCCCACAGACTCATGTGTTTGAATGCTTGACCATAGAGAGTGGCACAATTAGAAGATGTGGCCATTGTTGGAGTGGGTATGGCTTTCTTGGAGGAGGTGTGTCACTGGGGGGTGGGCTTCAAGGTCTCAGAAACTCAAGCCATGCCCAGTGTGGCATTCCTCTCCTGCTACCTGCAGATCCACATGTAGAACTCTCAGTTCCTTCCCCAGCATCATGTCTGTTGGCATGTCACCACGTTTCCTTCCATGGATAATGGACTAAACTTCTGAAATGGTGAGCCATCCCCAATTAAATGTTTTCCATTATAAGAGCATTCTGACTCTAGTTTGTGTCAAATTAAGAAAAACTAGCCCTCACAACTGCTATGTGCCCCAGGCATTAGTATCTTTATATGCTAGAAGACCTTAAACACTGCTAAAGCTTCATGAAAACTGTCTTAGTTAGGGTTTCTGTTTCTGTGAAGAGACAGCATGATCACAGCTGTCATCTGGTAAGAGGTAATCTCAGCTGAGGAATTATCTTCATCAGATTGGCAAGTCTATAGGGACATTTTCTTGATTAATGACGTATGTGGAGGGCTCCGCTCTTTGTGGGTGGTGCCTCTTCTGGACAAATGGTCCTGCATGGTGTAAGCAAGCAAGTTGAGCAAACCAAAGGGAACACACTAGTAAGCAGCATTCTTCCATGTGTTGGCTTCAGTTCCTGCCTTGAACTCCTGCCTCAACTTCCTTACGGGATGAACTCTAATGTAAGGTGAATAAACCCTTTCCTCTGCAAGTTATATTTGGCCATGGTATTTATCACAGCAACAGAAAGCAAACTAATATAGTAGTCATCGTGTGCATAAGATGGGGAACACGTTTCATGGAGCCTTTTGTAGCAGGGAGATTCTGAGAAGGTTGACAGTTAGTCTCACTTGGACAATGGGAGTCCTGGCCTTCACCATTTTTATCTCAAGAAACAAAATCAAAACCTCATCAGATATCTACCCTGGGCTACTACCCTGGAAATGTTAACTGCTACACTATTCCATTGGATATACCTTCTATAGAGGTGCTGGAGGAAAAAGGATACACACACACACAGACACACAGACACACAGACACACACACACACACACACACACACACACACACACACACACACACAGAGACACACACACTTGGCAGGTTTGGGGAACTCTACCAGAGTCTCACAAATTCTTTCTGTACTTTGTAGTCTTAGGGGTTTCCTAGATGTTCTGTACTTTCTGGCTGTTTGGCCTTGTGTGTCCCACTTGCTTCTGGGCATACCCACATATTACATCATGATTAGAGAGACCCACTGAGTGGTTAACATTGTGACAACCCTGTAACTGCTCCCACAGTGTCAGTTTCTTTAGCACCTCTGATGAGGGATGCCCTTATCCCTGCATCCATAGATCCTTTCTTATGACGTGGAGACATTCTTGAGAGGTCCTTCTAAGCAACATAAATTCTAGATTAGCTATGATTAACTGCATGGTGTTCTGCAGGGTGGACACAAATTGTTATAGGTTTCCCTCTGGTGTCAGAGGGGGTACAGGAAAAAACAAAGACAGTGAGTGTGGGTAATCGGGTTTATGTATGGATAGGAGCTGGTCCTTCACCACTGATATTAAAAACAAAAGATTTGTTAACTTCATTCTTTATGCTGAGTTTTTAGGGTGTTTTGCAGTAGTTCCTAATGTAGTTATTTCAGCTGGCATTACCTACTTTCTATCAGGCTCATGGTTATGAAGGTTTGTTAAGTTTACTTATTTCTGTACGATGCTGCCTATTGTTGAGTGGACTTTGCAATGAAGTTCTGTTCTGTTTAAATGATATGACATCTACATGGTCCACTATATAGTAGCAAATCTCCTTAGCAAAGAGAGTGCTTCCAGAGTCTACACATATTCTACAAAAGCCATGATTTCAATTTTGAATGAATGAGTTTGTTAAATATATATCAAGAGAAAGTCAAAGAATAGTGAGTAGAAGATAGTAAATAGAAGCAACAGATAGAAAAGCATCACCATCCAATAGAGACACTGAAATGACCTAACAGAGAGAAAAGGAAAGATGGTATCATTAAGTCGTAGGCTTATAAACATCCATTTAAAAAGTACTGGAATTCCCACTGGGGATGCTGGCAGAAGTTCCTGATTTAGAGTCTTGGGTGGAGCAGAACACTCCCTAAGGTGAGGCTTTCAAATAAAAGAACAAGTAAAAATGATAAAAATATGATCAAGTGGGGCACTTAAAATTATCTAGCAGAAGTTACTAAGGTATCCCCGCTGAGAGCATCATGCTGGAGTTCCCACTGCTAAAGCATTCTCTTTTGTACTGAAGGCATTTTTAAATTATGGGATAGACAATAGTAACCTTGGTTGGCAACTGTGTACATGATACAGCAGTATTGTAAATCTTGGGTTATTTTATGGTTATTCCTTCTTCTGGTTACAGAATCAGCAGGTTCTGGCTATGGGTCTTGGAGGACTGGAAATAAACTGCTGGAGTCTGGGGCAGAAGAGTCTTCCTTGCTCAGAGTCTGCTTTCATAAAGATTTAAACACTACAAAACTATACCAATATAATGTACATTGCTGTGCAATAAACTAAGATTCCCTTCCAAAGGTTTAATATGTATCTAACACCATGAAATGTTAGTTAGCCAGTTGTGGTGGTACCTGCCGGTGATCACGAGTTTGAAGCCAACTTCGCTACACATCTTTTTCTCTTCCTGTCCTAGGCACTGTGGGAGCCCTGGGTTACTCTGCAGACATGGCCAAGTCCAAAAACCACACCATACACAACTAGTCCTACAAATGGCACAGAAATGACATCAAGAAACCCCAGTCATAAAGATATGAATCTCTTAAGAGGGGTTGATCCCAAGTTCCTGAGGAACATGTGCTTTGCCAAGAAGCACAACAAGAAAGGATGAAGAAGGCCTGAAGAAGATGCAGGCCAACAATGTAAAGGCAGTGAGTGCACACGCAGAGACCATCAAGGCCATTGTGAAGCCAAAGGTTAAGCCCAAAATGTCAAAGGGCCCCAGCCACAAACTCATCTGTCTTGCTTTCATCGTTCTACTTGGGAAGTAGATTAAAAACTACATGGCCAATGGCCATAGGAGCTGCAAACCAAAGCCCAAGGTTCAAACCAAGGAGAGGCCAAAAGCTCCAGCTAAGACCCAGGCTTCAGCTCCAGCTCAGGCTCCCAAAGGTGCCCAGGCCCCTGTGAAGACCCCACAGAAAAGGCTCCTGCCAGTGTGAAGACAGATGGGCTCCTGGGACACACCTACCTACACACTGTTTGCAGATGACCAGTGTCCTATGCTGTTTCTACAAATAAACTTGAAGCAATGTCTGTTAAGAAAATGCTATTTAAAGCCTGGACTATATAGCATTAGTTGTATGTGATATTTTCCAGTTGTACATTAGAGCGAAGCCACAAAAGTATGACTCAGTTACCTTATGTTCTTCCTTTCATTTTTTGGCTAAAGTGTCATGTGCTGCAGCATCTTTGGCTTCTACCTCTTCTGGAAGGTAAAGGTACCCAGTGTTGCATTCAACATATGAGTTACTGGATCATGTCCCGTGAATCCATCAGACTAGTATGTCAATCACTACCCTACTACTAGCTGTCTTTTCTTGTTCTTTCCAATCATTCTGTTTGGTAAGGGTCTTTGTTATGCCTATCTATATGAGTGATGTAGATTATAACTTATCATTGTACTAATGTTTCTATACACATCATCCCCACATACAGAGGAGACTATAAATTCTATTGATTTTCAAAACAGACAGACAGACTGACTGACTGTCTGACTGATTGACTAACTGACTAACTGATTGACTGACTGACTGACTTTTGTCAATAGAAGCCATCAGCCAGTGCATTCTATTGTCTTTCAGTTTGGTTAACTTGTAATAAACTAGGTCATTCTTTCACCTATATTTTCTCAGAACAGGCTTGTTAATATACTACTGAGAGACAGTGCAGCCTCTTAAGCATCCACTGGGAACTCCATGGGGTACAAGACAGTAGTCTGGAATACAATATGGGTCCTTGGGGTGCTGTACATATTGTGTCTAAAATATATATCTGATGATAAACTCTGTGCCTTCTTCCCTTCTTACATTGGCAGTAGCAGAATTCACAAGGGATAGGGAAAAAGGTACAGTGGATTCAGGGATGATACATTCACTCTCAGTACCCAAGATTAGGTTGAGTACTGTGAGCCAAATTAGAATACCTGGATGTTCTATGGAGAACTTTCTAGAACAGAACTTACTTGGCCATTTGATTCTGCTATTTTTTCCTTCAATAGACTTCATGCAATATGGATGAGTTTTACTAAGAATTGTAATGCAAAGTGTCTGAGTGATCCCAGCATCAGGTGTAGTATATATGACTTAAACTGCTTTTAAACTTCATAAAGTAGTCTCTGACATAGGACTCCAACTCTAGACCAGGTAATTTCTTATTTTGCACAGGGCTGATCCCAAGACACCCTGGAAGAAACTGAAGACTGAGAGAAGTCAAGGAAATTGTCATTAAAGGTATGTCACTACTTGGGAGGCACCTGGGGCTCAATTCCCTGGGCTGTTCTGGGAGGGTGTAGAGCAAGCACTAGATCAGCTTTAGCAAGGACTAGAAGAGCAGGTGCTCTTACGTGCCACCGCCCATTTGGGAGTATTGGCTAGGGATTAGTTTCTCAAAACAGCTGGCAGCTGCTCTTTCCCAACAGATCAGAAAAACAGCCTTCGGGCCAAAGGTAACATGTCCTTGCTGTGGAGATGCAGGTAAACAAGATGTGCACAGCAAGTATGGTCAGGGCACCAGCAGCAGCGTTATATAGCTGAACAGTGTCATTGCAGATCTGTGTGAACTTGCAGAATGCCTTGATTTATGGGACCTAGGATTCAAGAGATATCACTGACTGTTCGCTTAAGACTGTAAATGTAATAGTGCAGATATTTAAAAATAGTATAATAGACTGTTTTAGACTAGGGAGAAAAGGAAAGAAAGAGGGACATGAAAATTTCACCCTTGTTAATGGTTCAATGGCAGTATAATGTACAGTCATAAAAGTATTATATAAACTTAGAGTACTGTACAAATGTTCTCATTTTGAAAATAAAATAGAACTTGACTGCAGAGTGAAAGTCTAAAGAAAAACAGCATTTAAAAATATGTGGCAAAACATAAAATAAAAAAAAATTAAGAGTAAATCTTTTGATATATGAATGAAGGTAAGTGATGAAGGCTTAATTCATATTTAAAGTCAATAAAATATATTTGTGAGATGTAGATCCAGATAGACTAAGGATGAGGATGGTATGGGATAATGGGCACTTTACCAGAGCCAAAAGATCCAGCTGTGAAGCAGCAACCTCAAGAGGTATGAAGGAAAAGAGAAGAACCACAAACATGTCAGAAATGAAGAAAAAATGCGACAACAGAAGTCAATGAAGTAAAAGCAAAATTACAGAACAGAAACTCCGCCAATTTGAGAAGTTCCCCGCAGGGAAAAAAAATCTTGTAAAATTGATAGATTACTGGCAGGAGGATGAAAATAGACACAGAACATAAATTACCCTTGAGGCAACGGAGTGTTTGTAAAGATTGTGCCGATGGTAGGATGACTATATTAGAAAAATATATTTTCCCAGGCAATATCTCCAAGCTGGTAAAAGACAAATTCATGAGTGGGTATTGGTGCGTGGTCTCAGAGAAGGTGGCTAGGTTGGGAATTTAGAAGAAACATGAAGCCAGCCCACAGGACGAGATTACTGTCATGGGAGAGAAGAGGTAAAGTAGTAATATGTAAAATATGCAAACAACTAAGCAGATGTCTTGGGTTCGGAGTTGCCTTCTTTTGACTTCTGTTTCCTCCATGAGTACACTAGAAGGTGCGCTAATGGGAGCCTGGAAAACCTTTGAAATAGTCCATTATATAGTGTGTGTGTGTGTGTGTGTGTGTGTGTGTGTGTGTGTGTGTGTGTGTGTGTGTGTGTGTGTGTATGTGTGTGTGTGTGTGTGTGTGTGTGTGTGTGTGTGTGTGTGTGTGACAGTTTAACAGGGCAAAGGCGCAAAGGCACACACAAAAATCTAACAGAATCTATAAAAGGCACCACAGAAATTTCTGCTCATCCCTGTGCTTTTTGATATTTTCAATTTTATTTTTTTGGAGGGGAAGGGTGGTAGATATTACTTCACTAGTAGATGAGAGGTGACATTTTAATTGAATACATTAAATTCATGCTAATTCCTGCAGAAAAGGTGTCACAAATGTTAAGCATGGTGGTATATTAAATACTGCAAGTTTCTTTCTTCAGGAAACCTGAGAGAACATTTCTGCCTGATTCATATGAGACCACATGCATAGCCTACTGCTCCTAGCTGACAAATCTACACACATGCTGCCAAGCAGAGAACATGGGCAACCGTAACGCAGTTGTGTTTATATATCTGTATGTCTCCACATAGAAAAAGTACAATGAAAATACAGTGCCAAGGAGGGAAATGTGCACTGTTAAGAGCATGGGTTAGAGGAAAATTCTTCAATCAATAGTCTAAGCTATCATCTCAAGAACCTAGTAAAGCAAAAGCAAAATAACCTCAGAGCAAACACAAAGAAAGAATGATAGGTTATGTCATTTGCTCCCCGCAAGTCTAGAAATGCTCATGGCAACCTTGCTTACACTCAGTGGCTGGGTGGTTAATCAAAAGTATAGCAGCACCATAGCAAGAGTCCTCCTCAGAAATCAAAACAGGGCCAGTTATCTGGACAAGCAATTACTTGGATGAATTTCCAGTGAATACTTGTGGTAAAACCAAAAATCCCCAGAAGGTTATATGCTGTGTGATTCTAGTTACACAGTGTTCTTTAAATGACAGAATTAATAGATAACTTATTAGTGGCTACTACCATTTAAGAGGAAAGGGAGGTAGGAGAGGTTAAGGGAGGGGTCAGAGGAGATGAAAGGGAGGGAGGCGTGAGTGTGAGAGCAAAGCATGGGGCATCCTGGAGGTGATGAATTGCTCTTGACCCTGGTTTTGTAGGTTATTCTGCTCTATACCTTTGCAGGACGCTACAACTGGTACATGGCATCACTCTGTTATGCCTACAACTTCCTGCTAACATTAAATTATTTCAAAAATTTTAAAATAAGATAGCTGATGTGGGGATGTGTGTGGGGGGGTATAGCATGCTTTTATAGCATCTACTATGGATGAAGTTTACAGGAAAGAAATCTTTTCTGGGTAAGCCAGTGGGTGAGAAAAGAGGACTAAGACCAAGGGACCCAACCTTACATTGTTGCACAATTTAAAAATCCATGTTGCACTTGGGATACAATGAACTTAAAAAGAATTCTTTAAATCATAAGTTAACCTTATAATACTGTAGTGATTTTACATGATGACATTTTAGAAGCTTTTAATTTTGACTCTTTTGTACTAAGGCATAGCATCAACACACATTGGTACTATATTGTACAAATATATTTTTATATCCTTTTCCTGTTCCTAATTTTTCTCCTACCCTCTAACGTTGTTGTGTGTGACAGACTTAGGCATATGCGTGTGCATCCCCTTCAGTCTACTCAGAGTAAGGACCATGAGTAGCTAAGTCTTTCACTGTCCCATGCTTCTTCAGGAGTTGTCACCATATGAGAGCAGAGCCTCTCAGATGGCTCTTGAAGGACCTCTCCAAGACTGTTTTAAACTTAGCTTTAGTTTTAATAAGCAGAAGTAAACTCAAAAATAATTGTAACTTAGAAAGAAAGCACATAGGAGGATACAGGGTCATTTACTGTCAGGTGAAGTCTTCTGTATAACCAAATGTGCTGGGGTGACTCACATGACGACACTACAGTAAATATGCTTGCTCCAGCATCACCCCAAACACTTCAGTAGTTGCCTTAGTTACTTTTCTATTACCATGACAGAACATCATGACCAAGGCAACTTATAAACAAAGCATTTAATTTGGAAGTTCACAGTTCTAAAGGGGAGAGCCCTTGGCCAGTGTAGCAGTAAACATGGCAATAGACAGAGAGGCGTGGTGTTGGAGTAGTAGCTGAGAGCTCACATCAGATTCACAAGCATGAGGAGCAAAAGGAACCAACTGAGAATGGTGTGGGATTTTGAAACCTCTAAGCTACGCACTCCCAGTAATGCACCTCCTCTAACAAGGCCATGCCTCCAAAGCCTTCCTGAACTGGTTCATCAGCTGGAGATATATAAGCCCATGGGAGCCATTTTAATTCAAACCACCAAAGAAATGTATCAGGATAGGACATGGCAATATCTCTAGGCACTAAGAACATTTCAACTCCATTAAACATACCATTGACATACATGTGTTTAATCACTGAGCAAATGGTATGTAGCATATGACTTTACCAGTTTTGCATTTGATTAGAAATATCTGCATCACTAATTGACAGTTCACACTTTAAATTTGATGCAGGGTGTTTATAGAGCTAGGGCAAAAGAGAAGATAATCACCTAAACACTGTGTACTTGTTAGTATTGGAACAAGACATCCCATAAAATTTCATCTCTAATAATTTTCACTAGCCTCTATGTGTAAAATACAAAGTTGAATCTTAGGTGCCTGGAAGAGTAACTTGTCTAGGGTTAAGTGATAAATAGGGGGAAATGAGGTCATTCCAGTCATGGATGGATTAGTGCCTGCTTGAATTATTTACCCATCACTCAACATCTTTTCCTCATTCTTTGTCCATGCCATTCACAGTTATATTTGTTCCAGATTTAAATAATTATTTCTAATGAGGAATTTCACTAAGAATTTAATGTCACTACTACATGTTTGTTGTTTAAACGAAGGTTGTAAGTTATTGAAGGACCTGGCAGATGCTTGCTCTGTGTATTGACACAACTGAATGAAGTATTTTAGCCTTTAAAGGCTGGAGGACATGATCTGGTTTTTTTGTTTTTTGGTTTTTCGGTTTTTTGGTTTTTCAAGACAGGATTTCTCTGTGTAGCCCTGGCTGTCCTGGAACTCACTCTGTAGACCAGGCTGGCCTTGAACTCAGAAATCCGCCTGCCTCTGCCTCCCGAGTGCTGGGATTAAAGGAGTACACCACCACTGCCCGGCTCATGATCTGAATTGACTTGGCATAGACTGTGTGGATAAAGCTTTGTTTATAAGCATGCAATGTTTAGGTAATTACATTAGTCTTCACTGGAAAAATTACATGAAATACTTAAGGATATAAAATATTTTTTAAGATCTGTCTTTCAATTTCTCTAGATGGAGTCTTTGTTTCTAGCTCCAAATGGACACATGGGACACTCTCTGTTCTTTTGACTAAGAACTTTTGACAATATGAAAGTTCATTTTGAACTGCTTGATTGCTGAGCATGCAGAGCACACAAGAATACAGAACTGTGGATTTCAGCACACCTATTTTCCCTTACACGATAACATCTTAGTGTAATTTCTATTGAAAAGTAACTTCAAATAAAATAAGATGAATTTTCTGTCTGAATATATAATGCATGAATAGCTCTTTCAAAGAGATAATAAATAATAGATCAGCTCTCAGATATTTCTGCCATGTATTATTAATTAAAAAATAAAAATCAGATCTACACTGGAAAATGTAGTCTTCAATATTTCTTAACAGCAGGGCTTAAATTTTATGGGCAATGAAGTGGTGTTTGTCACGTTCATGAAGGCTCAAAGTCTTTGAGTGTTATATTGCTTTTGCTTTCATGTATATATGTACACACACACACACACACACACACACACACACACACACACACACACACTCAGAGCTTGCAATTTCTGATAACATTCAACTCACTATGTCTAGTAAAGTAATGTTTCTACAATAAGTTTAAACCCTAATTGAAACGCAAAGTCAAGACACAGGACACCAAAGAGGGGAATGAAGCTCACCCAAGGACTTTACATCTACTTCTGGAGAAATAAGTCCAATGGTTTTCAAGACATAGAAGAATTTTTTTAACTCCACAGGCCCTGTGAAGTTATCTGAGCATTATAACTAGTGACCATGATACACTTGGTGACTAGCAGTGAGAAAAACTTCCTGTGGGCATGAAGGTTGCATTTTTGACCCCGTGGGAGCAGCATAATCACTGGACAACTCTTCTCCCCTCATGAGCATGGCAATCGCTCAGTCCATGGGTTTCTCTCACCCATGGGGTGTTTGGAATTTCCAGTTTTGTCTCTTTTCACAAACTTTTTCTTATAAAACCTACTTACACCATCTCTCACTATAGCTGCTAAGTCCTCTCTTCATTTCTCTTCCCAATTCTTTGCTTATCTTTCTAGAACATGAAGTTGACTTCAATTTTCTATCTTACGTACACAGACAAATGCCATTGTATTTATATTTCACCACAGAGTCACAGGTTGTATCCATAAGAAAAGTAAATGACTCTACATGATCAGAAATTACAATAAAATGGTCAGGCAAAGGAAATTCTGAAAACAAAATTTGGATTTGAGTTTTGTCTCAGGGTCTTCTTCATGGTGCAGATGTTTGTAGAAAAAAGTTGAATTAAGGGTACTTAAAAATGTAAGATTCTAACAGTTCACATTCTGGAAGTTAAAAAATTTTAACGCAAGCATAAAAGATCTCAAATCAAAGCATGCATGCTATAACTAGTTATAAGAATTTGTCTTTACCAGTTTCAAATGTACAGCATATTAACAAGATGGTGTTGTGTTGCTTCTGACATATGCTAAAATATTATAATGTAAATGCAAATTCATGGATATCTCCAGGCGCTATGGTAGAAACGAAGTTTAAAAGAATTAATTCAACACATACATGATACACTAATGTAAGGCACTGCAAACCATGATCTTAGCAAAACATGCCTGAGACCTGGGCTCCACCAAACCATGATATAAAGAAGCTTAGATAACGAGTCTGTATTTAAAGGTTTAATGATAGAGGGAGGCTTTGTCAGTTTCAGCAAAGAGTATTCAAATTGCCTTGGTATCCAAGTTAATCAGTGGGGGATGGGGGTGATAAACAAGCATACATGGAGGGTATCATCACCCAGACCACAGGTTGGCAAGCATGACTTGTTTCCTCGTAGGTAAATGAAACATAGTCACATGGCTACATGGCAGGGATGCTTAGAAGCTCCAGTTAAATGTGTAGTCAAGAAGATGGGGTAGTTCGGGGGAAAAGCAGTGATCTCTGTCAGAACTTAACAAACAGATTCCAAGCTAACTTTTCTCCATTTAAATATATATTCACATTGTCCTGAAAGAAGATATCTCTCATTCCCACCAAGACAAATTTTCAGGTCATGGTATAAACTTCATTACACTCTTGCAGAATTCTTGGACTCATAATGGTGGAGCAGAAAGGATGAACATTATGCAGTTCTCAAGAAAATAATGAACCATGCACATGAGTCTTGCCTCAAATCTGTAAAAAATAAAATCTTTCAGAAGAGACTTTATAAATCCTGCCTGTTTGGTCTATAAAAAGACTTAAGAGGTATGGGAAGCAGAAGCCCAGACCGAGTAAAATTCTGCCTGAATGTATGCTGTTGACACAGCCACAGCAATGTCAAGCACACCCCAGGACCTTAGACCCATGGGAAATGGCAGAGCCTTCCCTCCTGGTGAGTGTAAATGTTGATAATATGTGCAGAAAATGTCCGCTATGTTTTTCTACCTTGGACATTTGCAGCCTGAAGTGCTCTCCTACAGAGACCTCCCTTACCAAGATTAATTAAGCCTGTCTCTTTTTTTCAACTGTTTATAATAACCCTGATTTCTTTTATTTTTTGCTGTAAAAGTTGGGGATTTTGCTCCCATTTTCAAGCTCCAAGAGTAATGGCTCTAAGACTCAAATTATAGTTACACATACCTTGACCGTAGCTTTGTGTTCCTTGACTAGCTCATAAGTGAATCATCCCATTATTCTGTTCTAAGTTCTGCCATGGGGCTGGTTACCTCTGCTCAGCTCCCATGCTCTGTCCTCCTTCATGTTCCAGGGCCAATTCCCCTACCCCGCCCTACATGCGGCTCTGTCCCAGAATGCTTACTTCCTACTGGAACTCCCACCTTTTATTTCCTGCCTTAGCTATAGGCTGATCTGCTTTATTTAACAGGTAAAACTTCCATACACACGGAAGAGATCCTTTTAGGTTTCCCCCATGTAGTTCAATAAAAGGCTCTTTCTCTTATAATCATAAATTATATATAATAATAACAACTATGAAAACTATTGATAAGAATTACATTTACAAAGTGCACTCTATATTTGGTAATTTGGAGAAAGTATTATATTATCTGTCCTATCTTGGTAGGTTTAAAGTTCTTTACCTAAAAGGCTGTCTATCATAACTTGCATTACTAACCTAAACCATCTTCTTAGATCTAAAACATTTTTCTAAATCCTAAACAACTTAAGCTTAACTGTGAAGCTATAATTATCTAGTCTTCAATCCCACTACAGACCTGAGAAGGAATAAATATTACCTGAGTATGTAAGAAGTATAGGCAAGCAGCTTCAAAAACTATAGAATTTGAACGCACAGGAAGCCAGACTAATGAGGCCCCGTTAGTGCCATGAAGCAGAGGCATATACTTGTACATCCAACAGTGCTGCATAGTTGGACATGTGACAGAGTGAAGAAACGAGGCCTTGCCACCCGGCAGAGAAAATCCCCACAGCGAACAGGTTCCATGACTAAAGAAGCATCCTAGCTCAGTTGTCTTTCATGCTCCTTGCACTTGTTTTGGTCCTTTATATCCGAATGCAAAAATGATTTCTCTTCTGAAAAAAGTAGACTACGGCTTTATTTGCCTAGCAATGCATTCTTTTGTTTCTAGAGCTAATTTTGATAATTGCATTATTAGAGTTGTGAATAACTAATGGTTAAAACCAAAAGATATACATCTCATGATCTCCCCTTGCTCCAAAATTTGCTCCATTTGGGCCCCAAAGCCCGATGAGCTGTGCCTCCTATATTCAGGGCAGGTCTTCTCTTACTCGGGTCACTGCCCTGTATGCCACTCTCTGTAAATGCCCACACAAACATACCTAAAATGTGCTTTGCAATATTCCATGTGTTCTTTGTATAGTCAAGTTGGATTTGCCACCATAGGAAGAGACTGGAGAGGCCATCACTGTTCATCAGAGCAAATGAAAAACTATTGATTGTAGTAATAGCTAACCATTCTGTAATGTGGAAAAATGCAAATCACAAAGGTAAATCAAAAGTACAGATTCAAGCACTGTGCAGAATGGGTACACTGGGCTCAGCTCATCTTGTCTACCCTGATAGGAGATGAGCCTCACTGGGGAACTGGTGGAAATCTTGTCATTCTGGGCCAGGGTTTCTCATCCTCATCACTACTGACAGTTTAAGGGAGATGATAAATGTTGGTGAACTCTTGTATATAGTCAGATGCTAAACCATGCTTGGGGCCACTAGCTACTGAATACCAACAATAGCCTTCTCTTCCAGGTTGAGTCATCTACTGCTTTTAGCTGTCAAGCATTCACTGGGAAACAAAAATCTCCTGGATGATGACTGCTACATTATACCAACCATGAAGTGTTGAATATGTAAACGTGACTCAGAAGGTAGCTCATGGGGTAGAGTGAATATCTAGTTATGTGCACAACCCTGGCTTCAATTCCCAACAGTGAAAAAAAGATAGTATACAAATAATACATCAGCTTTTTGTATATAGAAACTCATCTACTAAGGTGTTATCTGAGTGGACATAATTGTTCAGTTTATTAGCTGCATGGCCAAGGTCATATTTGTTGATATCTCTCTGCTTTTATTTCCTTATTCATAGTGGAAAGAAGGAGTGATTGCATTTAAATTGAAGAGTTGAAGATGACATATATAACCTTTCTAAAGCACATCAATCAATTATTGCTTGGAACATAATGTTTTATTAATAATTTTAATTAATCATTATTACTATTTATTACACTTCTCTAGTGCTGTCTGACAGACAACTCATTCTTTCTCGTGTACTTGACAGTTGTTTCTCTATATTAATTAAAACAATGATCGCTTTCTGATGGAGTCTTCTGTAATTTGGTAGGTTTAAGCCCAGAGCTTTATATTTAGTCAGATGCCCCATTCTTTCTGTACTGAGATCTTTAGAAGCTGAAAAGTCAGTTACTTAAAGGGAAATATTTGCCAGGTATGAGGGAGATTTCTGGGAAGCCATTATTTTGATTTCCCTGATTAAAAGTAGTTTTGTTCTTACTTTCTCCGTTTCAACAAGTTAATGTTTAATAACATATGTAAGAATTCTAGTTATAGGAACAAGAGGCATAGCTTTCTCCTCTCCTGCAGTTAAGTGATACTGTGCAGGCACATCCATGACAGGAGAGTGTTGCTAAAGTTTGCCTGATCTCCCCAAGAGCACCAATGGAACCGTGAATAGTAACTTGCATGAATGATTTTATCCACAGTCTTACATAAACGATGGATGCATTCTCAGACCAGAATATGTTGAAATCCATGTGACTAGGTGTGAAATAAGTGCCTGTGGGATTGTATAAGGAAGAACACTGAACTGAATAGCATGGAGATGTAAGAAACTAGAAAAAAATGGTACCACTGATAGTTCTGCTCATGGCCATCTCTCCAGAGTTGTGGCAGCCATCCATGGTAGAAAAAAGGTCCAGCTTTCATTATTGACATGATGCCTTAGTGACCGTTAGAAACCAAAGAATTTGCTTCTGTTAAAAGATATTTACCCATTTTTTCCTAGAGCTGACAGGGATGGAGATACCTGGGTTCACTGATGGAGTACACCAATGGTCATCATTCTTTCTAGATGAGGATGCATCCTCGGCTAAGATGTTAGAGACTTCTTTAGGTGAAATAAACCCTTCAGAAGGATAAAGCTCAAAGTCTCCAGCCTTGCTAGGATCCTTCCACACTAACAGATACTGGAAGTATCAAGCCAGCGTAATTATCTTCCTTATTTTTCCACATATTGTTCAAAGTTCATTCACCACCTGACAAGTAGTGAACGAGGATCATTAAATGTATTTGCCTTGGTAAGTTCTTTAAATAATTCATGCCATGGACTTTCAGCACTCTCTTGCTGCCAGGGGAAGCCTTTAGTGACTGTACATATCTTTGAGATGGAGAACCTAATTCCAGATACCACCAAGAAATTCCAGATTCCACTGAAGAAATTCACTCTTAAAATTCAATATTTCTAGGACTACTCGTAGTACAATCTGGATTACACAAGATTGACTTAGAGAACATATCTGAACATATATCTCCATATTAAATTGGCTCACCTGATACTGTTCAGGTAGAGTGCCTGAGAGTTTGTGAGTTGCTTAGTGGATGAAGCTGAATGTTTCAACAGTCGCAATCTGGTGCTGAAGGCCTGGAGGATTCTTAGAGAGCTACTGGTCTTCTGTCAATGAAGGAAACCTGAAGAAGTTGGTTGTAATGTAGTGAAGGAATTCCATAGCAACATGATAGATGGGCATGCCAGCAAGACTGAGAGGACAAGCAGGCAAAATGCAGAGCTTCCTGTTTCCATGTTCTTTTATCTGGATTGCCACCAGAAGGCACTGCCCACTTTTAGTGTGAATCTTTTCACTTCAAATAATCTGATCAAGAAAATCATTTGGAAGAGGAGGAACCAGGCCCTTGTATTTCAGTTAATACTAAATGTAGACAAGTTGACAGCCAAGATCAGCCATCACATAGCATGCATTTCTCATAGCTGTGTACCACTCCTCAAAACTTCTAAGCAAGGGATAGCAATATATGTCACAGACCCAAGTTCTGCTATTGTTTTGTCCTTGCTCTAAGTACTCCCTTCGCATGATCCTTTATGACTGCAGCATAGACTGTGTTACCTGCTCCACTGTCCTAGTTACATGACTGTAACATACCTATGGGGGAGGGGTCAGGCAGGGGCATGTATGCATGCTTACCTATGTAAGATCACACATGGAGGTCAGAGATAGATATCTGTCAGGAGTCCTTCCATATATCCTATATTATTTTCCACCTTAGTTTTAATTAGAAGCTCCCACTGAACCATGGAATCCACCTGTCTTTGCTTCACACTCACCTAGCTCTGGCAATACACTTTGTACTTTTTTATTTATTTGAAAGGCTCTCAACTATATAGTGACCTGGCTAAACTGGAACTCACTATGTTGATCAGGCTTGCTTCAAACTCACAGAGCTCCATGTACCTGCCTCTAATATTCTTTTTGCTTTTTATATGTGTATGCATCTGTGTGTGTAGATCTGGGTATTCACTGGGTCCAAAAGAGGGCAGGAGATCCCTTGGAGCTGGAATTTTAGGCAACTGTGAGCATCCTGATGTGGATGTTAGCAACCAAACTCAATTCCCTGGGAGAATAGTAATTGCTCTTGAAACACTGAGGTATCATTTAGTTCCTCCATTCACCATTCATAGTGCAGGTTTCTATCAAGTTTTAAACAGAATGAATTAATAAACACATGAATAGTCCTGGTGGAAAAGGAAGCAGTATCATTTAAAACTATGGACATACCCCTTGGTTAAGATAATAATGATGCTTTTTGTCACATGTTGGTTAATGCCAGCTTTGGGTGAAAAACACTGTGAAATGTTGTAAACAAATATAAAAGTTGTTGGGAATATAGATCTATCTGGGTGTTATAAAGTTAGCATTTAAAAACTAGTAACGACAATTAATGAAAAAAGGAGGCCATGGATTTGAAAGAGAGCAAGGAGGAGTATCAGGGAGGGTTAGAGAGGAGGAAAGGAAGGGAGGGCGATCGCATAATTATATTATAAATCTCAAAAATAAAAGATATAAACAAAAGAGAATAAAACAAAACAAAGCAACAGCAAACTGGTTCACTCCTGCACCCAGTCCAAACTTTCCGTGTGTGTGTGTGTAAAGAATCAGGGATCTATGCTCATTTTATCTGACATTAGTGTCGTACTCCAAGGAGTTGTCTTTCCGAATTCTAATTGTGTGTAATAATCTTAGGGGAAAAGTCTACATTTCAAGATTAAATGTATCTAAGCTGGACCTAAACACCAGAAATGTGAGATTTGAAAAAACTATATCTTCAGTAGTTTATTCTCATGGGTCTTGAAGATCAACAGGTATTTTAAAACATAGTAAAGAATAATATTGGCGTTTTGCTTTTTGTTGTCAAAAAATTCCTTTTATTCTGGGTCACAGACGTTAATATTTATTAAAGACATTCCTAGTCCATTAACATATCAGCATGCCATAATTTTTAATCTCTGAATGCACAGTTTATGCTAACTTAAAAACCTGCCACATTGCTGACTCTGTTCGAGTCCCTCTAGATACTGTAAAACACAGTTATTTTTGTTCCTCTTATGTTATTTAGAAGGAAGCTTTCTTGCTAGACAAAGCCAGAGAAAGTATCTGAGTGTAAATAAACATCAGCTGATGTCCAGGGTAAGGCAGCTGCGAGGTCACTTTTGTAATCACCACTGGCATCATGGCATGACCTCTCTGCTCTTCTTGAAAGGAACAGTTCGTTCCTTCCTGCTCGCAAGGCAGTTCTTTGCACAGTGATTTGTAAAGTCTAGAAGACAAGAGATAATTCTTTTAGTTCCTTTTGAAGAGAAAAAAAAAAAAAAAAAAACCTCCCAAAATTCTAACAATTTTCATTTTACATTTTGCAGGACAGCAGCCTTTCCTTTCATTCTTGAACTCTTGAAGCCATATCTGGGAAGGAAAGAGGAGGATTGTGGAGTTACTGTTAACTGCTAGACCAACATGGATCCACATTTGACCATGATTGTTCCACATCCCAGAATCCTCCAGTTTTGAAGATCTCAAGCTTGAACCATTAGAATATAATGTTATATGCTTATTAGGATACTGGTGCTTACCATCATGGGTTTTCTTGGATAACCAGAAAATTGGAAATAGATCTACCTGAAGACCCAGCTATATCATTCCTGGGCATATACCCAAAAGATGCCCCACCATGCCACAAGGGCAGATGCTCCACTATGTTCATAGCAGCCTTGTTTGTGATGCCAGAAGCTAGAAACAACCCAGATGTCCCATGACAGAAGAACTGATACAGAAAATGTGGTTCATTTACACAATGGATTACTATTCTGCTATCATGAATTTTGCAGGCAAATGGATGGAACTAGAAAATATCATCCTGAGTGAGGTATCTGAGACCCAAAAGGACATGCATGGTATGTACTCACTAATAAGTGAATATTAGCCAAAAAGTATAGAATATCCAGAATACAATCCACAGCACTCAAGAAGGTGAAAAAGCTGAAGAACCCAAGTGAGAATGCCTCAATCCCCTTTTGGGAGGAAGAAGAAAGCAGAGGGCAGAGGGAGGGAGGGACCTTGGTGGGACAGGGGAGGGAGAGGGGGAAAGAGGAATAATGAAACAATGATAGTGTTTCAAGTGATATCCTCCCCAAAATCCAGACACACACACACACACACACACACACACGCACACGCACACACACACACACACACACACACACACGCACACACACACACGCACACACACACATCAGATACCCATTACACACATAATGCATACCACATACAGACTACACACACAAACACATACCTATACCATATGTTATACACTACACACCACACACACCCACACTCAATACACCCTCCCAATTCAGCTTGCCATTGGAAAAAGTCAGTCCCGCTGACTGATTTGATTTGAAAGGCGTCTTCAGCACTTAAAGCAAAATGTGACAAGAACAAACTTTTTACATTTCTAATTTTCTTAAAACAAAATCAGTGATAACTATTTCAAATATTATGGAATTATTATAAATGTGTCTATCGGAGGAGAAAAGGCGAAGACTTAGTGATGCTCATATTGCACGGAGACATGAGTGCAACCAGTTGATCAGCAATAAAAGGAGATTGAAGTCATCCTGCAAAATGCCCTGAGCTGAGCAATAAAACGGCAGGACGCACAGGCCACTGATGCCATCCATGCCTGATGGGCACAGGTCACATAAGCCACAACAATCAAACCCAAGTTTTTTTTCTGTGAGAACCCCTCTTGCCACATATAGACAAGTGAATAAAAATTTGAATAACCTTCTATGGACAGACTCTTTTCCATGAAAAAGGAATGACGTAGGATGAATGTGCATAGATGCATCAATGATGGACACGTGTTACCTGCGTTAGACAGACACCTTTCTGAGTAGGCCAGAGGTGAAATGGGTTACCCATAATTCTTACCTGCGAGTTATGGTACAGAATTAAATAAGCGACACTTCTTCAGCATTCAGAATCTGTGGATATATCTGTAGACTGATAAATGGATGTGTGCTTAGACAGTACTTGCTAAGCGCTATGTGTAACTTGTAGGTCATGATATTTCCATGTATTTGCTCATTTTATTTTGCAAGAAGTTTCTGAGGTGGGCAGTATTGTTCTGGTTTTTTTTTTTTTTTCAAATGAGGAACTGGGGCAGGGAGGGTAATTAAATTGTCCAAGGTCAAAATGTTAGTAAGCAACAGACCCAGGAAAATTCCATAACCACATTTTTTTCATCTAATTATGTTGATGTCTGTTTCACAAATAGTTATCTTGGTGCACAATCCAGGATATAGTATCATTCAAATCAAGTTAAAGTCATGCTTTATAGAAAAGAAATTTTCTAGTTTTCTGAGATAAACACATTGCAAAATGCCATACCATCTGATCAAACTAAAATTATTTGTAGTTTTTTAAGAATGACCTGGCCATCTAAAAAGTGTTGTCATTGTAAAAATGAATATTACTAAATGTACAACAATAAATGGATATGTTCAAAAGCCACAAAGTGAGAATGTCTGCCCTTAATAAAGGTAGATATTGATTTGAATGAACAGTCTCACAGGTAAGAGTAATAAATATACATACATACATACATGCATGCATACATACATACATATATACATATATAAGTGAAAATATATTAGCAAACATACATGCTCTATTGTAAATAAAGTGCTGTTTCTGTGAGAACACATGAGTATTTGTGCTGTGGGAAAGCTAGTGCAGAAGGGTGGGGGTCTCACTCTTTTCTGTGAAAGAAAAATGTTTGATTTTGGTTACAGAAGAATGGGATTCAAATAAGAGCAACGTGTGTTTCCTAAGTACCCTTGTTGACGCGCTCCTGAGTAACAACAGAGAAGGATGAAGAACACCCAGGGATCATACGAAAAAGCTTCTGCCAGAAGCTGAAAGGTCTGCATGCATTTTTTGATGCTCTACAAAAGAGAGATTAATTTCATAATTTGAGGCATGTACATATGTATATATGTATTATATATGTATGTGTATGTTTAAAAAAACAGCAAAAAAGTGCAGAACACATACACACACAAAACTATGACCCATAAAACACACAAACCAGGAAACAATGTATGTACAAAAGACCAGTGAGATAAAAGATGCCCAAAAAAAAGTAATATGAGACAAAAAAATTCTACAAAACCACCACTGGGTTTGTTTTGTGTAGTCAGGCGTGGGGTCCCTTTACATGTGGTTTATATAGCCAGGAAGACAACATTGGGAAAAAACTGCTTATTTTTCTTTGCAAGCAGTTGTCAGTTGGGAATAGCTTCTTGGTTAGTAATGGGAGCCCATGTCCACTTTCTGGCTCAGCACTATGATCCTTTCTGGCTTGAACCTGTGCAGGTGGCCTTTGTCTTCTTGAGCTTTTATGTGCATCAGTTCTATTTTGTCTGAAAGATACTGCTTCCTTGGTCCATTTATCCTGTCTGGCTCCTACAATCATTTCACTTCCCCTTTTGCATAGCTCCCTGAGTCCTGAGAAGAAGAATTTGAAGACATCATCTTTATCATTGAGAGTTCCAAAGTCTCTTGTTCTCTGCACATTATCCACATGTGCGTCTTAGTGATTGTTCAATTGCTGTGAAGAGACACCATAACCATGGCAACTCCTCTAAAAAGAAGCAATTAATGGGCATGGGATGCAGAGAGTAGTATAGTTTTATAGGGTTACTTTTATAATCTCAAAACTCATTCCCAGTGACACACCTTCTCCAATAAGACCACATCTCTTAATTCTTTCCAAATATTTCTACTACCAGGTGACTAAGGATTCAAAAATGTAAGCCTATTGGAGCCAATTTCATTCAAACTACCCATCACAGGGTCTTTCAATTTCCATTTACTGCAAGAAGAAACTTCTCTGATAATGAATGAGTGAGACACTGATCTTGGGTAGAGCAGAATACTGTTAGGAGTTATTCTGTTGCTATGTTTCTGTAGCAAAACAGTAGTATTTGGTTTCCCCTAGGCCCATGACCTATCTAGTCTTAGGTTCTTGTTCACCCAGGCAGTGTCAGGAATATATTCCATCTCATGGAGTTGCCTTAAATCCAGTCAAGTAAAGGGTGGTTACTCCCATAACATCTGGGCCACTATTGTATTGGAGTATCATCTGGGCAAGTCACCATTGTAGATAGCAGAGTTTGCACTTGGGTTAGTGGCTACATTTCTCCTCTACTATTGTACAGAGTACCTTACAGTACAACGAACACTACTCAGTAGAGATGAAGCTTTAATAAGGTACCAGCTCAAATTCTCTGTGTTCTGTGAGATATGTAAGTGTTATCTTCATACATAGGACCTTACCATAAGTTTGGAGAGAACAACCTATAAGCAAATAATATTATATTGTATAAATATAACATTTGCCTTATCCATTCATCTGCTGATAGACATCTAGTCTGTTTCCAGTTTCCGGCTATTATGAGTAGCGCAGTAATGGACATTGATGAATAAGGATCTCTGAATTGGATCTCTTCAGGTATGTGCCAAGGTGGTATAGCTCTATCTTTGTCTCTATCTTTATTATCATCATATATATATATATTTTTTTTTCCCCAGTGCACAATGGCTGTACAAGTTTGCACTACCATCCTCAGTGGATGAGTGTTCCCCTCTGCTCACATCCTCACCAGCATCAGCCATCATTTGTTGTATGAATTAACCACTCTGACCAGAATTGTGTAAAAATTTTATTGTGAGGCAGAGATTCGGGGGACACTAAATGATGGGCACAAAGTCCTTTGCTCATTCAGGTATATAGAGCCATATTTTATACCAGCTACCTGGCCTAGGTCTGCAACCCCTCTATGTCTCAGAACTCTGCAGCAAATAAGTCAGTTACAAGCTTTGCTCTCCCAGCTCTAGGCACCGAACTGTGTTTATTGTGTTTGTTAAGCTGTGGAGTAATACAAGGAGCCTATTTAGAGATGGTCCTCCAGAACTCCTGTTCATGCATCTGTTTTAAGTAGACCACTGAGGGTACTATATATCACACAAACACTGACCTCTTTATGATGAACCTCAAGAGAAATTTTAGCCCGTTGTTAGGAGCAAAAACAGATATCTGCTACTGCCCCCCCCCAAATGCTGTTGTATAAACAACAAGAAAATTAGAATTTCAGAAAATGAGAGCGTGGTTTTAGGTTCCAATGTCTGCCTTCATTCCTATTTTATGTATCACGGTAAATCACAATCCTGCGTTTGAGGAAAGTTGATAGTGAATATCAATTGTCTTATTGTAAGCATGTTGCATTATCAACACTCAATGATCAAACACATTTTCCCTTAAGGAATATGATATATGCTAGATGTTTTCCACTATTAAAATAATGATTTAATTGTGGTGTCTTCTAAGAATAGCCCTACTGTGGGAAATGGAATGTCATAGATGTGGTGATTGGCCCTAAGATTTTACCTAGATGTTTGAATCATTCATTTTAGCCTTTTTGGTAGCCTACACAATAGTTCTTATGAAGACTGACTTGGGATGGCCAATTGTGCAGAATTTTGGGTCACTCCATATACACAATTGACTGAGTAACTGACAAGAAAGCTGGAAAATGCTGGAACTTCATTTTATGGCACTTTAAGAAAGAAACCAGTAAATCCCCTAAAGTAAATTCCACAATAAGTTAAAAGCCTAAATTTTTAAAATCAAATTTAAATATATTTGAATAAAGTATAAGAAAAACAATTACTGAATGTCTAAGCAGACCTAGCCCTCTTGGGTATGTGAAGAATGTTACCAAGAAGGAGAAGTAGAGAGATTTGACTCTGTCAGACAGAAAAAGGTGTGTGAAGAAAAGCATAAGACGTTTTAAGAAGACAAATAAAAACAAATCCTTAGAACTGTAAACCCTTGCACAAAGATGAGAGGGAGCTGAAACCTCACACCATTTTCTTTAAATTGGGAAGAGAAAGTATGCATGAGCATTCTATGAATAGCAAAACAGAAATTCACAAAAGAGGAAGAACAGCAGAAGCAGATGGAATGTGCTCTACTGGAGCAGAGATCAGAAAATGCAAACACAAATAGGGATGAGGCACCTTGCTTCAAGGCGATTGGTGGGAAAGAGGCTGCAGCAGCTGCATGCTGGCAAAGCTGCAGGCCCTTTACTTTCTCTTTGTGAAAGAGAAATCAATTACCAGATGCTAATTGATGTGACCTTTTTGAAATGCATCCTAAACTCACTTCTGAACAGCACCTAGCCATTGACTAAGCAGTTTCCCTTTGGACCTGTCCTCACAAAATAGAAATATGTGTAAGGCTGTTTATACAAGATATTTTGTTCATCTGTGAGAGAACATTAAAGTAAAGGAATGTATGAAGATGTATCATGCCTAAGCTCAAAGCAGGGCCATGATGTAAAATTAAGTCAAAATATAATTTGCTGTTATAAATACTGATTTATATTGTAGCATGAACAGCATGCTATAACCATGGAGAAACAGGAAAGGTGGCTTCTGAGGGTCCTTCTTCTTGGAAAAGACCAGAGAATGAGGAAGAGTCAGTTTGGCCTTTTATTTATATTTAGAACACTTTATTGACATCTAGGTGACATATGAGAGGTTGTACATTTGTATTTAATACAGTTGGAAAATGAAGACCCAAACCCAGGTCACACCACCAGAAGTTTTCTCTGTCATCTCTAAGATTGTTAGGTTTGGTCTCCTGTTACTTTGTCCAGATGTTGGGAGATTATCAGTACTTCTTTTATGTTTATGGAGAAATTTTATTATTGTCAATTTTTTTAAAAATGGAAACGAATACTGATCTGGATAGGAGCTTTTAAATGGGGATGTAATGTGGGAAAGAGGAAGCTGTCAATACTTTACAAGAAAATGTGGCGATAATAAAATCTATACAGATCAAATATTTATCACCCAAATTCTCTGACCCTGATATTTCATACCTCAGAAGGTTTTCCCCATATTTTATAAAGACAATAAGATGTGCTTATCTCAGAAGCTGTATGTGAAGTTCAAAGACAATACACCAAAGAAGGTATTTCAGAAAGAAAAACAACACAGTACTTACTACCCAACAGAAACAAACCTGACTTTTCATATTGAAAAGAAGACTACATCAGTGAGTGTCTTAATCAGGGTTTCTGTTCCTGCACAAACATCATGACCAAGAAGCAAGGTGGGGAGGAAAGGGCTTATTCAGCTTACACTTCCACATTGCTGCTCATCACCAAAGGAAGTCAGGACTGGAACTCAAGCAGATCAAGGAGCAGGAGCTGATGCAGAGGCCATGGAGGGATGTTTCTTGCTGGCTTGCTTGCTTCTCCTGGCTTGCTCAGCTTGCTCTCTTATAGAACCCAAGACTACCAGCCCACGGATGGCACCACTCACAAGGGGCCTCCCCCCTTGATCACTAATTGAGAAAATGCCTTACCTCTGGATCTCATGGAGGCATTTTCTCAACTGAAACTCCTTTCTCTGTGATAACTCCAGCTTGTGTCAAGTTGACACACAAAACTAGCCAGTACAGTGAGTTTGACTTCAAAACCATTTTCTTGAAAATTATGTTGGTCTGTAACATTTCTCACTTTTGGGGTTTTGAATTTTAAAGTGAAAGACAATGTGTTCAAAGTAAACGGGCAATGATGGTGATGATGACGAAGATGATTCATAACTAAAAAGAAGAGACAAAAAGAAGGAATCCAAGCTGGGTGACCTACACCTGTAACACCTTCAGTTGGAAGAGTAAGGGGAGAAATTTGTGACTTGAAGACTAGCCTGGGCTACAAGGTATGACCTATCTCAAAAAATAAAAGAAAGGAAAGAAGAGAAGGGGAGATGGGGAAGGGCAGTGCAGGGGTGGGGGTGGGGTGGGTTACCACTGAATCTGACGGGGAGTTTGAGGAAGTGGGGTGTCCTACGCAGCTCCTGGGCTGTCACTGTTACTCTGTGGAGTAAACTGTGTTTTGCAATTAAGAAAGACCTTCCTTATAAATATAGAACGATCTGACAGAAACTTGCAAAATGGAGTCAGAGACACCAGACACAGGAGTTATGCACAGTCACAGTCACGGGGACATTGGCAGCACCACACGAGGCATAGGAGTTATGCACAGTCACGGGCACATCGGCAGCATGAAGGTGAGAGGATGGTACTGGGTGACAGAAAGTGGGAACCAGCAGAATTTCTTCATTTGCTTCAAGATATATTGCTGTGTCGAAGTGGTATTGCCATGGTTTGCCAGGGTTCAGATTGATGACAAAGCCAGGAATGTTTTCTGTTCCACCAGCGGCTATATTTCAATATTGTGTGGCAGTTTCTCATCTTAATTAGCCTCTGGGTTGAGGACAGCTTGACTGAAACTCACCCAGGAGGCTCGTGGGCAACTCACTTACACCCCTGCATCCCAGCGGATGCCACTCACAGATGGCCAATTTCCCCCACAGAGTGATTATTTTCATCATCGGTGAATAAAGCCCAGGGATTTTATTATGAAACCTTTGTCCTGAAGTAACTTGCTCGGAAACACACAGTAAGTGCAAAGTCTCTCAGTAAAGCTTCAGTTCTTGGCTCCGAGGGCCGCTCCTACCAAACAGCTCATTTATCCTTAAAGAGAGTAGGCACAACGGAAACACCCTTTCAATAATCTAAGAGCACTTTGGTTTTTATTCCTTTTAAAAACGTTCTCTTCAGTTTGGGTCTCCTTTGACTCTGCAATATAAAAACAAGTAAACGCTGCTCAGCTGACGTTCATGCCATGCTCACAGTGTGGAAAGAAAGCATAAAGTATGAGTTGTCTGCACAAGACTGAAGAGCCATCACTGATACTTCCTGGGGAATGTTTCAAACCCGTCCTTCAGCTCAGTATCACTTGAAATGTGACTTGGTGTTTAATGAAGTTTTGGGAAAAGATTAGAAACGGATTCCTCAGTCTAAAAGGACAAGCCACCGTGCAGTGCAGACACTACAAGTATTACCACTCATTCTCCTCCAGTACAAGTGTTTTTAGATTCCTAGAGCATTGTAAAATTTTTTCCTGCATTTCAAAACATCCAAAAACACTTTATAAAATTACAACTGCAGAACACGATTTACCCTGAACTACGGGTAACATTGGTTATGTAATTTAGACTAATCTTGAGGAATGCTAGGCTTTACTTGTTTGTTTTTAAGGAATATTAGATGACTAGACAGAATCTATCATAGTTTAGACATGCCTTGAGACATTTCCATGGTTCAAACTCCTGCTTATTTAATTCTGCCAGGGGTTCTTTCAAACCCTTCCACTTGGGATGTGTCTCTCAATGTTATGATGGTTGAAGTAGTTAAACAATAATGCTTTTGCTGAGAACTTATGTTTTATTGAAAATAGATTTTATTTCAGACAATATATTTTGGTTATAGTCCCACCTCCCACTACTCCTCCCAGTTCCTCCCCGTCTCTCTTCTCAATCACACTCACAACCTTTCAGTGTCAGAAAACAATTAGGCATATAAGGAATAATAATAAAATAAGATTTAAAAAACCCATAAGAATAGGACCAAACATCAAAAAACAAAGAGAGTCAAGGAAAAACCCAAGACATGCATATAGATGTAGTGACACTCCATTCAAACGCACAGAACTCCCATAAAAACACAAAAGTGGAAGCCTTAATACATACACAAAGAACCTATAAGGAAATTGAAAATTAAAATGGAGAAGTCTACCTGGTACTCAACTGAAAGCTTCATCCATTCTGTGTGTTGTTCATAATGATAGAAGAAGCTATGCATGCTACCAGAAAAGTGGTCATCAATCTCACATGGCTATGGCTCTACAAGCTACAGTGATAACCTGGCAAGATGTGTCCATGGGTGAAACAGTGGCACACAGGTTAGGAAAGTAATCAACTACCTTTGAAAATATTAGGTTAAGGCCTGCTTTATGAAATGGAACACATGCTTGATTGTGTCTAGAAAGGTCAAGGCCATTAAGGGAGAGTCTACTACTATTCTGCTATATGGATCTAGCAATAAAAAGGCTCCTGATGACACATTATTATACTCATAAAGCATCAACCGTCATTCAGCTTTTATAATAAAAACATCTCCTTGCAGAATATAGCAACCAACACATAGACTTAGGCGTGCTCAGCTATAAATGGGATGTCTATAACATCTCCCTCCACCCCCTGCCTCAAGGCTCAGGGATCTATGTTGAAATGAGAGCAGAAAGATTCTGAGAGTCAGAGGTGGTGGATAGCTACATGGAAACAGTATCTTCCAGACACAACATATGAACTCACAGCAACAGTGACAATATGCGAGAGACAAATCTACCCTAACTCAAGCTAGACAAAAGGCCAGCTTGGAGGAGGGGAGATGGCTATAAAGCCCGACCCCAAGCTAAGGAACTTTGATACTTTATTGCTCCTGGAAGAGCACAAGTCAGTTTTGTTCAATAGAGTATCACTTGGCACACAGCACACTCCAGGACCCCCTACGTGGCCAGTAGGCCAACTCAAATTAGACTTGAGGGAGTGTGTGTGTGTGTGTGTGCGCGTGCGCGCGTGTGCGCGCGCGCACACGCGCGCACCGCGCGCTGAGAGAAAGAGAGTTCATGAAGTTGGGTGGGTAGAGAGGTGGGGGAGTATCTGGGATGATTGGAGGAAGTGGAATGAATATGACCAAAATACATTGTATTAACTTTTTAAAGAAAAAGCCATTACTTTATAAAGCTATGTATGTGGGTGTAAAATATCTGGGACTCATTAGCTAGCAAGTTTCAGACCACTGATTGAACCTCTCTCTCTCTCTGTCTCTCTCTCTCTCTGTGTCTCTCTGTCTCTATCTCTGTCTCTGTCTCTCTCTCTCTCACACACACACATATACGCACACACACACACACACACACACACACACACACACACACACATATACAAAGACATGGATAATAATGAGGAATGTTATTTGAGGTTATTCTTCTGGCTTTCACTTGCACATATTTGCAAAAAAAGTAAACACATATGTACCTTCACACACGTGACCTATATGCATTCTGACACATATGTGTACACATACACACACATTCATATCCTTCTCACTCCATAAATCTTATCTCATAAATGGCTGGAAATGTGAATAAAAAATCTCTATATTATGTATCTATATTTCTCAACACATCTTTGTTCCCTCTCTCTTCAGCAGACGTTTATTTTTTTCAGAGAGTGGCTTCTCATTCATGTGACAGAGGATAATGGGTACAGAGTTCTGTCGAATGGACTGCCTCTCAGAGCTGTAGTAGGGTGGAGTTTGTCATCAAATTCAAAATTTATGGAGAAACTGGGGTTACAGCTCAGTGGGACAGCATATGCTTACTATGTATAATACTTCGTTTTTAATCCCTTGGACTACAAGTAAATAAATTAATAAAAGTTTGCATTTGATTGACTGTCCTAAGAACTATAATCAGAATTAAAATGCATAGAATATGGAAGAGGGTATCACTTAGAAGATCATTTAATATATACTCTAGAATGAATCAACACATTCTCCAACAAGCATTCCAGTACAAGCAGTTCCAAGGGTGAACTCACTTAATGTTGTACAACTGATGCTCAAGACAGTCCATAATGGTGCCCATGTGGCACTCAGGTTCTCTTGTCAGCCTGATCCTTGAACCTAGGCAGAAATCGATGGCTTCTAGCAACTTGGCGGCAACAAAGGTGGGTATGCAGCTTCCATAATGAGATCACAAGTCTTTAATGTCCCTCTTAACAAAGATTCTATTAATTGCTTTCTGGATTCATACAACTTAGTGAGAATACAACTTGCTGTATTTCCAGAGGGATCCTTTCTTACAGTGAGATACTACAGCTCAGTTAGGAGCTGTTTTACAATAGAGGTTCATTCATTTTCGTTCCTACTTAGTCCTTAAACACAGTGACAGATATCATAAAGACATTTTCATGTATGTGTGTGTCACTGTACTGTCACCTCTACTCAGGCCCTTCTCCTTCTATCTCTCTATTGTCACATTAAAGAAAACATGTACTATTTTTGCTTTTCTGAGTCTGACCTAGTTCCCTTGATATGGTGTTCTCTGGTCTCACATATTTTCTCATAAGTAA
The DNA here is from genome assembly GCA_028551405.1 of Uromys caudimaculatus. Classification (NCBI taxonomy): domain Eukaryota; kingdom Metazoa; phylum Chordata; class Mammalia; order Rodentia; family Muridae; genus Uromys; species Uromys caudimaculatus. Next base: position 106,125,712 of record CM052704.1, read on the forward strand.
CATAATGGCATTAGTCCTTGTGGCTAATAATGCTTATTTATGTATAGGAGTTAGACTTTATCCTTTCCTCTACTAACAGGTGCTTAGGCTATTGTGAGTGGGGCTGTAGTAAGTATGGTGATATAGGTGTCTCCACAGTACTCTGATTTAGAATCTTTGAGGCATATTCTTAGGACCATTATAGCTGGATTACATAGGAGCTCAAGTGCTAATTTTGGGGAATCGTCCATACTGATTTTCACAGGGGCCAGATTTCTTACATTCCCACCAGCAGTGTCTCGGGCTCCCTTTTGTCCACTTTCTCCTTAATAGTTGTTGTTATTTGCTTTTTTAGTGATAACTATTCTAAGTGGAGAGAATGGACTTTCAATGTCTGTTTTATTGGTATTTCCACAATCATGAGCATTCTTTCTATGCTTATAGCCTATTTCTATCTTTTTAGACCAGTAGATTCCATTATCCCATTTGTTGATTGGTTTTGTTTTGTTTTGTTTTGTTGTATTTAGGGTTTTTATTCAATTCCTTGTATGATTTACATATTACTCATCTGTCAGATGTTTTCCTAACCTCCCACCCCCAAATTCTTCCTTCTCTATTTGGTTAGTTACTTCATTAGATGTGTAGAAGTTTGTTAATCGTATGTAATTCTATTTGTCATTTCTGGGGATTCTTTTTAGAGATATTAACACTTTGTTCGAGCAGTCTATGCATGACTTGATATGCTATCTCTGTGCATGATTTTATCGGTTTCAGAGATCTGAGTCCTACAATGTGGTCTTTGATCCATTTGAAACTGAGTTTTATATATGATGAGGGATAGGGCTTTCGTCCTCCTGTATGTCAATGTGTAGTTTTCCCTGCAACATTTGTTAAAGAGGGTGTGTCTTTCTCTAATGCATGTTTTTGGCTTCTTTGTCAAAATTTAGGTGGCCGTAACTATATGGGTTTACTTTGGGGTTATCTATCTATTCATCTGATCTATGCATCTATTGTTGTGAGTGTGTGTGTGTGTGTGTATGTATATATATACATACATATATATATATGAATATATACTCCACATATATAAAACCATATATATGTATGGAATTTATAAAAATGACTTACAGGCTATGGTCCAGATAATCCAACAATAGCTAGCCATGAACAGAAAGTCCAAGATTTTGTAGTAGTTGCTCAGTCCCACAAATTTGGGTGTATCAGACGATTTTCTATATATGCTGGAATCCTGAAGAAATAAGTTTCATCCCATGCTATTGAACGATGTGCAAGCAAGTCAAGGGCAAGCAGGCAGAGGGCAAAGGCTTCCTTCTAAGTCATTGCAAAGACACTGAGCAGAAGATGTGACCCATGTTAAAGCTATGTCTTCCTGCCTCAAGATTTAGATTAAAGTCCTGTGACTTTCAGCCTTAAGATTTGGATCAAAGGTGTGCGTCTTCCTACCTCAAAGGTCCAGATTGGACATAGATTCACCCACTTCAAATCAAGCAGAAAATCTCCTACAGGTGTGTCCTTCATTTCTGGATTGAAGTTCATTTCAGATATAGTCAAGTTGACAACCAAGAATAGCCATTACAAGTATATAGATATTTTTATGGCATTAACTCTCCCTACTAGTGAGTGTAGGAAGCATCTTCATCTTCTAGTGCCCTTTTCAATTTCTTCCTTCATTATTTTGAACTTTGTTGTGGAGGTATCTTAGCTAACTTGCTTAGGTTTATTGCTCTTTTGCTTTTGCTTGTTTGAACTATCACGAATGAAACTTAATATTTTCTTTCTTAGCATGCTTGTTACTGGCACATAAGAAAGCTACTGATTTTTGCATTTTGATTTTGTGTATTGAAGGTTTGATAAAAGTGTTTTTCAGTTCCAATAATTTTCTGATGGAGTCTGTAGGACCTCTGGAGTATTTATGGGATATTGTATGCAAATAGAGCTTGACTTCTTTCTGTGGTGGTGGGAATGATAACTGTCCTCCATGCTCTCTGAACACTCAGTCCTAAGTTGGTGGTGCTGTCTAGATAAGTTTAGAGAGCATGACTTTTCTGGAGGAAGTATATCGCTGGGAAGTGGACGCTGACTGTTTAAAGACTCCTCCTGGTTTTATTTTGCTCTCTTTGCTTAATGTTTGTAAGTTGAGGCTGTGAGCCCTCAGCTTCCTAGTCCTGGCACCAGGCCTAGGAACCACTGCCACACTTCCTTGCCATGTGTCTTAGTCAGGGTTCCTATTCCTGCACAAACATCATGACCAAGAAGCAAGGTGGGGAGGAAAGGGTTTATTCGTGTTGCTTACACTTCCAATTGCTGTTCATCACCAAAGGACATCAGGACTGGAACTCAAGCAGGTCAGGAAGCTGGAGCTGATGCAGAGTCCATGGAGGGATGTTTCTTACTGGCTTGCTTCCCCTGGCTTGCTCAGCGGGCTTTCTTATAGAACTAAAGACTACCATCCCACAGATGATACCACCCACAAGGGGCCCTTCCCCCTTGATCACTAATTGAGAAAATGCCTTACAGCTGGATCTCATGGAGGCATTTCCTCAAGGGAGGCTCCTTTCTCTGTAATAACTCCAGCTTGTGTCAAGTTGACACAAAACCAGCCAGTACACCATGATAGGCTCTTATTCCTCTGGAACCTTAAGCTAAATAAACTCTTCATTCTGTAACCTGACTTGGTCATATTATTTTATTACAGCAACAGGAAAGGAACTAATACACTTTCCTATTTGTATTTTAAAGATTATGCTTCCTCTTGTCTTAAGACAAGTAAGTCTTCCTCTCCTGTAGACTTCAAAAAGTACATTAAGATCAGGATAAATTCTCTGTCTTCAACTTATTTTAGAGGAAATATTGTGAGTTTTTCTCCATTATCATGCTGGCTCCAGATTTATTGTACACAGCATTCATTATATTGCGATAGATTCCTGTTTCCCTCAGGGCTTTGATCACAAAGCATGTTAGACTTTGTCAAAGGCCTTTTCTCCATTTATTGTGATGATAACATGACTTCTGACACTGACTCCATTTATATGATTTTTTTAATTTTATAATCTGTGTATCACAGAAGCTATGGAATCACAAATGTGTATAGTGTTAAGATGCAAGCATAAATTACTGATACAGATACCCTGCCTATGGGGTCTTTAAACTGAAAATGTCCTCATCCCAAGTCTCACAAAACCAGTAACTTTTTGTTCATTCAAATATGGTACTTTGTGTCTATTTTGCTTCCACACTATAACCTGAGTGACAGCCATTGTTTCTCTGACTTCATCTTTACTTAGGAAGTCTATGTGACTTCTCCAGATTATCGACTTATTTAGCAAATGTTTATTACAAACCTGCCATGATGTGAGCATAGCACTGTGTGCCTAGAATACATGGGAAGCTGAGGCAGGGGAATTAGTTCAAAGCCAGTTTGAGCTACTAAGTTAGAGGCCAGCTTGATTTACAGTAGACCCTGTCTCAAAGATAAACAAACAGTAAGGAAGAAGGTCTTACCTTTAGGGTTCTAACCACCTGTGCTAGGCCAGCATACAAAATGGCAAACACTATTACCATTAGGAATTTATATCCTGGCATAGGGAGGCAGAGACAAACACAAATCTGGAACAGATAAAGATGCCTTTCCCTAAGTTCTAAATGAATATTTTTCACATTTTCACAACTATATAATTATATGCATCTAAGAATGTCATGATCAGATTGATGTCTTCTTTTGATTTTAGTTGTTCATAAAATAAATGGATATGTTAAAATTGCCAACTCTCAATTTTCTGAAATATTGTAAGTAAATTATCATTATCCCAGAGACATCAGTGATATGGGCAAAAAGGTAAATAAGCTGAGGGAATCTGAGATGGAGACAAATGGGGGAAGATAGATTATATTAACTAGTGTGTTAGGTTGGACCTTCTGCTGACTCATTTATAGGGTGGTGCTGGAATAGAGTGAGGCCATCATTCAGACTGCAGAGGAGTGCCATCCAGAGAGAGCAGCTGGGGAGAAAGCCCTCAGGCAAAGACACACCTGGCACTTCAGAAGAGGCAGCCCACCAGCCACTTGGCTAGAGTATGCATCTTGCATAAGAAGTAGAGGCAGGAAGGAAAGCAGCACAGTAACGGGAAGCCAATCAGGTGAGACAGAATCCAGATGGAGGGCTTTGATGTTTACCTTTGAAGAAGCAAGAAAAAGCCACCAAAGGAATTGATGAGGGGAGGAAGAGGAGGTGACCTGTTTTTTCTTTCGAAGAGTCATTCTGCTAAGGAGTTAAGCTCAGACCAGACTGAAGCTAGCATTCCACTATTTTAATATTTTATGATTAGTGTTGAAAAGTAAAAGTATATTAAGATGATCTCCTCTTTCTTTTGTCTCATTTCAGTCTAGTCTTCACGGATTTATTTTTAAAGTCACACTTCCTGTTCATGGTTTATGTAAATAGTTCTAGGTTATATTTTTATTCTGTGTATTTGTCAATAATACATATATGTGTGTGTTGTATATGTATATAATACATGTATGTGTACACGTAACTATAATGGAATCAGTCTTCTCTTTGTTGGATATGAGGATAAATACCCATGTGTTAGCATATTTTATTAGGAATAATAGAACCATGTAATACACTTATGGTGAATAGCAACTAGCACGGCACTCTGTGGTTGCCCACCATTTTGGGGAGGGGGGATAGTTTCTTTATTTACATTTCAAATGTTATTCCCTTTCCATGTCTCCTCTCTGGTAACCCCCTATCCCATCCTCCCTCTCCTTGCCTCTATGAGGATGCTCCCCCACCCACCCACTCTCACTTTGGCATTCCCCTACACTGGGCATTGAACACCCTCAGGACCAAAGGCCACTTCTCCCACTGATGTCCAACAAGGCCCTCCTCTGCCACATACACAGCCAGAGCCATGGGTCCCTCCATGTGTATTCTTTGGTTGTAGTCCAGTACCCGGGAGCTCTGGGAGGTGTCTGGCCAGTTGACACTGTTGCTCCTCTCCCCAACAGGCTGCAAACCCCCTCAGCCCCTTCAGTCCCTTCTCCAACTCCTCCATCGGCTCAGTCCAATGGTTGGCTGCAAGAATCCACCTCTGTATTTGTCAGGCCCTGGCAGAGCCTCTCAGGAGACAGCCATATCAGGCTCCTGTCAGCAAGCACTTCCCTGGCATCTGCAATAGCGTCCAGGTTTGGCGACTGTATATGGGATGAATTCCCTACACGCAAAGGATAAACAGGCTAAGAAAGAAATTAGGGAAATGACACCCTTCACAATAGTCACAAACAATATAAAGTATCTTGGTGTGACTCTAACCAAACAAGTGAAAGATCTGTATGACAAAAACTTCAAGTCTCTGAAGAAAGAAATCAAAGAAGACCTCAGAAGATGGAACGATCTCCCATGCTCATGGATTGACAGGATTAATATAGTGAAAATGGCCATCTTGCTGAAAGCAATCTACAGATTCAATGCAATCCCCATCAAAATTCCAACTCAATTCGTCATAGAGTTAGAAAGAGCAATTCTCATATTCAAAAAACCCAGGATAGCAAAAACTATTCTTAACAATAAAAGAACGTCTGGGGAAATCAGCGTCCCTGACCTCAAGCTGTCCTACAGAGCAGCAGTGATAAACACTGCATGGTATTGGTTGCTCACCTTTTCTGTGTACTATTATTTGTCAGTTGTTCCATATGAAAGCATAAAATCTAATGTACACTCCTGCTGAACTCTGATTTTTATTTTTCTTCCCAAATCTTATTATTCTTGCAATTGAATTTATGGGTTTTAGCATCATTTATATACTGAACTCTCTCCTTAAAATCTCCTAAACATCAATTTACATTTCAAGTACTGAAAAAACAAAAAACAAAACAAAAATCAAAAGCAAACAAACAAACAAACGTGTTTACCATTAAATCTCATGGAAACCACAAGTATCCATTTAGAGCTCTTTGAAGCCCCACCCCTGATCCCAAGCTGAGTTGGTCTTAGGCTTAGTTGGCTTAATTTCCTACTCCCGCTGGTCTCACTAGTCACCTAGTGGCTCCTTCTGGCCCCTGGGAATTGCTTCTCCCACCATTTGAGCTGTCTTTGATGAGTCTCTGTAAGAAGAACCATGTGGTCACTTTATCAGTTCAGGCCTTGATTCTAGATTTATTTTTGTTTGAAGAAGTAAAGTAAATCTTTTATTTATTCTTCATCCGCCAAACAGAGGTTGCTACCTACTTCATGGATTATCTAAGAGCAAAGTTCATAAAAACTCAAGAAATGTCACTATAATACAGATTATCATCTTTTTAAATGAAAGTAAATTAGAAATAGTTGCCTTTGAATTACATCAATGGAAGAGTTTATCTTTTGGCTTGACAAAATGAGGTTGTTTCAGTTTCCTTTTTTTTTCTTTTCTCTTTTATTTGTGATGTTAATTGAACCTAGGGCTTCATGCATACAATACAAGTGCTCTACCACTGAGCAGTAGCCTAGGCCTTGTTACTAATCTTGAGATTTCAACTGCATGCCTTTGCACTTATTAAAACTGAAAGTTCTTAATCACTGGAGAAAGAATAGACGACCAGAAAAATATTTGTTTCTCTCAATTCCCACTACAGTAAATATTCTCTTTTTTTTTTTTAATTTTTTTTTTTTTTGATACTTTATTTACATTTCCAATGTTTCCCCTTTTCTGGGTCTCCTCTTTGGAAATCCCTTATCTCCTCCCCAACCCGACTCTATGAGGGAATTCCACCTCCCACCCACCCGCCCACCCATCCCCATATTCCCACCTTGACATTCCCCTTTACTGGGGCCTCTAACATCCTCAGGCCCAAGGGCCTCTCCTCTCTCCCTGATGGCCATCGAGGTCATCCTCTGCCACATATGTGGTCCAAACCATGAGTCCATAGATGTGTATTCTTTGGTTGGTGGT
>CM052704.1:106132740-106181909 GCA_028551405.1 Uromys caudimaculatus
CTGTTAAGTGAAACTTGGGCATTCTGAACTTTTGGGCTAATATCCGCTTATCAGTGAGTACATATCATGTTCCTTCTTTTGTGACTGAGTTACCTCACTCAGGATGATATTTTCAAGTTCCATCAAAACAAGTCTGAGATTCTACCTCACACCAGTCAGAATGGCTAAGATAAAAAACTCAGGTGACAGCAAATGCTGGCGAGGATATGGAGAAAGAGGAACACTCCTCCACTGTTGGTGGGACTGCAAGCTGGTACAACCACTCTGGAAATCAGTTTGGTGGACCCTCAGAAAAATGGACATAATACTGCAGTAAATATTCTTTAAATGCTAGCTACAATTATTTTTCAAAAGATAATTATTAGTACCCAAAATGGTCAACTACTTATGAAAATAGGACACAAGAATCATACAGTCTCTGTTTCCCTATGCAAGTACTGGTGATTACATTGGTATTTCTTAGTATTTAAGGTGTGTTCTGGAATTGGCTTGAGCCTTGGAACTCATAAAGATCAGTTTCTATGTGTTAGAGAAGCAAATGAAACACAAAGCACCATTTGTGGAAGCAATACATGGAAGGACTAAGAATTTAGAGTCCAGCCACACAATCTAGGTTGAACATTAGTTTCCCACCTAACTACTGGGTGAACCTAGGCAAGTTAATTTACCTGTGTGTCTGTAGTGTCATGATCTGAGGACAGACTATTATGTATACTAAATGTAATAACAGTGCTAAAACCTTTAGAATAGGGCCACATACTTAATAACAAATTGATAGATTTACACACATACATACATCTACACACATACACATACACTAAGGCCCTATGCTTAATAACTAATTGCAATATTGTTTTATAATCACTAGGGAATCTAAAGACTATCAACATAGTGAAAACTCAAAGTCCTTCAGTGAAAAGCAGATTTTTGGTGCCTGTGTTCATACCTGTACACACACACATCCACACACACGCACACACACACACAAACACACTCAAATTAATCATCTCATTTGAACATATTGCTTCAATATCCTTTAATATACTTTTATAGTGCACTTAAACATGTCAAGTAATCTTGGCATATCTAAAATTCATGTGAAAAATTTTCTATATAGAAAGCAATATGGATGTCCAGAAAGAGTGATGTTGTTTTATTCTGTACATGAGTATATAGGCTTCTACTCCTTTGCAAGTTGAAACCTACACTGAGATCCTCAATAAAGACAACAGTAACTCAGAGCGCTGCTGTAATTGAAATGGTGTAACAGGTCATCACAGAGCCTTCCACCTAGCCACAAGTAAACGCACTCTCCCTTCCATCCTTCCTCTAACCACCAAGAGATACACTGGGAGGAACACCATCAACTTGCAAGAGTGGAGAGAAAAGGACTCCAGTGTTTAATAAGTCAAACTATCATCTAGGGTCCCTTCCAACTCACGACATACTGGGAACCTGTGATTCTAATTTCAGAACTATGCAGGCGGGGAAGATTGCTCCCTAGGCCCCCACACCAGATGCTAGCCAGTACTAGAGACTTGAAGCAGACCTAGCTTATGATGCAAGAACATTAAAGTGAGATTTGATAAGCATTACTTCTTAGATGGCTAACCCTGTCTTAAATTCTAATAATCTTCAAAGCAGGGTAATAAAGGGGCCTCTGGATACAGTCATGGATAGGGGTTATGAACGTGAGTCAGGCTGTGTGAGAACAAGTGTCAGTTTCGGTCTATTTGAATTCTCGTCTCTGTAAGAGAGAGTTCCAGCTCTGTGGAAGGAGATAAGGCTTGAGATAAGTCCTTGTGGCTCTGTCCCAGTTTCTATACATACACTTCTTAGAGTTTCTCTCTTTCTACGCATTTTCCCTTTCTAGGCCATCTTTTCTTCACAGTTGGAACAGGAAATTTGAGCTTAGAAGAGACACAAAGAAACCCATTTGAAGGAATTTAGTGTCCTGTTAAAAGTGTTTATATCGAAGCAAAAAGAAGCAGCCATGTGGTCAGTGCTTCCATTTCAGCAAATTAAATTGGTTCAGGTTAAGGACCCTTCCTCTAATGGAATGTTTTAAGTTATCTCTGGTCTTCTTGCTGTTATCTATCATCTTGGCTGCACAAGTTTCACCGTTGGGACTCCACATGTGCTGTAGCTAGTCCAGCAGGGTGATCGCCGATCTTCTATTCAGATGCTCTGTATCTCAGGCTCTGTGTGTATCTCTTTCTCCATTTCCAGTAAACACTGACTGGGAGCATAGCAGTTCCTGGCATAGACCATTCACTCCTGACACCATGTGTCTCAGGAAAACAAAGTCCAGAAATAGAGGAAATGAAACTCAAACTTCCGAAGTAGTTGGATAAATTATAGCAGGTGAGTTGTGTTTGTGAGCCTGTTCAGATGGCAGCTCCACTGTGAGGTCTCTCTCTCACACAGGCTTCCAAGAACAGATGCAGAGATTAGGAGTTCCCTTAAAACTAATTGCATCTGGGGACTGCAAAGGGGAAGGATTAAACTGCATTACCAGCTGGGCTAATACCCATTTATGGTCTCTCTTGAGATTTCTATTTACTCCCATTTACTCTTTCTATAGTGCTGTGCTTAATATTTCAATAAATGGTTAATCTTACTCTCAATTAGAACAAGTCCTATTTGAAGCACACTGTGGTACATTGGCTAACGATAATGCTTCATCCAAATGCTGGCTTTTGTCACCACAAAGCCATCCATCCACCAACTGACTGATCTTGCATTTGAATTATGTGAGTGTTCTCTATTCTGTACTTGCAGGTATCCATTTTGACCTCACAGAATCTATAACTAAACTGACAACTAGGTATATTATTTTTCAGCCTTCCAAATTCATCCATTCAAGTAGGAGAACACCAAGAAACAAGATCACTTCCACAGTGATCATTTCTATAGCAAAAGTACTGAACACTTCAGGTGAACCAAAGGAAGAGATGACGAGGTCAGGCGAGTGAATATATCCCACTTCTTAAAAATAAAGGCAAAATAAAGCTTATAATCAGAATCATAATTACATGGACATCATCAACAAAGTAAGGTTTTAACAAACTGTATAAAATGTGCACACTAATGGGATTCAGAATGGCATGTCTATTCAGGCATGTTCTGTGAACAGATCAGATAATCTGCTTTGGTCTACTCCTGCCCACACTAACATTTCTAATTTCTGGAAATCATTATTCTCTCTTTACAATGGCTTCCCTATCTTCAATGGGGCATGCCATGCTTGTGTGTGTGTGTGAACACATGTACACGTGTATACGTGTGTGGGTGTTTCCCTGTTTTCTCTAACACAATGTTCTCCCATTCCATTGATTTTACTGTAAGTAGCAAATAACAGGATTTCCTTCTCCTTTATGGTTGGGTAACATACTGTAGTGCACACGTACACACACACACACACACACACACACACACACACACACACACACACACACATACATCTTCACCCATTAGTTGATTGCCACTAGGTTAATTACAACTCTCATCCACTGTCATAATATAGGCCATGCAGGCATCCTCTTTTCTGTTTTATTTTGTTTTGTGTTTGTTTCCATTTTCTTTGTAAATCTACCCATAATCAGGATACCTGGGTCATGTGGTAGATCTAACTTAGGTTTGCTTTTGCTTTTGTTTTCCTTTTTGAATAATCTATACACTGTTCTCTCTCGTGGTTGTGCTGATTAATGCTTTCCCCAAGAGTCTATAACAGTTCTTGCCCTCCGTGCCTTCACCAGTCTGCATTCACATGTTGGTCATTCCACGCGGGGTGAGATTCTCCTTCATTGGAGATTGACTTGCAGTTTGGCACAGGTCATTCTGGAAAATGTCACTGATGAACGTCGAGCCTCATCTTTGTTTCCGTCTATAAAATGAGAAATTGGATCATGAGGGTTTTTTCCTATCTGCATGATTTTTAATGTACATATTCTGTTAAAATCAGAAGCAATATATGAATGGTTATTCTGAATAAATAGTATTACATTAATATATAAACTGTAGATAAAATATTTTTCTTTTAGAGCTTTCTTTTCCAACATTTCCACCTACTGTGCATATTACACATGACAATTCATATCCCAGCATTGCCATTCTCTCAAATTTCCTCCAATTTCCATACATGTGGAAGTCCCAGTTTCTGCACTCATTATCCAAACCTTGGTCCGAGGAAGAAATTTTTTATCTCCTTCCAGCTTGCTCTCTCACACTCTCCAAGCATTTGCCTTCTCCTTAGTATTGTCTTCATTCTGCTCTGTGCCTCTCCCTTGCACCTTTGCCTGGATACCTCTAACTCATGGTCCATGACTTCTTTTATGTCAGAAAGCACAGCCTTCCAGTTTGCCGTGTGTCTCTAGAGCACGCTGTAAATATTAGGCATGTTTGCACTTCTTATGGTTTCATCAGCTGCACAAGGATGAGACCAAACTATCTTTTTAAAATTTTTTTGTCTTAATACTTGCTGGTGCTCTTTACAGTGCCAAGAACAAATCCTTCTGAATGTATGTTGCACACACAAAGAAGAAATACCAGAGCGCAGGGGTGGGGCATATCAGAAAACGAAGGCAAGGAATTTTAAACATTTACAGACTGGGGTAAATATGATCCAAGTATATTATAAATGTCATAATAAGACTCAGTGCTTTGTACAATTAGCACATAATCATTATAAAGACAACTTTTTAAAAAAAAAATGTTAAAAACAACAAAGGACCTTTTTTTGCCAGACACTGGCATGCATTTCTGTGGTTATAACAGCTCACAGGTCATGGTCAACAAACAATTACATCTGGGGCTTATGATTGCCTGGGAAGTAGTCCCTACCTCAGGAACAGGGGCGAAACATTATTCTTCTCAGTGTAGCTTAAGAAAGCAGAGTGTAAATCGAGGCTGCATTCCCTCACAAAGTAATCATGCATTTAGTTCTTTAAGGAGGGAGAGTAAGGAGGGCCAAATATTTATATTGGTGCTACCTTCTAAAAACGACAGATAAACCATCTTTTCATCTCACTGTCTTGTTAATGACACAATAGAATCCATGGTACAGTCCTAAGAAAGCAGCATGTGAAACGTAGTTCTCTGCAACTGCAAAGTAAATGTTTAAAATCGGGCGAATTCTCTGGGGAGCTTTGATTGCATGCTGGGAGCATCTGACAAGAAAACTGTAGCTGTCTCGCTTTCCTGGGGCAGGTGGGGTTTTTGAAGGTTGGAGGGTGCATCACGAGCCAAAGTAGGAACGAAATGGGCAAGGAGCAGCTCGCTCACCGCTTGATCAAGGACCTGTTGGTTTACCAAAATAATCATCTGTGTGAAAAAATAGACACTAAGAGCAAAAAAATACTCTCCCAGGTGGTGTGTGTGCACCTGTTAACAGGAATAACCCTTCCCAGGTGGGAAGTGTGATGAAAACGGGGAGCCATACTTCCCCTTGGGAGAAGCCACCTGTCCATGGTGAATAGCTAGCTATTCCAGATTAGTGATGATAACTAGAAAAATTCATCTTATTTGATTTTAATCTGTCTGCCTCTGGTGATCTGAGACAGATATACTAAAAAGCTAGCTACAGGCTAAAGATAGGACGATGCTCTGAAGACACTGCATTGACAGCTATTTATCCTCTTCAAATGGTTAGTTTATCTTTGAATTCTCAAGTATCAGCCTCGATTTGACAGAACTTTGGATACCATTTGATCAGCTCACTGAATTTACTCCAAACCAAGCATAAAACGTTTTAAATGGACAAGTGAATTATACAAAGGTAAATATGCAAAGACATAGTTGCACATTTCTGTAGTTTTGTATAAAAAGTTCCTAAGATTCAGCAATAGCAAACATGAGTTTTTGAAAATTTTTTCTTTGATGACAAGGAATGAGTTATCCTTGCAGAGCATAGTTTGATGAGATAGGCTATGTCACAAAGTAAAAGTTCAATGCTGTCGGTAAGGTTAAATATTTAAAAAAATAATTCAATAATTCAGAAATTAACATGAGTTATCGTAGAGTGTCTTTCTAACCACTGCTATTTTATAAACTATGATTATTTAAATTACCAATAAGTACATATTTCCTGGAAGGTTGGGGTTCTGTGTTAGACAATACCATGGATGTCCTCCTCCCCCATATGCACAGAGGCATCCTCACAGCATCTTCTAGTACTATGGAAGCTAGCCAGCAGGGAGGTCTCTGGTCAGTTTCAGATAGCTTTATCTGAATTCTGTCAGCAAATCATGTGGCATCTTCAGCAATACAGTCTTTTCATATACTTATGGGAGGCAACCAAGAGCAATAGTAATAGTCTGTCTTGTTCAGGGTACAACTGCCTCCCTGATCAATAACTCACAGAGACATAATCCATGCCTCTCTCTGGTATTTTCATTTAATAAGATGTCTTTTGAGAACAGCACTCTTCACTAATATGCGGTATATCTACTCAAACTCCCATTTTAAACCATATTTTTAACTAGCTTATAAATAGAAAGCCATGCCTGGTCCTGTAAGCATGATCAAACCCCAGAACTAGGGAAGTCATAGGTCCTAGAAGGGCTTTTGCTATTTTTTTTTTTAAAAATGGTCATGCTATCAAACTGGCTTTTAAATATTTCTGATTGTGTACAGAAATCTGTGCTCCTCCCAACCTTGATCAGAGAAGCTTCTTATCACTGTGGGTAACGGTTAAAGCAGAGACTCATTACTGTACAAAATACTGATGGGAAGTGACTATGAGGACTCAGTACAAGTGGGACATCAATTACCTCCCTCCCAAGACTCAGGGAAAGTTGCAGAATAGGGGGCAGCTAGAGGGAGATGGTGAGGAGTAGGAGGAAATGCTGTCCTCTGTGTATGACCAGCTTGTTATACACATTAACTCACATTAGGCTAGATAAAAGATCCAATGTGACTAGGGAAAGGGCTCCCAAATCTCATCCCTAGCTGACAAGCTATTGACAGTTGATGGCCGATGGAGTGAGACAGTCATTGATTTTGGGAATGTGCCAACTGGTAGGTTACTCATGTCCCAGTGGATGACCTCATACCCGTGTGCATATGGGAAGCACTAGTTAGACTCCATGTGTTAAACAACAAAGCAAACAAATAATTTTAAAGATAATATATAAAGTTGGAAGGGAAAAGGAACAGTTGTTTATGGGGGTGAATTTGAGATGGAGTGAAAGGTGGATATGATCACGATACACTGTCTACATTGTAGAATTTCGAAAGAATAACAAGATACCAAAAACCACATTTCATAGTGGACTGTATATTTTAACTAAAACTAAGATAAAATAAAAGTAATTGCCTTGGTAACAGTAATTCAAAAGCATTTCAATTTAGAAAGTTCTTTCTACACTGCATGTCATAAGTCAGCAGATAGTGCCAGTAACAAGGTCATGGATAAAATGATCAGAGGTATAAGAGACGATTGAAGTCCCTAAATGCACAGTGTGGTTAAAAGTTGGGCAAACTGGGAGTTGAATAACAGGTTATATTTTATAGATGTTTGAACAAGGTTGAAATCGAGATGAAGTGAATTATTTAGCTTTTTTCAAGGGAATACAGCTAAGTATGAGTATCAGAAAAGAAAATTTAGACTGCCGGGAAGAATATCCCAAAGAAACAAAAATGAGTTAGTAGTTGGTCTTTGTGTTTCAGAAAAGCCTTTGTAAAGTTAATCAGATTCTATACTCTAAAGAAATAGGAAAGTAGGAACATTAGAGGAGATGGAGAAGAGCCAGGATACCCTGAAATGCATTCAGAGACTGACTTTCTACTGATCTCTATCTATCTCTTAGGAATTTTTGGCTCACACAATCTAATAGCTATTTTGCAGAAAAGGTAAAACTTGCAACTACAACATAATATATGAGAGCCCTTTAAAGGGAAATAAACAAGAAGCACTTATTTGAAGTTTTCTTAAAATAAGCGAAGAATCTTGTGAAAGTTCTTGAAGCCTGGTTCCTGACAGCAAGGCCCTCTCAGCTTAACAAGTTAGAAGGTGGCTGGACCAGAAGAGCTGAAGGTGGACAACTGCAGGATGAAAACTACAGTGGGGGTGGGGGTAGGGGATCCTTAACAAATCCCGGAGCTGGGTCTTAGTTACTTTTCCACTTTTGTGAACAGATTCATGACCAAGGGAACTTAATAAAAGAAAGAGTTTAATCAGGGCTTGCTTACTGTTTCAGAGGATAAGTCAATGACCAGGAGGCATAGCATCAGTAAGACAGGCATGGTGCCAAGAAGAAAGGCAGAATAACAGCTGAGAATTCACATCTGATCCACAAGCATGAGGTAGGGGTTGGGGGAAGCACTAACTTGGAATTATATGTGCTTTGAAACCTCAAAACCCACTTCCAGTGACGTATTTCCTCAAACAGGCCACACCCCCCAATCCTTTTCAAACCATTCCACCAACTGGGAACCAAAAACTAGAACATATTAGCCTATAGGGGTAATTTCATCCAAACCACCATAAGGTGGGAGGTGTTGCCCTTGCTTTTAGCATACTAGAAAGTCATTAATGTTCAAGGTCACATGGCTAAGTGATCAGATAGATTACTCTTGTCTCTACTACAGATAACAGATCTGAGATATGGGTCATGATGCTAAAGATTGCCTAAGTTGTTCTTCAGGAATTTAGAAGATGCTTATGTATAATGTATAATTCATCAAACTGAAGACAGCAACCCGTCATCTGAACCTTCACAGGTATCTTCTGAGTAATCTTTGAACTGCTACCAGTTAATGCCATCATTTTAAAACTATAATTAAAGAATTTTAATTGTGCATGCAGACCAAAGATTTTTCAGTTTTTCATTTTTTTTTTTTATAAGAACTTTGTCAGTTTTATCTTTAGGGACTTTTATCTTTAGGACATGGTAACAATCCATCTGTCTTTTGTAGCCTTCTTCAGCAGGGTGTCACAGTTCATAGGGTGACACTGGTGATCCCTTACTCCTGGAGGGGTGGTGAGGACCACAAAATATAGGTCTTTTCATGTTGGCTCCAGGCTCCATGTTGGGATTCACACAAAGTCACCAGGAACTTGTAGACAGGCTCACACATAGGCAAGGGCTCAAATCATCTGATGAAGAGTCCTCTGGATCTGCAGCAAGGCCTGAACAGACTTAGGGAATCCAGTGACACATCTCATGCAGATCCTGGACACTGGTCACATCTGGCCTCTTTTTTCTGTCTTTTTTTTTTTTTTTTTTTTACCGAGACAGGGTTTCTCTGTGTAGTCTTGGCTATCCTGGAACTCACTCTGTACACCAGGCTGGCCTCGAACTCAGAAATCCGCCTGCCTCTGCCTCCCAAGTGCTGGGATTAAAGGCGAGTGCCATCACTGCCCGGCTTAAACAAGGTGCCTTAAGCAGACTTACATCAGTGGTGATAGACCAGGCGACTTTGACTTTGTGATGATTTAGGTGCCAGATTTCCTTAGGGTGTGAAGGGTTAGGAAGCAATTGATCAACAGGTCCAGGGGCCATGGGATGATTCAGGTTACTCCCTAGGAGTCCTTGACCACCTCACTCTTTTTTCATATCTTAAGTTACCTTTCACCACACTCTAGACCACTTTGCCTCCTTAACACATGACAGAAATGCTGTCCTGGAACAGGATGTGAACCCTAATCCTAGCACATGGTCACCTGATGAATAAACTCACTCTCTTTTGGGAATCTCATTTCAGTGATGGACATTTGTATGGTACACAGGTAGGTTACACATGGCAGCAAATAAATCCTACTGTACCTTGAAGAATGATTCAGGTATGAGGCAGTCTCAGCTATACATACAAAATGTTCCACAAAAAATTAGGTGTGCTCTGGGGTAGGAGATATTGGAAATTTGTACCTTTAGTTCAACTGTCTCTTAATTATTGTTAAAACAAATATAATTTCTGACAATTGAGAAACAAGTACCTACAAATTAAGTTATAGAATTAGCTCTTGTATTTCAGATGCTAATACCACATTATCTCCACTTTCCTATTTGCCTAAATTTAGCAATTTAGAATTGGGTTATTGTTCAGAAATGTTAGTCTGCATTTTTATTGTCTCCTAGGTTTTTTTTTTTTTTTGGTTTTGTTTTTTGTTTGTTTGCTTGATTTAATCTTAAATAATAAAAGAATAAAGCAATATTGAGATCAGTTATGCATCTCTCCAGAGCTCTACAATATTTTCCCTATCTTCCTGAAGTTCATTATCTGATATTTAAGGGTTTTCATGTATGATCCCCATTAGTATTTGCTTGTCCACCCTTATTTGGATTTTTCCACCCTTTATGTCCCTCATGTAAAATAAAATGTATCTTACTATTCACTTAACATTTTCTGTATTTTGTTTTACTCACCTCTCTGCACATACTAACCTTTCTCAAACAAATACCCTATGTAAATTCTTGTTGTTTTAAAATACCTGCCCACATCATTGTCTGGAGTCCTCTGTAAAGAAATATCCTCTACTTGACTGTGTGTCAGCATGATACTTCTTCTCTAAATAACACCTACCACTGTCTAACGTGACATAAACAGTTCACAGCTCTTGTACTTCTGAGATTAGTCTCCATTAACTCCAGTATTCAGGAGTGATTTACTTTAGTTTTTCACCAGACACCACTAATGAAGACATTTCTGTTAAGTGACCTAATTAATGAATACATCCAGATTGATCAATGTTGAAAATAGTCTTAACATATTCTTGTAAAGATTTATTTTATGTATATCTGTATATACACATATGAGTAGGGGTACCCATGGAGGCCAAAATATGGAAGCCAGAAGATGGAGGCCAGAAGGTGGATGCCAGAAGATGAAGGCCAGAAGATTAACAGTGGACTACATGAATCAGGAGTTACAGGCAGTTCTGAGCCCCTCAACACAGGTGTTGGAACCTGAACTTAGGGCCTCTAGAAAAAAACCACACACTCTTATATGCTGAGCTACCTCTCCAGCCCCTGGTGTCTTCTTTTACACGAGTACTGTTATAGAAAGGTTTATTATACCGTAACCTTCTTGACATCTTATAAAATACCTTATCAATGACTAAAATCTTTCTCCAAATATTATTATAACTTTTTTCTTTCCAAGGATTCCTTGTATTTCTTTCCTATAAGAGAACACATATTTTTAAAATTAATTTCTTGAGAATCTCCTATCCAATATTTTGATCATATTTACATCTAACCCTAGACTCCTCCCAGATCTACCTCTCTTCCCAACCCACGTCATTTTATGTCTTCACTAAAAATCTGCAACAAGAACAAAAACAGTTGAATTTTTGCTATTCTACATATGTACTTTCAGGTGTGTGAGCACCAGTTCAGGGAAATTAATGAGGGGTTATGGAAGGAGGGAAGGTTCAGGAGAGGCTAAGATAGAATGCACTGGCATACAAGGGCAAAGGAGAGTAATGGGACAGAAAGCAGTGAATAGGAGATAGGAGGATAAGAAATAAGAAATGAATGCAGGGAGGGATAATTAACATCACATACACACACACTTTTAAAATAGAATTACTCTACTATAGGGCATCAATGACCCTACTATTGACAGATTATGAACAGCCAAGTACTAGGAATAGGTTACCTCTTTTGGAGCTCCTGGCTACTGAGGTCTCAAAGACTTGTTCCCGCCAAAATATACAGGCTGTTGACAATGCTCTTGTTGATCCTCTAGAACTTCACAGTAAAATTCTATTCCTGAAGACACCACACAGTCAAGTCATAGACCATGGAGACGTCAAGCTGCCAGTAAGCAGAGCTATATCTCTCCTCTCTCGCTTTCACACTGCTGGAAGGTGTTATGCATGCTCTTGGAAGAGCAAAGGAATCATCAATCTCAGAAGACTAGCAACCCTATGAACTACAATAGTGACCACTGATGTAACAATGGCATTAATATGGTGAGAGTAGCCAACCACCCTATGATTGCATTTAAGGCCCATTCCATGAGAACTTATCTGGAGCTGTTATCCGGGACAAAATCTGTGACTAGGTCACAGGACTCAGGGGAGAACATGTTACTCTTATTCTACTATATATAGTATTAAACCAACTCCTAATGATTATTGTTATACCCATAGATAAACATCTCTTAATTCTCATCAAAGAAGCTTGTTTCTATAGTAGATGGAGATTGATACAGAGATCCACACCCAGTCAAGGTATGATTATTACAAGACTCTGAAATACTAAGTCCTCAATGAGATACCTCTATCCCATGCCCTCTATCCATAGCTCAGGGATCATTGTAGTAGAAGGGGTGGAAAAGATTTAAGACCTAAAAACAATGGGTAGTTAATGACTAAATATTTTTTTAACACAGGCAGTTGGGCATATGACCTTAGAGCAGTTGTGACAGAATGCCCAAGATCTATGAAACCTCAAGCCAGACTAATTCCCAATGTGAAGAGTGGTTATTGGAACTAAATCCCATCCCGAGCTGAAGAGCTATTGGCAACTGATAGCTGCTGGGAATGAGAATCAGTTTTCTTTAAGGGTGGTAGGTGGAGACAGCACAACTTATTAAACTGGTCAAAGAGTTGATAACTTCCAGAAACAGTGATATCTAGTGGTTCATTACAGGATTGTTCCATTAAGGTGGGTAATAAGAGGACAGAGATAGCAAAAAGTCTTTTACTTTGGAAATCTCATTAATTGATTATTATGTCAACAAGGAAGTACCTAAAATAATGAAAAGACAACATCTGCATTTGTATTTATAAATGCATTTATCTTTAAAAATACATAAATGCTAATTATTTTTATTCCGATCTGGAGATAAGAATTGGTTCAGATCTTGTTCTGAGAAGGGTCTACCAAAGGTTCTTCTCAATGATCTTATTTGTGTTCTCAAAGCTATCTTCAGTGTTTCTACTGATAAAATATTTCTTCTTTCCAGATTCAGAATTATGAAATTTAACATTATATATTAAGAATATTTAAAGTATGCCTAAATATAATTATATCTTTGCAAGTCTGAGATTTGCCTGTTTATATCACTACTAGTTATGCCTGTGCCCTGAAAGAACCCAATCCTCTGCATTACCATGCCTACGGAGGGTGATATCCCTCAGCACACGGACACAATGCAATCCACATGTTAGCGATCAGCCAGGTGGAGTCCTTGTCATTCTATCCACATTGAGGTTGTGTGTAGGCAAAAAAGAAAGAGGCCTTGAAGTCCTGGTCCTTGACAATTTGTTTTGCCTTAATGTTTTAATTTGGCCACAGCAAAGGGGTACACAAGCCAGATCACAGACACAGTAAATGGTACCACCTATGTTACAACCCAGTGCAAGTTCTATGAATTGGAACCCTTTATCATATAAGCTTTATGGATCGCTGATGCAGCTGGTGTTACAGCATGTAGGTGGGCCTAGATATATAGATTCTGTAGCCTGATACAGCCATTGTGCATGACTAGGATACTGGAATTCCTTAGACTTTAACACTAGTCAGCATTAAAGTTCTAGGCTGGAGTCTGAGTGTCTAGGCCCTATAGACTTGATGGCTCTCTGAAACTCTTCTGGGGACCAGGAAAGTCAGCTCCTTTTTCCTGACTCCTTACAACCTTGTCTTTCTTCTATTAACTTCTCTTTCCTTTCTTGTTATATCTCGACTTCTACTGTCTTCTTTCTCCTGCCCTGACCATTCCAAAACCATTCAGCCTCTGCTGTTACTTTGGCTGTCAGGCTGTCTTCTTGCCTTTCACAACCATCCTGTCAAGTGCTCAGATGTTGCTACAGCTGGTGTCTCATTGACTCTTCCTCAGCCACTACTCTGTCATCTCTACTCCTTTCTTCTCTTTAGTATCAGCACAGTCTATCCTACTAATAAGAAATGAGCAAGTAGACAAGAAACAGCATATGAAGAGATACTACTTATTGGGCCTAATGTTTCAGTGCCTTGAGACACAGTATAGGAGAATGTCTGCGAGCTGAATTCTGGGAGCCTAAGCAGTCTGTTAATGTAGCCAGAGAAAAGGGATGATGACCCAGTCAGAGTCTTGATTCTTTATCAACAATTGCAGCCATGGAGGCTTGTGAATATACAAATCAGAAGCTCTGTTCTTTAGTATCAGACACAGCAGTCCCTCTGCCTTGCTACTCAGTGAAATCCTCCCTTCTAGTGAAGTCCTCCTTTCTAGTGAAGTGCTCCCCTTCAGCTTAGGTGGCGTTGGGTTCATCTACAGTTCACAGAGGCACAGGAGAGCAAAAAGACTACTTTAAACACTGACTGGAGTTGTGCTTTCAGAAGATGGAAAAAACAGCAGTGATAGTTGTGTAGTTTCGTTGAAGAATCTCTGAAATGCTCAAAACATGCTCATGCTGGCATGAGGGTTGTCTCACTGGCTGTTTGACCGATGGTCATTTGGCTCTATAAAACAGAACAGCAAAAGAGAATCCTATAGTTGCTAACTAGGGCGCCAACTTCTCCATCCACAAACATGTTTGTTTCTTTATCAAAAAATTAGTCAAAATGAGGGTACAGTAGGAACTTAAAGAGCTTATCATTGACATTAATAATGGTGTTAACAGATTTTAATCATGCTTTGCAGTAATTGATGCCTGTCCTGTGCCTTGGAAAATGGTATAATCCCTTCTGTCTCAAACACACTAAAGACAAAGATAGCTCTTCATTTTCAATAGAAATGAGAATTTTTGATTACATATAGGAGAGGAAGGAATTGTAATTTTTTAGTCAAAAAATGACAGAAGAACCACTTCTGAATGTCAAAAGTATACCTATAGGTATACATCTATAGGCATTAACAGACATATAAAGCTACAAAGAATTTTGCATTGAAGCTAGTAGTCACAAGCATACCAGCCTTCTAGAGGTTACAAGAATGTCTCTGTTCCAAGGTAATACAATATCTAGATTTTATTAAATTAAATTAAATAAAAATAAAGAAAATGCTAATTTAATTATAAGCGTCTTAGTGGGGTTGACTTTGAATTCTGACTGTTAACTTTTTATTTGAAACTAACCAGCTAACTTTTTTTCCTACTTTCATTTTGTCCACTGTAATTCTTTTAAGAATCATTACATTTAGGTAGTCATTTCCAGATTTAAAGTTGGGAAAGAAATGATCTTTTTAAAAATCAGTGTGTGTGTGTGTGTGTGTGTGTGTGCATGAAGGATTGAGGGAAATGAAGAGGACAGGGACTTTTTAGGGAGAACAACAGAGTCACTAAGCTGGAACTGTGGTGGCTCCCAGAGACTGAACCGCAAACCAAAGAGCAAGCACAGTCTGCACCTAGGCCCCCTCACATATGTATCAGATGTGCAGCTTGGTCTTCATGTGGGTCCCCTACCAACTGGAGTGGGGACTGTTCCTGAATCTGTTGCCTGCCTGCCTGCCTGTCTGCCGGCCTGCCTATTGATCCTGTTCCTCTAACTGGGCTGCCTGCTCTGGCCTCAGTAGGAGGGGATGTACCTAATCCTGTGGTGACTTGATGTGAGAGGGTGAGGTGATACCTGGGAGGGGGGTTCCCCCTTCTGAAAGGAGAAACTTAGGGAGGAATTGGGGAAGAATCTGGGTGAGGGAGTACTATGAGGAGGGGGCTGGTACTGGGATGTAAAATGAATAAATAAAGTTTTTAAAGTATGGGTACTAACTATGCAGAGAATGACAGAGATGTATCCATGATCTAGAGACAATGAAGAAAGATGGATCCCATGCACAGGTCTTCTAACCTCAAACCTCTTGCATGTGCTCTCACTTGTAACAAAAGTGAAGAGAGTGATGGGTCCTTCCTTGGGGAGTTGGTACCTTTTAACTATCGCATGTATTTGCCGAGAAGAACCAGGCTTAAAGAAATGATGTTAAATGTGAAATAAAAGTATGGGCTTCATCTCTGAGCATTTTATTTCTAAAGATCTGGGAGTGGTTTCTAGAAACTGCATTCACCTAAAGAGTAACAAGGTAAGTCTACATATAATGTCCAATGCAGAACTTCAGTAACATTGAAACTGGGTCTGGATCTATTTTTAAACTATGAGGTTGCTACATAAGCCCAAGGAACTTTCCAACCACATGAGAAAGTCTGGAAATGTAGTCCATGGTGAACTTATCAAAAATTTTGACACAAATTAATGTTCATATTAGTAAACTCTATGTAAATATAAATTATAAATTATATAAATTAATCATTATGTTAATAATAACTAAGATAAATGAAGCACCAAGTTAACTATACACCCTCTATGTATGAGAGGCAGTGTTTTAAATTAATATCATTTAATACAGCACCCACAGTTAGGCTTGATAGTTTCTTGTGCAGGCAAGGCAACTGAAGTCCCTAGTTGCTCAGTTTTTGCAATTACACCAATAGTAAGATTTTAGGTCTCTTTGGTACTCAGGTTATCACCCAAATGGTGCTTGCAGCATGCAGAATAAGACAAAATAGTCAACGTGTACATAGGACACACATTGTGAACTTCAAAACAATATGGAGTATGGCGAAGTAATCACACATGTATAGAGCATACTGCTGAACTTCAGAACCAAGTAGGTAAAGAACTTGCTTACCCACACTGAAAGTCCAACTGCCTTATTTTCTTGACCAAATCACTGCCAGCATAATCTGAGACTAGGACATGCTCACTGACAAGCCACAGGGACATGGATTATGGTTAACAAGTTGATAGAAAAGTGTGCCTAAAAACCACACTCTAAGTACCACGTATCCCATGTACTAAATTGCATATGACATAAAAATGAAAGGTCTCTCTTAAAACGTGACCCATAAATGCTGACAGGGGTTAGTAGAATGCTTGCCTCACATATTGAAAGCCCTGGGTTTATTCCTCAGCAATGCACAAGCAGAGCATAGTGGTGTCCACCTGTAACCTTAGAACTCAGAAGGTTGTGCCATGATACATAAATATATGAAATAAACTAAACTGAAGAAAAATCCCAGAATTTCCATGAGAAGTAAAAAACTAATAGGCATCCAAGGGCGACCATCATTCATGTGTGTTCTGAATAACTGAGGCTTCATAACTGGTCGTGAAGTCAAGTGAAAGCTGAAGGATCAAATCTGTGCGGAATTAGTTACCAAGTCTTCCAAGCCAAAGAAGCAGCTGTGAGACTCTCACTAGGTAGAGGACTAGCCAAGTTGCACCTTTGCTAACCAGTCACAGCTCAGGCTATTTGTTTCTGCCTTCTTGTATGGGAAAGAGATGAGAGAGAGAAAAAAAAATCCCTGCTATCACAGAGAGAGCCACAGGCACTTTTCTGGGGTGTTGTGTAATTTTGTTATGTCATTCCAGGACGGAATGTGTCTCTGTGATGGATAGGGACATCTTCTGCTGCTCTTAATGAGTTTGTGCTCAATGCCAGACCCTGAGGAGACAGTATAGGGTGGGTCTGTAGTATTTTTAGAAGTTCTGAATATCTTTCTGGACTTTCTGAACTTTTTTTTTACTAGAACTACCATGTCCTTTCTTTAAGTCCCCGTGGTCCCATTGGGTTAAATACAACTTGAACCTATGTTGGCATACTCTAGACGCTCGGTTTATATGACCTGGCTATGGGAGTCCACAGCTCCCAGGACTTACTCCAAATGTAGCATTCATTACACCATATTTGACTATTTATTGCCTTCATTCTCTGACCAAAAACTATTTGAACACTGAAAACTGAGCAACATTGTTTGTAGGGAGCATATAATGACATGCAAGACCATGCATGGAGAGGAAAAGAAAAGTAAGCTATGGGAACAAAAAAGAGAGTGTAAAGTGCTATGGGCAAAGTGTATAGGGTCCATTGGACTGGGAGGAAGGTTTCCTCTCTCTGCTCTATGAGGGATGACAAGAAATTTATCAGGAAGAAGAGAAACAATGCATTTTCAGTGTATCACCACCACCAATAGACCCAGCGTTAGAGTTCTATATTGTTTCCAAAGAAGTTCTAAAAATTTCCCTTTGTCCTTGAGGACCCCCACCAGGCAAAACAGGGATTTATGGCTGTGATGAAGAAATGAATTTCGGGGAGAGCCAGCATGAAGCAAAGTTAAATTTATTAAAAGAAAAAAGAGAAAGAAAGACTCTCTCTGAGAGTGAAGCACACTCAGGAGGGTAAGTGTGCTTTTCTCCAGGGAAAGTTACAGGCTTCTTTATATGGATATTGTTTTAGGGTATCTATTGCTGCAACACAACACCATGGTCAAAAACCAACTTGAGGAAGAAAGGGTTTATTCGGTGTATAGCTTTCACAGCAGCATTCATTACTGAAGTGAGACAGGACAGGAACTCAAACAGGGCAGGATCCTGGAGGCAGACACTGATTCAGAAGCCACTAAGGGGTGCTACCTACTGGCTTGCTTCTCGTGGCTTGCTCAGCTTGCTTTCTTGACCCACCACCCCAGGGATGGCACTATCCACTATGAGTTGGGCCCTCCCCATATCAATTAGAAACGAAGAAGATACCTTACAACCAGATCCTATGGAGGCATTTTTTTCTATTAAGGATCTCTTCTTTCAGATACCTCTAATTTGTTTGTCAAGTTGGCATAATACTAGCCAGCACAGGTATGTAAGGTCTCAAGTTACCTCTTTAAATGCTGTGTTTTATAAATCCACCATTTTAATAATTGATCCATGAGACTGGTTTATAGCTAGGTTCAAAGTTAAGGAATTTCCTTCTGCAAGCAAAGCTCTGAGTGGGACATGTGGAGGATGCTGCTTAGATTGAATGATGAGAGGAACGCTACTCTGCTTATTTGTATTTCCGCTAAGTTGTACCTGGCTTATACAAGGTCAGTGGTTTTTATGCAATTGAACATCGTACTGCTCGAGGACAGGGGTCACTCCCCTCTCATTACCATGGGGCTCAGAAGAGTACCTTCTGTGTGACAGATAACTCTAAGTGTTTGTGGGATGAAATTGCATCCTTTTACACATGGTGATTTTCCTACACTTTTATTTTCCTCGTAAAACTCAAATCAATGTAAAGTCCAAGAAGCTCTACTCTGATTAATGTTCTTATAAACTTTTATAAATAGACCATAATCTTACTCAAAACTTCTGCTCCCAATGAGTTTTCTCCCAATCTTAGCTATTTTCTAAGAGATGTACATGAAGTTCTACATCACATAGTCATTTAATACACTATACAACTTTAACATTGAAGAACATACACTAAATGTACCTATACACATGTGAAAAATACAGAGCATTTGCTCTATTCATTATCCATACAACCTTCACAAGTCTTGTGATTATATACTATTATATATTATTATATTTTATGTGTGTATGTGTGTGTGTGAGTGTGTGATATTATACATCTATGATGACTATTCTTGGTTGCCATCTTGACCATATCTAGAATTAACTAAAACTCAAAAATGACTGGGCACACCTGGTAGGGACTTTTTTGCTTAATTGGATCATTTGAAGTGGGGAGATCCATTTCTAATCTGGATATTTGAGATGGGAAGAGGCACCTTTATTCCAGATTTTTGAGGTGGGAAGATGCACCTCTAATTTGGGCCACATCTTTTGTTAGAAGCCTATATAAAGGATATGGAAGAGGGAAGTTTGCTGATTTTGCCTGTTTCCTCTCACCCTTGCTAGTAAGTCTTCTGTACATAGACAGCCATTGATGGATTAGCTGGAGCACAGCAAGTAAGTTGTTCTAACAAAAATATGAATTTTATTAGAATTTATATATTATATATGATTATATATTATATAAATATTGTACATATTTATATAGAGTATAATATATAAACAATATATAGTAATATAATATTATAAATATTAGAATTTATATCTATATATATACATATATAGATATGTGTGTGTGTGTGTGTGTGTGTGTGTGTGTGTGTGTGTGTGTATACCTTCTATAAGTTCTGTTACTCTAGGAAACCCTGACTAACATCCATCTGATGAGTAACTAAAAAGCAAGAGCACAGCATATATGCTTTCAGACATAGAACTGTACATGCCAAAGCTGTATTCACTCTGTACCAGCGTGACAAACTCTCAGTATAACACCAGTATAGAACTGACAAAGATTCTGAGTGGCAGATTATGTCAGAGAATGTTCATAATTAGAGGCAGAAACTGACTGATCAATTTAAGGATAATATGAATTATTGGCGATGTGACCTTCAAAAACTATTTTCCTAGCTAGAAACCAGACAGCAAGATCATATGGCAAACAGAAGGTAAAAGATAAAGCTGGAACAGTCAGTACCTGTGGTCTGCAGGCTCTTGTTCCAATGTCAGGTGCCAGTCATTGGATGCCCCTGCCAGCTCTGTGTCAAACCTGTAAGTAGTTCCTTCTGGCAAAACAGAGACAGTGAGGAAGGTCCCAACATGAGTTATGAATTCAGATGGTAAGCAGCCAAGCAACCATGTGTGACTCAATCAAAACAAAGTGAAAAGAAAAGTCTACTGTACCTGTGATAATGAAATCCTCTTGTTTCCCACATACCTCTTAGCATGGTTAGTTTTTATTATCAACTTGATGGGAACCAACTAAAGGACCTGCCTGGGAATGGGTCTATAGAGTAATTTCTAGAAAGGATTAACTGAGAGAATCTCCTCTCTGATTGGGCAGGGCTACATAAATATGAAGTGGGTTGAAGGAAAAGCAATGTGCCTATCTGCCTAGCTTTCCTTCTCTCAGATGAGCATGTTTGCTGCTCTTGTTTTGTTAGTACTACTACTCCTCTCTGTCAGCCTCCTCCTCCTCCTCCTCCTCCTCCTCCTCCTCCTCCTCCTCCTCCTCCCTCCTCCTCCTCCTTCTCTTCCTCCTCTCTTCCCCCTCCTCTTCCTGCTGCTGCTGCTGTCATTCTCTACTGACACCGGACTCTGACTTCTCAGGTATTCCCATACACATTGAAGACTAACATCTCAGGAATCTTCCAAATCTTCTGCACAAAATTTGGACAACTGAGTCATCCAGTTTCACAAATTGAGCAGTTACAGACTCCATAGCCTCTCAAGTGTTTGGACAGCTGTTGTCTGACAACCTATCTCATTTTCCAAGGCAATCTAGCGAATCTCCTTTGAACACATACACACATACTTCCTTCCATTTTGTTTCTCTAGAGAGCTCTGCATAGTGACATTTATTCCAAAGTAAATCCTTGGCTGAGAAGGACACAACAAAGTAGCAGATCAGAGTTATTGTAATAGATGATTAATTATTATGATTAGCAGAGAATTTTAGCATACAATAATCTTTCTACACATCTATGTACTTTAACTCAGAACAAAATGTTACAATATATAAAAAGTTAAATTAATCATTGAACTGAACAAATGGGATAAGTTAAATTTTAACTGGCTTGAATAGGCACGCTAACAACCTGCTCATCTGACATCTTGGTTTGCTTTAATGTGTTAATGATGGTCAGATACAAAAGGTTTCGGTTGTTCTCTCCTTACTTGCATTCGCGAATTGTTCATTTTGCATTGTGTAAAGTAATTCATATCATCCACCTGGTTTTAGTCAAATTAATCTAAGTCATGCTATAATTATTAGTGACATCAATTATAAGTGCTAATTTTAAGAAATAAATTCCATGGTGTTTTTTTTTTTTTCTGTAGAGAATCAGATTTTGTAACTATCCATCTACAGGGTCAGTACTCTGTTGACTCCTAAAAGGCCCCTGGTATCATGCTGCGTTTCATTTTGTCTTTATTTTCTGATTAATTTAATCATTTATTTACTTACCTTCACTCAAAACATTGTTTATGAAGACTTTATAATTATCCATGCTTGGTTCTTCTCTACAAATGATAAGTAAAACAGCCAAATAATTATAATATGTATTAATGAAGAAAAGACAATAAAAACATACCAAAGACCTAAAAGATCAGAGCAACAAAAGACATCAACCCTTGCTACATCTTGCCATTCAGTCCATTGTAAATACCTTTGCTAAGCACGATTCTCCTGTGCTCAGATGAGGACATGTGTTTTTGTTTGCTTTTGTTTTTCGTTAGTTTAATTATTTATTCACTTTATATCTCAATCACTGCCGCTCTTCCTGTCTCCCCTCACACAACCCCTCCCCTTCCCTTCTCTGAGAAGGGAGAGCAGACAGTGTGTGCGTGTGTGTGTGTGTGTGTGTGTGTGTGTGTGTGTGTGTGTGTGTGTGTAGAAGGGCAAATCTAGGATGTGACAGAGACCTGAGATGGGGAGAGGCCCTAGGGATTCTATGGGGCTGAGGCTAGCTGAGACTCCTAGCAGTGGGGGATGTGGAGCCTGACGTGGACACTTCTTATAGCCAAGCTAGACTCCCAGTGGAGGGATAAGCAACCCACCCAAAACAACTTCTTCCTAAAATGTGTTTTACCTGCCAGATGTGCAGGGACAAAGATGGAGCAGAGACATGGCCAACCAATGACTAGCCCGACTCGGGACCCAGCATCGTATGGGCCCTGACATTATTAATGATCCTGTCCTTCTTGATCCCTGTTACAGGGAAAGAAGGAGCACAGGGCATTAGCACTCAAATGCTAATCAGGAATCACACTATTACTGTTCAAATTTTCCTTGCAAAAGCCAAGTTGCACTGACTTGTATAGGTTTAAAAAATAGACATATTAGTTATTTTTGTCTTTGTTGTGACAAGGCACCATACAAAATTGCCACTTCAAGGGGAAATATTTACTTTGGCTCATAGTTCAGAAGAGTACAGCCTTTCATGACAGAGCGGGCCTGGGGGTACACGCAGCTTGTGCATATCCTGACCAGGTAACAGAGAATGAGTCAAGCCAATGATCTGGCTGTTTCCTTTTCCCCTTTTTATCCAGTCAGGAAGCCCAGGAGATAGTTCCACCCACAACAAGTGACTGGTTTCAGTTCAGTAAGGAGAACCATCTACTCCTATTATAATGCCTTTCAAAAGCTAATGTTAATACTGAAACTTTGCATTTTTTCCTGTTATACTGAAGATCAAATCTAGAAATAAATGCAGGCAAGGTAAACATCTTACCTTCAAACTACAACTTAAGCAAACAAAAGTTTTGAGATGTCAAAACCTCACTTGGGCAACATACGCTTAGCTGTGCAGTTGTAATAGTAGGACTAAGTAGTTTCACTCAAAGCAAAGAAAGAGAGAATATTCATCTGTGTGTATATGTGTGGGTTTATGTGCATGTGTCTGCACATGTATATGCATGTGTGCATGTATGCACATGTGTATGTTGTAGAAACAATTACTTAGTACATGAGAGATTAGGAAGAGAAAGTAAAAAACATTCTCCCAAACTATTAGGTAGCGCTCTCAGTAGTTATTCAGTATCTATATTTGCATTATGAAATGAGTTGGTCTCAGTACATGAAAAAATGCACAAGCTTAGGTTTAAATTGCATGGATTTTCACATATGTTATCTGAAAAGCAAGCTTACATATATATGTATATATATAAATGTATATATGTATATATGTATATACAATACGTATGCATATGCACATGTCCATACACACTCACACACACACACACACACACATATATATATATATATATATATATATATATATATATATACACACACACATTTGTATATATTCTAAGTAGCATGTAAATATTAAAACTAAATCATCTCTGTAGTCATCATACACACAATCCAAACCTTCCAAATTCCCAAAACACCAAAACTGAATCATGAAGGAAAAGAAAATCTAAATAGATCAATAACAAGAAACAATATTTAATCTGAAATAAAAGAATGTCTCCTTTCAAAGAAAAAGCCAGAACTTGATAATGTGGAGATGGGGCTACACTAACCAGTCAAATAACTAACACAAATTGATATCACATATAAGGGGAAATGATTAGCATGATTTTTGTTAGAATGTTATTCTCTAATAGCAAAACCAGACAAATACATTACCAGAAAAGAAAAATACACATGAAAATTCTTGATGAACAAATATGTAAAAGTCTTCAACACAATACTTAAAAGCTTCATTCAGCAACAGATTGAAAAGTCCATTCACCATGATCATTCAAGCTTTATTACTGAGGTAAAAGCATGCTTCAATATATGCAAATAAGTAAATGTGGTGCCTCACAGTAACAGAATTCAGAAGAAAGGCCATCTTGTCAACCCATGAGATACAGAAAAGTATTTTTTAAAAAATTCAACATCCTTTCATTAAGAAAGCTTGACCAGTTTTTCACTCATTGGGTATAGAAGGAAAGTACTTCAGCACAGGAAAGACTACATATGAGTTGCCTGTGTCTATTCTTTGACTCAATGGTAAAATATTTCAAGGAATATTTCAAGGTTTTCCTCTAAAATATAGATGAGGAGTCCCATACTCAGCCCTGTATTGGGTTCTTTATCAGAGCAATTAGGCAAGATAAAAGTAAAAGGAGAGGATAGGAAGAAGTTAAATTATTTCTCTTTGCTGGTGGAGCAATAGCACATAATAGCATTTCACAAACTCTACTAATACTATTAATAAATAATTGATGCATGCAGCAAAACCATAGGACAAAATATGACATGCAAAATTAGTTAATATTTAAATATACTAACAATGTACCAGTCAAATAAAAATGGGAAAATATCTACTTGCAATAGCTATAGAAAACAAAATATTTAGTAAAAAATTAACTAAGGAAATAAATGACCTGTATATTGAATATTATCAAAGAGTGATAAAGGAAACTAAAGATAGAAATAAATGGATTACTTAAAGCAATTCATAGATTTAGTAAAATTCTTATCAAATTCAAGGGTTTTTTTCCTACAAAACTGTATTCATAGAAATCCCATCCATTCTATGAATTCTATCCATCTCTATGAATGTATTCATAGAAATTCTAAAAATCCATGTAGAATCAGTGGGAGGATAAAATGATAGTCAAGGTGGTTGTCAGCAAAACAATAAAGTTGGAATCATCTCATTGCTTGGTTTCAAACTGTATGCCCAAGCTATAGCAATTAAAATATCATGATCCCACCCCTTAAAACAGATCCATTGAGCCATTTTACAAAACGGACCAAAGATAAACCCATGCATGTACAATTTATAGCAAAGCTGTAAAGAGTTTACAAAGGGAGATAGAACCTTCCTTATAAATACTGTTGGGCAAGGTAGACATATTGTTGAAAAAGAAGGAAATTGGAGCTACCAAGCAGCCATTTGTGCATCCAATTGAATAGAGATGCTGGCAATTTGTATGTACCAAAGGAAGGCATAATGTGCACCCAGAAAGATGAAACCTCACATTTCAAGTAGCAAAAAGTAGAGAGAAAACCTGAATAACAACATAACCTTTAAAGGTTCTGAATCAATACTTTAGAATGTTTTTGTAAAAGAGATAGTGGGCTTAAATGACCCTTACAAATATATTCTCTCACACATTCAAAAAAATTATAGTTCCATATTATTTTTGAAGTTTGAAGGGAAGGAAACCATCACACTTATGTATTTAGGCAAACAAGCACCTTATTCAAAGGCTACTACACACGGGTTGGGGAGATGGCTCAATCAGCAACGTGCCCACCCCCGAAGCCTGAGGATTAGGGTTGGGATCCCTAGCACCCATGTAAAGACTTGCCAGGCTTGGAGGCTCACACATCCCTAAACATAGAGTTGGGGTACAGAGAGGTATGGCCAGTACTCAAGCTAATCTGTGATTTCTGGGTTCAGGGAAAATCCTTATCTAGAACTCCAAAGTGGAGAGTGGTAAGGAAAGACACTTGACATCAGTCTCTGGCCTTCGCACACAGATGCATGTGGGTCTGTATTACATGCACATAAACATAAGTACTTACATATGCTGTGAACATACACAAACATGAATAAATAAAATCCCTGGAGTTTGGGGAAACTATAAATTAAGGTTGAAGTCTACCATTTACCAGATAGCCTTCTGGGGTTCAGAGTGTAATGGAGGACCCCCTTTGTTAGCAGAGTTTCTCCTTCTCTGACTTCTCCTTGGAGTTCTAAGTCCCCATCTTCATCTCTACCTGAGGAATGTCATATAGACTTGATTAGTTTATACCACCAATTTTCTTTCTCTTCACAAAACCTGTTCAGCCAGCACCTGGGATTCCTGAAACACTTCCCCATGGAGTAAGGAGGCATTCCAGGTACTCTATCAATGACCCTTGCCCATCCTGTATGTCCTGACTCTCAGTCTTCCAAAACTCTATAGGCCTTCAATCACCTTAAATAAAGTTGATCTGCTTACTGAGAGCTGGCCCCTGTGTGGTCTTTCACCACAGGTATTCACAGGGCTTCTGAACGCATTTGAAGTCTCTATTTCCTCTGCCCTCGTAGACAATATTGGCTGATGATCCACAAGAGTGGGGATATACACACTGGAGAACAGTATAAAGAAAGTTATAGACTAATATTATAATCATATGAACAAAACAAACTCAGAATCTTATATAAAATACGTGTTCTGATAAAATTGTTTATTCCAGAATTGAAAGACTATCAACATTAGAAAAACATCTAGTTCATAGTAGTTTTATCATATGGTCTAATGAAAGAAAAAAATTGTGTCTACATATATAAAAAAGTATTGAGTTCATCAACCGTAGTTCGTCTTTTACTAGAAGGGCACTTTCTTTTTATTATTTTTAATTTATCTTGTGATACGATATGTTGCCATGTGGTGCGTGTAGTATAAAGCAAGTTCTGTGTGTTTATGCCAACTTTGTGCCAACGTAAGCAGACTTCTTAAGTTACAGAAGTTTTCCAGAACTCTTTGCTCTGCTTTTCCTTCTCTGTCACTACATTTCTGGACTCCGCTATGGTATGCACCAGCTCATCCTTACTCATTCTCAGAAGTCACGTTGAAAGTGTGACAAACTCTGCTCCAGTTCAGTTCTCTAGCTGATGACATCACTTACCATCATCTCTTCTCTGTGCACAATCTAAGTTCCTTTTAACCTCTGTAGACCTTGTGACCCAGGGCCAACACTCAGTCATAGGGATGCTTTCTTATGTTTTACAGTAGCAGAAATCTTGTCAGACTTTATGCATCTGGTGTTGACTTCATTGTTGTATCAATTTCATTTTGGTTGATGAAGCAGGTATCTTTACAAACTATAACTAGGCAGTACTACTAAACAAAATATTTATTAAAAACTATCATTCCTTTCTGTTTGTTTTAAGGCAAAATAAGAAGAACATCGTTACCATTACCATCTTTGCAAATACTAATCTCTGCCAACTCAGGCCAATTTTGTTTTGTTTGTAACCTATGAATTATAGAACATATTCATGACATAATTTTTTGCATGACCCAATAATTTTTTGCACGACCCAATAGAAACTGTATTTCCATGTTTGCATTCCTTGGGGACAGCAACACTGGTCTCCAGCTATCTGAATGCATCTTCTTCACCCCAGATAACTTTTATGTCTACTATATAATTAAAACACCAGTGGGAAAAACAACAGCCAAGATTTTTTTCTGTGGTAGATGGGTTAATAGTAACTTCTTCAACTGCTGATTGGTATCACTGGTGTTTCCTTCTCATTCTCGGGGTAGAAACTCTAGAAGCTAACTCCATATCAAATCTGACCATGCATCAATAGGAAACACGTCAACTTGCTGGATATTAAATCTGTCATATCACAACTGTCAGTTTCAAACATGCTAGAAGATACTGCCTAGTCAAACTGCACTCACTGAACTCTGGCACATCTCTACTGAGCCATCTTTGAAAGCAGAAGATAAGTGCCTGTGGCACTAATGGGCTTGTAATAGCAGCCATTTCAAGGAAAGGGCAGGGCACATCACATTACTTAGAGTGTTTTCAACTAAGGCATCCCTAGAGACTCAGGGGGAGAGTAAAGATCCATTGCTATCACTTCTTGACTTTTACAAGTGTCTGTGCTACTTATTTGCCCACGTACCATGTGTTGTGTAGTTAGAACACTATGGCAATTGATAGCAATGTGATATTTTTATCACATTAAATTAACATTTTCAAGACATGATAAATTTATGCCGGCATATTGACAGAACACAACCTTACATCGAGAGGCAAACATTCTGATTGACTCCTTATTCAAGTGTCTTAACACTGTTCTAAATTGTTTCACCTAGGAACACTTTGATATATAATTGTACATAAAATTTATCTCAATAAGTCCTTTGGGTAAAGACATCTTTTTAAAAAGGAGATCAGGATGTTATTACAGATGTTAGATCAGGGAAGAGAGGTAGAAGGACCTCTGATTGTTATGTGCTCACTGTGTTATGTATGCAAATAGTACCTTGAAAGAAAAAAAAAATAAACACTGGAAAAAGGTCTGATGAGCTTTGCATTTTCACTGTGAAGATTTAACTAGAAATCCAGTCAACATCCCCAATAATGATAGGGGTCACCTCCTTCCTGCCAGCTGAAGACTAACAGATCTTGTAGCAATATTCTGTGGGATCCATAGTGAAAACCACTATTATGTCTCTACTTCTAGGACACAACGTGATGGGATAAAGAGGAAAGTGCATGTGCACAGTAGAAGTCCATCCCCTTACATTCAGATATCAGAACACAAAATTGACGGTGAGATTATTAGTACTTTGTTTCAAAGAACAAGATTTTTTTTAATGCAAGATGACTTTTGAGATTTTACAGCACCCCAAAACTAGACATTTTCTGGACAACCAACATGGAAACAAATGAGGGCTAGAAGGGTGTTTTCATTACAACTTCTTAAAAGTAGCTTAAGGAAGGAATGATTTATATTTTGGATTATAGTTGCAGAAGAATG
This sequence comes from Uromys caudimaculatus, assembly GCA_028551405.1. Taxonomy (NCBI): domain Eukaryota; kingdom Metazoa; phylum Chordata; class Mammalia; order Rodentia; family Muridae; genus Uromys; species Uromys caudimaculatus. Next base: position 106,161,485 of record CM052704.1, read on the forward strand.
ACAAGGATACAGGCAAGGGAGACATGGCAGCACAAAAAAGAAGATACTGGTGATATTGCATAGTCACCCAGGAAGCCAAGAATAAGCAGAAAGTGGGGCCAGGTTATTAAGCTTCAAGGCCTGACTCCAGTAACCCACTCCCCTCCAGTGATTTTTTTTAAAGGTTCCACAGCCTTCTTAAACAGTGCCACGAGCTTGGGGCCAAGTGTTCATATTTGTGAGCCCTTTGAAGATTTCACATTCAAACCACACTAGAGGAGTGATGGCCTTCCTGCTTTGCAGTACTATGAAGAAATCTGAGAGACTGCTATAGAAGAGTGGAGGTCAGAGCTGTCCAGTTTATTATAAGCTGTGATAAATGTACAGTTCTCTCTTTGTAGAGTTATAGAGCTTCTTAAGAAGATGACCCTGATTAAATGTGAAAACTATTACAAATGTTCAAAGCAATCCTCAGTTGTGAGTTACCTGAGCAAAAAGTTAATAACCATTCCTGCCAACTGATCACTTATATAATGAAAATTCAGTTTTGGTTGTTGGAGAAAGACCAAAATTAAAACGAAGAAAGAATTCAAATGACATAAAGCAAATTCTACCAGATATCAATGAAAGGCTAGACTTCAGCATCACCTGTTGTTCTGGATGGTCTGGTCCTAGTACATAAGAACTGGCTCCAAGATTCTATGAAACCAATGAAATAGACCCAAAAAGCCTAGGTTTTGTTGAACCATTCTCTTTGGGACTTACTGACAGAGATCTTCCTGGGAAGTAACAAAACTAGGTGTATCTTGGGAATTTGGATCAGCTATAAGTTCCTTATAAATGTTCAGGACACCAGTGACTCTCTGCAAGCCATACTATACTTGGCTATCACAGAAGGCTTTAGGTACCTTCCAGGTGTTGATAGAATCAAGCTCTGGTTCATAAAACTCCATGTTTTACCCAAATAAGTTTGTTAATTTATACTCCCTGGGAAAATTAAGCAGAGGAAACTCACCAGGCCTATTCAGGAACCATCATGGTGATTACAATTCAAGATGGCTACAGACATGTCAAATTGAATTCCTAAATCTGATTAGGATTTTCCAATTTGATGAGTTCAAAATGATGTGTGAGAAATTTCCAACCATGCTTTTCAATGTTTAAGACTGGAAGATAAGGCAAGGCTTATACCTTAATTGATTGAAGGTTGCCAAGCATCCACAAGACCCTGGATTTGATGCCCAATACAGTATAGAGTGTGGTGGTACATACCTGTAATCCTTGCTCTTAGGAGGCAGAGGCAGAAGGATCAGGAGTTTAAAATCATTCTTATCAATATAGTAAGTTTGAGACCAGCTAGACAATGCATATGACCATGTCTAAAAAGGAAAATAAGAATAGAGGGAGGGAGAGAGGGAGGCTACAAAGAAAGGAAGGAAGAGAAGGAAAGGAAATGAATGGAAAAAGGAAGAAAGAAGGGAGATTAAAAACAATTTAACTCAGCATTTTTAGTGTTTCTCTTCAGATATCTTACCATGAGTCTATAAAACTGTCCTACTCGTAGCAAAGGAAAATTAAAGTGATGACTGATACAGTGAAAAGATTAAAAAAAAAAATGAGTCCAAAATGTTTTCATTACTGTCTCTGAAAATCCCTACATTCCTGACTCAGTGTCTCTTATTTAGGAAGAACATCTCTTCCCCTCCATCTCCACCTCAGTTTCTCAGACAACACTAGGAAGTCATGCTTATATTGTTTCCCTAGTCTTCCATGCAATGTTAGAGAGCAGCTTCTTTGTCTCATATTCCCACTTGGATCAGAAGACAAAAGTTATCATCTACTTCCTGCGGTGCTTTTGGAGATGAATTATTGCATATGGGTGAAGTATATTGAAGAAGAAATACATGGAATAAATACTACACATTAGCAAAGACTGCACATTTAAGAGACTTATTTTAACAGACAACAGAAAGATGTACCATTTCATACTCAATTGCCTCCTTTTGTATGCTTTTACACCAGATTTAAGGTAATAACACATGATTATTCAAAGTGGGAATACATTATGAAGTACCTGTAATTCTATTTATCAATTGTTGGAAAAGCTTATTTCTGTCAAGTAAGCCTGGTAACACAGCCAAAGGATTTATACTTCCATAGAGCTTGAATGGTTTGAAAGCATCATTATTGATTAAAATTTATACTATTTAGGTAACAATATCAGAGATAATAGAGATTTAAATTATAGGCAATCTTAATATTTTTACTCATAGTTTCACATCTTTTTTCTTGCATCTGGATATGAAAAGCTGTTGTTCTGTAGGAATGGATACGGAGAATATGGAATATATGGAATTATATAGCTCATGATTAAAGAATTGACTTTTGTTTAGGAAAATATTTTAGTGACTCTTTGGTTATAAGAGACACATTCAACGAGTTTTTCTAAAGGAGAACACATATAAAAAAATAGGTAAGTAGGTGCCAAGACTGGAAAGTGGATGGAGAGTCTAGAAGAACACAAGATCAATAATTAGACACAAGCAAGAGGAATCAGCAGACACAGAAAGAAAGTTGGCCCAACAACATAGAAAGAAGTGTGGTCAGGAGTCAGGAATCCTTTTAGAATATTTTACTGTTTTCTGATGTTTTCTCTACTCTGTGATAGTACATAACTTCTCCAATAGCTTCTATCCCACCACCTCCTCAGAATAATGACCACAAAACTCCATACTGCATAAGGTATCTCCTGGGTGCTTTGGGAAAATGACAAAGACGGTCTTGCAGCCTATATCTTTGATGACTTTAGCTGGCTCAGCTACAGTATACACAATTGCATGTTGGCCTGGTGGCCATGTTGAATTTCAGAATTCCTTTAAAAAAAAATATACCAAGTACATAATATCATAGTTAAGTGTGATCACAAGTAAACTGGACAAGCAATCAATCAAGGCATCTTTCTTAAGAGAAAGAAGTGAGCAATCTTAAATTCTTACTCAGAAAGAAGAAGTGTTACTATAGAACTCACTAAATTTTATTGATCCAGGGTCAATAAAACTCATAAGAAGTTTGTTAATTTCTCGAAGCTTCATAGTTAAGAAACTCTATTGATGATTATTAGCATACTTCAGAGGACTGCTTAAGTTAACATACTATGTATAATTAATAAGTGTATAGCCTATATTGGAGAAAAGATTCAATGTTCTGGATATTTGTGTGATTAATTCATTTAAGTGGGTAAACAATCAATGTGTTATATACTTCAGATGATTTAATATATGCCTTTATTCATCAGAATTATATTGAATGCACAATTTAAAGTTTATACACATGCTCAATTAAACCTACACAGTCCTCATACATTATAAATGGGAAGAGACATGGGAACAATCTATGTCAGAGTTTAAAGTTTATGCCTACTTTCTTAGTACTGACATAGTAGTTTTTAAAGGTTCATTTCTCTCTGCTTGAAAAAATAAAATTATTTTATGTAAAATTTCAGTGTTGGGTTGTTAGGGAATAAAAGGCATCTTGACTGAATGGTCTAGAGAGAACTGCTCTCCATTTTGGGGTTTCCAAAGCCAAAGTAGTTTAATATGCTTCAAGTACTCTTTACTTAGGAAGCTCCTCCACTAAGTTTATAAATTGCATTAGCATGAGAATAAGACAATACAGGATGGACAATATTTATCAAATATTAATAAAAGGTTGCCTACTCTTACAATTCAGATTCCTATGAGCATGAAGGTTAGCTACTAGGATTTTAAATAAATTAGTGGAAGAGTCAGAATACTGTGCTTCATTATTTAGCTAAATGAAGCACTGAGATTACAGCTATGGTTAAGATTAAAACTGTGGGGCCAAAACAACCTCCTTCTTTATTAGGCATCAAAAGTTTGCAAAGGCAACTGAAGTTTCTATCTGACTTGATTGAGATGGGATATTAAGTGGGTTTTCTGGTGTAGAATTGTTTCTCTGTCATAAGAAGTCAGGGGAGAATAGCACTTGGTACTGTAAGCAAAACTAGAAGACATCCCAGGTAGCTTTAATTGTATACTAAAAATGAAGCAGCATTTTGCCCTAATCAAATGAGATTCTGTGTGGATTACTGCATCCTGCCTCACAGAGAGACAGGAGACCATAATAACTTGGGATCAATAAAAAAGATAAATTGTATGGTGAGAAAACAGGTGACATATTTTGTCATCTGATGCCCACCACAGTCCACTTTATAAAATTTATGAAATCATATATGAAATGACTGTCAGTCATTTTGTGACTACTGTTGGAATTCACAAAGCCATTTGTCCTCACAATAATATACAGGCCAGAAATACTGTAGCTATCAGTGAGTAATAAGTTAATCCTAATGTTTCTAATCAGATTTCTAGAAAAACATACAATTCAAACCATAACATTCAACTTTTATGGATTAACAGGCAGGTAAAGAATATGTGTGTTCTATTAATGTACAAGTATCTGCTGCATCTTGACAAATTGGGTAACAGAGAGGAGTGCAGTTATTGTATGTGATGGTTAGTCCTGGAATGTAATGAGAGACTGGCAGATTCCCCACCACAGACCCAGACTTTCCTCATGCTGAAATGTTTGACCAGTCTTGTAGATAAATAAACAAATGCTTGTTAATTTTTGTTAAAAAGTGTAATTTTGGACTGTAATTTTTGGTTGTTCACATTCTAACCGGCAAAGTACACAGTGGTGACTTGTTGTAGCGTTATTCCTAGTTAGAGTCTATGTGGAAATTATGAAATACTTGTCTATTAAGTAGGTTTGGTAGGATTTCAGTCAAAATCCTGTGTACATTATTTTATAGCTTACTGCTGTTAGCTACAGAATGTTAGTTAATTGTGGTGGTTCTTCTTTATCATTCATAGCATCGCTTGATGGTGATTCTTCTATTCTCCTTTATCATAAACAGTGTCCTTAATCTGTCAAGGGGACAACAGTAGCAGTCAGATATTCCACACCAATATCTACTGAGGAACACACCAAGGTTCTAGAATTTTTTAATTAGCTTTATTGACATCATTACTTATGGTTTTCAAGGTGGGTTATTGGGTAGTGTCGTGGATGTTATTAAATAGAGATTAGTGTTGACTTTAGTCAACATAAATACTTACTGAGGGGCAAGAGTTTGTCTTAGTGATGTTAGCTGGAAGAGAGTTGACAACTGGTTGTGACTGGTTGGATTTTGGTAGTAGTTTTAATGTTATTGAGGCTGCTTGCAAAAATGAGAAGTGGAATTAGTATAGATAGAATAAGGGAAAAGAAGCAATATAATTCCAGAAGTCTTCTATGGAGATAAATTGTCAGCAGTGAGTCAGAAATCAGAATTGTTACGGAAGGAATGTCTAGTCAAATTAATTCTAATAGAAGCAGCAGCATGTTTCAGTTGGGTAAATGGTTTGGACATGGTGCTAAGCAGTAAAAAGTATTAACAAAGACTTAAAGGTTAGAAAATGTAAATAAGTATATTGAGCATTTGAGTTTGCAAGTTATGTTATTGGAATGAGTGCTATTGCTTTCTTAAAACCTAAGAGTTTACAAAATAGTTCACAAAATATTATAGTCTGGGGAAAGTTTTAGTAATGACATTGGAGATTAAAATAAGCAAAACAGCCAGGCATGGTGCTGCCAGTCTGACATCGCAGTACTTCATGGCTGAGGTCAGGTCAGAAGTTCACAATGTTCATAGCCTTCTTAAGTGACAGAGTGAGTTCAGAACCACACCAAACAACTTAGTGAGAATCTATTGTACAATAAAAATTTAAAGGAGGTCTTGGGATGTAGCTCAGTGGTATAACATCCCTGTGATTCCCTAGATTCAATTTCTAATACCACAAAAGGGAAAAACTTACAAATTCATTTGCTTTGTTTAGGAAGGGTTGTTTTCAAAGATCTGGAATAAAGTTGAAAACTAAGACCACATAGTAGCATATGAAAAAGATGTAAGTGCACTAGATAGCTGTTGTGAGGTAGCAATGAATGTGAATGAGGAGGCGTTGGTTTGGGTGAGGTTATAAATTCATTAAGGATGTCTAGAGCCCTGGAAGGAAAGTCATGCTGTGAGCATAGGACTTCTAATGATAGGTCGAGGTTATAGTGTTAAATAGGCCTACATGTTTTTCAAAACCCTTGCTTATTACTGGATTTATATTTAATAGATTTGAGGCATTTAAGTTGTGTGTATGAGTAGGGTTGTGGCATCTCGGAGAAAATGGTGACTGTTAGGAGATCATTGTTAGCTTAAACTATCAAGTGCAACAATTTTCATATCAAACTTGCTAGGGCACAGATTGCTGCAAAGGAAGAAGCAACAGCATACATGCACACTGATAGTGTTGAGTTGTTTGTTTTTAGCACAGGGTCCCTAATGGAGGAGTTAGAGAAAGGACTGAAGGAGCTGAAGGGGTTTGCAACCCCTTAAGAAGAACAACAGTATCAACCAACCAGAGCTCCCAGGGACTAAACCACCAAGCAAAGAGTACACATGGAGAGACTCATAGCTCCAGCTGCATATGTAGCAGAGGATGGCATTGTCCAGCATCAATAGGAGAGAAGCCCTTGGCCCTGTTAAGGCTCAATACTCCAGTGTTGGGGAATGCCAGGGTGGGGAGGGGAGATGGGAAAGTGGGGTTCCAGAGGGTAAACCAGGAAAGGAGATAACATTTGAAATGTAAATACATAAATATCCAATAAAAAACATAGACATTGAAAAAAAAAAAAAAGACTTGTTTGTTTTGAATGGGTTAAAGTAGATTTGCAGAAATTTCCCAAATTATCTGTTGCGCTGAGTATTATAAAGCAGAACTTGGTGTTTTACCCTCTGTTGCTGATGGTCATCATGAGTGAAGGTCAAATTGACACTTGTTTCCAAAAAGAAGAAGGATAACTAAGAAAAGGAGGAGGAGGAGGAGGAGGAGGAGGAGGAGGAGGAGGAGGAGGAGGAGGAGGAGGAGGAAGCAGCAGAGGAGGAGACAGAAGGAAGGAAGGAAGGAAGGAAGGAAGGAAGGAAGGAAGGAAGGAAGGAAGGAAGGAAGGAAGGAAGGAAGGAAGGAAGGAAGGATGGAAGGAAGGAAGGAAGGGAGGAAGGAAGGAAGAAGACGAAGAAGATCAAATAGTAGGAGTTTACCAGATCTGTGGTTGAATATGAAAAATCACCAAAATCCTCCCATATTGACTACAAAAAAAAGTTATAAAATCCTTTATTTCATTTGGAATTAGGCTTTGTGAAGGTTGATAGATATTGGTCTAATCTCATTCTTCTATATGTGAACAAGCAGTTTTCCAAACACCATTTATTGAAGATGGTTTCTCTTCTCCAGTATCTGTTTTTGACATCTTTGTCAAATATTAGATGACTGAAACTATATATACTCATTTTGGGATCTTTCGTTTTGTTCCATTGGTCTACAGATCTGATTATGTGCCAGTACTATATTGCTTTCATTACTATGGCTCTGTAATATATCTTAAGATCTAGAATGGTAATCCCTCCAGCGTTGTCCTTTTGCTCAGAATTGTTTCATCTATCTGGAGTCTTTTGTGGTTTCATATCAATTTTAGTAGAGTTTTTTCTTATTTCTCTGAAGAATCAAATAAAGGTTTTGATTGGGATTGCATTGATTCCATAAATAGTATTTGAAAAAAATGATCATATTCATAATATTAATTCTACAAGCTCATGAACATGGGTTATCTTTCCATTTCTTAATATCATTCTTTGTGTTTATTTCTTCAAAGCTCCAAAGCTTGTGCCACCACCACCCCTTCCTCAGAGGACACCAGCCTTAGAGGACAATGGGAGCAGAAGTGGAGAGCAGGGTTTGGACAGACATGAATATGGTGGAATGACTTCCAGAGGCTGCTGCAGTGAGACAAGTCTACTTTATTGTTTTTAGGGATAGGGTAAGTAGGACTTTTTAGGGGTACTGGTGACAGGGTTAGCATGCTGATAGCATCAAGCAATCAGGAAGAGCTGATTGGTTATAATACAGCACCTAATTGTCATGTGGGTAGAAGCCAGAGTGGATATGTGTGCTGAGTTATGCAGCCTTGCAGAGAGCTCCATACAAGGTCACTTAAAAGACCAGGCTAGCCACCTGTGTTCAGGGACATTCTCCAGACAAAGATATTCTCCAGACAGAAGCAGAGACAGGGAAGCTTTGCCGAGAAGAAGAATCCCTCATTTTGCACCAAGTTCACAAAGCCATCTGGTCATAGAGGGTTGCTACCTAAATAACAAGGTTCCCTCAAAAAGTTTTCATTTAAAAAAGTCCTTCACCTCCTTGGTTAGGTTAATTCCTACATATTTTATTTTCATTAAGGCTATTTTAAATAGAATGTATCCACTTGCTTGATAAAAATGAAATCATGCCTCAGACAGAAACCTACCCAACTATGCAGGACTAGAGAAGTCATAGATTTTGTAGAACCCAAGTGATTTCAATTCCAATCAAAACCCCTGTTTGATTCTCCAGAGAAATAGTGATTCTCCAAGAGATGGTTGACACTTAACTAAACCCAGATCATCTGTGACTACATTCTAAATATTTGTCATTTTATTCAGATATTAATAGTCTTCATCTCTCATAAAACAAACAAACAAACAAACAAACAAACAAAAGATTTCTCTTTGCAACAGAGACCATTACAGAAAATCACAACCAATCAAACTGCAGAATTATGGAGCCCAGTCCCAACAGACATGTCTATAACCCAATGCCCACACCTACGGCTTAGAGGTCATTGTGGAGGAAGGGAAACTTTATACACCAGGGGAAGAGGAAGTTGGTGGTGAGACTGTGTCTCCTAGAAGTCTCAGAAACTACAACCATGAAGACTTACATACATGATGACCTAAGCATGACAGATACAAGGACAACACCAACATACATGATAAGGTAGAAGGGGGAAATCTTAAAAGGTCGTGAACTTAGACAAAGAATGGTGGCCAACCAAGGACTGCTGAGTGTGAGAAGCAGCCTTCCCCAGGAAAAAGCACACCAATTGGTGAGCCAATGCCAAATGGTCAGTTCTGAAATCATGTACATACAAGTAACATTATCCAGACTAAATAGGTTATATTTTGTGTTGAGGAATGTGTGTGTGTGTGTGTGTGTGTGTGTGTGTGTGTGTGTGTGTGTTTGTAAACAATTAAAGAAATAGGGGCATAAATTTGAAAGAGAGTAGAGGAGTGGTACATGGGAGTGTTTGGAGGGAAGAGAGAGAAGGAGGAAATTATATAATTATATAAGTCTCAAAAAATAAAAAAATAACATAGGAAAAAGAAAGAAAATGTGAAATCTTAATACATATCCAAGGTTTTCAATACCATTAAATAACATTTCCTGGAGGACATCTATATTTAGATATAAATAGCTTTGTAAAAATATGTTTATATTTATATAAGCAGCTATATTTACATGTTTATCAACATCATCATTCAGAGACAAATGACATTGTCACTACACCTCACCTGACACCAGGTAGAAGAGATCATTGGCTAGAACTAATTCTAGGGTGGTTTTGAGTATCAAGTAGTGTTTCTATTGGAATATTTACAGCATTTTGGAAATTCAGTGATTGGTCAAAGATGAGAAATGCTACTTATATAAGTACTATTGACTTTAATATATTTATAATATATAATATTTATAACATTATATATGTCATAATATAATATGATATAAATATATAACATATAGTAATAACATATTTATATACACTCAATAATATTTATATCAGTAGCACATATATATGCACATACATGCACATATACACCATAGACACACACATATATATACAATGTATATATACGCATTATACACACACACACACACACACACATATGTGTGTGTGTGTGAGATGCTGGCAACATAACATGTGAAATAAAGAATTTTACAAAGTAAGACGCTATTGTCACTTTAGTAATAATTACAGTAATTGGTGAAATTAACACTAGGAATGAAAATTTGATAGAAGAGACAAATAAATCATTTCTATTTGGAGTCAGACCAAGTTTTTGCCCTTCAAAGCAGAAAATTACTTTTACCTCTTCAAAATTAAGATTGTCATTTATGGGGGCATAATTAGCATGTCTTTCACGTGTCTTAGTGAATAACTTGTAAGTTTATATTCTTAGAATCAATATAATGGTTAACATTGTATATATATATACATATATATGTGTGTGTGTATATATATATACATATATATGTGTGTGTATATATACACATATATATGTGTGTGTGTGTGTATGTGTGTGTGTGTACATATATATATATATATATATATATATATATATATATATATATATATATATATATATATATATATATATTCCAACATAAAATTGGAGCAACATGATAGAACCAAGAAGTGGGCACATAAGTTTCACTTTCCCAAATGCAGAACAGGTTGATACTGTTAGTGTGAAATGTAAGTTTTCCTCATTGCCTTGTGATCAGTATGTAGAGGCTGTACATGGTTGTAATTGGCCTGTTAAATCTTGTCATAATAAGGGTAAAACTAAATCATGAAAACGATCTGTAATCACAAATCTTCTCCTAAGAAGGTGGTATCTGATGGTGAAGGCTAGATTTGCTAACCCAAACTTATCACATTATTGAAGAGAGTAATGTTTGTTACTTGCAAGGTAACAACATAGTTGGATATGAATTCATTTTTAGTTGGAGTTTTTGTGGTAGTCGTGTCTTTATGACTTGAGACCATGGACACTAATCAGTATTGTGAGCCTGTGGGACTTCATGGTATTCAGGTAGAAGGCATACATTGCTGGCATTTTCTGTTTGTCTTAATCTTCTGTAAATGATTTGTTGCAAGTATTCTTCAAGGGGATAATATGAGATGAGTACACTGTATGTCCTGTGAATAGATTTAAAATTACATCTATTCCTAATATACGATCACATTCAGTTTTACATTGTGACTGCGAGGACAACCCATTTCTACTGGTTTGGTGGAGGCAGTAAGAGACAATTATTTTTTTTATTGGATATTTTCTTTATTTACATTTCAAATGTTATCTCCTTTCCTGGTTCCCAACCCCTGAAAAGCCCCTATTCCATCCCCGTTCCCCTGGTTCTATGAGGGTGTTCCCACCTACCCACCCACTCCTACCTTCCTGCCTTCAAATTACCCTACACTGAGGCCTCGAGCCTTCACAGGACTGAGGGCTGCTCCTCACATTGATGCCCTACAAGGCCATCCTTTGCTACATATGCAGCTGGAGCCTTGGGTCCCTTCATGTCTACTCCTTGGTTGGTGGTTTTAGTCCCTGGGAGTTCTGGTTGGTTGAAATTATTGTTCTTCCTATGGATTGCAAACCCCTTCAACTCCTTCAGTCATTTCTCTAACTCCTCCATTGGGGACCTCATGCTCAGTCCAATGTTGGCTGCGAGCATCTGCCTCTGCATTTGTAAGGCTCTGACAGGGCCTCTCAGGAGACAGCTATATCAGGGTCCTTTCTGCATGCACTCCTTGGCATCCACAATAGTGTCTGGGTTTGGTGACTGTATATGGAATGGATCCCTAGGTGGGGCAGTCTCTGAATGGCCTTTCCTTCAGTCTCTGCTCCACACTTTGTCTCCATATTTGATCTTCCATATTTGTTTTCTTTTCTAAGAAGGACTAAAGCATTCACACTTCGGTCTTCCTTCTTGAGCTTTACGTAGTCTGTGAATTATATCTTGGGTATTCGGAGCTTTTGGGCTAATATCCACTTATCAATGACTACATACCATGAGTATTCTTTTGTAACTGGGTTACCTCACTCAGGATAATATTTTCTAGTTCCATCCATTTTCCTGTGAATTTCATGCAGTCATTGTTTTTAATGGCTGAGTAGTACTCTATTATGAAAATGTACCACATTTTCTATATCCATTTCTCCTCTGAGGGACATCTGGGTTGTTTCTAGCTTCTGGCTATTATAAATAAGGCTGCTATGAACATAGTGGAGCATGTGTCCTTGTTATTTGTTGGAGAATCTTTTGGTTATAGGCCCAGGAGTGGTATAGCTGGGTCGTCAGGTAATACTATGTCCAATTTTCTGAGGAACCGCCAGACTGATTTCCAGAGTGGTTGTACCAACTTGCAATCCCACCAGCAATGGAGGAGTGTTCCTCTTTCTCCACATTCTTGCCAGCATCTGCTGTCACCTGAATTTTTGATTTTAGCCATTCTGACTGGTGTAAGATGGACTCTCAGGGCTGTTTTTATTTGAATTTCCCTAATGACTAAGGACATTGAACATTTCTTTAGGTGCCAAGATGGAAAGATCTCCCATGCCTGTGGATTGGCAGGATTAATATAGTAAAAATGGCCATCTTGTCGAAAACGATCTACAGATTCAATGCAGTCCCCATCAAAATTCCAACTCAATTCTTCATAGAGTTAGAAAGATTAATTTGAAAATTCATTTGAAATAACAAAAAACCCAGGATAGTGAAAACTATTCTCAACAATAAAGAACTTTTGGGGGAAATCACTATCCCTGACCTCAAACTGTATTACAGAGCAACAATGACAAAAACTGTATGGTATTGGTACAGAGACAGGCAGGAAGATCAATGGAGTAGAATTGAAGACCCAGAAATTAAGCCACACACCTCTGGTCACTGGATATTTGACAAAGGAACTAAAACCATTCAGTGGAAAAAAGACAGCATTTTCAACAAATGGTGCTGTTTCAACTGGAGTTCAGCATGTAGAAGAATGCAAATCGACCCATTCTTATCTCCTTGTACAAAGCTCAAGTCTAAGTGGATCATGGACCTCCACATATAACCAAATACACTGAAACTAATAGAGGAGAAAGTGGGGAAGAGCCTCAAACACATGAGCACAGGGAAATTTTCCTGAACAGAACACCAATGGCTTATGCTCTAAGATCAAGAATCGACAAATAGGACCTCATAAAATTGAAAAACTTCTCTAAGGCAAAGGACAAAATGGCAACCTACAAATTGAGAAAAGATTTTTACCAACCCTACAACCAATAGTGGACTAATATCCAAAATATACAAAGTAGTCAAGAAGTTAGACTCCAGAAAACCAAATAACCCTATTAACAAATGAGGTACAGAGCTAAACAAAGAATTCTCAACTGAGGAATATCGAATGACTGAGGAGCACCTAAAGAAATGTTCAACATACTTAGTCATCAGGGACATACAAATCAAAACAACCCTGAGATTCTACCTCACATCAGTCAGAATGGCTAAGATCAAAAACTCAGGTGACAGCAGATGCTGGTGAGAATGTGGAGAAAGAGGAACACTCCTCCATTGCTGGTGGGATTGCAAGCTGGTACAACCACTCTGGAAATCACTCAGAAAATTGGACATAGTATTACCTGATGACCCAGCTATACCACTCCTGGGCCTATAACCAAAAGATTCTCCAACATATAACAAGGACACATGCTCCACTATGTTCATAGCAGCCTTATTTATAATAGCCAGAAGCTAGAAACAACCCAGATGTCCCTCAGAGGAGAAATGGATATAGAAAATGTGGTACATTTTCATAATAGAGTACTACTCAGCCATTAAAAACAATGACTGCATGAAATTCACAGGAAAATGGATGGAATTAGAAAATATTATCCTGAGTGAGGTAACCCAGTTACAAAAGAACACTCATGGTATGTAGTCACTGATAAGTGGATATTAGCCCAAAAGCTCGGAATATTCACAATACAACTCACAGACTATATGAAGCTCAAGAAGAAGGAAGACCAAAGTGTGGTTGCTTCAGTCCTACTTAGAACGGGGAACAAAATAATCAAGGGAAGTAGAGGAAGGGGAGGGACATAGGAGGGAAAGAGGAGGGGGAGGGGAAATGGGGGGGGGTGAAAGATCAGTTGTGAGAGAAGACCAGGAGAAGTACAGAGGGTCAGGAAATTGAATGGAGGTGTATAGCAATGGGGGATGGGGAACTGGGTGTAGTCACTAGAAAGTCTCAGATGCCAGGGAAGCAAGAGATTCCCAGGACCCAACGGGGATGACATTTGCTAAAATACCCAACAAGGGGGAGATAGAACCTTTAGAGACCATATTCAGTGGATAGACGTGGTCCCTGGTTGAGGGATGGGGCCACCCACCAATCTCAAAATTTTTAACCCAAAATGGTTCCTGTCTAAAGGAAATGTAGGGACAAAGAGTAGAGCAGAGACTGAAAGAAAGGCCATTCAGAGACTGCCCCACCTAGAGATCCATCCCATCTGCAGACACCAAGCCCAGACACTATTGCTGATGCCAAAAAGTGCTTGTTGACAGGAGCCTGGTATAGCTATCCCCTGAGAGGCTCTGACAGAGCCTGACCAATACAGATGAGGATGATTGCAGCCAAACTTTGGACTGAGCACAGGGACCCCAATGGAAGAGTTGGGGGAAGGACTGAAAGAGCTGAAGGAGATTGCAACTCCACAGGTAGAACAACAATATCAACTAACTGGACACCCCCAGAGCTCCCAGGACTAAACCACCAACCAAAGAGTACACATGGAGGGACCCATGGCTCCAGCTGCATATGTAGCAGAGGATGGCCTTGTCTGGCATCAATGGAAGGGGAGGCCATTGGTCCTGTGGAGGCTCAATGCCCCAGAATATGGGGATGCTAGGGCAGTGAAGCAGAACTGGGTGGGCAGGTGGGGAAGCAGGGGGAGGGAGAGTGGGATAGGGGGTTTGTGGAGGGCAAACCGAGAAGGGCGACAACATTTGGAATGAAAATACATAAAATAACGAATTTTAAAAAAGAAAAAGAAAGAAAATATAAAATTTGTTATGTGATGGTAAATGCAATCGTTAGGAAATTTCAGGACAGTTAATCTGACACATAACAATATTTTTTTGTGTATTTTAATCTTTGGAAAAGGGGCTGACTTGCTGTGGTCATTAAAGGAAAGTAATCAGGGCTTCAGTGTTACACGGGAGCAGTATATTTCAATGAATCCGTTGTCTTTTCTTGCTCTAAGTAAAGCTGCTTTACCATCTGCATCTATTTACACATCTTTTGGACACACTTTCTTAGAACGCCTTATAGTTGTATTAGTTTGCATGAATTTTAACAGTGTCATGTTGCAGATAAAAGTATAATAATAACATTTGAGAAAACTTACATTGTGCACTTAGTCCAGGACATGTGTACTAGATACCATTATTATAGCGTAAGCCTTGCAGGCTATAAAACTAATAAAATGACTGGTGTTGTGGTGAATAAGTTAAAGTGGGTATTTAAAATTACAAACATTCCCACAATAAGGAATATTATGCCTTGTTAATGTAGTGAACTTAATAGGTGTGACTGATATTGTCCTATTAAGCATGTTATATAAGCTATAATATTGCTAAAACAAACCAAATACACATTGGGAGTTATTAAATATTAAAATTTAATAAATTGAAATAATTCTTTTTTTTTTTTTTAGAGAAGATAGTTGTTTCTCCAAGACTTGCCTTAGGAAAACAGAGTAGAGATTTCATCTCAAAGATTTTCCAAAGAGAATCTCAGTGATTATTATTGAATGGTGGGGAGAAGTTCCCTCTCCTCCTTATTCTCATACCTGGCTGAGCTCTTTATCTCTCTGTCTGTTTCTTTGATCAGCAAAGGGAAAAGTCACTTTCTATCTTTGCTCCTGAATACCTGCTTAACTCCACTAACTTTGCAAATGAAAGAAAGGTGACAATCTCACAGGGAGGGCAAAAGTATCTCACCTTAGAATTTAAATAGCAGCACTGCCTGCCAGAGAGGTCTGTTTTAATTAAATCCAGCCACCATATATATTAGCATAAAGATTAAAATTGTTGCTAGAGTGAGCATTCATTTGAGATGCTCATGATAATGGTAGCAGAAACTCAACAGGAAGAACACTACGTCTTGGCTTGCTCTCCATCACTTGCTCAGTAAATTAATTAATTTGTTATGAATACAGAAGTTCTGCCAGCATAGGCCAGAAGAGGATATAGAATGTCTTGAGGTGAATTCCGTGTGATAGAGAGCTACCATATGGGTGCTGGGAATTGAATCCCAGTCCTGTGGAAGAACAGCTGGTACTCTTAACCACTGGGGCATCGTTCCAGACCCTGATATTTTCTAATTAAATAGCAAGAATATGTTAGGTATTAGAGAAATATTTACAGAAAATGTACAGATGCGATGGTATAAAATTTACATTTGATGGTCTTTTTTTCCTTATAAATATAACAGGATACAATGATAATAAGCAGCAGCAGAAACATATTATTGCCAATGTAGAGTTAATTATTCTTTTTGTTTTAACTGAGCAGCAATGCTGACTAGAAGTGAGTTATCCTGACTAATATAGGAAAACTAGATTCATTGCAATTATAGAAGCATATAATAAGACTATAATAAAAAGTCCTTATATGTTTGCTATTGCCCCCTACTATACACTATGGTGAACACAGATATTGATACTTTTTTTTTTTTTAAGATTTATTTATTCATTTATTTTATGTGAGTACATCACTGTCTTCAGACACACCAGAAGAGGGTATCAGATCTCATTACAGATGGTTGTGAGCCACCATGTGGTTGCTGGGAATTGAACTCAGGACCTCTGGAAGAGCAGATGGTGCTCTTAACCTCTGAGCCATCTCTCCAGCCCAGATATTGATACTTCTAAGAGCAGGAATACTAGTGTCTGAGGGTCAGTAGCCTCCTAATTCTTGATTTAGAACTAGGCCTCAATGAGAAAAGGCTCAGACAAGGCTTGGAAGAGGAAACTTGTTTACAAAATAAAGATAATTACTTCATAACATTGGTTTCTAGAGGGTAGTTAGATTTTTGTCATCTGCACAAAATCTAGGATTATCTGGGAAGAGAAAACCTCAGTTGAGAAAATGCCTCTATTAGATTGTCTATATGTACAGCTTTGGGAAAATGTCTTCACTGTGGGAGGGCCTCACGTACTGTAAGTGGCCCCAGTCTTGGGCAGGTGGTCCTGGGTTGCACAAGAAAACAAACTGAACAAGCCAAGGAGAAGAAGCCAATAAGTAGTATTTCTCAGTGGTTCCCGCCTCTGCTCCTGCTTGGGTTTTTGCCAGGAATTCCCACAGTGATGCACTGGGTAAGCAAAACCCTTTCTCTCCACTTTGTGTTCGCCCATGGCTTTTATCACAGCAATAGAAAACTAGGACTCTGTCCTAGCAAACTAGGACAGAGTGTTTTTCTCCCCTTGGTTTGTTCAATGACCAATGTACTTTCAGCCTTGAAATAAATCTTTCTGGGTTACTAACTGATATATTGTTAAGGTTCTACTAGGCTTCATAAAATGAAAACAGTGGAGTGAAAGTGGAATCATATGATCAGACTGGATGCCATGAACATTGCTGACTGGTAAGGTTGCTGGGAGTGGCTGGGGACAAGGATTGACTGTAGTATAATAGGTGTCATTCAGGGAGGCTTTGAAGTACTATCATGGAGGTAAAAGGTTAAGCAGAAGTATGAAATTTGGATTGAGGGTAGGCAAATTGAAAAGAAAGGTAACACTAAGATACTAGATGTGATTATGGCCTATGAACGATTAATGGATGCCAACACTAATGGGACTCCACCAATGAAGTGCGTGCAGTTTGTGGTCTACCATAGCATTGGTTGAGAGTCTTACAGACAGGGCTGTGGATTAAACAGGAAACCTAATGGCTTCCATAGTTAGTAACATGGGGAGAAATAGAATGAGTGTTTCTTGTAGCAGAAAATGGTCTGATGGTGCTCTCACTTTGTTGAGAAGCTAATAATGACTATTTCTGTTCACACTGGAAGAGCCACACCTAGCTTTATTGATAATTGGAAAGTTGACATAAATGAATAGGGTAATAATCATAGTAAGTTTGTTTACCTAATAAGTAAAAAGAAGGAAGTTAATTAGAAACAAAGTCTGGCCTTTATCGTTTTTATTTGTTTTAGCATTAATGGCATAATCATTGAATAAAGGTTAACCAATTTTTGTTTAGGTGAAAAGTGTGGAAAGATGATATTTGGAAATGAAGTGATTAAAACAATTGTAGTTAGTACTATTTTCAGTGAGGTCATAATATAGGTAAAGACATTTTCAGTCATTTTGTTTCTTATTGGGACTTGTGTTCTGATGCTCTGATATTCTTTGATGATGAATTAGAATAAATATACTTTGGGATTGTGAATTGAATAAGATAAATAGTGCTACAGATATTACAATAGTACTAATAGATCAGACTGAAATTATGGGATTTTATTTACTCATTACTACTTAAAATTCAGTGGTGTTAAACTTACAATAACATTGTACTGTTAATGCTAATTCAATCTCAAACTATTTAATTGGAATTAATTTGAGTATAAAGTTACATCCTTAAATTTCTGGGCATTGTTGGCATCACAGATCTAATCTTGTGGATATCAGAGTTGCTTCTGTAATTGTCCTGGAATTACCCTTGTTTTTAGGCCCAATGATGAAACAGCTCATGAAAGATACTTATTTTGGATAAGGTAAATATAGGAAGAGCTCTATATGTTTTATTACTTAATTCTTCATTTTTGAGCAGCTCTAGCTTTTCTGGGTCAAGATCAGTTACAGAAATTAAGTAGAAATAAATATATAGGTCATTATATTCTATGTATTCATGACTTTAGTACAATTGATAGTTTGAAGTTTTTACAGTTTGATAAAGAATTATTAATTTCATACATTGTGTACAGTATTTACAGACAAAAGTCAATTAAGATAAAGCTAATTGCAAAAGAGACTAACCAAATTTTGGAAGGCAATCAAGATTTTTTTGTGAACTCTGTGCTCAACCATGACAACAAGTTTGATGAGGTATGTCATGTCCATAAATGCAGTAGTGGAGTAAAAATTACAAGAATAACCAACTTCTCTCTGATTGAATCAAAGCCCTCTCTACAGGAGAAAACAAATGCCTAGTACTGCCATCAGGCCAAGAACTCATGGTTGGATAACAATACATCCCAAAAGTAAACCTTTGACCAGTATTTTGTTAACTAGATATAGTATCAAACTGGCCTCTAAATTTAGGAGAGTATCTCTCTACTCATAGATCAGTGCAACTGTAAGACCTTACTAGAGTATTTTCTTTGTTCAGTGGGTAACTATCAAATTCTATAATTGGAAAAAGTGCAGATATGTATCAACACCAATGGGTCATCTCTGTCACACCCATGGCATTTGCAGTTACCATTGCTGAAGAGGAAAGACTTTAAAAACTAGAGGTCAGGGAAGAGAGGAATTATATAATACCTTCTGCAAATGATAAAAGAACTACACTCAAGAACACAAAGCAGCTGTTGGTGCCTATATAATACCTGCACAAGATCAAACCAGTCAGCATTTTAGCATGTAAGAGGAGGGGGGTCATGATCTTCTGTCACTATTTAAGGAACACAGAATTGATAACTACCAGGGGAAAGATAGTCAATTTCTTTAAGGGTGTAGTATACAGTATTCTCCATGCTTCAGTGAGTGGCTCCAAAGTTATAAGCATATAGGCAGCACAGATTTGGGCTATAATTAAAAAGGAAACACAAGTTAGTAAGGGATAGAGAAAGGAGATAGATCTAGGATGAGGTAAGGGAAGAAGTTTGGGGATTAATATGATCAAAATATACTGTATGCATGCATAAAATTTTAATATATTAAATTATATTAAATTGTTATATTATTAAAATAATTAAAATATTGTATTATATTAAAATATACTAAAAATAATAGCAAATAAAGTCATTAACTCTATTAGATATCTGTAGTACTTTGTAAACTGTGTTTGTTATCAATATCAACAAAATAACAACAGACTGAAGCGTTATTAACATACTTTTATTAATATGATATCATGCAAGCCTGTGAAATTTTTTTTTGATACTTTATTTGCATTTCCAATATTTCCCCTTTTCTAGGTCTCCTCTTTGGAAACCCCCATCCCCTCCCCCTCCCCGCCTCTATGAGGGAATTCCACCTCCCACCCACCCACCCACCCATCCCCATATTCCCACCTTGACATTCCCCTTTACTGGGGCCTCTAACACCCTCAGGCCCAAGGGCCTCTCCTCTCCCTGATGGCCAACAAGGCCATCCTCTGCCACATATGTGGTCCGAACCATGGGTCCCTCGATGTGTATTCTTTGGTTGGTGGTCCAAACTCCAGGACGACCGGGGGGGGAGGGGGTCAGGCCCATTGACGCTCTTGCTCCCTCCATGGGGCTGCAAACTCCCTCAACTCCTTCAGTCCTTTCTCCAACTTCTCCATCTGAGACCTCACTCTCAGTCCAGTGGTTACTATAAAGTGAAACTTGGGCATTCTGAACTTTTGGGCTAATATCCGCTTATCAGTGAGTACATACCGTTCTTTTGTGACTGAGTTACTTCACTCAGGATGATATT
>CM052704.1:106182409-106201463 GCA_028551405.1 Uromys caudimaculatus
TTTTCCACTGAGTGGTTTTAGCTCCTTTGTCGAAGATCAAGTGACCATAGGTGTGTGGGTTCATTTCTGGGTCCTCAATTCTATTCCATTGATCTACCTGCCTGTCACTGTACCAATACCATGCAGTTTTTATCACTACTGCTTCTGTAGCCACTCCCACCACCTTCCAATGACTCTGTCTGATCTTCTTGCAGAAGACTATGCCCTGCTCTCTGAAGTCACTCCAGCCATTGGAAGCAGGCCTTCCCTTGCTGCTCAGCATGGCCCTACAGGATTCTTGATAGAACGGGCCCCAAGAATCTAACTTTAATCTTCAGTGTTTCCCACACACATTATGATTCTCTAGTTCCAACCTCTTAGAGTTCCCATTGGCATGGGGGCTGGGACTATGAGAGTCTACCAAGCTAGCCTGGCTCTGTTGAATGACAATTTCTTCTAATAGAAGTAATTTCTTACAGAGATTTCCATACTTTTTCTCTTAATTCCAGTATGAATTCCTCTCAAAATTATTCTTGTACAATGCCCTGAAGAAGACAATCAACTATTAGAGCAAAATGCTTATCAAGTCTACCTTCTAATGCAATGTGTAATAGGGAATAAATGTGCTATCCCATATGATGCTATGTAAAGTCCAGTGGGCTCCATTTTGCTGCCTTCTTTCCCAGCCTCTTCCTTCATTCTCATCTTGCTTTACTCTCTGTCTTCAACCCTGTCCCTAGAACAACCTTGCTTTATCTCAAAGGTCTTTGTTCTAGGGAGATTCCTTTCCCTAGAACAATCTCCTCTCTACCTGGGTACTTCCTTTTCTGCTTCAATATTGGCTCAAAGGAGACATAGTAGCTGATGTTTACCTCTCTGATATCATTTAATGTCAGCCCCATCTCTTACTCCCATTCCTCTACTTAACATGTGCTTCTTCTGCACAGAACTCATAGGCTTTTCACTGACCACACTGCAGCTTTGTAGGTTACATGAAGACAGGGATTTTTTTTTTTTTTTTACTATTGTCTCTGTCCTCCTATACTCTATACACTCAGAATAGTGCTTGAAAGCTAGTATTAATACACTAGGTAGTTCGAAAAGGAATGGATGAAGCATTGTTCTTTAGGGCTGAGTGGCAATGACTGTGCACGTGACCATTTGGCAGTAGTATAGCTGTTTCAGAGTCACCAAAGAGAAGCTCAGCTTTCAGCATTTCATTTGCTTACCAGGATAATCTTGCTTTACAAATCTGTATCCAAAACAATTCTGAAAATGGTCATCTTCCTTTGTTTTGTAAGGGTGTGGGCTAATCCCAAGGTCCTTTATGCCCTCCTGGATCATCAGGAAGCCAAAAGATTTTCAAGCAAATCAAAACCTTGAGGATTTCCCTGAAACTTCTTGTATTTCTAGATGAGTGTGGTCCTTCTGGAAACATTAGAGAAATAACATGAATATATGTCTTCCAAAGAGCACTTCTCTGTCCACTACTGCATTGGCTGCTTTAAATATACCAGATGTGGTCGGTCATGCTCCATGACACAGTGTGTTTTCTCCACTTGCAAAGAAACATGGATCTCAGACACAAAAATCATGTTTTAAAAACTAAAGTTCTCATTGGTTGAAAAACATATTTCAGAAACGGTTGGAGCGTCTACAACCTCCACAAAGACATCAATTCTGAAGACCCCAAAGCCTCCCATCACTTGTTTCTATCCTCTAGCAAGTTCACAAGGATCATGGTGATTTAGATTGTCCTCATCAATCAGCAGACACAGGCCATGTGTTCAGCACTACTCACTGAAGAGGTAAAACTAAAGTTCAGGAATGAGCACATGGCAGGATTTTCACCTATTAAAATCTATTTATTTCTATTCTATTCTATGATCTATTAAATTTATTTAAAAATCAGACCCATACTACACAAGAAGCACATGTTATACCTAAGTAATCCACAAATACAGTGCAGCCAATTGTTTCATACATTTTAGAATAATAAATAACAAATAAATTTTTATTCATGCTATTCCCTAACAGAACATGAGGAAAGAATAAGGTAAGAAACTGCAGTAGTCTGAGATAATCCACTGTGTTATTCCTGATATTCCATGAACAAGAACTACATAAATCCAGCCTGAAGCACCAGTCCACAGGAAGAAACTAGAGCACAATATCTCTATGGTAACAAGTCAATAATTCAATCTTTTTCTGCTATTACTACCAATGCTTACTGAAATAATGGGCCACTCCAAGGAATATGAATGAAGATTATATTCTGTTGCCATCATGGCCTATGGGTTAGTCACCAAGTGTTGGTGTGGTTGGTGTCTTTCATACTAGTGCATTTTCACAACATCTGTTTGACAAGACCATTTTCCTAATATTGTAGCCCCATAGACATCAAATCCCTGTCCTCAGAAGAGGTAGGTATAGTAGAAGTTTTATAATGCTCTGAATTTCAGAAAACGATAAAATCCTACCAGTTGCTCATTCATGAACTTCAGTTTTCCCTCTACAGTGAGTTAATTGATTTCCATTCTAGCCCTCTTGAAACACAATAGTATCTAAAGTGGTTTTTAAGTAACACCATCACAACAGCTAAAACAATATTTCTAGTACCTATTGTCCACTTGTTCATAAAACGAATGTCCTCAACCTAAAAAAGATTCTTTGAGCTTCCGCTTCCTCCCCAACAATTTCATTGTATTATATCCCTTTTTCATGTCCAAATTGGTAGTGCCTCTCTGTAAGGGAATTGTTTCTGCTGCTTGTGTGAGTGGAGAAGCCAGGATTCTGGGGTCGCACAGCTGCTCCGGCATCACCTGAGAAGCGAGCCATCTGTGCTATTTTATATTTTCAAGAAGTGCTGTGTGTTCATTGTATGTTTTGTATGTTTCTACAGACTTGTATATGGTTGCATCCTTCTGTGAGTGTGGAAGGAAAGGAGGTAAACCTTGGTTCTTTTCCTCTCCGGCTTCCCATCTTACTTGTTGAAATAGGCTCTCTCAGCAACCTGGGGCTTGCCATTTCCGCTCTACTCATCGTAACCGAATCCACCTGTCTTCCCAGAGCCAGTGTTACAGACACATGATCAGACATGTGAGCCACTATGACACATGAGCTTCTGCACTGGTGCTAGGAATCCAAACTCCCTTACCTATGCTTACTCAGGGAACACTTTAACCTCTGATATATAATGCTACCCACTCTACCAGTATTGCTTCTGAAGACACTGTACCCTCCCCTCAAGTGTCATCACACAAAGGGGAGAAATCAGTACTATTATAAGTCATATAGGTAGAATAGTCAGCTATCCAAATGATGCTAAGCCAGTTCCTTCCTAGAGAGACGTAGTGAGGCAGCCGTGGAAACTATGAAGAGTGGGTTACTCTCGTGAAACTTTAGTAGCGAGACTTCAAGAGACCTGACATGAAGCTTTAAATGGCTTGTCGTAAGACCATAAAGAACAAAACAATGAGGTGAGGTATTTCTGAACAAATTATTTCTAGACTACATATGATATCTCAAGGGTTGAGATGATTTTCATTTTATTTGGTCAATTTTAGAATCAATATTAGAAGGCTGAATGGGCAACACAACACTAACTAGGGAAGAGATGACTTTTAGTCTGGAACATTTTGGAAAGGCAAAAGCATAACTGACAAACATTCCCAAGAGAATCCATTCAAAGCAACACATCCCCCTTATGTACAAACCACTAACATTATATGAGTCAGCCAGTGTTAGTCAGCATGATTGGCTTGGCATTCTTAGGTAAGCCTAAGCAGACTCTTCTGGAATGAACGCTTCCGCTAAGAGAAGACCGGACTTGGCGAACCTAGAAAAATGAATGCAGTGCTGTCTGCTCTAAGAAATTTTCAACCAGAGTGTGTCGCAGAGCATGTTGGCTTTCTCCCTCAAGAAGCCAACTCTGAGACAAGATTTCTTTCTTGAGGTGATGAAATGTAAGCCTCCCCAAACAGTACACCGCAGTGACTCATAAGATGGCAGCATAGGAAACCAGAACTGTGTGAAGGGATTGTTCTGCCGCAGGTCTGTGGTAGTGAATCATCACGCCTTTTCCATCTTCTGCTCTTCTTCCCTTGATGGGCGACATTATGAACATTTCGTAAGCTAGAATTGGGAAATGATACCCTTGATGCAGATATTTGACTTAGAGAACTTCAAGGACCCATACCAACATTTCAACGTTGACTTCAATATTTTAGTTGCATTGAACAATTTGGTTTTCCTAAGAAATTTTTACACACGCATGCATGCACATACACACACACACACACACACACACACACACAGACACACACAAAATATGGAGAACTGAAATTTCTTTTAAAAGTTCTCACAAAAACAAATTAATTCTATGATGATTAAAAGCCTTTCAAAATATGTTTTGGCCAAGATAGGTGGCTCATGGCTGCCATTCCAGCACTTGGGAGGGAGAAGCAGGGGGGCTGAATTGAGAGGCCATCATAGTAATATAGCTAGATGGTGATTCTCTCTCTCTCTCTCTCTCTTTCTCTCTCTCTCTCTCTTTCCCATCTTTCTTTTTCTCTTTTCATATCTGGTTGTATGTACAAATGTATACAGATACATATTTTGATACAAAGACCATAATAAATTTTGAATGTCAACATTTCCCATTTATTCTAAATATATAAATATGGATTTTCCTTAACTAATTGGTAAGTTTGGTAGTCTGTACTGAATAATGAGTTTAAAGTTTCTAAAGGAAAAAGAAAAGGAACAGCTAAACACTCTAAACGCTGCCACCAGGGATGGAAAAGAGCTTGGCCTATGTACCTACATCTTTGAGGCCATCAAGTCTGGACATTTTCATCTTTAAATCTGTTCACATATTTCAGAAAATTCACTTCTAGCAGTGCAAGACTCAAATTTCAATGCATGTCCTTCTTTAGTTAGAGACAGTGAGGTAAGGCCAGAGGGAGACAATGTGAGAATTGTTTTGCATGAATGAAGCAAATACTTACTTAGGTTTTGGTCTATTTCATTTTTATAAAAACTTTGTACCTAGACGGAATCAGTAACAGGGTGAATCCCGCAAAACCCAGCAGAGGATAGGCAGGGGGCTAACAGAAACTGTCTCAGCGACAGTCTGAAAGCCTGACCCTCAGCTCTGCCACCAAGTGATCCAGGAAGCTCAACAGCACTTCCCAGAGGCTTACCTCTTCATTTCTCATCTCCACAACTAAGGGATTTGACAAAATGAACCAGTTGCAATGAATTTCCCTATTTTATGCAAATTTCTAACTAAAGAAGTTGAAGCTAAGGTGAGAACACACTACGACTGACTTTTACTTTCCAAGGAAAAGAAGCCAAGAGATTAGCATTAGGAAAAATAGCCTCAGGATGTGGCATTTTAAAAATAAGTATCATGAGGTTCCCTTGGGCTTCTTGGAACTTAGTAAAGAAGAGAAAAGCTCTAAGGTTCACTCAAACAGAAATAACTCACCACTAGGTAGGAACATTCAGACATACACACACGCACATGCACACAGAGTGATTGGTAAGAGAGTATTCAAATCAAGAATTGCAAATAACAATGCCAAGAAGTATATATTTTGAAAGGTGTTTGAATTTTTCAATTTTTATATAATCTTGATAAATTATAAAAGTTTTCCATACAGCTTTGAATGACATAATAATACATAATAATAATCACTACTATACAATACTCAGAAGTGCTTTGCAGACATCACAGAGACTCTCACACTAAGTTACTATGATGGGTAACCTCCATTGTCAACTTGATGGGGTTTGGAATCAGCACAGGAACAACCCTCTGACATTCTTGGGAGGGAAACCTTAGATTTTTACTAATTTAGATGGGAAACACTCCCTAAGTGAGAATAGCATTATTTCATAAGCTGAAGAATCTTAATAGGATGGAAAAGTGATGAGAAACGCTGCGTTCTCACTCTCAACTTCTTATGTGGATGTAGTGAGATCAGGTGCCCCCAGTTCCACTTGCATGCCATCTCCCAGTGATGTGCCCTCAACAGCAAATGCAAAATAAATAAACTCCTTCACATTGGCTTGCTTTTTTCAGGCATTTTGTTACAGCAATAGAAAAAAGGAGCAAAAACATATGTCTTCAAGGTTTTTCTTGGTATTTCATAAAGGTAAAAATAATGTGTTCACTCTACAAATAAAGGACATCCTTCAGGAAGCAAAAGGAATTTGTCTGAAGCTGCACAGCGGAATGCTGACACTTGATTACGTCATGTCCTGTCTTTTTAAGCTGCTCTCCCAGTCCCTAGTCCCTGACCACCCATGTGCATGCTCAAGTTATCTGACTCAATATACAACTGCATTTTTCAAAGAAATGATACACCCATTCTCATTTCGTTGAAAACTCTATTTACAGTGCAGGTATGTTTTAATAGCTATTCAAGACTACTGTCCCCCAGGGCAACTATGTGAATAAATAGCAAAACTTAGAATTAGCAAACTTTATTAGAGAAAGGATAAGAAGATAAGCAGATTTCTTATCAAGTTTTCAAAATACTTCCTCAAATCTGTACAGTTATCTTTTATTCGGTTTCTATAAGACATCAAAAGAGGTGTTTTCTGAAAAAAAAATTAAAGAACGGCGCTCAACATTATTTTTAACATACTTTTTTCTGCCTGAAGCTTATATTTAGAAGTCAGACTAATGTTCTCATAGGTCTGTGTACTCCTATTAAAAAATTGTCCCATGTGGAAAGATTAAATGCACTGGAGGACAAGAACATCTGATGATATACTGTGTTTTCAACCTAGGACAGGGAATCTTCATGAATAAAATCTCAAGAATATGATTACCCAAGTAAGCTAGGCCTGAATAATGACATACAAGCTAACATGTCAACAGGGATGGGAGAAATCTCACACAGGCCCACCTCTAGATGAAGCACTACAGGCAATTAAGGACTGTGAGAGAGGGAGACTCAGTCTTCCCTAGGGACAAACTCCCTAATTGGTCATCCAATACGAAGTGGTCAGCCCTAAAAACATATACATAAGGCCAACATTAAACGAACTCAACAGGCTAAACTTACATATTTATATGTATGAACACAAATAACAATAATAATTATAGTTTTAAAAAAGAAAGAAAAGGAAAACAAAGCAATAGCCAGGTGGTGATGGCACATACCTTTAATCCCAGCACTCAGGGGGCAGAGCCAGGAGGGTCTCTGTGAGTTAAGGCCAACCTAGTCTACAGAGTGAGTTCCAGGACAGCAATTATGTTGGAAAAAAAGAAAGGAAAGACAGACAGACAGATAGAAAAAGAAAGAAATGCAATATAGACAATACATGAAAGTGGAAGGGGCCTTGGAGGTGAAGAAAGAAGGGCGGTTGGGACAGGGTCTGGGAATATGGGGATGAAATGACCAAAGTATATCATATACATCCATGGAGTATCTTAATGAACACATTATTTTGTAAATTAATAAAAGCTAAAAATGGGAAAGAAGAAAACTTGTCCCATATATGTGAGCAGCCTCCAACTAAGATTCATTGCAGACAAGCTTCTAAACCTTGATGTGTATAGAAACTAGAAATAAACTGTCAACCAACTATGTAGATAATACTCAATTAATATAAATAAAAGTCATTTCTTTTAGGTTAATTTAGTACTCTAGGCAAAAAAATGGATGCAAAGCAGCCTCTGATAGAATACAGATTGACAGGATATAAATTCCAAAGACAAAGTATGATTGACTAGAAAAAAATTATACTTTGAAATAGATCAGGTCCAAGTTTCTAAAATGTATACGTTAAATCTCTATTAGTTTATATTTCAGCATAGTTTTAATCTTTTCAAGCTCTAGCTTCCACCATTGTAAAATGAAATTTCCACTTTCAGAAATTTACAGACTAACACTGCTGTGCTCACTCAAACTAATTAGACAAGAGTACTCCTGGTTCCAACAGGAGTCCACAGATTGACTCAACCTTTGATTAAGAAGTATTTAAACGGATGAATATGGACGAGCGGCATCCTGCATACACACAGGCTTTTGCTGCACTGAGAACTTAGTTCCTCAGCTCAGTTGTTCTCCTTCTCAATAACAGATACAACATCAAGTCACGGGTCCTTGCAACAGCTAATGCATAAAAAACAAAAACAAAAACAAAAAGCAAAGCCCCTAAGCTCCACATGCACGAATTGGCAAAGAAGAATGATCTTTTGCTGACGATCCATAAGGACTCATCTCAAGTTGATTATGAATAAATTCTTCTAGTGCCAATCTGTTGTACTTAATCAAATGTGGCTCACTGTGATATATCTCAACCACAAATTATTATATTATTATCCAATTGCCAAATCTGTTATCAGTAAATTTAGGAAAGAAGATAATTTGGATGACATTAGATTCAGGGGTAACTACTACAGGAGTTATGATATCTATAACTTCTGCAGAGTGAGCTGGAAATAGAGGTATGTCTTATATCTGAATTGGTTGCAAGAAAATCCCTGACAGAGATTTGTCCAGTGGAAGCTCTCTGAGAGTTTGAGTAGATCATAGGAAGTCACATGGCTTGCACACACTGGAAGAGAACCTCGATACAATCTGTGAAAACATAATCTGTAGTTGAGATATGCACATGGAAGTCTTTTGTTAGAGTAAGGGCAACTTTCCTCTGTTGAATGTGGTTCTCCTTCTTCATGGTGGGTACAGTTGCAAGTCTCACAGTGGTCTCTACATTTAGCTTCTCATTTTAGGGCTACTTCTAAACATCTTAAGTTGATCTTTGCTTCTTAACTTCCTTTCATTTCTTGAGTCCAATCAGTCATCTGGTAAACATATCCATCAAAATATCTTAGACACTTCCTTCCATTTTAATCCAAACTTCCATTTTAATCAGCTTCCTCTCTGAATTATTATACTGGCTTCAGGACTCTATTGACTTTTAGACTCTCTTTCACCTACATCCTGACTGAGTACTGTTTGAAACACAACAGACTTACTTCCAACACTTAAAAAAAAAAATTCTTATTCCGACTTAGATACTTATAGTTCACAAAAAACTGGCTTCATGTGCATCTCCAAATTCTATCCTTTTGAAGTAAAATTATCTCTTATTGTGTTTTCTTACTGCTTCTTTAACTTTTGTTTACAATTCCCCAGCCACCACTCACAAATGCAAACATCCCAGGTTCTATCTTGTTTTTGAGTTTTCATGATTGTTTTATTTATACTGAAATTATGCCTTTGAATATTAAAATGTTTTCTTCTAAAACTATCTTGCCTCTATTGCTTCAATATCTGCATATTCTAATAGCTGCTAAGTGTACCATATACTCTGGTGTCCATACCAGGGTTAATCAATTCCTCCAAATAATAGAACTGTGGATTTTCCTTCCCACTTAAAGCATCACTATTCACTTTATTTGCCAGATTCCCTATTTAAAAATTTTACTTTAGTTATTAAAATTTACTTACTGAAAATAACTGTGTTTAGGCACCATTAACATTTATTTGTCTCTATTTGGAACTTGTTTGTGCTAAAGCACTGAGTTATAATAACAAGAATAATAGTGAATAAATACAAGCAAAATGTAAAATGGGACAATTGATAGCAAACATCTTAAATAATAAATTACAGAGTCTATAGGGCATCATGTACATAAGATCATGGAACTTTAGAGCCTGCAGTTAGACATTCTTACAAATTCTCTTTTCATACAATACATTCTGACATCAGTTTCCTGCCCCCTTCCACTCCTCTAAGTTCCCCTTCCTCCCTTCTTTTTCTGATCCACTCCTCCTCCCTTTTCCTTCAGAAGAGATCAGTCCTCCCAGGCATATCTACCAAACATAACATAATTGAGCATAACATTTACAGTAAGATAAGGCACCTTCCTTCATATTAAGGCTGGACCAAGCAATCCAGTAGGAGGAAAAGGTCCCAAGAGCATGCAAAAGAGTCAGAGACATCCCCTTTCCCACTATTAGGAGTCCCACAAACACTCACTCCAAGCTAAATCACAGCATTTATGTCAAAGACTTAGCATAGACCCAGGCAGGCTCTGTAATTGTCACTTCTTTATCTGTGAGCTCCTATGAGCCCTGTTTAGTTGATTTTGTGGGCCATGTTCTCCTGGTGTTCTTGACCCCTCTGGATCCTACAGTCTTTACTTCTCCTGTTGCTTGGGGTTCCCTGACCTTTGCCTAATATTTGGCTGTGGATCTCTGCATCTATTCCCATCAGTTGCTAGATGAAAAGTAAGGCAATTCAATAGGGATTTCTTGAGCACTTACCCTGTGTGGTTTATTAAATAAAATTAGCCTTTGACTCTCTGGAGATGATGATAAATGAAGGGGTTGGTTTGTTTTGCAATGACACATCAGTTATTTTTAAACTTTCTACAATTGAAAGAGTCAAATATCAGGCAACATGCCCTCTCTATGTCATCCTGGGACATTTTTTAAGTTCTAAGAAAAGATATTATTTATCTAGGCTTCATACACCTTTACTTAATTTTCTATTTACCTATGAATACAAACATCAGTAATTATGAAGTTATCAGATAACATTAATCATTTTGTAACTAATCTAGTTATCTTCTTTTAACTTATATTTTATTTAAATTCCTATAAATACACTCTCCCTTAAATGCCCTTATATGAGTTAACTCAATAAACAGACATGTATTTTTACTATATCTATATGAAAATTGAAAGCTAATTGGCTTTTTTGTTGAACAGTAATAAAGGGCAAACTTTTCAATTTTTGGGTCAATCAAGACTGAAAAAGTTTAGACAAAAGATTATCCATTGGGTCAATGGCATGCATATTTCTTATCAAATTATCAGATTACAAACCAATAAAATGAATTATTGAAGCTAAGAGTATTTAAATCTTTTACATTTATATATATAATGTGGTGTGTGTGTGTGTGTGTGTGTGTGTGTGTGTGTGTGTGTGTGTGTGTGTGTGTGTATGTGCTCCTGAATATATGTGTGAATGTCATGACCCATGTGTGGAGATCAGAATCTACTCTCATCTATTATCATGTGAAGTGTAAGGATTGAATTAAGGTTGTCAGGCTTGGCAGCAAGCATCTTTACACATTCAGCCATCTCACCAGCGCATAATGAAACTGCGGTGGCACATGCCTGGTATCCTGGCACAGGCAAGGCTTAAGCAGGAAGACTGGGAACACAAAACCAACCTCAGCTATTAGTGGGGCCCTGTAAGATTTGCCTCCCTTTGTGTTAGCATGTCTAGTGCTATTGTACTTGCTCGGGTCTTGTTTAGACAGCCATATTTCTAAGTATCATGGGTGAAGCTTCCCTAACAATTTTAGAAGACACAATCTCAGCACAGATTCACTGCTCCTCTGGCTCTGACAATCTTCCTGTGCTCTTCTAAAATGTTTCCTGAAACTTAGGTGCAGGTGTGTTGTGTTGTAGATGCACCAACTGGGGCTAAGAACCCCACCATTAGGTGTTCTCTACATTTTAAGCAGTTGTAGTTTCTGTAATGATGTATCTATAGAAAAGAGGAGGATATTTTTTGTTTTTATTTTTTTATTATTAAAGTTGAGAGCTGCACTCATCTGAGGACATACAGATATGTATTTAGAATGCAGTTCGGGACTGCTCTGGTTTAGTAAAGTATTCATAGTAGGTTCTTCTCTTGGATCCATGATCTCACTAGACATAGATAGTTGGCTAGGTTTCCAGTACTAGCCGTGATTTTCCTCCTGTGGATCATGCCTTCTATCTAATCAGATAGCTGTTGATCACTGCTAAGATATGAGAGCCACTACTGGACCCTTATGGACATCTTGCCATGCTAGTCATTGTAGATCATACAATTCCCAGCTGAGGAGGATTATCCTGTGCTTCTTTCCCTAGAAGCTTACATAGCACCTTTCAGTACTATGAACCTCCAGGAGGTTTTGAGTCAAAGCCAGCTTGCATCCTCTAGGTCCTGTGTCTGGAAGGATCATTATCAGCCTAAATGACATAACACCATTTAAGCTCTATATGTATGCATATACTTATATACACTTATATGTATTATATATGACATCAGCTAAACATAAAAGTCTGCTTCCTATGGCTTTTTCAAACATCCTTAGTATGATTTTCCCTTCTTCCTCTCATTCTGAATTGACCTCCCATTCTCCTTTCCAGTTTAAGCCACTCCCCCTTTTCTCATTTCTCCAGTCATAGCACTCATACCCTCTCTAACCCCTGCCTGCACTTGCATGACACCATTTTTACTTTCCAGGTGTTTGGAGTTCGTACAGATTATAGGTTCATATCTAAAAACTTTGGAGTATCTTCTCAGTACCATTTGTTGATGATGTTATCTGTTCTCCAGTATTTGTAAAAACTTTTAAATGCAATTAGAATTGTGGCATCCATTTCTTTATTCCACAAAATATCTAAGCAATCTAGAATTTTTAGCCTTCCCTTAAAAAAAGATTTCTGTTTTAGAAATGGTACTCCAAAGGTTCCGTGAATTTGGCCATATAAAATACCCAAAATTATGTGTAAGAAAAATGATGATGCTTGTTAATTAAAAAGAAATCCATACAAATTATTGTAAGTAAAAAGGTCTCTGTCTATCCAGGAAGGGCCATATGATTCTATTCTGCTTTTGTTCTAAAAGTACTAGAATTGTACTCAAGCAGAATAGGGTGAGAATGATCAAAAGAGTCAGAATCTTAGCAAAGGTGGAGGCTACCCCTTGGGACTTAAGGGTCAACAGTGCCTTCTGAACAGAGGTTTTACTTTAACTCAGCCTCTTTATAAATGCCACCAGCATGGCTACTCCTTTCCCATTGGGATCCATGGCTTTCCGTGGGAATCATGGCTTTCCTCCCCATGGAAGCAAGCGTGTACAACACTAACAGCAAAGAAACGACTTTACTTCCAGATTCCTGAAAGAAATACATGCAAACATAGGTGAAGAGGGTGTGCCCTGAAGTACAGCACATGCACAGAATTTCATTTCCCTCATCAACCATGAATGTAAATTGAATATTTTAAAAAAGAAACTCAAGAGTTTGAATTTTTCTGATTTCTTTTCTACCACATGCATTGAATATGGACTGTCATTAGCTTATATGTGTCTCCAGATATCAACTGATTTTTCCACCTAAATTTGGTTGGTTCCATTTTGGGTCTGTCATTCCCTGTTTACATTCATCATGGTCCTAACAAAAAGAAGTGGTGGTTTCCTGAAATTTGGCTGAGATTTTTTTTAAAAGAGAGAGAGATTCTTTAGAGCTTGCAAAGGTTTAAACAGTGGCCATTTTCCTTCCATGTGTAATGAGTCATAATTAGTCAACAGTTCAGCAGAAATCTTTTTCTCTATCACCTAAGTAACCTGCATAATGTAAGACCTCACTGTTGCCTATAAAGAAATGTCAAAGCATATGAAGTGTCAAAGGTCAAGATGACTTCCAAGAGCTAACAGGACCTTTGTAACTATTGGTCATGAAACAACATCTCTGCTTCTCACTTGCTGCTGGGACCTCTATTCAGAAGAGGTTTGGGGATCTGCTGTGGTCAGTGCAGATGCTTAGCTAGTGTGAGGCTTTTACTTCTGAGACTTGGGACCTCATAAGCATGTGCTTTCTTACTGCAGTCTCTGTGAGGAGATATATTCTGTTCACTCAGTATGAAAGTTGTGTGCCAGGAGCACATCTGAACTTGGGAGGCTTCAAAGCCACTGAATCTGGATGACCTAAAACAAACTGCAAGACCACCAACCAAAGAATACACATCTATTGACCCATGGTTCGGACTACATATGTGGATATAGAGGATGACCTCGATGGCCATCAGGGAGAAAGGAGAGGCCCTTGGGCCTGAGGGTGCTAGAGGCCCCCGTAAAGGGGAATGTCAAGGTGGCAATATGGGGATGGGTGGGTGGATAGGTGGGAGGAGGAATTCCCTCACAGAGGCGGGGAGGGGGAGGGGATAGGGGGTTTCCAAAGAGGAGACCCAGAAAAGGGGAAACATTGGAAATGTAAATAAAGTATCAAAAATAAAAAAAATAAAAAAAAAAAGAATTCTAATACAGTACTAAAAAAAAATGTTTAGGGTTTGTCTCGTGTGTGTGTGTGTGTGTGTGTGTGTGTGTGTGTGTGTGTGTGTGTGCGCGTGTGTGTCCATCCATGGAGGCTAGAAGGGTGGTATGTCCCTGAATCCATGATTATAAGTAGTTGTGAGCTGCCATGAGGAGGGGAACCAAATTCATGTTCTTTCCAGTCTAATATTTTCTAATGAGTAAATTTCATCAATAATTTTGAGTAAACTTTTTTCTTCTCAATTTTACTTGAGAATATTTCTAAAATATCTTCATACCGCAGGACTGAAATTCAACACTTAAAGTATCAGTTATGATACAGTATCAGAAAATTAAGATTGGGCAAGATTAAGGTGGGCAAGATCATTATGACTGAATTAAATGGACCACACTAATGTGTTTTCATTCACTGTGATATGTTAGTAAAGTTTTCTCTCTGCCATTGTTCAGTTGGCTCTCAAATTTTACTGTTACTATTTATCTTACATGTCTTAGCATGTCTTCTTTCAATTTTCTTCTGATCAAAACTAGAACAATGTTTTATATATATATATATATATATATATATATATATATATATGGTTTTTTATTGTTGTTAATGTATTTTTTGTTGTTGTTTTGTTGTGTTTTGTTCTTACCAAATATGTTGAACTCAGCAGCTCACACATTCAGAGTACGTGATGATAGTTTATATTTTTTTTAAACTTAGGGGTGTTTTGTTTTGTTTTATGTAATGAGGTT
Source organism: Uromys caudimaculatus (assembly GCA_028551405.1). NCBI lineage: Eukaryota > Metazoa > Chordata > Mammalia > Rodentia > Muridae > Uromys > Uromys caudimaculatus. Next base: position 106,197,212 of record CM052704.1, read on the forward strand.
TTCCCCATGATAGAAAAGAAATGTCTTGTTCAGTGGGGATGTTCCTTCAGCTTCTAGAGTATTCCATAGAGACCTGAAATGATAAGCCTTCCCACAGATTTTAAGAGTCCCAGCCAAAATACCCAACATCTAGGAGATAGAACCTGAAGAGGCCACCTCCAGTAGATAGGACATGGCCTCCAGTAGAGCCATGGGGTCACCTATGCAACTCAAAATTTTTAACCCAGAATTGTTCCTGTCTAAAGAAAATGTAGGGACAAAATGGATCAGAGACTGAAGGAAAGGCCATCCTGAGACTGTCTCACCATGAAATCCATTCCATCTGGAGATACCAAACCCTGACACTATTGCTGATGCCAAAATGTGCTTACTCACAAATGTAGATACTCACAGCTGACTGCCAGACTGAGCACAGGGATCCCAATGGAAGAGTTTGGGGAAGGACTGAAGGAGCTGAAGGGGCTTGCAACCCTATAGGAAGAACAACAGTATCAACTATCCAGACACCTCAGAGCTCCCAGGGACTAAACCACCAACCTAAAAGCATACATGGCCAGGTCCTAGTTCTCTGCTACATTATCTGGCATCAGTGGGAGGAGAAGCACTTGGTCTTGGGGAGAGATGCCCCAGAGAAGGGGGATACTACAAGGGTGAGGTAGGAGTAGGAGGGTAGGTGGGTAAGCACCCTCTTAGAGGCAAAGGAGAGGGGGAGAGGTAGGAGGTTTGTAGAGTGGAAAATGGGGGATCACATTTGAAATGTAAACTAATAAAATGATTAATTTAAAAAATTTAGAAGGAGTCCCAAGAACTACCCTAAATGGTATTTAAAGGCCAGTCCATAAATGTTTTTTTTTCAAAGATAAATAAGATAAGGGTCTTTGCCAACACCTGTGTGGGCTCTCAGGGTTCAGACAGGTTTAGGAACCTTATGCCAACAACAGAGAGCCTTCTGGACAGAAGGCGTCAAATGTCCTTTCAACATATTCAAATCTATGCAATGACTCCTACTGAAAACAAAGTAAGAAAGAGATAAGAGATAGGTTGCCTACACTCAGAGTGTGAAAGCTAGAATCTTTAGGCTGATGCCAAAGGCCAGGGCATGGCTACCTAAAGCTGTTCTCATCCCACTTGTTTTGCTTGAATTAGAAGTCCTGTTGGATCCACATGGGCAGCAGCAGCTGTGTACCATGTGTGCACTTGCTCTAGCTCTGGCCCCATGTTGGGCGCCAGCTGTGATATATGTGGTTCCTTCTGTGGTTCCATGTCCTCCATTTCATTGGGGGGAAGAAGACCTCCAAGAATTTCAATGATCCAGCTCTCTTAAATGACCTTATCTTATGCACATACCTTTATTTGGGGTGAGTTTATATGCATACACTTTATTCTAGATGAGCCAAGTCTATATATACAACTTGGAGAGTGAAAAGAGGTTCTTCTTAGGGCATAGTTTCAATGGCTGGAGTTTAAATCCCAAATACTTGCTGGGTAAGTTCTTATTTGGAAAGAGACAGTTGAACTTGTGGGTCATGCTCCCCAGATCAGGCAGAGAAGAAAAAGCCCAGTTAAGAAAAGGGCTCCTTTTGTGCCAAGTTCCGAGGAGCTACCAGATATAGTAGACTACAACCTTGGCAGCAAGGTGAAACATCTTTGCCTGTTTTATTTATTTTTTAATGGAGAGGTCTCATCAAAAGTACTCAGCCTCCATGTTGGGAATGGTTTGGTATTGAACCAGAACCTGATAGGCAATATGTCTTTGTTATGGTTCCTGTGCTGTGAAGAGACACCATGACCAAGACAATTCTTATAAAGGACAGCATTTAATTGGGGCTGGCTTACAGGTTCAGAGGTTCAGTTCATTATCATTATGGCGGGAAGAATGGCAGCATCCAGTAAGAGAGTGTGGAAAAGATACTGAGAGTTCTACATCTTGATCCAAGGGCAGCCAGAAGAAGACTCTGCAGGCAACTACAGAAAGAGGCAGTCTTCTGTACTGGATACAGCTTGAGCACTAGGAGCTCTCAAAGCTTGCCTACACTATGACACAATTCCTCCAATGAGGCCACACCTATTCCAACAAGTCAATATCTCCTAATCATGCCACTTTCAATGGGCCAAGCATATTCAAACCACCACACAGTAATTTTTTTGATACTTTATTTACATTTCAAAATTTTCCCCCTTTCCAGATCTCCCGTTTGGAACCCTCCTATCCTCTCCCCCTCCCCTGCCTCTATGAGAGTATTCCCCTACCCAACCACCCACCCACTCTCATCTTCCCTCCTTGGCATTCCCCTATACTGACACATCTAACACCCTCAGGCCCAAGGGCCTCTCCTTCCCCTGATGGCTAACAAGACACTCCTCTGCCACATATGTGGCCAGCACCATGGGTCCCTCCATGTGTAGTCTTTGGTTGGCGATTCATCAGGAGGTCAGGCAAGTTGACATTGTTGCTCCCTCCATGGGGCTGCAAACTCTCTCAGCTCCTTCAGTCTCTTCTCCAACTCCTCCATCTGGGACCTAATGCTCAGCCCAAAGATTGATGTGAAGTGAATCTTGGGTATTCTGAAATTTTGGCCTAATAACCTCTTATCAGTGAGCACATACCATGTTTGTTCTTTTGTGACTGAGTTACCTTGCTCAGGATGATATTTTGAAATTCTATCCATTTGCCTGCGAATTTTATGAAGTCATTGTTTTTAATAGCTGAGTAGTATTCCATTGTGTAGATGTACCACATTTTCTGTATCCATTCCTCTGATGAGGGACATCTGGGTTGTTTCTAGCTTCTGGCTATTATAAATATGGCTGCTATGAACATAGTGGAGCATGTGTCTATATTACATGGTGGAGTATCTTCTGGATATATGCCCAGGAGTGGAATAGCTGAGTCCTCAGGTAGTATTATGTTCATTTTTCTAAGGGTCCGACAAAATGATTTCCAGAGTGGTTGTACTAGCTTGCAATACCACTAGCAATGGAGGAGTGTTCCTCTTTCTCCACATCCTCACCAGCATTAGCTGTCACCTGAGTTTTTGATCTTAGCCATTCTGACTGGTGTGAGGTGGAATCTCAGGGTTGTTTGGATTTGCATTTCCCTGATGACTAAGGATATTGAACATTTCTTTAGGTGCTTCTCAGCCCTACAAATTTCCTCAGTTGAGAATTCTCTGTTTAGCTCTGTTCCCCATTTTTTGATGGGGTTATTTGGTTTTCTGGAGTCTAACTTCTTGAGTTCTTTGTATATACTGGATATTAGCCCTCTATCGGATGTAGGATTGGTAAAGACCTTTTCCCAATCCATTGGGCTGGCATTTGTGTTCTCTTAGGGTCTATATGAGATCTGCCCAGGATCTTCTAGCTTTCATAGTCTCTGGTCAGAGTGAGAAGTCTGGTGTAATTCTGATAGGTCTGCCTTTATATGTTACTTGGCCTTTTTCCCTTACTGCTTTTAATATTCTTTCCTTATTTTGTGTATTTGGTGTTTTGACTATAATGTGACAGGAGGAATTTCTTTTCTGGTCCAATCTATTTGGATTTCTGTAGGCTTCCTGTATATTAATGTTCATCTCTTTCTTTAGGTTAGGGAAGTTTTCTTCTATAATTTTGTTGAAGATATTTACTGGTCCTTTAAGTTGGGAATCTTCACTCTCTTCGATACCTATTATCCTCAGGTTCTGTCTTCTCATTGTATCTTGGATATCCTGAATGTTTTGGGTTAGGGGCTTTTTGCATTTTGCCCTTTCTTTGACTGCTGTGTCAATGTTTTCTATGGTTATCTTCCGCATCTGAGTGTCTCTCTTCTATCTCTTACATTCTGTTGGTGATGCTTGCATCTATGACTCCTGATCTCTTTCCTAGGTTTTCTAACTCCAGGGTTGTCTCCCTTTGTGATTTCTTTACTGTTTCTATTTCTATTTTTAGTTCCTGGATGATTTTGTTCATTTCCTTCATCTGTTTGATTGTGTTTTCCTGTAATTCTTTAATGGATTTTTGTGTTTCCTCTTTAAGGGCTTCTAGTTGTTTACCTCTGTTCTCTAGTATTTCTTTAAGGGAGTTATTTATTTCCTTCTTAAAGTCTTCTATCATCATCATGAGAAATGATTTTAAATCTGAGTCTTGCTTTTCTGGTGTGTTGGGGTATCCAGGGCTTGCTGTGGTGGGAGAGCTGGGTTCTGATGATGCCAAGTAGCCTTGGTTTCTGTTCCTTATGTTCTTGCCCTTGCCTTTCTCCATCTGGTTAACTCTGGTG
>CM052704.1:106201563-106219063 GCA_028551405.1 Uromys caudimaculatus
CCCAGCTGTCTCTTGGTTCCCGTGTCCTGATGGCTCTGCAAGGGTCCCTCTTGATCCAGTGAATTTGAACAGAAGTGGTGGTCTTGCCTGTGCTTCAAGGTGTGTCGGCACTCCTGGGATACCAGCTCTCTCCTGGCACTATTTGAGTATGGAGCCCTGTGTCCCAGGATCAGCTCCCCAGCCACTGAAAGAAACCAGAAGACCACTCCTCAATCCTTGTGTCCTGGGAATTCCAGGCGGATCCCTCTGAGCAGACAGGCCTGCCCACACTTCTGGGAGTCTAGCTTTCTCCTGGCCCTATTTGGCTATGGAGCCCTGGTGGCCCAGGCAGAGGTCTCCAGCCACAGATGGAAACCAGAAGGCTCCTTCCCTTGGCTGTTCCTCAGTCCCTGTGTCCCAAGGATTTCAGGCAAGTCCCACTGACCAGTGGTGCTCATCTTACCCCCTCTCAAGGGCTTTTCCACACTCCTGGGAGGCTAACTATGGAGCCTTGGTGGCCCAGGCAGAGGTCTTCCTACACAGTAATTTTTGTAATGTTAATTATCTACAGTTTTAAAATCTGGATGAGGGAGGGTTCCAGGAGGTGAAGGGCTTCAATAGCCTTTACAGGGCTAAGGAGGTGAAGAAGCTAAGCCAAAAGGGGGGTTGAATATCATGGGGTTGGGGTATCAGGCACATAGTATGCCTAGTAGAGATTCTGGTGGAGATCTTTGAGCTTTGTGTGTCTTCTTCCTCCAGCCCAGATTCATTAACATAGAAACAGCATTCCTCCCTCAACATAATGCAAGTCTTCAAGTTCAGAGCTCTCTGGTATTGGAGAGCAACTCCTGCTAGGGAGTTTGTCTGTAGTTGAAGGGACTTGAGACCTTCTGTATTAGAAGCCATAGCCTGGTAAAGCATGTCCTGGCAGTCTCCACTAAGCTGGAGTGTCTAGATGAAGGCAGCTGTAGGGATTCCAAGAGCTCCAGGGAAGATGGTGGATGCTATTTCTTCCAGCAAAGGAAGGAACATCTCTTGTCTCCATCTGGCCCACAGCAGCAGCTCTGCCTTCCTTTCCTCATGGAAATAAACCTGTGGAATAGTCACGGCAAGAATGCAAAGTCTTGGCAGGTGGATGTCTGCCCAAGGGTTATTTTATTTTCCTTATACCAAAAGAAGAGAGAGAGTAATTCACACATTAACACTGTAACAGTTTGATTGGGAGCACATCAGTGGTCTGTTGGTATAGGCCTAGGAAAAATGCAAGGGGGTAGGTGTTAGAGTAATCTTAATCCTGGGCTGGCATTCTTTAAGTAGGAAGTCAGGTGACTTCCAACTGTGTTGCAGTAAGGAAAGCAGAAAGGGATGGAAATCATTTATCTCAGGTAGCTGAGAAAAGAAATGCCATGAGACTTATGTATCTGGAATAGGCAGTAACAGCTCATCTGTGAAAAATATGCTGGCTGAAGTAGGTGCTCTTATTTTTATTAATTGACTATTAAATAATAGTTGTTAATGTCCTTTTGACCTATGGGAGGAAGATCCAAGATGATTCTCTGAACCTTAAAAGAATTAGACCTGGGTGGGAAAGGGGACAGGGAGGGGAAAAGGGGAACATCATCAGGTATTGGAGGATGGGGCAAAACAGAACTGAAGACCTGAGGGCCTGCAGAAGGAATGGAAACAAGCAACCTTGGGAGGTAGGACATGGGGGAGTAGAGACCTGGGAGATGAGAGACTCTCAGGACTCAAAGAGAGGGACCTTAGATGAAATGTCCTACAGTGCAGAGAGGGAATTTATAGAGTTTGTGAGGATCCAGCCCTGGCAAAGTGATCATCAACGAAGCATGTTCAGGAATCGTAAACATAGGGGAAGGCAGACTTAGTCCAGGGACCGACAGATGCCCTCTCTGCTCCTGCCTGGGTGGAGGAGACCAGTGGGTTACGAGGTTCTTCCTCTATTTGCTGGATAAGTTCTTAGGAAAGCTATGTGGGTCAGAGGAAAGAGAATCAGGGAGCTCTCTCTTCACTTTGGCAGAGGGAGGAGGGCTTGGAAAAGCCATGAGTTGGCTTGGTGATCCCCCTGTGTTGGTAAAGGCATCCTGTGATACAGATGCAAGGGGAAATTGGTGGAGGAGGCCACGGACCTGGTGTGATGTCCACTTTTGTAACAGAGATCTGCAGAGTGCAGGGTTTGGGCAGGAGCAGGGTTTGGGCAGGAACAGGAAGTTGAGAGTCCATGTGACATTTTGGTGAGATTTATTTATAGGAGCTTTTAATAAGACCTGTATTATTTTAATCTGAGGGGGTGTTGGCTGAACAAGTATATCTGTATTAGGATATTAAGCTCTTTGAGTATGTGCCAGTTAGTGGTGTAAGTGGATAAGGATTTAAATTAAACCAATGTCTGTCACCATCCACAAAAGTCGACATGAACCAGAGATCTCATAGTAAAACCTTAAACACTGAAACTGCCATAAGAAACATGGAAGTACCAAGATATGGGTGTTGGAAAGGGCTTTTCAAAATTGACCTCATTTGTTTAGCAATTAAAGTTAACAATTGACAAATGAACCTCATAACTGAATAGTTCGTGTGAGCAAAGAAACAACGTAAACAGGAAGCCTGAGGAGTGAAAGAAAATCCTTGCCTATCATGCATCTGATAAAGGATTCATATTCAGAAAATACAAGGAAGTCAAGAAACAAAGAATCAAAACCAAACCAAAAATCCCAGCCCACTTAGGGAATAGGCTATGGATCTGAAGTGTCACAAGAGAAGATATGAAGATGGCTAAAAGCTATCTTTAAATTTACTCAACATCTGAGAAGACATGGAGACAGATTAAAACTTCTGTTGTCTTTCATCTCATGCCAGTCAGAATAGCCACGATCAACAAAACAAGTACCAACAAATGCTGAGACAAAAACAGAATGCTCATTCACTCTTGGTGGAATTGCAAACTGGTACAGCTACTATGGAAATTACTGTAGAGAATTCTTTAAAAAAAATAAGAATAGATCTACCATTTGGACAGCTGCTGTTTGAGATGAGGTCTACTGTAGCACAGGCTGGCCGTGAACTTGCTATAGAGCCGAGAATAACTTTATTCTTCTAATCATCCTGACTCTACTTCCCAACTTCTAGGATCATAGCCCTATACTGTCATATGTGGTTTTATGTAGTACCCGGATATTAAACTCAGGGGCTCATGCACGTGAGGCAAGCACCTGCCAACTGAACTACGTCGGAAGACCAGCAGATAGATCAGACATATTTTATATATATATATGTATATATATATACACACATATATATACATGTGTATATATATATATACGTATATATATACGTGCGTGTATGTGTGTGTGTGTGTGTGTGTGTGTGTGTGTGTGTGTGTGTGTGTGTGTGTGTGTGTGTGTATGTACATGCTTAGCCTGTGTAGGGAGCTTTCACTAAAGGGTAATCCGAATTTCATCACTGCTGTTCGGCTGATCATGGTATAGGACTGGAACATTTTCTACTTTATTTCTTCTTGACAACAACTGTCTGCTACTTTTTCTGAATTCTCCTCTCCTCTTAATCCCCAGTCAGTCTTTGTCAGTCTAACCTTTCCATGTCTGTAGTTACTTCTCCAAATGTTCCTCATAATACAAAAGAGAAATAAAAACCAAAAACCTAAAAGTGGGCTCACTCTCCTAATGTAGACCATAAACATCCCAAGTGCTAACCCAGGAATAAACAATTTCTTTCTTGTGCTGGAGTGCCCTGACCTCCACACATCCAGTCGCAACAGCTCTGTGTAGATGGTGGTGCTTACTAAGACATCACATGGAAAACAGATGGTGACAATCTAATCTCCAGTGACTGCTCAGCATGACCCTGTCATCACCAACTCCACAGTTTCATTAATCTTACTTTGTGCACCAACTGTGTAACATCCCATTTCTGGGACATCGTTTATTTGGTGAATTTCTCAGAGTTTCTCTGAAGAAAACCACAATCATCTTCATCCAATAATGGGCGCCTGAGACCATCTGAGACTCAGAGCGTCTTCCATTATGAAAGCAGGCACAATTCTCATCTCTTCACTAGTTAGTCAGACAGACAGGAACTGCACCCACTAAAAACAGAGATCAGTAAAATTATTAACAGAGAAGAAACAATATTTTTCTCCATATTTCATGATACATTCCTTTCATTTTTTCTCTTATCTCTTATTAGAGAAAACTGATTTTTAACATATAGGAAGTAAGAATAAATATTTTTGACAGTTTATATTATCTGCTTTACTTGGGTCTTTTAAAATAGTTTTAATTTATTCCTTGCAGTTTCCATATATTTTAACAAGGTATTTTCATCCTATCCATCTACCACTACCTCCCTTCAGCTCTGCCTGGTGTTTTTTACCTCATCTCCCTTTCAACCATATGTCCCTTTTATTCTTATTTTTAAATTTTTTGAGTCCAGCCAGGTGGTGGTAGTGAACACATTTAATCTCAGCACTTGAGAGGCAGAAACAGGTGGATGTCAGAGTTAGGGGCCAACCTGGCCTAGAGAGTTCCAGGACAGCCAGGTTTACAGGGAGAACCTTGTCTCATAAAACAACAACAACAACCACAAACCAAAACCAAAACCAAAGCCAAACAAAACAAAACAAAGTCCTGAGTCCAATCAGCATGTATGATTATAGAAAACATTATGACATTTTCAAACCAAGTATGCTCTGTGCTTCTCCTTCTGTCCCCAGCTCCCTAGCCTCTTGTAACCTTTTTCACCTTGTAGCCTCCCCTTCGCAGATTCTTTTAATCTTTAATGTCCCATGGGATTATATGTTTGAGTAAATGAATGAGAGAGATACTTAGTCAGAATTTCCAAAAACTAAAAAACAAAAGATTTATGTAATCTGAAGAGTAGCCAGAAATATATATTTTATGTTATTCTGTTTTGTTGTTATCTCTTAGAAGCGTGTTCTTTTCTTGTGTGCGCATGTTTAAATAGTTATTGGAATTCTTTTATTCACTTTACATCCTGCTCACTGTCCCCTCCTATTGCCCCTCTTACAGTCCTTATCCCATTCCTCCTACCCTTCTCCTTTGAGCGATAGGCCCCCTGGGTATCTCCCCACTCTGGCACATCAAGTCTGTGGGGCTAAGCACATCCTCTGCCACTGAGGCCAGACAAGGCAGCCCCCAGCTAGAAAGAACATATCCCAAAGACAGACAACAACTTTTGAGCTAGTTCTGCTCCAGTTGTTTGGGACCCACTTAAAGACCAAGATGCACACCTGCTACATCTGTGCTAGGAGGCCTAGGCCCAGCCCATGTATGCTCTTTGGTTGGTGGTTCAGTCTCTAAGAGCCCCAAGGTCCATGTTAGGTGACTCTGTTGCTTTGCCTGTGGAGTGTCTATCCCATTCATGGCTGCAGTCTTTACCTCCCATTCTTCCTTAAGAGTCCCCAAGTTCTAACTACTGTTTGGCTGTGGCTGTTTGCAGCTATCTGTCTGAGTCAGCAGCTGAGTGGGGCCTCTCAGAGGACAGCCATGCTAGACTCCTGTCTGCATGCATAACAGAGTATCATTAATAGTGTCAGGGATTGGTGCTTGCCCATGAGATAGGTCTCAAGTTAGGCCGGTTATAGACTGGATAAATTTTGGGTCGAAAGTTTTGTGCGTAGGTTGGTGTCCTTATTGTTCCACTGAGGTTCTTGCCTGCCTACAGGAGGTGACCTCTTCAGGTTCCATATCCCCAATGCTGTGAATCACAGCTAATGTCACCCCCACAGATTCTTGGATACCTCCCTTATCCCTGGTCTCTGTCACATCTTGGAGTTGCTGGCTCAGGCTCTAAGATCAACAACTGATAAATGGGGTCTCATGAAACTGAAAAGCTTCTGAAGGCAAAGCACACCGTCAATAGGACAAAATGGTAGCCTACAGATTGGAAAGGATCTTCACCAACCCTACATCTGACAGAGGGCTAATATCCAAAATATATAAAGAACTCAAGAAGTTAGACACCAACAACCAAATAACCCAATTTTAAAAGTGGGGTACAGAGCTAAACAGAGAATTCGCAACAGAGGAATCTTGAATGGCTAAGAAGCTTTAAAGAAATGTTCAAAGTCCTTAGTCTTCAGAGAAATGCAAATCAAAACAATTATGAGATTCAATCTTACACCCATAAGAATGGCTAAGATCAAAAACTCAAGAGATAGCACATGCTGGCGAGGATGTGGAGCAAGCAGAACACTCCTTCATTGCTGGTAAGAGTGCAAACTTGTACAACTACCTTGGAAATCAATTTGGCAGTTTCTTAGAAAACTGGGAATACCTCTACCTCAAAACCCAGCTATACCACTCCTGGGCATATACCCAAAAGATGCTCCCCTGTCCCACAAAGACACTTGCTCAACTATGTTCATAGCAGCTTTATTCATAATAGTGAGAAACTAGAAACAACCTAGATGTCCCTCAACTCAAGAAAGGATGAAGAAAATGTGGTACAGGTATACAATGGAATACTATTCAGCTACGAAAAACAAAGACATCATGAATTTTGAAGGCAAATGGATGGAGCTTGAGAATATCATCCTGAGTGAAGTAACCCAGATCCATAAGGATACACATGGTATATACTCAATTAGAAGTGGATATTGGCCATAAAGTACAGGATACTCACGATACCCTCTACAGGCCCAAAGAAGCTAAATCAAAAGAAAGGCACACTCGAAGAAGCTTGAATCTCACTTAGAAGGGGGAATAAAATATTCCTAAGAGGCAGACAGAGGGCGGGACCCCAGTGGGGGAGCTGAGGGGGAGGGGAATAGGTTGAGTCAGGATCAGATTTGGGGAGGGATAGAAGAGATGGCCAAATGGCCATGAGAAAGAACGGAAACCTGCAACTGACTGGGCTCGGGAGGTAGAGAACTTGGTCTTCTCTAATGAGGGAAAGGAGTAAATTGAGGTGGGAGGGGAGGTTTGGAGGAACCGGCAGGAGTACATGGAGGGAAATCTGTAATCAAGACATAGCATATGAGAAAAAAATCTGTGTTTAGTAAAAGGGAAAAATTAAAAAGTAAAATAAAATATATAAAGTTTCTTTCAAAAGCATTATTTAAAAAAAAAAAAAAAATTGTGTCCTCAATTAGGCAGTGCCAAAGAAATCCTAGCACGCAGCAATAGTGGCCTCAGGGTAATTATGCAAATGGTTATGACCTGTATTTTTACTTTTCCCTTTCTTATGAGCAAATACCCAAAAAAGATGCAACTTAAGTTTAGTATGACTTCCAATTTAAGAGGAGAGTATTTGTAGAGTTCATGACAAAGCAAGCAAGTGGCTGAAACACTTTACATTTCAGTAGATCAGGAAGCAGAAAAAGATGGGGCCGGGGTCAGGGTATGTGGTCTAAGTCCCAACACCTGGGGTCTAGTCCTCCAGTTAGGCCTTACCTGCGGAGGATGCCATAGTCTCTCTGACCTGCTCCACCACCGGGGAAGCAAGTCTTAAGCACAGGGGCTGGGGGTCATTCCACACTGACAGTACAACAGCCCTGATGCTCTAACATTGTCATGATGGGATCTGGTTCTGTTATGAAACCAGTGACACAGCCACAGAGCAAGTCTACGTACGTTACCTTAACTGGCCATTGACTCCCTAACCTTTATTTATTTAAATAGCATTAAATGTATTCTCCATAAATTCTGGCAAGATTAGGATGTTGACTCTCACACACACTCTCTCTCTCTCTCTCTCTCTCTCTCTCTCTCTCTCTCTCTCTCTCTCTCTCTTTCTCCTTCCCTCTCCCTCCCTCCCCTCCCCCACTCTCAACCTCTAAGTTCAACTACTTGGGCACAGCCCCTGTCCTCAGAGGTGAAAGGACAGGAGAGTTGAACTTGAGCTGTCTTTTCCTACAAAAATGCATGTGAGTCACTTACCAAAGCACAAGTCAACGGTAGCTGGGTTCGTTCTGCTACATTTATTATTCCCCAAACATTTATCACACACTTCTCTCCACGGTCCACTCTCTAGAGTCTGAAGCAACCCTGTCTTGCCAGGCCCACACTCATTCCATCCTTTAAATGACTATTTCTGATGAGGATTTGATCTCTGTCCTTTGCCTCCCCACATTTTAGACAAGAGAAAGGACATAGGACATCCAGGTCATCTTATCTTTCTTTCCTTCTATGCTATGGATCTTGCCCTACATTACAACCCTTCTTCCAAATGTCTCAGGAATCTTAAATCTCAGCAGTACATGTTGCTATTCACAGGGAAGGCAGTTGTGCTCAAAATTCTGACTCCTATAAATGCACTATGGGAACTGTCTATATCTACCACTCTTGTCACTTCCTGTCACCCTGGAAACCCACACAGAGCAAGGTAAGCATCAGATTCTAATGATGTCACGAGAGTCTCAATCATTCCACACTAGTAGTTTTGACCCCAGCGGTGCAGGTGACAGCAACACAGCATAGAAACCTTTATCCCCAGAGTCTCCCAAAGACAGATGGTAGGGGTGGGGGTGTCTTTGTATGTGCTTCCTGGGTAGGCTGAAATCTTACGTTATTCTCAGGAAGGACATACAAATTCACCTAATCTAATCTAAAGGTTTGGGCATAGTTTATTTTTATTTTGTTATTCAACTTCCTTTATCCTAGAGACAGTTTTGAAATGTAAGCAAGCAAACAAGCAAACCCAAAGTATGTGCAATTGGTTCTCAATATCTGTGAATTAAAACACTATCTTTGAATACAATGTATTAGGGGAAGTTTTTCAACCATACTGAACATGCACAGATTCATTTAGTTAGCCCCTAAATAATACAATATAACCAATATTTACATATCATTTACTAGTATCAAGTATTATGAGTAGTGGCAAAATAATTTAATGTGTATAGAGAAAGAAGAGCAAAGTTATATGCAAGTCCCATATCACTTCACCAAGGCATGAGTCAGCATCATGGATTTTGGTTTCCATGGATCCTTCTGGAACAGACACTAGGTAAAACAATCATTACATGTAAATAAAATTGTTTTTTAAATAGTAATATATACATTTATACTCATTTAATCCAAACAGCCACTATTAGCTACCTAACTGCTCTGTCTTAATTCATTCATCTTCAAATGAACCTTAGATTGGCCTTATTTGATAGTACTTTTGTAAAGATTAAATGAGTTGGTATACTTGTTTTTAAACAGTACTCAAAATATGTAATTTATTATTCTACAATTATTATATATAATGATAATATATAATTATATAATAATATATTATAATCAGGTAATTATTATATACAGTTATAAGGTATAATATGTATAATATGAGCTATAGCCAATTAATCTCTTCACTATGTAAATGAGATTCTTGAAGTCCAGAAGAAAAACTGCCTTGACAACTTGGCAGTGATGCTGGCAAAGCTAGAGCAGTCCCCAGTGTGACAAATCCTACTGCCAATAGGCCACAGTAGCAAATACTGAGATGCAGGCTGCTACTAGGTATGAGGTCTTATACTAAGAACTTTCCATTTGTCAGTTATCATGGTCCTGTAAAGTAACCTTAAAAGGCAAGTGATGTTCCAGTTCTAATCTTATCCAGGAGAAAACTAGGACACACACAACTTCCAGGATACTGAACTCACCCACAATTTCACATCTAGCAAGGTGCAAAACTACATTTTAACTCAGTTATTTCTCACTCCAAACATTGATCAGTGCCTTACCATATGAAAATTCCTTCATACTCATGGGAGCATGCTAGTGAATCTCTGAACTAATTAAATTAACCATGTAAAGGTCTTAAAAACCAAATATTTTCCTATAGATTTGATTCATCAAGAAGGGACTTAAGAATCACAAAGAATCCAGTACACTTACTTTCAGAGATGTGGCCCAAATCCATCAATTGTATCTATGTCTACCATATGTCTCGCAGTTTTTCTGGTCCACAGCAGTGTAACACACTCATGTCTGGGCTCATGTCTCACTCAGCATACCTACTTTCTTTCTGAAATCCCCTGCTGCCTTTCTGTATGCTTCTGGAAAATTCTTCAGTACCACGAGCGCAATCCTAAGATTGTCAGTTCTTTTTGACTTGTTGGTGAGCGATTAAGGTGTTTGTCAGGCCTGTGTGTTGTGGCCTCTGCTGAGCTCCTGGCATATATGTTCATTCGTGCAGAAAAGAATCTACATGATGAAAAAATGTTGAGTAGATTTGTTTATGAGCCCAGAAGAAGATCGTATTTCCTCTTTTGAGTAGGAAACATTCTGAGCAGTCTTTTGTGTTGGAATATGAAATGATTCCATCCTTCCTGCTCTTCCTTGCCTTCAGACATTGCTCACTGGCATTTCACAGTGAGTCTGGCCTGCCGCAGTCACGGTCTTGTCTTCGCTGTAACCACCTGCTTTCTCATCAGTCCAACTGATGAAAACTTCATGCCAAGCTGAAATATGTGTTTTACTTATTTTTGTGTTCAGACAGAAGCCTTTGAATGAATGTTGGAAAGCTACAGCGGCACGTCTCACTCATAAAACACAAAATGGAAGTCTCAGTAGTCAAGGGAAAGCTGGCCACTTCAAGATAGATCTCCAAGTGTTTATTTCGCAGACTGGTTACGAAAACGTCCAGGCCATCTTAGCTTTGCATACAACAGATGCCCCCCATGTTTAGTTGTATATCTTTTTTTGCCAAAGTCAGCTGCTGACGGCAGATATAAATGTTCTGTAGAGAATTTTGAACAACATGGTAGTTAATCTTCAGTCAACTTGTCTAGATGAGAGGATGCCCAAATAGGAAGGAAACGCTCTTTCTAAATATGTAATGTTTCCAGAAGAAATTAGACTGAGTAAAGATCTACCTTACCAAGTGAATAGGCATCACTGAATCTGCCAAAGGTCCCACAGGATGACAAAGGTAGAAGAAGAGACAGTCTGCTCTCCCTGTTCTGGGACACACATCTACCTCTTTCATTCTTGTTTATCAGAGATCTCAGTTCTTAAGGTTCAGATTTCAACCAGGGTTTAGACTGTGTTATCATTCATTCTTGGAACTATAGTTTGGTTTGGAATGAGACCATCAGTCTTCCTGGGACTCTGGCTGGCATAGTGGGGATAGTAGAACTTCTGAGTACTCACATTTATGTGCACCAACCTTGTATAATACATCTTTTCTATACATTAAGTATGGATCCTACAAGTTCTATTGCTCTGGAGAACTCAGACAAATACAAGCAATTTATAATAACACCAAGGCTGAAAATGGAATGCCAAAGATTTGTTAAAATAAAGCAACTACATGCCAACCAGGGTACGGATGCACATAATCAGCTTCAGAGTGGACCTGTGTAAAACAGGATCTCAAGGTCACACTGAGCTCCATGTCACTGTTGACTTACCATTAATGGAAAATTTCTTTCTCTCACCAAGTAGTTATGGTAAGGCTTAAGTGGGGAGATGGTTTCCTAAGCCCTTCAAATAATTGCATGCTGTTAAGAAAACCATCTACCCTCTCCAGATACACATTTTCTCATTTGCAACATATGAACATTGTAAAGGCAGTCTCTCTTTTCCCCTATCACTAAATTAGTTAGGTTTACTACTTATAAGCGTCACAGGGCTTAGCCATTTGGAGAAAAATAAGTTGAGACTGGATACAACCATGCAGCATTTCCCTGGGAAATTCAGCAGGAAGGAAGCCATGGAAGGAAGCCATGACTTGCAATATTTGCCAATTCCCATGGTGCAAATATTTCCACCATCACCATATTGAATTTGATGTTATTAAATACAAAGTTCTAAAGAGAGATGCAGATTTGGCTCTTGAGAACTGGTATGAATGGGTTACAGCACACTTCTGACTCTATTTTCTAGATCTAAGGTTTGTTTTCAAATGACTTGGAAAGCATCCTTTATTGCTTTAAAATGATGCCTTAATATCAAACCAAACCAAAGCTTTGCGGAGGAACATTTTCCTATTTGGATAAAAAGATACACAGTACCCATTTGTTTTGGCCTTGGGGAAATAAAAGTGCAAGCTAATATCCTAAATGAATCACACAAAACACATCTCCATTTCACTTGCCACTAAAGTAGGTTGCAAGTTTGCAAATTCTTATTCAACACAGGACCTCAAGTGAGTACTTTCACTCAGATGGGCTGGAAATATTTCTTGTAACATCATGATAGATTTACACAAAATAGAGTCAAGAACATAAAAAGTTTCAGATGAATAATTCAATTGAATGCATGCAGAAATCTGCAGAAGACAAATATTCTTTTCCTGAAGGCATCGTCAAAAATATCTTCTGTACCAAAAGATCTTCAGCAGGCCTTCGCCATTTATAGTACCAGCTATATTTAGAGTATAGAGAGACTTTGAGGGAAGAATGGCTTTATACCCTGGGTACCCAGCAGTGAGTATACCCTTCACACAAAGGCTCATGTATTAGTAGTTTACTCCCCAGAAAAACAGAAGCAGAAAGTAGGAACAAAGGTGTCAAGGACAAAGGAAAACTATTACAGTACTGTGCTATCAAGCCGGCTAAGGCTGCTGGCAATTAGACCTCCAAACCCCTGTGTGTTTGTTGTTTTTGCATCACTAGCTCACATGCATGACAGAAATAAGAGAGGAGACTTTTATTTAGACTGTCAGTTCCTAATGAAATTTTAGTTCACCATGACGTGGAAGATGTGTTGGTGGGAACATGATACACTGGTTTCATATTACCAGGACAGAAGAGAAAGTGGCCTTAATTTGAAGTAGGTATCACCTTCAGACGCCTTACTCCTAGTAACCCATCACTCCCAGTCAACCTCCACCTTTTACAGCATCACAAGCTGGAGATGGATTGCTCAAAGCATGAGCCTTCTGGGGTCTTTCTGAGTCAAGCCATAATACTCAGTATATAAAATGTGCTTAAGACTTTTCTGCCCAGGGGCTGGAATAAAGAATATTTAACTTCTACCTTTTCTATTACTTTAGTTAAGAATGAGTTTGTTTGCTTATTTCATGTTTGATTTACTACTTTATTGAAATAATTTGCACCTAAATATTCTACATAGACTTAAAGCTATCATTTGAGACATGTGCCCATAAACTATGACAATAAGAAGACCCCATTGTCCCCTAAATGCCCTTGTGGCACATTTGTCTTTACCTTTCTCTTACCTGGATGGGCCACCTTATGGTCACCTGGATGGGCTAGACTTAGGCATTAAAATTAATGTTCATGTGTATACCATGGATTCTTAATATAAAATATATATAATTTGGAGGGAAAATGCTCCTTAAAGAATGTCTTTTTTTTTTTTTTTTTTGGCAAATGGGTGTGTTCAGCAAGTAGCTCAGTGTCTATATGGATGCAGAAAAGCACATACTGCAGTGTGAGTTGTTTTATGGTATAATCCACCATTGTTTACTACCTGATAGAACTTTATTGTATCCATCTTACCCATGTGATTCTTGCTGTAAAAACTCTTTGAAGGGCAGCCTGTCACCTACTGAAGTGTCATTGTATGATTTATTTTACTTACACACTGAGGCAGTTTCATACAATAGCTCAATAATAAAATAAAAAGTGAAAAACTTCTTAAACTTCCTTTAGATGACTTATATTCTTAGAAGAAAATAAATACCCAAAGGTAAGCAACACATTCTCTGAGATTTGAGAAGAAAATTTATATAAAACAATTGTTTGAATATTTTTATGAATAATTCTTTATAAGGTGAGTTATTACACAGACTAGTTATGGGCATAGTGGTAATGTTGAATATTAATGAATAAAATTAAAATGTATGAGCCAAAATTATTCTCTCTCAGACCTAAACATTTCAGTTAAGGATGAGCTAATAATCTCAGTGAGAGGCTTTTGTGGCTACCTGAGTGAAATACAGTTAAGTCTTGATTCTTTCTTTACTTTAGCTGTTTGCACAACTAGGAAGGATTTCTGAGGCTGATGCCTCATCCACCATAAATATTTATGAAACCCTCTTGCTCACCACAGTTATGCCCTATGTACATACTTGACACATTCAAGGCTCTGAACTAAGCATCTTCCTCCACAAGCCTCCCTTTTCTCAAACGAAGTCCCAGTTCCAAGTAGTTTAGAAAGTAAATGTCCTAACCAGAAAGTAAAAGTGAGCATTTTTCAGACTACAAGGAAAAGAAGACAGAAAAGAATAAAAAGAAAAGTTATTAATTTAGCCTGTATATGTCATCTTGGCATCTCATCTATCTTCTAATTAATGGAACAAGGATTTCAATATAGTTTTCTTACAAGTAAGCGCACTTTAGAAAACATTAAAAATAAAGACTTTGTAAAGATGTTGACACAATGTACTATTGAAAGAACTTTGACTTTTCACAATAAAATAAAATTTGTTGTTGTTATTTTGGTTTTTGTCTTGTTTCGTTTGTTGTTTTCCAAGACAAGGTTTCTCTGAGTAGCTCTGGCTGTCCAAGAACTCACGGTAGACCAGACTGGCCTTGAACTCAAAGATCTGCTTGCCTCTGCCTCGGAGTCCAGGGATAAAGGCTTGTGCCACCACAGCCTGGCTATATATAAGAGAATTCTTTTTAATCACTTTAGGTTACCATTATGTAGCATATAAATCACTTTCTTTGCAGTGTGGCTTGTTTGGAGAATTCTCATGTAACACTCTCTGTAGGAAGCACAGCTTAGGGTGAGCACTGGAGACATCAGGGCTGTCAATCATGCCAGCCTAGTCTCTTTAATGGAAAGAAATGAATGGAGTCCAGTCACATGAAATGGCAGAGTGAAACTGTCAAACAACCTGGTAGTCCTTTGTTATTCTATTAAGAGTCAGCCTCTGTCTGAATCCCCCAGTGACCTGAGCATTGTTTAGGTCCTAGTGCTGGACTTTGTTTCTCAGGGAATAGAATCCATCTACAATGGAACAGGCCCCATGAGCTCTGCATCCTCCACCAGTCCAATCTATTCTAAGCTTCTCACTGATACTTCCTCTAGGCCCTAGACCCTGAGCTCTGATTACCAGCCAACAGTACCCATTCTTATTGTAAACAGCCTAGGTGCTTTTCTCCCTTGCTGGGGAGTTTCTATGTAGCTATACTTAAAGCTTTGTTGTGATAATCATCATCTGGAAACATCTTCCCAAAGTTTTACTCTGCTCAAATGTGTAAGAAGAATAAATCATGAGATCAGACTCTAGAGGTTTTGACCCAGTACCTGCAAAGGTGGTACTGACTCAAGTTTCATTCTTCATCTCAGGAATAGTCTCCCCATCTACTGTTATGCTTGTAATGTACCAGGCAATATTCTAACAGGATAAATAAC
Source organism: Uromys caudimaculatus (assembly GCA_028551405.1). NCBI lineage: Eukaryota > Metazoa > Chordata > Mammalia > Rodentia > Muridae > Uromys > Uromys caudimaculatus. Next base: position 106,216,860 of record CM052704.1, read on the forward strand.
ATAGGAATTGTAGAGTGATAAAAACTTAGGGCCAAAAGGAAGAACATCCAGATTAGAATCCTAGCTCTGCCTCCTTTCTCTGTGACAATGCCAGACTGCTTAGCTTCCACAGGTCTCCATTTTCACACGTGTAGACGATGAGTGGCATGATAACACTCTTCTTCCAGGCTGCTAGCATATTCTCTGAAATGACTAGGGCCTGGCCCAGGATGTCAGTGTGTGCAGCAGTTGGGTTGTTAATTTTGGTTGTTGTTTGTTCCTGTGTAATCATCCAGAGCACTATTGAAATCCACTTGAAGGGGAAAAATTCAATTTAGAAGATTAAAAGTATTTCTAAATTAAAATTCTGATGGGACTTTTTATCAAGGTTAATATATGAGAAGTGCACGTAGGCAGGCAGAGGCTTGACGCCTAGGATGCTCCAGCTCTGGTACCCTGACAGCTGAACCAGCTCCTCCCACACAATGCCGCCCCTTATCACTGCCTGAATGTTCTGATACTTGCTGACATCCATCCGTATGTCAGTCTTCATCATCCGCTCCCCACTCACTGCTGGTATTGCACGCTTTTCTTTATTCATAGGCTTTCAAAATTCACGAAAACCTTCAAATCACTGTCACAGGACTCAGGGAAACCTTTCTGTTTCTGTTTCTAGAAAAAACAGGTTGACTTTATTATTAGTATTATTATTCTTAAATAGTCTTAAGAGTTTGTATTTTTAATATACATTTGCAGGAGGAAACCAATTTATTTTGTCAGTGTCTTTATGAGATAGATAAATATTGTATTTCTGTTATCCCAAGCACTAAGAAAGTAAGTATAGCAATGCACATAATTTATATTAAATTCCTTTCCCCCTTCCCCTTGTCATGCTACCACAAGCTAGCCCTTAGGCACTTTGGGATGTACAATTCACAAACTTGTGTGTTTTTTCTGGACAAACTCTGTTTTAAACTGACATAGTAAATTCTTAAAACCAAATTTACGTATACGAGAGCAAAATGCATTATTTTATTTCCTACGTATGTGTGGAGTCATGTAGTCCATGAATGTTTCTGAATAACAGCCCTTAACACCCTCACTCTCGTTGTTTCAGAGATATCATTCAAATATCACTAATAATAGAAAAAATAATGCTAATTATTTCTATCATGTTTCTCTTTTCAATGGGCAATGTGTTGTGTGTGTAGAACATACTGATTCAATGATGGTAACATGGTGAGCCCTCTCTAAAAACACAGAGTGAGGGAAGAAGAAGGGAAGGATAAAGATGAAGGTGAGGGAAGGAGGGAAGGGGAGGACGAGGGAGAGGGAGGGAAGAGAGAGAATGAGAGGGGGACGAAATTAGCGCCAGTAGCACAGTTCAGTTGAAAAGTGTCAGCCTAGCATACACAAGGCCCCTAGTGGACTTCCTGCCACAACATGAAAGAGTATATTTATGTATCCCTGTAATCTCTGCCTTTGTGAAATAGAGGCAGGAGGATTAGAAGTCCATGCTCATCCTGGACTATAGAGCATGTGTGAGGCTTGTGGAAAATGAGAGACTACTAGAAATTAAAAACAAAAGGTGAACTGAAGGTAAAATGCAAGTTAAGTTACTTGTTACTCGTGGTTACTATGGAGCACATGATAAGGAAGAACTGAAAACTGTCATTACACAGGGGCTTCCTTTTCTATTTTAGGTTAGTGAGTGAGTGTGTGTGTGTGTGTGTGTGTGTGTGTGTGTGTGTGTGTGTGTGTACATATATGTTTATGGGGTTTTTTTTTTGTTTTTTTGTTTTTTGTTTTTTTGAGACAAGTTTTCTCTGTGTAGCCCTGGCTGTCCTGGAACTCACTCTGTAGACCAGGTCTTGAACTCAGAAATCCACCTGCCTCCACCTCCCAAGTGCTGGGATTAAAGGCATGCGCCACCACTGCCTAGCATATGTGTAAGTTTTTCACCACAAAAAAAAAAAAAAAAAAAAAAAATGACATCACTTCCTTGTACATGTTTCTCCCCCCGTCCTCCCAGCTACTACCCAAACTCTCCCCACACTGAAATTGTTAGCTTCCTTTATTATATTTGCCGCTTGTGTGTTCACAAATTCAAACCTCTGGATCCGTTTTTGTTGTCTGTGTGTATCTGGTTTCAAGGCTGACCGTGCTACACTGGAGAACCAATACCCTCATACTAATCTCATACGGCTCATTCCCCTTCTAATAAA
>CM052704.1:106221563-106344912 GCA_028551405.1 Uromys caudimaculatus
TGTGTGCCCCCTCCTCTCTCTCTTACCTCTTTTGCTCTCTTGTTCTCTTGCCTTGCCTCTTGCCCCTTCTCTCTCCCCATTCCTTCCCCCCCCCTTCTCTCTCCCCATTCCTTCCCCCCCCCTTCTCTCCACATGGTCAGGGCCAGCCTCTACTTCTCTACTTCTCTACTCCTCTACTCTCTCCCTCTTTCTACCTTTCTCTGTGTCTACTACCCTCTTAGCTCCCCTCCCCATGCCCTGAACAAATTCTATTCTATACTATACCATCCTGTGGCTGGTCTCTCAGGGGGAAGGGATGCCTCACATAGGCCTTTGAGGCACCCCCTTCCCCCACACCTCACCACACACACATACACACATAGAACACACACACACACACACACACACACATTTTATATATATATATATCTTTTTATAAACACATCACTAGGTGCCTTCAATCATTACCCCAGAACACAAACATTTGCGTCACGGAGCCTAGGTTTTACCACCCAAGTCTCTATTTGATGGTTTACCTAGCTCAAACAACTTGCAGCTACTTATTGACATATGGGCATGGAAATCTGTATTTATTCTTTAATCCACTGCTAGACATGCAGTATTACTGATGTAATATCTAGCTGACTCATAGTAAGTCACATCTGTGGCTTTGACATTTGTAAAAGTATATAATAAATACCAAGGCTACAACAAACTATTTTATATTCTCTAAAATTATATAACTGATGCCATTCTTTGTCTTAAAGATTTTATCCAAATTGCAAATTCTATATAAGTAACCCTGTTGGTCTATGCTATGACAAAAAACTTTAAATAAATATTTCAGAAGACAGAATTTAGATTTCCATTAAAAGTTTATTTATTGTCTAATCATTTGGTAGAACTGACGATAAATTTTAACACAAGAATATCAGACATCATGAACTCCACCTTGAGACTCCTATGTGGCCGCAGCAAATGCAGTTATGAAGTAAGAGAACATGCAGTCCGTCAGATTTTACTACATGAGATCTGATTTTTCTGGTACAATCTCTGTATAGGTTGTCTACTACTTATTCAGGGTTTGCTAATTCTGTGTTAGTACAGGCTGTTATATGAGAACTTCAGAGCATTCTTTCACTTTATGCCCAGAACTGTGGTAGGTTGGAGGGACAAACAACTCAGAACACAGAAATGATAGCATCTTGGTTACCAGCAGCAGTGCAAGGAGCCTTGCTTTTTTTTTTTTTTTTTCCTTTTATTGGATATTTTATTTATTTCCATTTCAAATGTTATCACCTTTCCTGGTCTCCCATCTGCAAACCCCTGATCCCATCCCCCTCCTCCTGCTTCTATGAGGGTGTTCCCTCACCCACCCACCCACTCCTGCTTCCCCACACTGGCATTCCCCTGCACTGGGGCATCAAGCCTTCACAGGATCAAGGGCCTCTCCTATCATTGATGCCTGACAAGACCATCCTCTGCTACATATGTGGTAGAAGCCATGGGTCACTCCATAGGTAGGTACTCTTTGGTTGGTGGTTTAGTCCCTGGGAGCTCTGGGCTGTCTGGTTGGTTGCTAGTGTTGTTCTTCCCATGGGGTTGCAAACCTCTTCAGCGCATTCAGTCCTTTCTCTAACTCCTCCATTGGGGACCCTGTGCTCAGTCCAGTGGTTGGCTGCGAACTTTCACCTCTGTATTTGTCAGGCTCTGGCAGAGTCTCTCAGGAGACTGCTATATCAGGCTCCTATCAGCAAGCACTTCTTGGCATCCATGATAGTGTCTGCATTTGGTGTCTGTATATGGGATGAATCCCCAGGTGGGGCAGTCTCTGGATGGCCTTTCCTTCAGTCCCTGCTCTACACTTTGTCTCCATATTTCCTCCCATGAATATTTTGTTCCCCTTTCTAATAAGAACTGAAGCGTCCACACTTTGGTTTTCCTTTTTCTTGAGCTTCATGTGGTTTGTGAATTGTGTCTTGGGTATTCCAAACTTTTGGGCTAATGTCCACTTACCAGTGAGTATATACCATGTGTTTTCCTCTGTGACTGGGTTACCTCGCTCAGGATGATATTTTCTAGTTCCATCCATTTGCCTTAGAATTTTATGAAGTCATTGTTTTTAATAGCTGGGTAGTACTCCATTGTGTAAATGTGCCATGTTTTCTGTATCCATTCTTCTGTTGAAGGACACATGGGTTCTTTCCACCTTCTGGCTATTATAAATAAGTTTGTTATGAACATAGTGGAACATGTGTCCTTGTATATGTTGGAGTATCTTTTGAGTATGTGCTCTGGAGTGGTATAGCTGTGTCCTCAGGTAGTACTTACTATGTCCAATTTTCTGAGGAACTATTGAACTGATTTCCGGAGTGGTTGTATGATACAAAGACAGGCAGTAGATCAATGGAATAGAATTGAAGACCCAGAAATGAACCCACACACCTATGGTCATTTGATCTTTGACAAAGGAGTTAAAACAATCTTGTGGAAAAAAAGACAGCATTTTCAATAAATGGTGCTAGTTTAACTGGAGGTCAGCATGTAGAAGAATGCAAATTGATGCATTCTTATCTCCTTGTACAAAGCTCAAGTTCAAGTGGATCAAGGACCTCCACATAAAACCAGATACACCGAAACTAACTGAGAAAGTGGGGAAGAGTCTTGAACACAGGGAAAAGTTTCCTGAACAGAACACCAATGGCTTGCACTCTAAGATCAAGGATCAACAAATGGGACCTCATAAAAATTGAAAAGCTTCTGTAATACAAAGGACACTGTCAGTAGGACAAAATGGCAACTTACAAATTGGGAAAAGATCTTTACCAACCCTACACCCAACAGAGGGCTAATATCCAATATATACAAATAAATCAAGACGTTAGAGTCCAGAGAACCAAATAGCCCTATTAAAATGGGGTACAGAGCTAAACTCTCAACTGAGACTTCTCAACTGAGGAATATCGAATGGCTGAGAAGCACCTAAAGAAATGTTCAATATCCTTAGTCATCAGGGAAATGCAAATCAAAACAATCTTGAGATTCCACTTCACACCAGTCAGAATGGCTAAGATCAAAAACTCAGGTGACAGCAGATGCTGGAGAGATTGTGGAGAAAGAGGAACACTCCTCCATTGTTGGTGGGATTGCAAGCTGGTACAACCACTCTGGAAATCCCTTTGGCGGTTCCTCAGAAAATCGGTGCCTTGCATTTAACTAATTTCTTTGGATGACAAGTTCTTGGAGATGAGTAGCATCAATTTTGAAGTAAAACTAAAGCAGGTGATAGAACAGCATTATCCCTTTCAATGGAAATTTTCGAAATGTAACTTTTCCTAGTAGATTCATACACTACTGTAAGCATGGTATCACTAATACACATGCTTGATGCTGACCACATGTGATGAGAAATAGCTCCTCAGTTCTTCTCACCACAGAAAAGCTGCTGGATTTTCAGACTGAGAGAGCTGTTATTTGTGTACTGTTTTGATTCTGAAGAGTCCAAAAGTTCAAGGCTGCAATTCAATAACTAAAGCCCAACTATAGTAAGTTAATAGTCTTTCTTTTAACAGTGTCTCCAGAAAGCACCATAAAGAAAGTTTCTGGTGCTCTGGTAAATAGAACTGTTAGTCACCATCTATGAAAAGAAAATCATCTTTCTGATCAACCTCAAATTCAATGCAAATAGATGTTCAAGTCACTTGGGAAGTTCTTCTTTCTCCCTTGACAGTAGCAGGTGTCTTAATATTGTCTTAATGTGAAATTCATTAAATTTCATAAAAAAGAATAGCATTGGTATGATTTTTTGTTTTCTCAACTCTGAAACTTGTCTTCTTTTTATCATGTTAACTACCTCTAAATGAATTTTCAGGAAAAAAAATGGTGGACACTCGTCCAACCCCTTTCTGTCTCTGTCTCTCTGTGTCTCTCTCCTCGCCTTTGTCTCTGTCTCTCTCTTCTGCTTTTTCTCCCTCTCCCTCACTCTCTCCTCTCTCTCCCTCTCCCTCATTCTCTCCTCTCCCTCTCCCTTTCTCTCTTCCTTTCCCTCTCTCTCCCTTTCCCTCTCTTTCCCCTGTCTCTCTCACACACACATACACACACATGCACATCACTTTGTGCATTACATGAAAGCCCATTCATCTTCATTTTCTGGTAAGGATAGGTCACCAAAGTGCTGTCTGTACTGCAGCATAGAGTAGGCTAGACCTCCAATGCCTCAGGAGATGAGCATTGCTGAAAATAAAAGGTGCATCTTTCTTCTTTAAAATCAGAAGATTCTCTACCTACATTTAATCCAAATCAGCTATGTGGTAGTTAAGATCAATTAAATTGAGGTCATGCCCTTTATCCTATTTAATTTCATGTATGTTTATGAGTGGAAAGCAGATGCTCAGGCTGCAAGATCACGCTTCCTCAAATATCACTGTGCTGTACTCTCTCCAAAGAACTGTATTCCACGACCCTGTAACAGGACTTATAGTCAAGCTCCCTTTGAACTGATGATTGTGATCTACTGGCCAGGTTACTTACTTCTGTTCAACACCTTCTCCCCATAAAGCCTTAGACATGCGCATGACTCTCACTAAGACCAGCAGGTATATCTGCAAAGCGAAACCAAAAGGAAACAAAACCTAATTCAGCCAAGTCCTTGAACCTCTTACCAGCCATATTCTGTGGCCACAAACAGTCTTCCTACATCCTTTTGTGGTTGGTAGTAAGATAATAGCACTAACCACACTTCATTTCTAACTAGAATTGGGGCTCCAATCCCTCCCTTCTAGAAAGCTGATCAAGACCACAGGTACACTGTGAAGACTCCTCAGAGGTGGAATAAGGGATATAGAGTCAACCATAAACACTGCATAGGATCTTTCCAGTTCAAGATATTAACAAGAAATCCATGTGTAGAATACAAAATAAGACTTGTATACATGCCATCTTTTACCACCCTTTCTCATGTTACTTCAAAATCTCTGCATCTTCTGTTACCAGTTCTTGTCTTCCTAAGAGAGAGAAAAGAGCTGCCCTTGAATAACCTTAGTAAAGAAGTCTGTAGGAGCAAGCATTTATAATTTCCTTTGAAAGCAAAATTTTCAAATGCCATCACATTAACTAACATGATTCTTGGTGGTAGCTCTCCATGAATCTTTCAATCACTGTTCAGTGGGTACCTACTGTGTGCTATGTCTGGTTCAAGTGTTCTGCATACCATAGTGCAGAAATAAATCCAGCAATGTGTGAGACAAAGCCTGTGTTCAGAGCTTATGATAGCAATGGGTTTGTCTTGAGTGAGACAGAAAGGCAGGCAGTGCAATAGGAAAAACCCATAGAAGACACAAGAGAAGCCTCAGCATCCCTGCTGGATGCTGCTGGCCTAGGAAGCTGTAAGTTGCTGGTTAGCGTGAGACACCCTATCTATGGGTCAGGTACACTTGTGGTTTTCCCTGGATAGTCCTAATTTGGAAGCAGGGAGAAAAAACAGAACTATCAGTTGTCCAGAATGACCACTGTGGGAGACACTGTTTAGCCATCTGGTCATCACCTGAGATAGCAATCTGACTTTCTGCAAGTCTGACTTACAGCAAGTTGCTTTCCAGAGTTAGTCAGACTAGATGAGGGGTTTAATTCTGGGAAAGTTACCATAGGTGTGGCCCCAAGTGCTCTTCCTGTAGATAATGTAGCCACTGTTGGTTTGCTATAGATGGCCTAACCATTGTCAGTTTATTTGGTCTGTCTCATTAGTGACCAAAAGTAAGAAAAATAATTTGTCACAGAACACAGAAGCATCATACATGACTTCTGCCTTTCTTGGCAATGTTCCTGTTTTGACTGATGTAATGAGTAAGGGCCATGCACGCCTTCTCTTTAAATATTAGCATTTAAAAACTTGAATCTTTTAGTATGGGCATTTAGACTGTCAAACATCCATTCATTTAAAATATGCATTGTAAACTATTATTGAATTCCCGGCATGTATAGGTAGTAAATATGTAGTGGCAAACAAATTCATGCAAATTCATTGATTACAAAAATGGGAAGCTCATGTATACAGCATGATATATACAAAATTTCTGTCTTCTATTCTTGTTTCATAAAATTATGATAAAAATCTTGATAGCTTGCAGAAGAACAGATCTGGTACTCTCTCTGGCTTCCGCAGGCACATACTCGCACATAGAAAATGCATACATACAAATTGAAAGGTTTTGTTTGTTTTATTTTGTTGTTGTTTTTAAATAATCCATTTGAAAGCACTACTTAATAAACTGAGAATAAATGCTGTCCTAATACTGATTAAAGCAGTGTAGTTGGTCCAGTAGCAAGTCTGCCTTCTTGTTAATATTTGAATAGTCAATAGAAAAATAATTTCATCCCCTCCTCAAGAGGAGGTCTGAGCAGAGCCTTGTGCTTTTAGAGAAAATGGCTGAATTGAACAACTATGCCTCCTAACTGTCGCAACCAACACCAGAGATTAGAAGCCTGAGACAATTACCTTTCCAGGCTGTATCATGTCTCCCTAGGATGGGGCCCGGGAATTGTTTCTATACTTTGCCTCTGGTATAATCTAATTTGAAGACTTTTCTGCAGTAAAAGCCCCAAATATATGATTAAGGCTTTCCTCCACTGGAGCCAAATGTTTCATTAAAAGAGATTTCCTCTCCTGTAGCCCAGTAGAGTTTGGGCAGAGAGGCCAGAGAAATTACTCAGTAGGAAAAACACCTACCACAACCCCTGATGACCCGAGTTTGATCCCCAGAACCCACACGATAGAAAGAGACAGTGACTCTTGCAAGCTTCCCTCTCACCTCTACACATACTCTATGACACAATGCAAATCAGAAAAGTCTGGGTATAGACAATAGAGAGATGGAAGTAGTATTGGATTTTATTGAGATGGTTGGGTCCCTGCAATAAATTTCATACTGTACCCTTGGATATGCACAATTATGATGTGCTAAGTGATATTTCATATATTTAGTGAGATGAAAATGTTAACACTCTGATTTGGACATTACACATTACATACATGTGCCAAATTATCACACTGTAACCTATTGGTTATGCAATTAAAATAAAATTTCAAGAAGATTCTACCTGCTCTTTCTCTTTTTCTTCACATGTACTCCTAACCTTCCCAGAAGCCTTTTCATATGGGTCTAGCACTTTTCTTGTTTTGAGACTGGGTTTTTCCTTTGTAGCCCAGGCTGGACTTGAACTTGTGACCCTCCTGCATCAACCTTAAAAGTTCTGATGTGCACTACCATATCTGAATCTAAGCCTGTCCTTAAAGAGTCTGAGCCGTTCACTAACCTAGTCTTTCCAAGGTGTCTAAAACTCCAAGTCTTTGGGTTAGTGAAACACTATTGCCTTTTCTGTTTTTCTTTCTTTCTTTCTTTCTGTCTGTCTGTTTTTCTGGCAATAATTCCTGTTACCCAGTATAGGTAATTTACTATGGACAAATGTGGCATAGTTATTCAACAACACTACAGAGTCCATTATACACAAGGCACTGGAAAAATAAAAGAGATTGGGAAACAGTGGCTGCCTTGGATAAGGGCTTCTTAAACTTACACTTAATCTAGTGATTCAAGACATATAGGGACATAAATAGGCATATGAATTAAACCTTAACAGAAAATAAATCATAAGAACATTTGTTTTATTTTATTTTTTGTTTTTTCGAGACAGGGTTTCTCTTTATAGCTCTGGCTATCCTGGAACTCACTCTGTAGACCAGGCTGGCCTCGAACTCAGAAATCTGCCTGCCTCTGCCTCCCGAGTGCTGGGATTAAAGGCGTGCACCACCACTGCCCAGCGTAAGAACTTTCATATTTTAAACCAATTCTTTGTTATTCCTATAATTTTGATTGAAGATGAAAGCAAATCAAACTAATGAGATGGATGAGCTCATTCATCTTCACATAAATAGTTTAGTTTTGGCTCAATAGTTTTGGTACGCCATGATGTAAAAAAGAATCCTCAACATTTTCCGGTTCATCACTACTTTAAATGATTTTATAATCATTTACCTTTACAGTCATGGGCACTGAGAACACCACTTTACATAAGTATATGGTATAAAGATGTGAAAGACCAGTTCAGAAATTCTGTCTCATTCTTTTTTTCATAGACAAGTAATTTGTGTTGGGATACAGGAGTTTGATGGGGGTTTTGGGGGAGGCAGAAAGATGCTTCCATGGAGAAAATTAGAAGATCCATTTTAAGACAAGTCAAAGGAAGCAAATCAAGCTCATACCACAGTCTCCGGAGAAGTGTCTCTCAAATATTCTAACATCCTTTCCTAACACTGAATTACTAGTGTTTTGCCTACCCTGTGATGAAGGGGAATCTATCATTTTCTCTTTATAAAGGGAAACACCAGACCTTCTCAATCCCTCAGAATTCATTAAGAGCAAAAACCTGGGATTAGGGAAATGGTTCAGTGGTTAGAATAGAGACATACACACACAAATCTAAAAGTATATTTTAGAAAACTCATTAAATAAGAACAAAAACCTCAGGAACACAATTATGCTTCAGTGTTGACTGCTTTTCCTGGACATAGAAGAATCCTTGAGGTGTTTCTTTGCTGACTTGAGGCTCAGAGTTGACATCTTCCACAGTTTCCTGGTGGATGCCATTTGTTTTTTGTTTCCATAGACTCCTCACTGGTCACAGATTATGGCTTCACATGTGCTGTGCTCCATACTTGACCAAGCTGCTGCTGAAGCAGTGACTGAGGAAAAATATTTCAGTTCTAAGTACTTATTCTCATTGATCATCAAATCCAGATTAGCTCTTTCTAGTCTCATCAAAGATCTTCATGACCCAGATCCTATTGACATTTGTGACTTCTCCTTCCAGATCACTCATACAAACATTAAACACTTAGAACCACTTCTAGTTCCCTCAGAACACAATGTATGTGCAAGCCTCCTTGGCTTGTTTTAGTGTTTCAGCCCCTGTTTTTAGAAGCTCAGTATAGACACGCAGTCCTATCAGAAGAAAAACCAGATGCTGCCCATGGACTCCAGGAAGGACCAGCCTCCTGCCAGTCTGCTTCCATAGCACCCAGATCAGTGCTAACTCCATTTTGTTGAATGTCTTTTCCTGTTAGAATCCCTTAGTATTCTCTAAAATCCTCCAACATAGGCTCCATTTTAATTTGCCTATTCCCCTCATACATCATACTTACCACCCTGACTGGCATATTCTCATGCCCAGTGATTGTTGGGCTGAACTGTATGAAAATAGGGAGAAAGGTTTGAAGAAAAAATAAAGGTAGATAAAAATACAAGGCTAGGAACTATACTCTCTGTTAAATCATGCATACAGTCACAATCTTCCTCCAGAATAAATTCTGCTACAAGAAATGGAGGGAAATGTTTATTGCTTGTCAATGGGCTATCAACAAAATTTCCACAAAAAAAGCCTATGATAGAAATAACTACAATGACTGCTTCTTGAGAATAGAATCTGAATTTTCACATGCTGCTTTTTCTAAAGCTCACAAGACGAGCCTCTGTTATCTGCATTTGACATGTGCAAAGCTGAGAGAACTCAAGTGTTTGCCCAACCACATTCACAAAATGTTCTCTAGACATCTGTCAAAGCACTTTCCAAAATGGCTACTTTGGGTACAGCTGACTACAATGTTGCTCTTTAAGTCACATTTGTTCTCCAGTGGAGAAACATTACTGAACACCAGCATCATCCAAAGCCTATAGCATCCCATTGCAGCAGGTTTTATTTGTGACTGCAGGGGATGCCACTTGAAGATAGGAAGCATCTATGAGCCACACTTGTTCCCCACTGGACTCATCACAGCTGTGAGCACACAGATTAAGGAAGTAAACTTTTTGGTTAATTGTGTATTTGGAGATTTTTAGTGGAAGTCGGGTGTGTCAGTTATATCTCTGTTCATGGAAAGGTATATGTACTGTGTACAACATCTATTCACTGAAGAGCACAGCACATTTTTCTCTTCCAATTGCAAAACCTTTCAGTCCTCTACAGTTCCCTTGGCATGGAGACCAGGCACAGTGACAGGATGTTCCATCCTTGTCTGGCATTCTGTGTAAAGCACGATCATTCCTGTTAATGTGGATTTTCCCAATTAAGAGCTGGGCAAATTATTGGTGTCTTTTACATTAGCTTCTAAAACTGCATTATCATGTTGCTGCTTGTGGCCACTTTGTTCCTGGGTACATTTCATGATACTGCAAAATATTGATGCTGCTCCTTAATTGTCTAACCAAGTAGTTCACTACCTGTATAACATATGGCCAAAACTTACAAGGAATTTAAACAATGCTAACAAATTATCCAGGTCTCAAATATCTTTGGAGATATTTAAATGTAGGGAAAAGATAATTTTTAATTTCTTCCATCCATGAAATAAATATGTTATTTTGTAGCTCATGATGTAGCTCTATGGGAATACCCCCCTCCATGTGCCTCCTTTACCCTGCTGTAAGAGATTCACAAGGAAACCCACATCTCTGTCTGTTTTGCTGAAGCCTCATGACTTACCTGTCACATTGGTGTATCAAGTGTTATAGCAGACCTTTATGGTGCTTTTTGTATTTTATTTTCAAAAAGAAAAGGCCTTTTGCATGTGCAATCTGAAATTTCTGATATTTGTCTGTATTTGAAAAAATATAATAAGATTAGACTCTGGCTAGTGTTTCCAGATAATGAAATCAAATTGCATTTATTCTAAGATGTGGTTATGCTGAATAGAAGGCACACTACAATACGAATTCAACCATGGTTGCTTTGTGTATATCTGTACTTTTTTGCACTACGCAATATGAACTTATGTCTTGTTTGGGAAGTTTTAATTTAAGACTAGGCTTTCCTATGTACCCTGGACTGGCCTGGAATCATTATCCTTCTTCCTCAGCCTCTCAAGAGGTAGAAATACATACCTGCCATCACATCCAGGCTGGAAAATAGAACTGAACCTTTCACCTACTCTTAGATCTGTTAAACACCACACCAATGGATTCCCAAGGCAAATTACAGACTTTACTAAATAATTTACATATAACCTTGTTAAACTACAGCAGTTGTTTTCACTGTGTGGCAATGGTCTGGTCAGCTCACATTCCTATGCCTTCATACATAGACTTACGTGTAAAGTTAGATAGTGATTTTTTTATGAGTGCAACATTCTAATGATCTAGTAAGAAACCAAAAGCAAATGGATATTTAGGGTGTGAAGAGAAAGACTTCACATACTAAGCTTGGTGTAGAAATCCCATACTTTAAAAAAGAAAGGGCATAAATTTTATTATGTCAATTTGATTCCCCAATATAAAATTTATTGACTGTACGATCTTACTCTAATCTTTAAAATGAGAAAATAAGCCATATATCTTGCATAGATGCCACAGATTTCAAAAATGGGGTGTGGGAAGTTCTGGTATGAGAGAGACACGCAAGAACAACTATTATTAGACAAGACCCCCTCATTTCCTCATTCCTTCACTTCTCCTTTCATGGTAGCAGAGTAAATTTCCAATATAATAAATATGAGAAATGGTGCATAGTATCTTAGTATAGTAACAGATTTCTGCTCTATACATCCCTTCCATGAATCCTGACTATTCCGAGCAAATCGATGCTAAGTGTCAGTAACCAGAGCTCGAGGTGCTAATAATGGAGGCAGAGTAATGTTCTTCCGACTGTGTCCTCCTAAACCATTTGGAACAAGTGGTATTTCGCCAGTTAAATGAATAATGAAAAACAGATACAAAATGGGAGCGTTCAGATATGGTGGCTCAGGACTGTAATTCCAGCACTTTGGGGAGGTAGAATCTCTAGTTGAATCCAGCCTGGGATACATACTAGTAATTTGTCTTTGAAAAGGCAAGAGGTGGGATATGTGGCATATCACGGACAAAGGGGAAAGACCTTTGAGAGCTCCTCTGTGGCATGTTTGCTGGGTTAATATAGGAGAGGCAAGTGATTAAAACAAACTTTAAACCTACCTCAGGAATTCAAGTACTTAATGACCTGCTACTCTTATGACCAGCTCTCAAATAAAGGCAGGACATGCCTTTGTTGGAGTGTGCTGTGATTTGCCACTGAATGGTCCTGGCTTCTGTCATGATACTGAGCATTGGAAGAAGATACAGTTGTTATTCATGTGAAGGAAATTGAAAAATGGCCTCATTTCTTACATGTGTGTTCTATTTCTTGCCTTAACTTATGTGTATTTATCCATCAATTGTTGTCCCTTTAAATCCAAACAGACGTTTCAGAAAAATCCTCTGAAGTTTGGCAGCTGACTCAGACCCTTCATGACCAAACAAAGTCATGGACCACCACAGTTATCCTTCTGTTAGGGTTCCCCAATATTCAATGAGTAAAAAAGGTTGCTATTTCTTCTCATTCTGTTTTCTTCACACCCTACATCCAACCTAACAGGAATTCTACCTATCCAGCTTCTAGAATATATCCTGAATTGTACAAACCTCTCTATCTCTATTATTTGCAGAGTACTTCTGCCCAACATATCCTGGCATTACTTCATCCTCTCTTAGTTCATGCTGTGCAATTTCAGGATACTACTGGCTAGGAAACTTACTGGCTGACAATGTGGAGGCTGAAACGTCCAGCACTGAAGTGTCAGCATCTGGCAAAGACTTTCCAGTTGCATCATCTCACGGTAGAAAGAGAAAAGGAACAAGAAAGATGGGGCCAATGGTGGCTGTGGTGTTTGAATGAGAATGGCCTCTACAGGCTTATATATTGGAATGTTTGGTCCCTTGTTAACAGAACTGTTTGGGAATAATGAGGAGATATAGCCTTATTGGAGCTGTGTTACTGGAGACAGGTTTTCAGATTACAAATGCCCATGCCTTTCTGGTTGTTAGTGTTCTCCATTTCATGGTCGGGTCTCAATAAGCCAGCTCTTAGCCTTGACTCCAGGGACACATCTGGCTGCCTGCTACCACACTTCTCACAATGGTGGTTATAGAGTCTACCCATCTGCAACTGCAGTTCTCAGATGAGCTCTATTTTTATAGATTTTCTTGATAGAAGCTAGTCATGACACTGGCATTTAATTACAGCATTAGTTACAACTCTGTAGATAGACTTTATGCTTTATCATTTCAAAATGCCTCACTTCCTTTTAAGAGTTTTATTGTTTTTCCTCTCCTTCCATTTTATTGGCTCTTTGAGAATGGCATGCAATGCATTTTGATTATATTCACCCCTTCTCCTAACTCCTCTCAGATTCAGTCCCCTTTCTACCTACCCAATTTTGTGTCTTCATTTTCTTCTAACCCTTCCAGTCCACTTTGTGCTGATTCTTGGGTGTGTAGCCATTCAATAAATCATGGTCAACCTAATCCAGACCACATTCTTAAAAAAAAAAAAAAAAAAAAAAAGACTTTCCCTCTCCTGACATCTGTCAGCTACCAATAGCTCCTTAGCTCACAGTGGGACTTGGTGATCGTTTCCCATCATCGTGCTGGGGTCTTTATTGAGCGACTTGAGTTTGCACGGGCCTTGTGCTGTCACAATCACCACAATCTCCTCTGTCTACTCACCCTGTCGTGTCCAGAAAACAGTTTCCTTGCAGTTATCACTCTGCCCCTTACAATCTTTCTGCCCTGGTTTCCATGATGATCTCTGAGCCTTGGGAGGAGGAGCTGTGATATAGATGTCTCAATTACAGTTAAGAAATCTGCATTTTTCCAGTCTTCTATACCTTGGCTAGTTGTGATTCTGTTTATCATCATCTAAGAATAAGTATTAGAAGTCAGTTAATTACTATGTCCATTTAGGAGAATAATAGTGGTAGATTCTTCCCTGGGGGCCTATGATCTGTCTTAACACAGGTTCTTAGCCAATGTCAGCTATGGGTTCAATCTCGTGTGGTGGACCTTAAATCCAAACAGAAACTGATATTTTATTCACATAATAATCGTGCCCTATTGTATCAGTGGGCATGTCTGGATATGTTTGTCCTTACTATAGCTTCATAGTCATGCAAGATTCATGATCACTTTTCTCCTCCTATACCATGCTTAGCACCTTCCAACATCCAGCAGTCTGGAAGCAAGCCAACCATTGGGGATGAAGCAGCTAGCTCAATCCCAGCTTGGTTTGTCCATGCTCTATACCTCAAGTTTAGAGTTCAAGAATGGGTTCCTTCCCTTGGAGTTGTTGACCACTGAGATCTTACAGATCCTCAGACATTACAGGTTGTTGCTGATACTCTTGGTAACCTCCCATGGAATTTGACAGGAAGTTTTACTTCTTAATATTGTTACAACAGAAATTGTTTAGTTGACATTTGGCTAAAGCAAAACTGCAACACAGCATTTCACATGCCAGGATTGTAAAAAAGAAAAAAATCATTCCGATCATTCTATTACTTCTATGGATGATATAGATGAGCTTCAACAATTTTCCATCAAACCTAAAATACAAAGCTGAGTTCTTCCCTTGAGGTACAAAGACTTATTTCTCTCTGTTTTTTTTTTCTGACCCACAGGCTGCCATTTCTTTCCCAAGTCACCAACCTTCAGTGATCTCCCTTCTCGCTCTTAAAAGTACCAAGTCTCAAAGGCTTTAAAAGTCCTCAAACCACCTCTTGAACCAACTTCATACAGGTGAGATCCAACTGACCACATGGAAGACCCTGGCTCTGCAAGGCCTGGGCTAGCTTTCATGGGTTTTTGCTACAATTTAGAAACCTCTTTTATCTGCCATTATAATCATATTTTATTGTTTGATAAGTACTGTGCCAATTGATTTGCTTTCCCTTTGCACATCACCTTTCAGTTTTGCACGTTTGTCATCTTTTCCACGATCACTAGTTGTTAAATGAAATAATGGGCTTCACTATGACCCTCACACACATGTACCTCACTCATATTTGTTATCTTGTTATCCTAACCTATAACCTCTCCACACCATTTAATTTCTTTATCTGTCTGATTGAGTTTTGGAAATGAATTCCAATGTGATGGCAGATCACACAATGAGCAGAAGACACACGAAGGCATCTGTCCTTCCATTCACAGGCATTGCAATTATCCCCAAGCACAGGACTCTGGTGGGCCTATGGTCTGTGGGAGTCGAGCATGACTCAACATGAGTACAAGGTGAGCATGTGACACCTAGAGCTGAGTCACAGGTACTGGCACCCCCAAGAAATAGAATGTCTGCTAAAAAACAAGGCCTTTCTTCAAACACAGGAAAAAGACAATTTATTCTCAAGAGAAACATCAGCAGCTGAGTGTGGTGATACCTGCCTGGGGTATCAGCCCTTGAAAGACTGTGCCAGGAAAAGAGTGAGTTCAAAGCCAGTGTGTGCTCTGTAGTGAGACCCTGTCTCAAAAACTGAAATTGCAAAGGAAGGAGAAGATAAAAAGAGAGGTTTAAAGCCACCAAAAGAGTGTTGCCCAGTACTCGTGGCCAAGAGAGTAAAGGCACCTGAACCAACGTGTTCCATGTTTCCACCATCTGCTAAGATTGAAGTACAAATCCATACATACCTGTATACAACTATGTAATAAAACACTGCATAAGTTTGATACTACCATATTTATAGGTTCTTATTTTTGCATCTAAACCTCCAATGCATATAAAAATGAATAGCACATTCATGCTGGCAACTTGAAGTTTTAATTTGCTTATTATACGACAAACATTAAAATGGAAATGGGAAAAAATCATGACAAATCAAAATCTTAGAACAAAAGGCAAATACTAGGTAATTCAGTGGCAATGAATCCTCCTCCTCCTCCCCCTCTCCCTCCCCCTCCCCTTCCCCCTCTCCCTCCCCCTCTCCCTCCCTCTCTCCCTACCCCTCTCCCTACCCCTCCTCTTCCTCCTCCTTTTCTTTTTATTCTTTATGCTTTGAACAGGGGGCCCTGTCTTACAATTTTATTTTGCTTTCGAGCCTACAGAACTGTGTATCCAGCTCTGCTTGCATGGAGGACTCTTTACCAGCTTCACAAAACGCACTTCTTTGTACCATTCACATGTCTTTTCAAAACCAAATGTGGAGATACAGCCTTCATCAGACACTAGCTTGGTCACCATGAACTGTCTAGAGAGCCATCCATCTTCAGCCAGCTCCACGAGGCCACGTGGAGAGGTTTGCATACATGTTTCTTGCTGGTGATTCGTGGTCTCCCTTCCTGAAAGCAGAACAATAGTTTTCTTTCTCCTTTACCCACACTCATAGCCGAGAACAGGAGCTGGCAGTTATTAGGCACTCAGTAGTTATGTATGGAGTTAGTAAATGAGACGGATGCCACACTAGCCTATTAAATAATACAGCTTCTTAGAATTTAATTACAAAAATGTATTACATTATTTATATATTTTAGAAAGAAAAGAAAATCAATTTTGAAACATGGAGAACCACAGATTAATTTGGAAGTTGGCAATACCTGAATTTTGACATATTTCTGCACAGTGTGTCTTGTGACTGGAATTTGTAATGCCTATGAAGGCCAATGCTCCTCAGCTTCATACTACCGGGAGGTGAGACACCTTTAGGATGTGGGGTGTGGTGGGGGCTTCAGACCACCAGAGACATACTGCAGGAGCCGGTCACACTCTTCCTTGCACATTTGGGCCATGAAGGGGACAGTTTGCTCTACCATGTATTCTCCATCATAAAAAACTCTTCCTTGAAAACAATGGGTTTGCTTAACTATGGACCAAAATCTCCAGCATCATGAATCAAGCCTTTCTCTTACTTCCGTAGAATATCTTAGGGTTTTAGACACAGTAGCATAAAGCTGACTAGTGTTGTGTAGGTAGAAACATAATGGCTGCTATAAAATTTCTGTTTTCAGCCTACCACATAATTTTGAATGCATACATTTTAATATAATATCCTATTTCCAACACCTTTTAAAATGTTTCCTCTGGATGACCAGCTATAAGTCTTGGATGGCTACTATGCTGCATTTATTTTATGTTACAATAATTTTCTCATACAATACCCATGATATACAAAGATAGAGGGCTTCATCTTCTATGCTACATTGATAGATAGGAAACCTTTGTCTAAAATAGTGTATTTCACATGTAATAGGGCTAGGGCTACAGCTCTATTTGTCATGTACTTGTCTAGCATGCTTTCCATCCCCAACACTGCATAAATAGGGCTTGGTCATGCAAACCTATAACACCAACACTCAAGATTTGGAGGCAAGAGAGTCAGAAGTTCAAGGTGAACTACATAGTGACTTTGAGGCTAACCTGGGCTAAATGAGACCCTGTCCCCCCCAAAAAAGAATTAATATTTCCCTAATTGGTTTATGAGCCCTTTTAGGTATATCACTAGAGACTGGGAAACCTAATATCTGGTATTTTTTTATCCCAAAACACTAATGCAAAGGAGAATGTACAAAGCTAAAACAATTTCAACTTTTCTGGCATAAAATAAAAGTATATATTCTTTGTACTACCAAGGAACAGCCTTACCTTGGGAAAGACTATAAATAGTTGTAAATGATAATAAGAAATCTGGTAATAATCATAAATTATTTTAAATTATAGTTGATGATAAGAAATTTGGCAGAATATGAACATGTATCAGCCTATGATTTGCTATGGGATGGAATTTCTTAGAGAATCTAAAATACATTTCTATTCTGAATTATCTTAATACTAACTATATACTCATCTTTAGTATGAAGGACTGTGACTTTTGCAAGGAAACATTAAATTGATTCATTGGGATATTTGAAATATAAGGTTAGAAAGCAAATTTATATGTTACAGAAGAAATCTGTCTTTTACACAAAGGATTTAAATGTAGTCTAGTAAGTCTCTACAATATGCTTCTAATTGTCAAGATTTGTTTAGGAAAATTGTCATATGTGATGGACCAAAAAAAAGATAAAATGACCTTTAATTTTCTCATCACTGAGTGTTCCCATGATGACTATCTAACAATTTTCACATTAACAATATTTCAATGACTCTGAAAGGATACTTACAGCAGAGTAACCCAGCATCACAAGTAGCTCTGTGAAGTGAGAATATAGAGGACTAGTGAAAGCAAACACACACACACACAAACACACACACAAACACACACACACACACACACACACACAACCATCTAGATGAAAGAGCTAATTCTTAAAATCTCTACATGAATACAACAGTTAGAAAACTCAACCTTACTGTTCTTCATCATATTAATGGCTGGGGAAGACAAATTACCACTCACATCATGTGACTCAGAGAAAAAAAGGATTTTACAAAATTCATAAGTGATAAATGACTCAGAATGAAGATGAGTTTTTTAAAACTCATAACACTGTGAAAAGGACAGATAATACTCCTTAAAATCATGATGGCAGGGAATTTTGCCTTCACCATCATGCCGTAACAAGCTGGAGTGCCTAATACAAAAATCTAAGAAAAAGAAGCAAAGAACTTATACATTTTAAACCAAAAGTTCTTGTCTGAAGATGACAATAACTTCTGAAGCAAATAAATCTGTCCTACAGGGCCATGGAATACAACATCAGCACAAATAATTTCTATTTCTATACAGTAGCAGCGTATACACAAGACTCAAGAATTTAAAAATATATTTACTGTTGCTCAAAAGAATGAATTTGCTTAGCATAAGCCTAACAAAACACATAAGCTCTTGAATGCTAAACTGTGAAACATAAGTGTAAAGAAATAAAAATGACTTAAAATAGAGAAATATACCTAGTTTGTGGCTTAAGAAGTCTCCAGTGTAAAGATGGTACTGACCCTAGAGGTTGATAGAAAATTTTATACAATTTTTTTCAGTACCTTAGTAAAATGACTTACTTACTGTTTTTACTGTGTTAATTAAAATAGAATTACATCACTTCTCCCTCCCTTTTTCCCTCTAGCCCTCCAAGCTGTCCTATAAGCCCCTCCCATAAACCTTCCTCAAATTGGCGGGTACATTTTATTTCATTATTATTGTTGCATACATGCATGCTTGTATTTATAGCTGTCCTCATTATAACTTACTATGTTCACCATTGAATGAGACTTGTGGTTTCTTTTCTTCTCTAGTACTATGCATAGCACCTTCTACCACTGTGAAAGCTAGCCAGGAGAAATAAAGAATCTACTTCAGTACCAGTTTGATTTCTCTGTGTTCTGTGACTCAAATATGGGATGTCTTCATGAATAAGATCCTACTATCAAGTTGTGGAGAATAACCAAGAGCAATGACAATAACTGGAATATTTGGGGCAAGGTGGTATATGATAATTTCCTAGACAAGAAGCCCAGTAGAAACAACCAGTTTCTGGCATTGGACTTTTGATTTGGTAGTCTATGATATCTTGTAGAGACATTGCAGTTCTGTTATAGGTGAATTCCATTTAAGTTCTTTTAATCTATGTATATATTTATATTTTAGAAAATTTCTAAATTTGTTCATTCTTCTTATTACTTTTTACACAAGGTCTTTAATATCTGTTATCGATCCCCCCCGTCCATCATCCTATCCACCACCTGATTAAACTCGTCCCATTCCATTATTCTTACTTCCCCTTCACATTAGTGTGTACTATCTCCCTCCTTAGCCACCCCTTCCCATAGACCCTTATTAATTTCCTGACCTTTGTGAGGATTCCAAATGAAACATAGATATCTAAAGACTCAAAGCTATGATGCTGGAGAGATAAGTTAGTGGTTAAGAGCATATACTGTTCTTCAAGAGAACCTGAGTGTGATTCCCAGCAACTATGTTAGGCAGCTCCCAACTGTCTGTAACTCAAGCTCTGGGGATCTGGTAGGCACCTGAGTTCATTTGTACATGCGTACACACACACACACACACACACACACACACACACACACACACCATAGAAAAATACATATTTTTAAAAGTAAGTAAAAAGAACCAGCTCCTGGTTTTGTTGATTCTTTGTATGGTTCTTTTTGTTTCTACTTGGTTGATTTCAGCCCTGAGTTTGATTATTTCTTTCTTTATTTCTTCCTTGACCACACCTGGGGATACATCCCATATACAGCCTCCAAACCCAGGTGTTCTTGTGGATGCTGGGAAGTGCTTGCTGATGGAAGCATGATAAGCTGTCTCCAGAGAAGCTCAGGCAGAGCCTGATAAATACAGAAGCAGATGCTCACAGCCAACCATTGGACTGAGTGTGGGGTCCCGGATGAAGGAGTTGGAGAAGGGACTGAAGGAGCTGAGGGGATTTGCAGCCCCATGGAGTGAGCAACTGTGTCAACTCGTCTGACCCCCTGGAGCTCCTGGAGAATGGATAACCAACCAAAGAATACACATGGAGGGATCCATGGTGCTGGCCACACATGTGGCAGAGGAGGGCTTTGTTGGCCATCAGTGGGAGGAGAGGCCCTTGGGCCTGAGGGTGTCAATGCCCCAGTGTAGGGGAATGCTAGGGAGGGAAAAAGGGAGTAGGTGGGTGGGTGGGGTAGCACCCTCATATGTACAGGGGGAAGGGGAATGGAATAGGGGGTTTCCAAAGGGGAAAACATTTGAAACGTAAGTAAGTAAGTATTCAAAAATAAAAAAATAGAAAAATAAATGATGATACAGAAAAAAAAGTAAGTAAAAAAATCTATATATTTTTTCCAAAGCTATCACCCAAAAGTGACATGGGTTGGTGACACTTATCTTTCTGGGTCTGGGTTACCTCACTCAAAATAATTGTTTCTAGCTCCATTTATTTATCTGTGGATTTTATAATTTCACTTTTCTTAATAACTAGATAAATATTCCATTGTATAAATATACTTGATTTTCATCATCATTTATTCATTTATCTGCTGATGAACACCTAGGCCATCTGCACTTCCTGGATACTGTGACTAGAGCAGCAAAGGACAAGGGGAAGTCATCACTGTAATGTATAGAGTCTTTGGGAAATATGCCCAAGAGTGTTATAGCTGAATCTTGCGGTAGACATACTTCCAGCTTTTTGACAAATCACTATACTTGTTTCTAAAGTAGTTTTCATTCACACAAACAGAAAAAAGTATTCCACTTACCAACACCCACTTCAGCATTTGTAGTCATTTGTTTTACTTTATCTTGTTTTATAAACTTTTTAGTCCTAGCCATTCTGATTGAGGTAAGATATAATTTCAAAGTAGTTTTACTTTGTTTGCATTTTCCTGATGGCCAAGAATGCTGAACATTTCAAAAAATATTGCTCAAGCATTTTTACATCATCTTTTGAAAATCCTCTAGTTAGCTCCACATTCTACACTTAATGAGGTCCTTTGGTTCCTGATGATTGTGTCTTTGCCAGTGAAAGCAGGAGGTAGAAGTTTCAGAGTCAGAGAACAACTGGGAAATGTAAGGGTCTCTTTACTAGTATAGTAAGTCAGTGCCCAGCATGGATGGCTGCTCCAATGTACCTGAGACACTCTAGAATGGTCCTTCCCACTGCAAACCCAGCCGCACATTTCTTTCTAACAGAATACATGAGAACAACAGAAAGAACCCAGTAGCAAATATTAAAAAAAATGAAAAAGAAGTGTAAATCCTTTTGAACCAATCAGTAGAGATATTATTTGTATAGCTGCTTATAGGAAAGTCTATTTCAATGGTGTAAAATATTAGTCAACTGAGAAATTTTACTATTGACTCATCCCATTTCATACCAGTTAAAAATTGAAATACAAAGAAATAATTCTTTAGTACATTAATTATTAGTGGAAAGACAAATCCTTCTAAAGGTCATTTTATGTGCTGTTCCCCCTGATTATTGAGTTCCTCAAGCCAATTGGCTTCTAAGGAGATACAGGTAGGTTAGGGATATCTGGTGAGTATATAAACACATCAAAATTTGGGAAGTGAGGGTTATTTAAAAGAAAATGTCTCAACATATTTTTCACCCAGTGAATAGTAACCATAGCTTACTTCTAGTTCTCAATTTTAAGAAGTTCTGAACTTTCCTGATTATTCAGGTGCACAGGTTTCTTTGTGTGCTTGTGTGCTTTAAATATTGGAAAGACAATGCTTAGCCAGGGGCTTATGCTAGAGATGGTGTGTCTCTTCTTGAGAAATCTATGCCTCACAAAGCACTCTGTGTCTACTCCAATGGTTTCAGGGCAGTTAGCCATTACAAAGATCAGAATCTGATAATGCCAGTCACTGAATGACAGTTTTGAAGCCTGAGAGATATTACAATTATCAGGATATTGTTATGAGTACAAATCCCTTGGCCCCATGTCTCTGAAGTTGATAGTCTGCCAATTTTGTTACTTACAGGTATTTATGAATCCTTCTAGACTTCAAAAGTTCCCCCAGGTCATTGTGACATACAGGTAAGTTTGGTAAGTTCTGTGTAGGAAGCTGAGGTAATTTCCTGAGGATGTACCTCAGTGCAGTTACAGCCTCCACATTCTCTTCAATAATACCTTTGTTTAAAAAGTACTTAGTGGATACTCATTAATTGTAAAGCACAGAGATGCTAGGATACAGAGAGTGGCTCTTGACACTGGAGACCATTAATCAGTCCTTATTTGGACCATTATAATACAGAATAATTCTTCAATGAGGATACTAGATAGTAGCTAAATATAGAGATCCTCTATTTTCTAAAACCCGTCAGGAATTATGAACAATGTAACTAAATCTATCTTAAAACTACTTCCTCCTTAACAAGGATGATAAAGACAAAGGGAATAATTATCAACTTCTCACCATATGGGATGAATCATGCTTGCTGCCTTTCCTGCATCCTACTTAATCCCTCCACATCCCTGGGGATGGATACCATCATCTATTAACAAAGCTAAAGTTAAGACTGATTAGATCTGAGTTGTCAGATGGAAAGGACATTCTAGATAGTCTCTATCTGGATCTGCCTCCTAAACCTGTCCATCTTCTTGTCCACTTGGCTAGTATGTGGGAGATGGGAGGATAATATGTATATGCTGTGTACCTTGCTCAATTTTAGCTCCTCTCTTCCTTTTTTGGTACAGATAAATGGGTTGTCCTCACCTCTAAGAGAAAATGGAGAATAATTAGACAGCTATTTTCCAATTTTATTTTATTTTCTTTGATGATTTCAGTTTTATATTCCAAGATGAAAAGCGAAGAAAAGATAATATTTTCTTTGTGAATTACAAAGCCTTTTTTAAAAACAACAAGAACAAAAAATCAAAATAGATTCATTGATTGTCAATTTTGAGCTGAGTCCGCCATCATTATACTACGCTTTATTCCATGCAAATTAGATTTCATCGTGTAACCAAAGATTTATATTTATATAAACTTCTAAACATGGATCTTCTCTTAGTTAGGATCACTATTACTTTGCTGAAATATCATAACCAAACAACTTGGTTAAGAAAGGACTTATTTGGTTCACATAACTATGATAACAGATCACTGAATGAAGCTAAACCAGGAGATAAAACCAAGTAGGAAACTGGAAGCAGGAACTGATGCAGATGCCATAGAGGAGTGTTGCTCATTAGCTTGCTCCTATGGCTTTCTTAGCCCACTTTCTAATAGAACCCATAACCAAGAGCCTAGGGGTGGTACTGCCTACAATGGACTGGACATTCTCCCATCAATCACTAATTAGAAAAAAAAAGCCCACAGTCATGCCTACAACCTGATATTATGAAGGAATTTTTTCAGTTGAGGTTGACTCCCCTCAGATGACTTTAGCTTTTGTCAAACTGGCATAAAATTAGTTGGCATAGACACTGACTAGTTTTCTGAATATCCATGTCATCAGACTCATTTGCCTACCCACAGCCTGTAGTCATTTCCTCTACAGACTATAGTGATTTCCAATAATGTTATTAGTATCAAAGAAGATGACATATAAGTAACAAATTGCTTAATTTACAGTGCACATTCATGCAAGGATCCTCTAAGTGTGAATACTAAATTTTGTCTGATTTTATTCTTCCCACAGGTGGACCTCCAAGGAACACATAGTCCATCAAGCCTCCATCTGTGAGAGAAAGATTAAGCTAAATGTGTGAGCAACTAGACTTCCTACATCAACAGAATCCAGATCACTTTCATGAAGACAGACAAGGAAATCCACATCAGAAAGGTCACAATCATATAAACTGTGGCTCCTTATTTGTGAGTAAATGTTAAGAGTGTTTTTACCTGGTCATAGCTAAATATACTACATGATTCTGACTTGATTTCTAATGGTGATTTTTAATGTTAATAATTTTCGCTGTTATCTTAAAATGTATTTGACAGCCATGTTTTTGATTCCAAAATAACTGTCAATGCATAAGCAAGCTTTCTCTCATCACAGGTTTCTAAAATGTCAAGCATACTGTCATCAGATTTAGTTGGTCCTGAAGAATCAAGTCAACCACCTCCTTTCTTCTTCCTGAACCAGAGAAGGAATAGCTGCCACCTTTTTCCAATTTTCTAAACAAAGACATAAAACTTAAAACATAATGAATAACTTCTCACAATTAAGATTGTAGAATGTGCACGGGTTTCTCTAAACATGCTATACAGATCCTTGACCTATTTCTTGTCTCCATATTTAAATATGACATTTATATTCTCTCACTAAGACTTAAATGTGCTTCTCTCAAAGGAAAATTTAAATGTGAAATTACAGTATGTGAATACAAATATTGTTCAAGTGAGTGTGTGATTGTGTGAATAACTGAATGTGTGCCTGTGTGGGAGGGGGCATGTGACTATGTGTTTGTATGTATACATGTTGAACTTTACCACTAGGTCATTTAACCAGCAATTCTGGAGCACAGGCATATAGCAATAAACAGGCCAGACATGGTCCCATTTCTAAAATGGCTCACAAACCAGAGAATAGTAGACAAAAATGTTGAAAATCCTATGTGAAACCTACTACTTCATGAATCAATTAAGAAATACAAGTTTTAAAAATTTGAAGAGCCTGGAAAGATGGCCCCTTAGTTAAAAGAAAGCTCTCGCTGTTTTTACAGAGGGTACAAGTTCAGTCCTCAATATCACTATGTTGGCCAGTTCACAGCCACCTGTAATATCAGTTCTCAGAGATTTAAGGCACCATCTTCAGGCCTCTGCAGCACCCCTACATGTGTGGCATACACTCGCTCAAATACATATATTCAGAGAGAAACACACACACACACACACACACACACACACACACACACACACACACACACACCCGGTGGAGGGTAGAGAGAAAGAGAAAGAGAGAGAGGGAGGGAGGGACAGAGAGACAAGGTATGAGCAAGAGGATAGAGAAGATAGCCTCCGTGGACAGATAATGCTATTTTTATAACACAAGTGTCATTAAACAAACAAACAAACAAACAAACAAACAGTATTGGAGATAAAGAGTATGTCCTTATAAGTTGTTGGTCAGAAAGCAATCAGAGATGCCCCAAACAATACATATCTTGTCATTTCTCTTATTTTCCCATAAAAACTATGTTTTGTGATAAGACCTCATTGCTAAAGAAACCACAAATTACAATATTTAGAAAAATCAAGCTAGAATTGATTAATCTTCCTGCTTGCTGGATAGTTTTCATAATGTTGAAAGTTGCCATGAAGCCTGCTGGGGGAGCAAAGGTATCAATTGTCTTAAAGATGCGTGAACCCCAAATTGCAATGCCAACATATTAGCAAGATATGGACACTGCTACAATAGTTATATGATTGACACTGGAGTCGCCAGTTGGTCTCTGATTTGTTTTGAGACCCATTACAGAGAGAATTCATGCCGGGTACAGCAAAGGCAGTCAAAAGCAAACAAACAAAATGTCTGACGAGATCTTGGGCCCTAGGAGGGCTCTTGCTATTGTTGTGTAGCTAAATTGACATGACCCTAAACTATCTCATACATAATATATCCAGGACAAAATGTTGCATTTGGCCTTAATCAGAAAAAAAGTTTTTCTTTGCAAAGAATGTCGGTTGAATGTAGACTTGTGGCTTCTCTAGGTGTTGAGAATAAGCCGTGGTTGAGTGCTCATCCCTGGACAAGATGTTTGAATTAAAACCTGCCAATAAGGTAATAAAAGTGGCATTCCATGTGCTCAGTGACTACGTGTCACAGTCACACATAAACTGATTATTAAAGAAAGCTACTGTCACAATGTTCAGCAGTATATGTGAACAGATCAGTAAATCTAAAAACTGGTTAGGAAAACTCCCTGCTGTGAGCCCAGCTAACACAGAAGCTATGACCTCCCACGGACTTAATTTTTGAAGGATAATGACAAAAAATCAAGAACAGAATGTCCTGCTTGAATGTAGAACGCACATCATAGCACGGATTTGTGGATACATAGCCAGGATTTCTTTCCATTGTCTCATGCCGAAGGACCCAAGTGATGATTTGGATATTGTGTTGGTGTTGGTGTTGTTATTATTATTGTTGTTGTTTTCTGTTTATTAGCTAGAAGGGTTCTATTGGGATTTAGCCTTCACATCTTCTACTATAGATCGTGGCATCAGTAATATCTTCTTTGTCTCACCCAGAGTAAGAAGCAGGATACCTGCAAAACCAGGAGAAACTCAATCCTGTGTGATCAGACTATTGAAAGGAGTTCTAGTCATCTATCCTCTCTCAGTCATATTTCTGGAAGCTTCTCAGAAGTACCCATATGGTTTCTTCAGAAAAACAGGGGAGCACTCATTGCCTCAAACATGATCCTTAAATTCTTATCCTGGTCAAATTCAAATTGAGTCTTCCAGAATCACTACAGCATGAGATCTTTGTGGTAAGCAGCAAATGAGGATGCTTTAAGACTTTAGAAGAGTGGAAAGGTGCCAGGAAAAATACAGGGGTTGGGTCCAAATTCTTATTTTAATTAGATAAGAAATGATCTGCTATTGTGCTTCACTCATACTTTATAAAATTCCCCACATCATTAACTCATGGAGAAGCAACATAAATTTCCTGACAAATATAAGAGAGATTGTTAGAGTCGTAAGATTAATTCTCTTAATGGGATTTTAGGTCATTATCCATTGCTAAATTGATTTCTAATAATTTATCCACATATAAACACATGTCTGAAAAATATGCAGAAGCTCATAAAAATTATTTGAAGATAAAATTATTTAAATTGCAATGGCCATTTGTAAAACTTTCAAGAGGCTGAAATAAGATGTATCTTTCTCTCATTCTCTCTCTCTCTCTCTCTCGCTCTGTGTGTGTGTGTGTCTGTGTGTGTCTGTGTGTGTGTGTGTGTGAGTGTGTGTGTGTGTGTCTGTGTGTGTCTGTGTGTGTGTGTTTGTGGTGTGTTTGTGGTGTGTGTGTGTGTGTGTGTGTGTGTGAGTGTGTGTGTGAGTGTGTGTAAAAGAGAGACAGACAGACATAGGGACAAAGACAGAAAGACAGATAGATGAAGCTCTGAAACTCTGTGTAAATTAATCAAGTACTTTTTGTTATATAAGGACATTGTAAAAGAGTAATTCACACTGTGACTAATACTAGCATAATTGCATTATAAATCAGCATAAGATCTGGGATAATGATGCTTCTTATATTCTGATGAGAAAATAAATTGTTTGACCCTTTCTATTATAACTTATGATTCATATGCCTCTATTCTTATACCTCTTATCTTCTTTGAGGCCGAAGATAAATCTAATAGATAGCCACCAAAATTGTAATTTAAATCCTAATTCTAAAAGTTGTGTCATATGTGATATACTCAAGATTTGTGGCTAGCCATAGAAAAGTCAGAGCTAACTCAAAACCTTTGATTTTGAGCTCTCTGGACCTTCTCTAAGAAGTACTTTATTTCTTTTTTATTTTTTCATTTGTATTGGTTATTTTATTTATTTCCATTCCAAATATTATCCCCTTTCCCAGTGTCCCCTCTGCAAATCCCCTCTCCCATTACCCTTCCCCTTGATTCTATGAAGGTGCTCCCCTACCCACCCACCCACTCCAACCTCACCACCCTAGGATTCCCCTACCCTGGGGCATCAAGCCTTCACAGGGCCAAGGGCCTCTCCTCCCAATGATGTCAGATAAGGCCATCCTCTGCTACATATGCAGCTGGAGCCATGGGTCTCTCCATGTGTGCTCTTTGGCTGCAGTTCCTAACATTAAATCTAACCCAAACAGCCTTAGACTACTTTTCAATTTGACTGAACTTTAGAGCGACTTCTTGACCGTAAGCTTCTGTGCTCCCTATTCTTATAATTTAACTTAGAAATCTTCAGTGACATTGCATCTTCTTACTTTGAAATTTGCATAAATCCTTTGAAATTTGCATAAAATCTTAGCCTCCTTTCCACGTTTACAACCATCAAAGGCTTTAAAACAATTCCCTTAAAATGTAGTCACTATTCTTAGGTCCTCCGTCTTCCAATCTCATCCAGTAGAAGACAGTCTCCAAACTTGTTGCCAGTCAGCAAACAGATTGCAGAGCACAAAGGAAACCTTTGCAGATTCAGGAAAGCTCCTTGTAGTCACCTCTCCACTGGCCAGTTTCCTCCACCATCTTCTGATATCTCCTACTTGTTCTCCCTACAGGACATCCCCAACCCAAGTCTCTTACATTTTGTGCTCTACTGCTGAGATCCATTTCCAGCCTTCACTTCAGCTCTTAAACACCCTCTTCCCTTCTGTTCTAATCTCTCCTTCATATTGCAATAATCTTGAATAAAATCTTTATGTGTCTAACTTTGCTGTCTAGAATATTTCCTAGTTGGGATCATTGATTTCTGGCAACTAGCTCTTAAATTCAAATCAACCACATATTCCTGATCCAGAAGCAATCGCCAGTTGATAATCACTTGCAAATGAAATTTTAATTTTCTTCAAGGGAGTCTCACTTGGGAAACAGACAACTCTTGCGGACAGGGCTTGTGCCTAGCAGTAGATGCCAGCAGAAAACAAACACAGTGGTATCTTGGGAGGTTCTTTTTCTTATACTGTCATGTCATGGCTTTTCACTTTCTTTTTATTAGTTTTAAAATCTGTATTTAGTTTTCATTTCTTTTTCACTTTTATCTCTACAAGTCCTTTGCATATGTATTATGGTTTCTGGGTTGGTGTTTTTTATGGCATTCCTGGGTGTAGCCAGTAACTTTTCAAACCTGTGTCACTGAACTTCAGTACTCTTTATCAATCCAAACGGTATTGACCAGCAGTTCTTTGTTTCTCAACAAAGTTGTGTTAGGTATGACTTATGCAGCCAGTTCCTGGTACATTAATTTCTTCTGGAAAAGAAAAGAAAAGAAAATCTAATACTTCTTCTTGTAGAAGAAACATCAATATAGGGAAAAATTATAGAAACCAGACTATAAAACATGAAAATGTGACCCAAACTCCAGCTGGATCTGTTTTAAAAGGCATTAGGTGGAATTTTTTTTTCAGCTGGTCATGCACTACACTATTGACCTGCTATGGAACGGGCTCCAGGGAGGTGATTGCTGTCAGACACTGCCCCTTGGCTCGTAGGCCTATGTGATTAATCATAATTCTGAGTAATAAATTTAAATTTAAAATGGTCTTTTAGGCATCCAGACAGCATCTGTGTTGTTGTAATGTTTTTTCCATAATCAGAATACCTCTTTCAAACATAGTGTCCTCCTGTAGGCACAAAGAGAATCTTCCTAAGAAGGTTGTGTTTGCCTCTTGAGGGAGACATGAACACATTTGTATGATCGCCTAGAAGCCAATAGTTTAAGTATTTGACAATGTCTAACAGTTATATCACAAACACAGGATAAGTTTGTGGGTAGAGGGGAAGGCTAACCTTGATGTTGAACAAGCTGCAACAGTCCAGAGGTGTTCCCACTTAATGGGAATATAAATACCATTTAACACAGGGTGTAAAACAGTTTTTGCTCCTTGAGAAAGGATTAAGAGATCCCTCCAGACACATCATAATGAGTCTCAGAGAACAAACTGACTGTGGAGGAAAGGGTGCTCCTCATTTACATCCCACTACCAAGAAAGTTGTTTTCACTGAGAAGACTATAACAACTGAGCAGAAGTATTTTCTTTGACATGAGGTAAAAGCCTTATTTTTACCAGGATGGTAAATAACATATGAAGCATATATAAGTACCAGAATAGAACTCAAATGTAACAGGGTGAGAATAAGAGAGACAGCAGAGTTACATCATAGAGAAGGCGGGAGAAATTAACAGTAGGTAGACAAGATTCATGAACAAAAGGGAAACCATGCTGCAAGCCAGAAAAGTAGCCATGCTCCATCTTTCTGAGCAGAATCCATGTACTCCTGGAGTCAGGGGTACCTGCCATTTTGCACAGAACTTGTCTACTTCTTGAGAACTGTACTTATGTTTTATTTAGGGAAACATGAACTCAAAGATCCACACCTTGGCGCTTTATTGCATTGCTGGTTGCTTAGAGTACCTCATCAAGTATTTCTTTATGGTTCCAAAATGTTCCCTTCTGATAACTTCTCTGAGATCAATAGCCAAATTATAGGTCACACAGAGGTCACCCAGGCAGACATTTAGACATCTAGTGGCTACCAATTGGTAAGCTAGAAGCAGCTATGAAGGTTAATCTTTACTGTCAGCCTCATTGGATTTAGAATCATGATAGAAACACATCTCAGGGTGTGTCTATCCGGTGTGTTCAGAAAGGTTCAACTAAAGAGGAAGACCCGTCCTGAATATGGGTGGTCCTACTTCCCGTGCCAGGGTTCTGGATTGCATACAAATGAGAAATAGAGCTGAGCACCAACATTCATCTCCCTCTGCTTCCTGACTGCAGGTATAATGATGTGACCTCACACTCTTGAAGCTGTGACTTCATGACATGGTGCACTGGTTCCCTTCAAATTGTAAGCCAAAAAACCCTTTTTTTCTCTAAAGATGCCCGCTGTAAGTTACTTGTTTACAACAATAAGGAACATTATTAAGATACTCCTGTTTGAGCTGATGAGAATAACTAATATCAGTGTTTGATAGAGTAGAGTCTAGGATTGGAAGTAATTCTTAAGGATGGAAGAAACACCAGTAAATAACTGGATTAAAAGAAATAGTTTGTGGATGATAGAAAGTATTGATTCTATTGTCATCAAAACTATCTACAGTACTTTGGATATTGATAACTTTGGGATCCTCAGGATGTCAATTAGAGTTTCAGAATTTCTGTAGTTCCTTTTATCTTCCTAAAGTTTGGAGTAAAAAATTGGTAGGATTTCAATTCATCATTACTGATAATTTCCTTTAAAAAGTAGCAATGGAGAAATTATTATCCCTATTACTAGAGAAAGTAATTGGAATTTCCTAAGGTGGGAATATTTTTATAAGAAAAATCACATTTTTGTACATTTTATAACCATAACATTCCATCAAGATAAAGCCAAACACTATTCAAAGAATTCCAAAAGAGTAGATTTTACCCATATTTAATTTGAAAGTATTAAAGAGTATTTTGGGATTCACGGTCCTGTTCATTTCTTACTTTTATAGGCTTGCAAAATTGTGTTACTGATAGGTAGCATACGACCTGGAAATATCCAAAAGAGGACCATTAAAAATTCCACTAAGTTGGTTTGACTGATTTATTTCTGTAACTGTGGCTAATATGAAACACTTTGGGTAAAAATCCAATTCTGTGTGGCAGGCCCTTAGGTAACAGGATGAAGGATCAAGTTTTTTCATTTTTTGCCAATTATCAAAGAATCTTATGGTGGCCAGAAATTTTCTCTATTCCAAACATTTCAAAGTCATGGGCTCACTAACACAATATCATGTATTTTCTATCACAATAAATATTCTGGTCTTTTGCCTTTGCTTGAACAACTGCTCTATGTAATAAAGAGTCCTTGTCATCAGAGTTGATTTAATTATATAAAGAGCTTAAATTTTGTAGATACATGCATCTATGCAGTGATTGAGTCACTGATTTGCAAGTGTTTATTTTTTATTATTCAGAACTAACATCCAGATGAAGAGATGGCTCAGAAGTTACGAGTGCCCACAGGTCATGCAAAGAGTCTGAGTTTTACCTTCAGCACCTAGAGCGGTGTCTCACAATGCCTGTTACTCCAGTTTCTGGGATCCAACTCTAGGTTCTGGCCTCAGGCACCTGCACTCATGATTGATAGGCATACACACACACATACATGTACATGCACACACATGCACATACACACACATGCACATATATATGCACACACACACTTGCAAGCACACACACACTGACACATGCACATTCACACACAATTTTAAAAACAATAAAATCTGTTTAAAGTAAATATAAATAAACAAAATGAAGGTCTACAAGGACAGAAGGAAAGTGAAGCTTATGCCAGGAACCCTGGCTAAGAGTGTGATGCAGGGCACAGTAGTTCCCTTATCTAGATCAACTGATTTTGATATTGTTCCAGGGTAGAATGAGGGTGAATGGGCTGAGAATATCACTCATTGATGTGGTGGATAGTTAACTCTGCTCCATAGTTAGCTGCCACCGATAAAGTATTGAAAGACTCTGTAAGTCAAGAGTGTGTGTAACGTTGGAAAACATTAAGCTTCTGAGTACGTTAAAACAAAATCAACTACAGTTTTAGCAATTACTGTCACTGCTACAACACTTGAAAAAGAGGGATATGTCTTAGTTGCTCCATGACTGTAGTCCCAGGATTTAGTGAACTGAGGCAGGAGGATTGTTCTAAAGATGAAGTCAGTCTCAGCTACAGTATAGCCTAGTGAAAGAAAGAAAGTAAGAGGGCGGAGAGGGAGGGAGGGAGGGAGGGAGGGAGGGAGGGAGGAAGGAAGGAAGGAAGGAAGGAAGGAAGGAAGGAAGGAAGGAAGGAAGGAAGGACCCACTCTGATGTCCCTCAGGGATAGACTGTTACCTAGAAGTATAAGATATAAAGCCTTACCTCCCCAGGTTGCTTTTGGTCATGTTGTTTTATTGCAGCAATAGAAACTCTAACTAAAGCAATACCCTTCCTTTGACATAAAGGATTCTTTCTGATTAGAGCTTTTATAGGTTAGATTGATGTAAGAAAAAAATTTGTGCTGATGAAAACTTTTTTGTAGGTAAAAAATTCCCAGCTTATCTCAAAATATACATCTATGCATATTAATCTATTAATCTGTGACAGAGCTAAAGGAGATCCAAGCACAGAGACAGTTGCTGGTTTCCTGGCATGCCTGAGAAATAGAGATTCTCATTCTCTGGAGCTAGCAGACTTGAAAAACAAAACAGCAGCTGAGACTTAGTGAGTTGAAGACCATATACTGAGTTGTCTCCTCTAAACTGAATCTCACCAAGCCTTTCCTTTTTTAATTAGGAAAAACGCAATGGACAGAAAACCCAGCTCAACATGACCCAAGTCATAGACTCTTAAAGACTTCACCAATGTGATGAGCATTTGATACTTCTTTCCCATTCTGGCCCAGATCCATCTAAGACATTTTAAGCCTTGCTATTTTCTCCTCAGCAAAGTCAGTTAGTTACATATCACCAGTGTCATAGATCATCAATATGTCTTGTTATCAAATGATAAAGCTTCTTGCAGATGTTGTATGCGGGAGAGCAGAAGGGTCGACATAGTCTGGCACAGAGTGGGAGTGCTTCACGCAGGACACATATGCTGCTGCTCCTTCTCTGAGATGCAAATGGCTTCTGATTGTCCTCACTGACTGGAACAAGCAAGAAGGGGTTGCTGATCAATCACTGCACCAAGCTGTGTCTGTTTGCCCCAGTGTGAGTGGCACATCTGGAGCTGCAGCTGCAATCAGCATCATCACTGAGGAAGTTTGGGGTAATTAGCTGTTACTTTATTGGCCCGTCTGATTTGACTAGCCAAATGATTAAGTTTAAATAAGGACACTGTAGGAATCACCATCCTTTTCTCTCAGATATTTGATGACGACATCAATCTCTGCAGTTCCATGAAGAATGAAGTTGTAGTTTCAGTTTGTTATGTCTACTGCCAGAATCATTGGAGTGACTGATGCTTGGTTTTTGCTGCTGTTTAACCTTCATCCCATGGATCAGGAACTCTACTAGCTTTGATTTATGTCTACTAGGACTCAGAAAATAATTGCATATCCTACTCTAGCTGAACACTTATAGTAGCAGTAACTCTGTCCACAGAACTCTGCCATAGGACAGTGAGCATGCCCATGACAGAATGACTAGAGGGGTGCGTACACACTAAGTAGTGTTTACAAGATGGTGCAGGATGTGCTGGGATTCCAGTGGACACTGTCAGACCTTGTGTCAGCAGTAACCGTCAGTGGTTATCTCCCCTCAGCTCTAAAATGATGACGGGGAAGGACCAGCTCTTCACCCTTAGAAAGAACTTCCAAGGAGATGACCCAATTGGTAAAACTATCTGCAGTGCAAGCATAATTGGCTGAGTTCAGATCTACAGACGTCGTGTAAATGCTTGGTAGCAGCACACTTCCATAGCCTCAGCACTGGGGAACCCTGGGAGTGTGCTACCAGCAAACCTAGCCGAGAAGGGTACTCCAGGTTCTGCGAGAGACCTTGTCTCAAAAACTTCAGAGCGACTGAAGGATGCACCTTTTGTTGACCTCTAGCCCACACACATATCTGCATACATGTGTACACACTCATGTGTGAAAAATGACTAATTTGAATCCCTGCAATCACAAGACAGTCTTTGTGAAGGAACCTTGAAGAGGGAAGAGGGAGAGAGAGAGAGAGAGAGAGAGAGAGAGAGAGAGAGAGAGAGAGAGAGAGAGAGAGAGGCAGAACTCAGAACTCCTCGGCACCTCTTGCCCCTCATATCCTGTTGAAATTCCCCAGTAGCCAGAATTAAGTAGAAGCTATAGAACAGGGTGGGGCCAACAATGGAAACCAGATGGTGAGCGTGCATGAGCAGGAGACGGAAATGGAGAATAAAGGCAAGTTTGGAGGGAAAGAGACGAGGTCTGGCTCACTTATGCGAAGAGTTTTTCTTTTCCTCGTGTTTCTGCTGTGCTGGCAACTCCAGCTATAGATGGTTTTGTGAAATCCTTCTGGCTTCCATGAAATCCTTGCACCTCCAAATTTCCTGCAAGAAGCCTTTCTGATCTTTGCTTTTGCAATTTTTCCGATGGATATATAAGCCTCGAATTCTTCATATCAATATTTCCCACTAAATATACCTAAGATGGCTTCCCCTTTCCCTGCCAAACCTGACTGATCCAAGAACGTTACCTCCATTAAAGATGATTCCTTAGCCAAAAAGTGGTCTAAAAGAAATAAACCCAACATATCTTTTTCCACTTGCTCTGATTAGAAAAGAGCTGTGCACAAAAGGGAATGTTTTCCTTTTGTTTCCATGGAGACCGGGATGTTGAATGAATGCTTATGAGAACTTACAATAACATTTAGCCATATTTAAGATAGCACAATCAGTCCAATACAAATGTGCGTATGTAATGCTAACTTTGGCAGAACAAAGAGAGGGTTTTGAAGGCAGGATTCCTACAAAGGAAAAGTTCTTTTTAACTCCACTTCTCTTCCAGCCAAAATCTAATAAACAGATAAAAGCTAGACACAAGCTTGCAGATAAGAAAGTCTAATTATTTCAAAACAAATGATAAATAAGGACTGAAAACAAACTAAAAGTTGCTTTGAAATAAAATAAGAACTATCTGTAACCTACTGTGTAGGTTTTGATATTCAATATTAGTCCTATATTGATTTTGGAGATAATTATTATAGTTAATCTTAAATGTTAACTTTTATTATTTTTAAATGATCTGTATATGAGTCTGTGTGTTGGAACATGCACTTGAGTACAGGTGCCCTAGAAAGCCAGTCACAGCAGCTCCTCTGGAGCTAGAGACACAGGGGTTATTGAGTCACCTGATATGCATGCTGGGAACAGGACTGGTCCTCTGGAAGAGTAGTGCATGATCTTAACCACTGAGCCACCTCTTCAGCCCCAACATTTAATCTCCTAAATCCTCTGGTGTTTCTCTCCCTAAATCTGATAATTCTCTTGATTACTGTTTCTTTTCTCTTTCCCATTGCTGCCTACATGCCAATTATTCCCATACAAGTCAGTTTTGGGATCTCACATGTACTCGCTCACTGCTTACAACCTCATCAGTGATGCCAGGATACATAGGTGGGCACTCCCATTCCTGTCACTGCTTAAGCTCTTTGTGTGTGCTATCCTCCTAACTCCCATAACAGGTTTCTAAGTTAGTATATCAGCTTAATATTCTGATTTATAGATAGGAAATGACAGTTGACTGCCAAAATCTACAAGTTAGAAAAGTGATGTATGTCTGTTGCTTCTATAAACCCTCTCTTCTTGACTCTAGATCCTCATATCATATATATTTTCAAGCAAATCTGACACCAGCTTTGGGGAAATGTTCTTTCTCTGGATTTCTGCAGTGGTATTAGATGTCTGTGTTTCTCTCTTCTCTGGGGGAACTTGACATCTCTCTTCTTTCTGTTGTTGTATTACTGGGTATGGAACCTCAGGCCTTATGCATGCTAGACAGGACATCTACTACCAAGCCTTAGATGTCTTATTTCTTATTATATATACTTCAATATATTTTTCCATGAGGAAAAGAACTGTATCCTATCAACTTTGTCAGGAAGAAAACTTACCAACTGAGGTTAAAGGTTCAAACTAATTCTATGGAGAGACACCTGGAAGTGTTGCTACTTCCTACATAACAGTGTGAAGCTGGAGATAGACTATTTTCATGTCTTCTTTTGTGTGATTCATGAGTTGAGAGCTTTGCCCATGAATTCTTTAACAATTTTTCACACATGATATCCAATAGCGTATAGTATATGGCCTTATAGGCACAGAGAAGGAACAGCAGCTATCAGTAATTTAGGATCAGATTATTCAAAGCTGTGTTGCTTCCATCCCCAACATTTACTGGAAGAAAAGCAACAGTTCCACACACATGTTTGCCCTT
This sequence comes from Uromys caudimaculatus, assembly GCA_028551405.1. Classification (NCBI taxonomy): domain Eukaryota; kingdom Metazoa; phylum Chordata; class Mammalia; order Rodentia; family Muridae; genus Uromys; species Uromys caudimaculatus. Next base: position 106,258,393 of record CM052704.1, read on the forward strand.
TGCTCTATTCACTATAAGCAGTAGTAATGCCCTGAAATAAAAACTAAAAAAATCTTGAGCTGTGAACACACCTTCCATCTTAGCAACTGAAAGCATTTTTTGTCAAGTGCCCCTTTAGCCCAGGGATCTTTTAGTGCTTAGAAAAGACAACTAGGTAAGCATTGCTATATTCTTATTTATCTGATAAGCTTCTCCAAAGCACTACTAAAACCTTCGAGAAGGGCTCTTAATCCCACTGAAAGCCAAAGAAAAATAGGCCACACCATCATGCCACTTTCAACAGAGGCAAAAGCAAAGGGACTTTGAAGTAGCCCCGACCCTGTTCACGTGATTATCTGGAGCCTTCTAATGACATACAGGCAACCTTCCTGGAGTCTTCTACTCCAGTCATGTGAGAGTTGCAGTCTGCCACAGTTTCTTGAATCTGTGTTGCCTTTAACAAGTTGAGAAAAATGATTAATAAAGAAGACTTTGGCTACAGTTCCTATAACTGATATCCTAGGTATTGAAGAATAATGGAAACTCAAGTTCCTATTTCAATTGCACCAGTTCATCATAACATCCTTTTAAAGATATTTGTTAAATGTGTATTGTGCTTGTATGTATGTTTATGACCAACATTAGAGCATTGCCCTCAGAAGAGGCCATCAGATGCTCTGAAACTGGAGTTACATCGGTTGTTAGCCAACATATGGTTGCTCTATTCTAAACTGAATCCTCTACAGGAACAATAGGTGCACTTAACCATTCCCCAGCTCCCTACATAACTAACTTCTGGAAAGTGGCTTAATGCATTCACTCTTGGAAAATAGATTTAATATGTATCCAGTTTGAAGACACCAGTTTGCAGCAGGCAGTTTGGTATTTTTCCACACTGTTCCACATGCTGGTAAAGGTGGTCAAAATGCCTTCATCTAGTTGACTTCCAATGAAATCAGGAGAGCACTTACACTTTTTTTTTTTTTTATTCCATTTAAAGTTCATATTCTCATAGAACTCTTTTTAAGCCACCATGGCTTTCACTTCATGTGTGTTTAACAGCTAGAGAACAAATTATAAATAAAATATGTAGGACAGCATATCCTTCTATCCAGAGAGCTGCCACTTATGGGTTCATAGTGCCTTCCAGAATTATTTGGAACCAGACTTTCCCAGTAACAAATAAATGGTACTAAAAATGAGTTGAACAGCTTTATGGCTTGTTGGTCATTTTCTTGGTAATATCTCTGACCATTTCCAATACTTGCACACAAAATGAGTTTTCAAGTTGGGAAATGGCATTGAACATTAAGATAATAGGTTCAAAAATTGAAAGCCAGATTTATGTAACAAAAAAAGATCACTTTCAATTGAGTTAAAGCTCCACATTTAATGAAAGAATGTTCTTGAAGAAATAACTACAGTCTCAAGAGCTGATAATCAATTATGCAAATATTTGTTCCCTAAAGTGATTAAAATCTAATGCAACCATTTAACTCTAATGTGTAACTGACAAATTGAAGCTAATTGGAAAGACCAAATTTTTAAAATTAAACTGAGAGAGCCCAGATGGTCTATGAAAAAGAAAAACTTGGTTAAAAATTTTAAAAATTACTGTAAAATAATAAAGTCTTATTTGAAAGATAAAGCCATAAAGATGTCATCATCTAGTTGAAATCATTTTAAAGAAAGAAACTAACTTAGAGATATGAGGAGGCTGTGTTTTCTTGATTGTCAGTAGTAGAGAAAAGCAAAATAGTGAATTTACATCCTTTATACTTGATCAAATATTTCATACCTTCTCTTGAATGTGGACTTGACGCCTAAGAGTTCTTAATACAAATGTATGCATTAGTGTTTCAAATGTCTTGATAAATGAGAAGTGTTACCAATATTATCTTTGCTTTACCTGTGAAACCTTACTGAGCAATAAAACTGTAAATATAATAATAGAAAATATGCTGCCTCTTAGTTCATATCCTAGAATGCTTTCTAACTGCATTCACATACAAACACTTAGTCCAGCATTCACCATGTCACATTTATTTCCACATTTATTTTCTATAACCACTTTATGAGGAGAGTTAAATTCCTGCTGTATCCATTTCAGAGAAGAGGAAACCATTTTAAAAGGCTTACTTCCCCCAGGTCATTGGGATAATAGCACTAAAATATGAAGACTATTAAGTTTCCAACTTCTATTCCTGGAGGGCTCTGCAAAAGGGAGTTGACTATGGAAGTGGTACTGTGGATGCTGTAGGGAAATGTGCTTACTCCTAATGCTGCTCATCAGAGAAAATGAAGAGCCTCCCAAAAGAATGCAGGGTATTGTCATCACCCTTGGTTGCCTCCCAGAACTTGAAGGTAATTTATTTACAATTATATTTATATTCATTAAATATATATTATTAAATTTATATTTAATAATCCTATTATTAACGATATCATACAGGACTTGGAGGTATCAAGCTGTAACAGTCTTGAAAATCTCCTCCCTGAGGACTAGTTCTTACAGTCGCAGAGGCTCTAGGCAAGATGCCAAAGGGTAAAAAGCAATTCTCTAGCTGTAAAGTCCACTAACCACAAAAACAGCCAGCGCTTCAAGATCGCCGGCATGGTGCACTAGTGGCATTACTGTCATCATGTTAACCAACAGCTGCCTAATTAGGCTTAAGGTCTATTTAATAGGGGAAAAAGTCAGCCTACTACTATAACTCTGTCAACTACCCATGGCCATAAACCCTATTGGGGGGGTGGGGGGATCTACCACTACCATTGTTCTAAACCAATCAAATTTCTCACTGCATTGTAAACACTTACTCTAATATTTGAAGATAGGCGTAATTTTCACCACTTATCAAAGAAGCTTTCAATTCCAGCAGATGGAGGCTGCTAAAGAGAGCCACAACTGGTTAAAATGGGTGATAGCGATCAGTGCCCAGCCTCAATTTGTACATCTACAATTCAAACCCTACGCCTAGAGATCACTGGGTGGAAATATTTTAAGAGCCAGAGGACCAGGACATCTTCTGCAAGATCCTGTCCTCTAGTCGCAACAGGGATGCTGCGTCCATAAAACCTTTACAATATGTTTGCCTAAACATGACCTGCAAATAGGAACACCAGTTGAAATACCAATGTGCATAAAAAGTTTGCTGCTGCCATTCCTAGATAAAGGGCCACAGGCAATCAATTGCAGCTGGGTATTCTATCTTCTTCATAGATGAGCTCTCTGATAGGTTATTTAGTCCCAAGTGGTCAGCGCTAAATATACGTGTTGCAGGAAGTATCAAAAAAGAAGGAATGTATCACATGTTCCCACCTTATGCCCTGGTTCTCTCATCCCCAGTGGGCTTGCCAGCCATGAATTGGTGGACAATGGCCAACCTGCTTTCATCATGTGGAGCTCTGACTCAGAGCTCCATGATCTCTCCACCCAGCTCACTAGGTTCCCACTGGCAGGTCACTACCACACCAGCCCCATGCTTCAGTAACCCCATGGCCTCTGTGGTGCACATCAGTCAAACTCATACTTTGCTGCTGTACCTTTCTCTCTTGAACCCAGACAAGTCACTGTGTGAAGGAAAACTCAACACAAACTTCATTCAGAAACAATGATAACTCAATCTCTGGGCACATCAACTAAAACCTAATCTTGTAAACCTTATCACAGTCTGATTCCTCTGGTGGCAAATCCTTGAGGATCCGCCATGATACCAGGAGACTCTTCTAGCTACATCTTACCTACTAAGTGCTGTCCCGTTCCAAAAAGACATTCTCTCTCTCCTGCTTCCTCTCTTCCACCCTGCAATCTGGAACCCACCCCCACCCCCACATGCCCAGTGATTGGCTCCTTTATTCATTAGGGAATTGGTTCACAAGAAGTCACTGGTGTAACTCACTTCTTGTCTGAAGCCCCTCCCAGGAGGGCAGAATTAGCATCAAATTACAATCAGCCCCAGGGCTATCCACAACATAAAACTAACACTCAATGGCCTCAGTAAAGGACATGAGTTCCATTCCCGGAACTTATGTCACAGCTCACAAAACTCTGTAATCCTCCTCCCAGGGTCATCCTGTAATCCTTCTCTCAGGGTCATCCTTCCCTGTGGCCTTTGAGGGTACTAGGATCACATGTGGTACATAGACGTACATGCACCAAAATATATACAAGCACACACACAAAGAGAGAGAGAGAGAGAGAGAGAGAGAGAGAGAGAGAGAGAGAGAGAGAGTCAGAGACAGTAAGAGACAGAGAGAAACAGAGAGATTCTTAAAGAGTATTGAAAGAAAAGAGTGTAAGGAGTTGGTGTTTTTTCTATGCTTTGACAAACTCCTTTCATTTGCTTAGACCAAAAGGAGTCATCATTAAGTTCTATTTTGTCTTCTTCCTGAGTCCCTTATAATCACAATCTATATTCAAACATTGTAAAGTCTTTCTGATGTCAAACTTCAAAACTACAATGGAGCCAAATTGCTTCTCTCTAGCACTGAAGTCCTAGACATTAATTCTTCATGGATTCTTGAACCTATTTTCTTGTTCTTTCACTTGTCTAAAAGTTATGTAAAGATTAGGTTCCTCTTTGTTCAATATTTTGTAATGTTTCCTCATTTTGCCTTTGGGAAACTCTCAAATCCTTAACTCTGACTAAGGTGACACCTCTTGTTCACCATCAAGTTTCCTTCTTACTCATCTCCTGGTCCACTCACACTTCTACATACATTATCCACAATTCCCTGTTCCTGTACCTGGTAGGGAAGACCCAACCCCAACTCCTTACACTCAGATGCTGGCAAAGATGTGGAGAAAGAAGAACACTCCTCCATTGCTGGTAGGATTGTAAGCTGGTACAACCACTCTGAAAGTCAATTTGGCAGTTCCTCAGAAAATTGAACATAGTACTACCTGAGGACCCAGATATAACACTCCTGGGCATACACCCAAAGATGTTCCAACATATAACAAAGACACATGCTCTATTATGTTCATAGCAGTCTCATTTATAATAGGCAGAAGCTGGAAACCAACCAGATGTCCCTCAATAGAGGAATAGATACAGAAAATGTGGTATATTTACAAAACGGAGTACTACTCAACCATTAAAAACAATGACTTCATGAAATTCTTAGGCAAATGGATGGAACTTGAAATTTTCATCCTGAGTGAGGTAACTCAGTCACAAACGAACACACATGGTCTGTATTCATTTATAAGTGGATATTAAGGAAAAAGCACGGAATATCCATGATATAATTTACAGACCATATGAAGGTCAAGAATAAGGAAGACAAAATTGTGGATGCTTCAGTCTTTCTTAGAAAGGGAAACAAAATAATCATGGGAAGTAGAGGAACTTGGAAGGAAGAGAGGAGGGGAAGGGGGAAAAGGGGGCCAGGATCAGGTGTGAGAACAAACAGGGGAGATGTACAGAGAGTTAGGAAATTGAACAAAGGTGTGTAGCAATCGGAGATGAGGAACTGGGGGCAGCCAACAGAAAGTCCTAGACTCCAGGAAAGCACTAAGTTAGGAGAGGGGGGTGTTGGAGAGGTATATGAGAAGTTGGATGAGGAAAAGGAGTTATCTGATATTACATCATTGTGTGTGTGCATTTGTGTGTGTGTGTTTGTTTATATATACAATCTTAAGATATTGTATCTTAAAATTAATAAATGAAGTAAAATAGACGGGTACAAATTCAGCATATAAAGCAAATCAGAAACTGTTCTATACCCTAGTAATGAACTGGTGGAGAAAGAATTTAAGAAAACAACCACATAGTCTAAAAATATACAAAAGAAGAAATCCTAGGAAAATCCCTAACCAAGTAATTTAAAATCTGCTACAATAAAATATTATATAACACTAAGAAAGTCATTTATAGAAAGACCTCTTATGTTTATGGGGTGAGAAAATTAATGTTATAAAAATGGTCAAACTAAAGAAAAGAATATACATATTCAAGTATCAAAATACCAATAACATTTGTCACAAACAAAGAGGGAATATCCAAAAATTTGTATAGAAGCACAAAAGTCCAAATAGCCAAAATATTCTTGAGCAGAAAAAACAATTATGGAGACATGACAATATGCGAGCTCAAATTATACTACAGACCCATAGTAACAAAACCAGCATGGCACAAACCAAAAACAGACCACCTAGATGAAATATAAGAAACAACTAAACCCATACCTATAGCTACATGATTCTAAACAAAGATACCAAAAACACAGTTAGTCAAAGGACAACATCTTCAACAAATTATTCTGAGAAAACTGGCTATCCATGTTGATAAATGATATTTGGTTCTTATTTTATATAAATGCCAATTCAAAACCGATCAAAGGTCTTCATGTAAGACGCCAAACTGTGAAACTATACAGGAAAATATAAGGGACATATTTCAATGTATTGAAACAAGCAAAGATCTCATCAACTCTAATAACTGGGGATAAGAGCAACATTAATCAAGTACGACTTTATCAAATATATATATTTATCAAATAATATACAATATTTGATATGTATAATATACATATTAGATATGTGATATATTATATAGCAAATTTTATACACACACACACACACACACACACACACACATAGAAACAAGTAGATTGAAGAGACAGCCTACAAAAGGGCTGAAAAATTTTGTCAATGTCTCATCTAACAGAAAAATAATATCTAGAATCCATAAATAACTCCAAGGCCTTTCATGCTCATATTGTATTGCTGCATGTCCCAAGTGCCAGGCAGAGTTATGAGTATCTAGCGTTTATCCTTCTGAGTTTAGATCTTGTTTGGGTTCAGTTCCTCCTTTCCGTCTTTATTCTAGGTTAGGGATAATTACTTTGTAACACAGCATCTTTGGAGTTTGTGGTTTGCTTTTGTTTCCTAAGGGTTCAAAACTAAGGGTTTAATATCAATTTTGGGAGAGACATTGAACATGACCTGATGAATTGTTCTGGACTGCTAAAGTTCTGGAAACTCCTAGGTATGGAGAGAGATTTTGTATTAGGAAGTGAACATGAACCTTTGGGGGTGAAGAGTAGAATACTATAATTTGTATATCAATCTTGAAAAGGTTATATACTGAATACTTGGTCTCAAGATGCTGTAACTATTTTTGAGAGATTCTGAAAACCTTAGGTATGTTCAAGCTACAAGGAGCAGGTAACTGGAGGCAACATCTTTGGGGATCCTATTTTGTCACAGAAACCTCTGTGTCACTTTCTATTCTCAATCTTTGCCATGTGGTGAGTAGCCTCAGCCACAGGTTCCTGACCTAGATGTTGTACAGTGCCATGGGCCAAGAATCAACAGAGCAAAGGACTATGGAGTGAAGTCTATGAAACTATGAAGCCAAAATAAGTCCTCCATCATTTTTAATTTTTTTGGTTTTTCGAGACAGGGTTTCTTTGTGTAGCCCTGGCTGTCCTGGAACTCACTCTGTAGACCAGGCTGGCCTCGAACTCAGAAATCTGCCTGTCTCTGCCTCCCAAGTGCTGGGATTAAAGGCATGTGCCACCACTGCCCAGTGTCTTTTAAGTGGTTCATGTAAAGTATTTTGTCACACTGATGGAGAACTAACTGACCAAGGGGTGGCCATGTCCTTAGGGCATGAAAAACTCTACTTATGCTGAGGGCTTAATATTAGTAATTTGGTTTTCCATTCTTATTTTGTTAACAACTCTGTTAGCTACCACTACTACCCTTACTGTCCACAGGGATGGCAATTTTCCTCCTTTAGTTTATGAAAAATTGTATTATTCCATATGCTGAGGCTTCACAAAGAGCTAACATGATCCACAATATATATCTAGAGTTTTAAAATTAACAATAGTGTCAGTAGCAAATCAATTTTTTGTATAGATTTTTGTCTCCTCCAAACAATGATCCATGATTTCAAAGACAAAAATCAATAGGGCTGGGAGCTAATTCATAAAACATTCTTATTATATGCTCAATTGAAACCAGAGAAAAAATTGGTACTATAGCTGAATAAATGGTGATTGTAACTAGATAGCTCATTTAAACAATAGAAATATTAGTGCTGTTTAATACACATAAAAATAATATGTTTGGGGGTAATAAAGCTAATGAATATAGTAGGGTATTACATTTAATCTAATTTTTACATAGGTTGGTAGTAAAAATAACAATCTACCTAACATCACTGTAAACTAGACATGTGGCTGTTTTATTTATTTCAGATTTTCAGAAGTTTGTGACACATAGTGCTGGTAATCTTTATGTATGGAAAAGTAAATTTTAAATAATTGGCTAAGGTTGCACAGCTCATTAGTAAAGAGCAGCCCAGTCTTCATTAGACAAAATTTCATGAAATTTTAACATATATTTTTCCTATTTGTATTGGCAGAGTCACCTCATTTATTTTGCATTCATTATATAATTTCTTCCCATGTGTTAGCATAACTACATAATAGCACATTGAGAGCTACCCTTCCATTTTTCAGAGCAGAGAGTCCATTTCTCAAGACACAAATGCTCAGTCGAGCAGTGGTGGCAAACACCTTTAATCCCAGCACTTGGGAGGCAGAGGCAGGTGGATTTCTGAGTTCAAGGCCAACCTGGTCTACAGAGTGAGTTCCAGGACAGCCAGGGCTACATAGAGAAAACCTGTCTCAAAAAAAAAAAAAAAAAAAAAAAAAAAGAGAGAGAGAGAGAGAGAGAGAGAGAGAGAGAGAGAGAGAGAGAGAGAAATGCTCTTATGAGGGTAACAGGTTTACCCTCACCCTTAGCATCTGAAAAGCCAGATTCTACAAACCTCCAGTATAAATTCATTATTTTTATATTGGGGTTTTATATAACATGCCATATCCATCTGGAAGAATACACGGGTTCAGACCACGGAAGATGGAGACACTGTCTGCTACACAGTTGCTGAAGTAGGCTAAGTCATTTGCAAGAGCAGTACTCCTAATGAGAATATTGCTTTGGAAGAAAACATCATCCTGGACCAATATTCCTGGCACAAGTGCATCAAGTGGAAAGTCCCTGGATTTCTGAATATTTTTCAGTTTCTACTGAGACAGAATGATATGGATCTTTTCCTCCATTTTTCTTCATGGAAACAGATAAGCCTTCGCCTACTTAAAACACAGTTTACAGATAGCTGCTGTCATTGACTTTGACAATTCTAGCAACTCCCACGTAATGACAACCATGACACTTATCTAAAGAAATTACCCACCTCCTCCCTTATCCCCCATACACAGATATATACAACCCACAGAAATCAACTGAAAATTAAGTTTGAACTTTAAAGTTTGTATTGACTAGTAATTGTACTTCTTAACAGAGTATAACTCAGAAAATATAAAAGCTTTTTATCAAAAACACTTGCTAGAAATTCAAGTGAGCCTCAGAAAGGAGACACCTGAAAGAGCAGTTAGCCTTGCTCGGCTTCCTCCTTTCTTGGGGCTTCCCAGTATTAGAAGTACAAGAAAGAGAAGAGAGCTTTAGTCTGAAAAATTCTGGGTCAGGTCTAGGCACTTGTTAGGTTTTCTGGATAAATTTTTCTTATCCATAGAAATCTGTGTTTTTGTTTTCTTGACATGATATTTTTCTTTGAGTCAGGGTCTCACTTGTAGCTGAGGTTGGACCTAACTTCAGAGCTCCATTGGCCCTCAGCTCATGCTACTCCCACATCTCTGTTCCAAGGTCTGAGATGGCAACTGTACATCACAATATCTGACTCTTAACATGAAACTGATTCATCATAATCCTCACTTACTTTCTTTTTAGCATTGCTTTGATAATATTCACGAAATGTATACATGAAACCTACATTGACATGCATACACCATAGATAGACAGACAAACACACACACACACACACACACACACATACACACACACACACAAGAATGCAAATAAAAATCAATTACTTGTTATTTCTCTTCTCAGATCTCAAATGAGCAGTGATAGCCCCTACCTTATAAGGAAGACTCCTCCCAGGGTCCCATCTCTTGCCCAAACACAGAGAAAGCTAATGAGCACTAACGTTGATGTTAGCATTAGCATTAGCATTAGCGTTAACAATAACGTTAACAATAACGTTAACATTAACTCTAGAAACTCTATTCCATTTCTTTCTAGCTGTCAACTCATGATTTGCTTTTGGAGAAAACTTTTCTTTTCTTTCTTTCTTCCTTTCTTTTTGCTTTGATTTTTGCATTTGTTCCTACAATTCTTACATTAAAAAAAAGAAAGAAAGAAAGAAATCACAACTTCAGAAGATTGGGAAACGGTAGTAGGATTATTAAATGTGGTCATTGCTGCCATGTGGCAGGTTGGTCTTCACAATGAACATTCTGCTTTTAAGATATGTAACATTCAGCTGTTTCTTAGATGTCTGTAGAAAAAAAAAAGAGCAATTCATTACAATGAAGTCTTTATCATTTCTTAAAATCTATTATTACATGATTATGTATATAAAGTATCTGTAGCATTATGATCGTACATAATTACATGTGTACATAGAGATATATGATGGTTTCCTCTAAACTGAAATATTCTGTCCCGAGGGAAAGAAGATCATGAGACTCAGTAATTAAGCAAACATCCCATGTCTGGGAAGGCTGAAAGCTGAAACTTAGAGATTCCCAAAGCCCACCCCCTCCCCAAGGTCATAGACATAGTAAGCGATGCCTGGAGGGAGAAGGAACTGCAATCTGCCCAGCTGCCTGCAAACTGTAGATAGAACTCCAGGCTTGCTTTTCTGTGAGTCTGCATCTCTTCCTTTGCTCAAATCAGCCAAGAAAAGTTCTTATACTAGGAAATAACTATCCTCTCATTTGCCTTTCCAGTGTCGCTCACATTAGCTCTTCAGCATCTCATCATCTGTGTGATCTTCATGGAAAATGACTGAGACCCTCAAAAATATTTTATTTTTGGAAATGAAACTTTCAAAGGAAATAGAAGTGATTACTGGTCTAATGAGAAATTCACAAGCCTCGGCTGCCAAGGTCCCCAGAGCAAAGTCCAATGCCTCTCCCAAAGTCTCTAGAGCAACATCTCACTCTGAGCAAACCTGCCCTCCTGCTTGCCAGTCTTCCTATTTCTTCATGATCTAGGTATTTTGTCGTATGCAAGTAAAATTCTTCCGCAGTTCCATGCAGTCATGCGCAAGCCTAGGCATACCCGTGTACTCTGTATGGATGCCAATATAGAATACGCTTGGAAGGAAGCATTATCTCCTCAGAGAAGTGATTAAACACTAAGCAGTGAGTAAGCAGATTAAACTTAGCCACAAAAAGGAAAATGCTTATTTCAAGGACAGTTCTTCTAACGACCATTATAGAGGAACCATACCCTCAAATTCATATGGAACCCCTGGCCCATAAAGTGAAGCATTGGGAGAGGGAGACTTTGGGGAGACAACCCATGAACTTAGCAGGTTTGAAGCCTCCTGGTGAGACTGCTCTCATGTGTATAAAGAGACCAGTGTGCTCTCTTTCTCCATCCACCCTGTGAAACCATAGCTGAGAGGCAGCTATGGGAGCCAACAAAGAAGGGTGGCAGATGCATGCTCCTTCATCCTGAACTCTGCAACCTCAAGGACTGGGAGAGATCAATTCCTGCCATCAAGCAGGTACTCTGGTGTCCTTTGTGTTGACATATCAAGTGACAGGAACAAGAAATATGAAGTGGAATGAGACAGAGACTCTTTGTAAGACCACTTAATTTGTCAAAAAAAAGATTTTAAAGCACCATTGCCCCATATACCTTTATTGACCAACATTACAGCTAACCTGTCATAATGATCATAGTCTCATAAGAGAATGGATCATATATTCAAAGGTCAGAATTAGCAATGAGTAGTTTAGATGGATGGAGTGGCACATTCCTGTAGTCCATTAGTCAGGGGATTGAGGCACAATGATCAAGAGTTCAAGACCAGACTGGGGTACATAGCCAAATACTGCCTTTTAATAAAAACAATAGTTGAATTATATAACAAACCTGAATTATATAACAGACCTGTATTTGGTAGTTCTAATAATTCTATATCCTATACATTACCATATTTGCATAGAATGTTGATATACTATAAATATAATATATACAAAAAAATCTATAGTTGCTATGACCTTTTTACAACCATCAAAATTGCCCTTTTAGGACTACTCTAGAGTTTAGTTTGTATAAAGGTGGGTCATTAGTCACTCTGCTATTGCTATAAAGAAACCAAGGCAACTCTTATAAAAGAAAGCATTTAATTGGGAGCTTGCTTACAGTTTCAGAAGTTAGTCCATTATCATCATGGATGAGAGTCTGGCAGCGTACATGGCACTGATCCTGATGCATAGGCAGAAGGGGGGAGAGTAACGGGGGACTAAGCGTGGAATGGGTAGGCTTTTAATGTGTCAAAGCACGTCCACAATAACTTTTACCAACAAGACCACACCCACTCCAAAAAGATACTATACTTTCTAAATCTTCTAAACCATTCAAACAGTGCCAGGCCCCAGTGATTAAGCATTAAAATGTGTGAACCTATGGAGGTCATTCTCATTGAAACCATCACAATCACAGAGGTGGCTCAGCAGTTAAGAGCACCCACTGCTCTTCTAGAAGACCCAAGTTCAGTTCCCAGCATCTATGTTTACTAGCTTACAATTGCCTTTTTACTTCAGCTCCAGGAGATCTAATGTCCTCTTCTGGACTCTCCTAGCACCTACACACAGGTGTCATATACTTCTATAGACATACTCATACATATTGAAATCAATTTTATATAGAAAAGAACAATGAACAGATCTATGATTACAAATGGTAATGATTACAAGTGTAGGAATATCGTATACTTCCTTTTAGGTCTCTGTCCAAAGCCCTTATCATTTTACTCAGTAATATTCCTTATCTTGCCTGCCCAGCTCTGCTCCAGAAGTCATGCAAAGTCAATGCAAGTGGAACTACCAGACCCTCAACATTATCAGCACAGTGGTAGATTGACCCGTAATGTCTACTTAACTCTTGGAATGCTTTTTGACCTGTCCAAGATGGTTGCCAAAAACCACTTCTGCCCCAAGTCAGTAGTTCCATGCAGGCACAGTGTCTTCTGCATGAACTCACAGGAGTTCCTTGACATTTTGGAGTCCATGAATGATCAACTCATGTCACTTTGAATGAAAAGCCCTTTGTTAGTCCTGACTAAAAAGGAATGGTCACTATTACAAGCATGAGGTGTAATTATTGTATTTTACTCCTTTTCTTTGCTGCTGCTGCATTTCACTTACTAAAAATCACCATGCCCAATTTCCATTATAATAACATCAAGAAATGTTCCTTAATTTCTTATACCTTGTTTGCTTTGCCTGACTGCCTTTGCCTTTTAATAAATATGTTCTATAATGTAGAATAATTTTAATTCACAGTAAAAATGAGTGGGATGCACAAATGGATTCCTATAATCTTTCTTCCTCCACTGTGAACATTGCACAGCCCCGTGGCACATTTTCCACAATCAATGAACCACATGGACACATTGTCACCCAAGTTCTCCAGTTCACCTTACTTATCTTTCCAACGGTAATGTATATTTACTAGATTTGAAATACATGATATGTATTCACCTTTATTTACTATCACTCGGACCAGAGTCATGGCCCTGAAAGCCTCTGTTTCATGCAAGCTCATCTCCCCCTTCCTGTTAACCTTGTAACCATTAGTCTATTTATACATACATAGTTTTGTCTATTCCACATCATATTGCTTCTGAAACCATACATTATACAACCTTCACTGATGACATTTAGTAATGTGGCTAAGGTTGTTTTGTGGCTTGATTTCTTTTAAGTGCTGTGTAAGAAACACTAACTTCTTTGAAATTTGTTAAAATCCATTAGTCATCTTAGCTTGGTGATTTTTTTGAGCAGTTATTGTTTATTGTTTCTGTTTTTTTTTTCTTTTTTACTATAAATAGGTTTGTTCACATCATCTCTTCTTATATGTTATGACTGGTTCTATCTTGAAAATAATTAGTCCAATTTCATCTATCAAATTTGTGAGTTTATAATTGTTCAGAACATTCCCTTATTATCATTTATCTGGGAAACCACGTTGGCAACTTCCATTCATTTGTAATGTTAGTAATTTGTGTCTTTTTCGTCCCTAGAGAATATACATTTTATTGGTATTAAAAGAACCAGCTTTTATTTCACTGAAAAATCTCTATTGATTTTCTGTTTCAATTCCATTGATCTCTGCTCAAATTTTCCCATTTCTTTTCTTCTGCTTAATTAGGTTTGCTTTCCTTTTTCTCTTCCACTTCTATAAGATCTAAGTTTAGATAACTGATTTTAGGTCTTCCTTCTGTTCTCATAGGAGTTGCACATCCCTACTCTGGAATTTGGAAATCTGAAATGCTCCCAAATCTGAAATGCTCTTAAGACAAAGCTGATGCCACAAGTAGAAATTCCCATCCCCAACCTTCTGTAACAAGCCACAGTAGAAACCTGAATGAACGATACCCAGCATCTCTCTAGGAACAAAAAATACTCTTGACCCATGGAAAACAGTGCATCCTTTGTGTGCTAGTTGAGATTCTCCCTGAAAGCTTGCTGATGAAGAGAAATAATTGACACTTGTTTCAGCTTAATGTGTCAATGGCACTGTCTCTACAAGAACCCAAAGCTTGTGTCATCAGCCATGCATTTTTATGGTAATGATAGTGATGTTTCTTCTTTTCTTTTTTTAAGGGCTTTCTTGTTTGTTTGCTTGCTTGCTTTGTGGTGTTTTATTGTCTTCTCTGTGACATGAAGGCATTGAAAATGTAGAAAAGGCCTCAGATGTCCTGATAAAAATGATAAGAAAAGGGAGGGGTATTTCTGTTTGTCAGTGGCTTAGACTGATCAAGCCATGGGATAAACAGAATCTTGGTCTAAGGGTAGAAGCTCATAGAGAAGATCATGGAGTTAGAAGGAGTACTCTGGAGTCTGAACAAACTTATAAAGTTCTATGCTGAATATAATGAATGAAAATTAAAGAAAAATATAAAAACTCTACCTGTAGCTAAAATGAACATTGTTTTCCACTGATTCATCAACATTGTCATGAACATGTTACCTAGTAACATGTTAATCTTCAAACTCACCACAATTTACTATGTTGAAGTGAAAAGAAACTGAATAATCAAGAGGTTAGTTTCAGAAAATTAAGAAAACAAATATGATATTGAATATTTACAGATTCTAACAGTAAATTCTTTCCAATTGTGACACAGTGAGAAAAGTTATTGATGACTTGGCCAATGTCCTTACCAATGACCATGTGATGCCAGAGCAAGCCCAGAGCACTGATAAGAGAGCAGTTTGGATTTCAGTGCTTCAGACAGACACTGAGCACAGCCGATAAGACTCAACAGAGTGAAGAAAACCAAGAATGCTGTGGGCTGCATTGAGCTAAAGCACCAGGCATTCATCACTACAAATTGGTTGTGAAAAGTGAAAGCCAGTATTCTAGCTGTCTTAAAGGAGTGAGCTTCTTATGAGGGCCTGATCAAGCTAAAAGAGAGCTCAGGCTTCTCAGGAACATGATTCCAGATTGCTTTTATAAACACTTGTGTCTGTGGCTCATGGTCACCACAGGGAAGCGGGGCTGGGTGAAGACTGCCTGTCTTGTTAATCCTTGAAAGCTGCCCTGCTCATCTCCAGCGAAAAATCTCAAAAAAGCTATGTCTCTGCCACATACTGTCTCTAAAATGTGACTATAAATTCAGCTGTGGAATTAAGACATACTTATATCAATGAAAGGTAAATATGAGAGAAGCATGAGGGTGGAGTGTGTAAGGTTTTCAGGAGGTTTTCTCTGAGGATGCCATGTATGCTCTTGCTGATGCTTGAAATATAACAAAAGATGAAGTTCTGCATGCGGTCAGGAACTGTACATGATGAGCAAAGTGATCGCTTCGAGGGATTCTGAATATCTGAAGTAATAAAAAATAACACCAGACCTCCTTACATATGCACAAATATACCTCAGGGCGCATCAATATACTAGAGAATATAGATATTGAAACATTTTTAGTATTGGTAAATGAGAGTCCGTTGTTAGCTCACTAAGTGATGACAACATAGCCCAAATGGCTCATCATCAAATGATCATAAGAGTGATGCAGAAGACAGTATTCACATAACAGGAAAATGTCTAGAGGTCACTTGGCCATTGTGTGAGGTGTGTATAGTGAAGGACTAGAGCAGTGAGCATTCAGATCACAGTGACAAATCCTATAAAACACAGAGACTTTCCAAACCAAAACCACTTTAATAAGGTAGGTGACTGATGGGAACATGGCCATGTCATTGGATGGCGTATCATCTCATCTCTAGAGGAGCTTCTTCCTGTCCTTCAGGTAGCTCGGGTGTTAGTGCTCACCTGAAACTAAAACACAAGGAATGCTCACTAACCTTGTACCCAGTGCAGTGCACTGATAAGCAGAGGCTGCAAGCTGCCATTGTTTCTCACTGCTGTGTGAGTTTGTGCAGGCCTCATGGCCCTGCCACTGTGCTGTGTGCTGAGCTAGAATACATTCCAACCACTGTGTTGATGCTCTGCTGTATTGTTCTGCTTAACTACCTATATGGGAACAAGTGCTGAAAGACGATTGCTTTATTGCTAACATGTGAATTCAAAGTTAGGAATGATAGTATGAAAAAAAAAAAGCCACAGATTGCTCACACTAGGGGAGGAACACTTAATTTCAGGCATAGAAACATTTAAAATATACTGGAAAAAATTTAGGTGAAACAAAGTAATTTCATGTTTAGACATGAGTTCCACCGCCAATATTTCATCAATTATGAAATATTCTGAAATCAGAAATACTTCTAGCCTCAAGCATTTTGGTATGGGATACTCAACATGATGAAATAGAGACTCTAGAAAGAAGTTAGTTTTCAATAAAAATGATAAAAACATTATGAGGACTGGAGAGATGACTCAGCAATTGAGAGCCTTTGCTGCTCTTACAGATGACTGGGTTCAGTTCCCAGTACCCCTATCGGCTGATTCACAACTGCCCATAACTCCAGTTTCAGGGGATCCTGCGCCCTCTTCTGGATCCCACAGAAACCTGCATGCACGCAATGCACATACATATACTCAGGCCCACACACATACACATAAGATAAATCTAAAAAACTTTTGTTTGATTTTTTAAAGAGTATGGTTTTATTCCATAATCTTACAGTGTTTTCATGGGGATATTCAAAAACAGAAGTGAGCAATTTAACAAATAATTCTTTCATTGTAATTTATTTTTAGTAAATACCTTTCCTCCTTGATATATGTTTTATTGGCTTTATCTACATATTTAAGTCTCATGGTAGTACACAGGATAGAAGAAATCCTCATTAAATGGACATTGATTAGATAAATATAACAGACAGACAGACACACACATAATCACTAGTAATACCATTATTATTAATTGACAGTTTGAATAAAAGGATGATAAAATCTGAACCCATTTGTCATGAATACATGATATACAGTTCCTTGTAGATTAGACCAGACGTTCCAAAGACATTTTGAGGAAGTAGTTATCAAATAGATATTGGGACTTAAATGTTTATGTCAATAAGCAAACACTGACTATTTTTTAAAGATAATTTAGTATCTCCAGTAAGTCTGAGAATATTTAATTTTAAAAATAAAGAAAATATTAAAGCAAATAACGAAACTGAAGAAAGTAAAATGGAAAGAATTAAAACATACATAACAACAAACTTTACATGTAAGAAAGCCTGTAGCATATAAGATGTTCATATACGTAACATTAAACATTACTTATAAGTTAGTAATGAGAGAATTCACAGAAGGCAAAATGCACATGGACAATAACTGAAACAGGATTCCCCTGGTTTCAGGACTAACCAGGACATGTATATGTGGATAGAGATAGAGATATATAAATATTTAAGCACATAATACCACTTCCACCTACTGAAATGATAAAATTAAAAATAAGTTTACCTTAATGTTAAGATGGGAATAAGAAGAAAGTCTTAAAACCTTCTCATCAAAGCTATTCAGTTTTTCTTATTTTAATTTTCTTAAGAATTCCATAATGTGTTTTGATAAAACTGACTACCCCTCCAGTTCCTCTCCTCCCCCACATCAACGTTCCTCTTAACTTTATGTGTTCTCTCTCTTTTTTTAAAGCACAGCATTCACTTAAAGTTGCCCATAAGTACATGGCTACTGGAGTGTGAGCTGTGACCTCATGAGCCCCTCCCAGCCCTTCATTTAGGCACAGCTACTTTGAGTTCATTTGTAATTGGCCTGCCATGTCTAATAAATAATGTATTGCTACAAACATTCTCCACCACGAGCACTTACAATTTTTCTGCCCCCTCTTTCGTGAGAAAGAGCTACCACCCCTGAGCTTCAGAGATGCTGTAAATGTCCCACTTGGAGCTGAGCACCGCACAGGCTCTTTTTCTCAGCACATTGACCGGTTATGAGGCTCTGCATTAACCACCATTTTCTGTCACATGTACAGCTGCTAAGACCACCCACTGTGAGAAGAAGCTACAGAGAACCAACTGCTCTCTGCCAAACAAAATCTAATTGAGGAAGGCGGTATCAGTAAGAATGAATATAGAAGAGTATGTGCTTCGCTTCCATCTCTTGTTCTTTGGCCAGGGGAACATTTTCCTTAGCTGAAAAATGATGAGCACTGTAGCAAAAACTTACATGATTAGCTGGAAAGATGGATCAGTGGTTGAGTCTGGTTTGCTCTTCCAGCACCCACATGGGGACTCGGAATTAGAGCTCCAGTTCCAGAGAATCAACGTCCTCTCTTTTAGCCTCTGTGATCACCAGGCAAAGACATGGTACACATACATACATGCAGATAAAACTCACACATCATAAAATACTTTTTAAAAATATGTTTGAAATATTCTTTTTTAAAAAAATTAATGTAATTTTAGCAAGAAAGAAATTGGCAAGTCTGGCCTTGTGTCAATCTTTAGAAGAAAAGACCAGCCACTAAGATAAGTCAGTAAGAGAGCTTACCACTAAGTTTGACAATCAGAGTTTGACTCCCTAGGATGCATATAATAAAAATAAGGAATCTCAGCGTCATTTTGACTTGCATTTCCCTGATGACTAAGGATGCTGAACATTTCTTTAAGTGCTTCTCAGCCATTAAAGATTAGAATCCTCGGTTGAGGATTCTCTATTTAGCTCTGTACTCCACTTTTTAATAGGGTTATTTGGTTCTCTGGAGTCTGCCTTCTTGAGTTCTTTGTATATTTTGAATATTGGCCCTCTATCAGATGTACAGTTGGTAAATATCTTTTCCCAATCTGTTGGTTGCTGTTTTGTCCTATTGATAGTGTCCCTTGCTTTGCAGAAGCTTTTCAATTTTATGAGGTCCCATTTTTCAATTATTGCTCTTAAAGCATGAGCCATTGGTGTTCTGTTCAGGAAGTTTTCCCCTGTGCCCAAGTTTTCGAGGCTTTTCCCCATTTTCTATTCTATGAGATTCAGCATATCTGGTTTTATGTGGAGGTCCTTTATCCACTTGGACTTGATCTTTATGCAAGGAGATAGGAGTGGATCAATTTGCATTCTTCTACATGTTGACCTCCAGTTGAACCAGCACCATTTGTTGAAAATGCTGTCTTTTTTTCCACTGAATGGTTTTAGCTTCTTTATCAAAGATCAAGTGACCATATGTGTGTGGGTTCATTTCTGGGTCTTCAAATAAAGAACAGTTTTCTGACCTACACATATGCACTGTGACGAGTATTTGTGCTCACACATACATAAACACACACACACACACACACACACACACACACACACACACACATACACACACACAATAAATGTTTAAAAAGTAAAATAAAGGAATCTTATAACTTCTAAAACCTCCTACACATAGGGATTTGCTTATTGGATTTTGTTTACATTGTGTATACAGGAAGAAAGTAATAAAGATATTTGAAAAATAGCAGAAAATCTATCTCAAGTTAATGACAGAAGCCAAAGCATGGGTCTAAGAACCTCAGAAAACATATATGGCGGACATGCTATTATGTCATCCTAAATGAAAGAACATTTTAAAGGAAAACAGAAATACTGCTAGACACGCATGGGGGAAAATATCTTGCCCATAGAGAAACAAGAATAAAGATGGCCTCCACCATCACAGAAAAGAGCAAAGTATTTACAGCACCAAAAGAAAAACCACCTCCCCAGAAATTTAGAAGCAATCCAGAAGCAAAGAAGCAATATTTTACTCACAGACAAACAAACTTGATGCAATTTGTTAGGGGTAGGTCCGCCTTGTGAGAGATATTCCCTCCTGGAGGAGGTGGCTATAGAACAGCGGCGGGGTGCACATAATAAAAGCAAGACACCAGGGAAGGAGGATTTTTCCTAACCCTAACTGATCTAACGGACACTGATTTATTCCAAATAAAACCAGCCTCAGTGTGCTTAGGCAGGCATGCCCGAGTGTTGGCCACGGTAGAAACATGCCAATGTGTGGGAAACAAAGCAAGCATTGGCATAGAGGGCAGCAGGAAAGAACTGTGGTTATTTATGAATTGCCTCAATTACCTTTGAAAAGGAATAATGTTGTTTGAATGGGAGTTATCAGTTATAAATGAATTTTCAATTCTTTCACATTAGTTTCTTTTAATTTAATTATAAAAGGTATAAATGGTATGCTGAACATAAAGAACAAATAATAGTAAGATTTCAAGAAAAGCTTATGTTAAATTTTCATTTGGTTCTAGGAATTTTAAATTTCATAATTGTTTCAACGGCCCACATTTTTCAAGGTCGACGTATGTGTGCAATTTCTATGGTTCCTCTTACTGTTGATTTTTATTTTTATGTCATTATGATCTGATAATGCACAAGAAACTGTTTTGATTCTGTTTTTATTTGCTAAGGCTTGATGTACGGCTTAGGAAAAGAAAATTGTAAAGTTTATACAAAAGCAATAACGTTGTCAAATAACCGAAGTTACTCTGATAAGAAAGTAATGCATTTCCCATTCTCAGGTTATGCTACAGAGCCATAGTAGTAAGAAGGGTCTGATAGTCATATTAGCAAAGACAAATGGAACATGATAGAAGGTCCAGAAATAAATCACCACAGCCACAACTAGTTTTCAACAAAGGTGTCAAAAAACAAACAGCCCTTTTGACAAACTGCATTGAAAAGAGTAGAGTTCTACATTCATAAAAAAAAAAAGAAACTATAGCCATATATTTCATTGTACACAAAATAATCAATCCAAAATGGATTAGAGACCTTAAAATAAAAGACTTAAAATTTTGAAATTGTTAGAGAAAAATATCAATAAAGCACTACAAGATACAGTCATGGGGGCTTTCCATAAATACAATAGTACAGAACCTAGTCCCCTCAAGAACTAACACACAGCATTGTGTGAAATTAGGACATTTCTGTAAAGAAAGACAATGACCACAAAGTAAGGAGAGAGCATGCAGGTCAGACAGGTCATTAATCTCTGGAATGTATAAAGAACTGTAAAAAAAATAAATTTGAGGAAAACAAACAATCCAATTAGTAAATGAGTTAAAAGATCTGAATATAGAGTTCTCAATAGAAAATAAATACAGTGACCAATGAATATTAGAAGTGTTTGATATCCATAGCCACTAGAGAAATTAAAGCTGATCCCAGATTCCATCTTACCCCAGTCAGAATGGCTGTCATTGGAGGAGCCAATGAGAACAAGTCTTACTGAATGAAGGTGTGAGGGAAAGTAAATGTTTAGTCACTGCTGGAGGGAAAACAAGCAGATGCAGTCCTAGGAATTAAGCTGAAAAGTATCATATGACCAGCTATTCCACAGCAGGGTGTGTGTGTGCGCGTGTGCGTGTGTGTGTGTGTGCGTGTTTTGTGTATATCATGAAACTGGAAAGGGACCCATGAGAAGAATGAGAGACCTTGTGGTGGGGTTCAAATAATGAAATAAATGTGACATGAAGGCAGAACAGGAATAAAATAAACAAAACCTATGGAAACAGTGGTAGTTTTAAGGAGGGCAATAAGGAGAACAATATGCAAAAGTCCCATAATGAAGTAGAATCCTTTTATGTACTAACTTTACAATCATTAAAAATACTAAAAATTTTCAGATAAATGCACAAGTTATTGAATAAATAGAAGACAGAAGCTGAAGGCCACATAGAAAGGGGCTGGAGTGATTGCTCAAGGGTTGGGAATTGTTCTCTGCTTTTCTGAAGGACTCCATTTTGATTCCCAGCATCTACCTGGTAGTTCAAAACCAGCTGTAAATCGAGTCACGTTTCCATTGCTGTGACAAAACACCATGAACAAGACCATTCGTAAAACAAAGAATTTAACTTCGCTTCCAATTTCAGAGTCAATGGTGGTGGGCACAGGAATGTTGGCAAGACCATGCTGAGAGCTCACATGAGCCACAGGCAGCAGGCAGAGGGCTCACTTCTAATGGCCTGAGTATCTTGAAAACCAAAAGTCTAGCCCCAGTGACATACTTTCTCCAACAAAGCCACATCTCCTAACTCTTCCAAGACAGTTCCACCAACTGGGTACCAAGTATGAAAACATATGTGTGGGACCATGCACATTCAAATCACCAGAGGCTGTCTTTGGGACTCTGCTGCTACCAAGCACACATGTAGTTCATATATATATATATATATATATATATATATATATATATATATATATATATATATATATATATATATACACACACACACACACATGTGAAGCACTTATATACATAAAAGTAAATACATTTATTTTAAAAGCTAATATATAAAAATAACCCATGTAGAAAGTCTTTTTCCACCTGTGTAATCCTCTTGAACATCAGTGGTCTACATCAATTACAAGATAGAAATTACCAAGGCAGATAAAAATCAATACTAAGCCCAAATTATAGTCATCTAGGATCCCACCTTAAACACTAAGAAAATATAGATTTAAATTAAATGAATGGAGAGAGATAGGCATCCTAATGCAGTATAAATTCCATGGGCAAAGAAAGTCAAGCAAAAAGAGGGACAATATAGAATCATATTAAGATCAGTTCTCTAAGATGACATCGAAAGATATTTTGCTATACATGCCTAAAAACAGAATCATAATATACATTGAAATGATTGATGGGGCCTTTCAGTACATATATGAATCCACCATTTTACTTAGAGTTTATCAAACTTCTTTCAGAAGTAAAATGATAAAATTAACAAAAAAGTAATAAAATTAATAAATCAGGACACAGTTGGATACAACAATAGATAGTAATAATGCATAAATGGTAGCTTCAGACTTCAACAATGGCTGAATAGACATTTGTCCTAGGCACACAGAATATTCTAGATAGCCTAGAAGCAGAGTCAAAAATTAAAAGAATAGACATCATAAAATATCTGCTCTCAGACCACAATGTAAACAACCCAGAATTCAATAATACTGTGAAAGCATAAGTCCCCAATAACAAAGATTAATGACGCATAGTTCAAAGGATAAAACTCGAGAACAGTTTTTAAATATTTTAAACTGAAGCTGAAAACATTTTACATGTCAATTTGCCATTTTCTTACAAAGCAAGGGTACTCCTAGCCTGCAATCCAGCCATCGGGCTGCTCAGTACTGACCCTGGTGAATGGAAAATTTATATCCAAACAAAACCTTGCACACAGATGTTTTTACCAACTTCACTCAAATATCCTCAAAAATGAGATGGTTATCAATAAGTGGCTAGATAGCACGTAGTTCACTATGCAACAGGGTATCATTTGATACTAAAAATATTGAGCTAGTAAGCAAAACAAAAAACAAAACAAAACAAAAAACACCAGAGAAAACTGAAATGAAAGAAACCCTTTGGAAAAAGTCAACATCCTGCATGATCCCAATTGTTTGGTATTCGAAAAAACTAAAATATGGAGGAAGTAAAAAGGAGAAATCACCCATGTAAAAGAAATACACAGCAGCATGCTGGAGAAATGGAACAAGATTTGGGGAGTTGGGCAGTGGGGATGGTCTGCCACCCACGCTAGCCAGTCGGCAAGTTTTAAGTGTCTCAATGAAGAAGGTGGAGAAGCTCTTGTGTCACACGTTTGCCTACAGTCACGCACGTTCTGCGGACATGCATACACCACCCTCCATTTCTCAGCACACAGACAGCCACAAAAACACACACAGGAACTCAACAAGAACATCTACTGTGTGTATAAACAAGGTTGGGGTCACACACATATAATACATGCATACTACATTTTATGTAAAACATTATATGATATGTACATCTTCAATGTACTTTATATGCTTCTACAGATGAAATAATTATTACTGTTGCACTGTTGGCACTTGCTTGGAATCCAGACCTTTGTTATGACAAAGATAATAGGTCAAAGCAACTGACAGATAAATCTATACATTAATGACTATTTTCTTGGTTTTCCTGCATGAAACTGCTAACATTGAAATAAATGTGTTTAGACTTTGGATGTACTCTACATATTCAGAAGGTACTTTCCAAAAAGTTACTGCCAGTTTAGATGCCTACAGAGCATACATAAAAATGGTATTTCTCATGATAGATTTTAATAGGCTCTCTATTTTAAGTTGTAATTATTTGATCAAAAACATAAAATATAAATGTAAAATATATAAATGACTAATAAACCTATGAAAATTCCATTTTTTTCTGTTGTCATTTGTTCGGGCATTCCATTTTTTGTTTTTATTTCTAAGAGTTCCATTAATCATGGTATTGATCCACTTCTTGACATTAATGCAGCAACCATTTTTCATAACTTGCCATTTGCCCTTTATTTATTATTAGAATTTTAAATTTGTCTTTAATCAAATAAATTCATTCTGCTATGGATTTTGTCTTTATCATGTTAAAGAAGTTCCTTTCTACTTTTCTAGCTTTAGTAGAAATAATGACTTGGTTATACCTAAAGTCTTTGCTATTTATTCAAGAACTGTTTAATTTATCAAAGTGTTCAATTGCATGAGGATGTATACACACTTATGAATATCTAATGTCTTGAAACTTTTGAGGTTTTCATTTCTAAAATCTTCAAGTGCACATAGAGTTGAAAATAGCATAATTATCAATTATATGCTATATTTGTCAATATTTCCCAGAGGAACAGAACTAGTAACATACACATAAACATGGAAAGAGAATTAATAAATAATTGATTGTAAACCATGAGCACAAATACTGATAGAGTAGTTAGCAGACAGGAGACTCAGAAGAGTTTCAGTTCAAAGCCAAGCTGAGTGCCAGAATCCCCACTTGTGCCAGGAATGTTGATCTCTAATCTCCTAAGGCCTTCAATTAGTTGGATCTAGCTCACCCACATATGGAAGGCAACCAACTTACTTAGAGATCGCCAGGAGCGAAATATTAATCTCATCAAAGAATACCTTGAGAGAAAGGTGCAGAATAATGTTTGCCCAAATATCTACACACTATGGCCCATCTAAATTGCCCTATAAAATTGTTCCATCGTTTAAATGTCATAACTGCTAGGCAGAGCATGGTGGTGAGCAACTGCAACCTAAGCACTTGGTGGGAAGAAGAGGGAGGTTCAGAATTCAAATCCAGACATATAGCGAGTTTGAACAAAGTCAAGACTATGTGAGAGTGTCTCCAGAGAACCAAACATACTTAAATATTAAAAATACATTTATAATAGAATTAATATAGTAGCAATTTATAATAGCAAAAACATAAACCGATTTTACTAATTTGTAGGGTGTTTTGTTTGAATGACTGATGGACTTTATTGACACAAAAGTATCACTATGTAGGTCTGGCAGGCCTGGAACTCATTATGTAGACTAGACTGCCCTTAAACTCACAAAGATCAACCTATTTCTGCCCCCTGAATGCTGGGACTTAAGGCACGTATCATCATTCCTGCCAGCTAATTTGTGTTTTACTGTTCTTTGTCTTGAATTTGTAATTTTTTGCTCCAAGCATTCTTCTAAACTGCTGGATTTCCATATATCTAGTATTCTCTATACATTATTAAAAGATTTATCTATTTTTATGTGTAAGTGTTTGCCTGAATGTGTGTATGTGCAACATGTGTGTGCACAGGACCTGCAGATTCCAGAGGAAGATGCTAGAATCCCTGGATCAAGAGTTACATACACTTTTTTGAACCACAAGGTCAGTGCTGAGAACCAAACCAGCATCATCCATAAAAGCAGCAAGTGTCCTTGACCCCTGAACACCCTCTCCAGCTCCTTTACACCTTTTTAGATGCTACCTGAACCCTTTCCGAATGGCCCATTGATGGTCACTGTGATGGAACTTCCTGCTCCTGAAATTCTTTCTTGCTTTGTGATAGAAGATTAAACCCCTCCATACTGCCTACCCTTAATTCAAAATCAATTTTCAAGAAGTCATACTTACTACAGAATGGCATACGCCAAACTCTGGGTCCTGGCGGTGCTCATTGTTTTTGAGACAGCAACACTCTAGGCCTTATCAGTGTATACCGCTAGGTAATCTACATATTTAAATCATGGTTTATACTAATATTTGCAAACCTGGCTTCTTTACTTTTATATTTACCTTAATATTATGCCAGTAAATTTTAACTTTTGAATGATTTTAAGGTAAATACTCTTTTCTTATCCTACAAAGCATACAAAGTCATTTCAAAAAGCAGTTATATGGTCACTTCTAATATCTTTATTATAAAAAAAATACTAACGCTTTCAACATCTTCAACAGTTTCCTAGAATATGTCCGATTTTGTGTGTATAATTTTAAAGTTATAGCTGCAGTTCTACTGTTATGTACTCTCCTTAGCTCAGTATTTCTTCATGTAATATTTACTCCTTTCCTCTTATGAGCAGCAGAAAAACTGGCCCCTGCAGCTTTGTTTGCCTTTTCTTCCTTCAACTCCAGAAACCCAGCATCCCATTTGAACCAACAGATTTGAAATTAAATAATAGAAAAACATTATGATCTTTGATTTCTGAAATATGTTTAGGCTCTACTCTCCAACTTGTTAGGTTTCTTTTTGCATGTGTGTGTGTGTGTGTGTGTGTGTGTGTGTGTGTGTGTGTGTGTGTGCGTGCGTGCACACGTGCACATGTAAGTCAGAGGACAACCTCAGTTGTTATTCAAAATGTTGTCCACTATCCACTATATTTTGATTTAAGTTGGCTTGATGAGGTTAGGCTGGCTAGCCAGTGAACTCTAGGGATCCATCTGCCTGTCTCCACCTCTGCAGTGATGGGGTTACAAAGAACCTCCATTCCTAATGTTTCTGTGTGGGTTCAGCAAACAGAACACAAACCCCAGTGCTTGGCAGGTAAGCACCTAACCAAGTGAGCCACCTGCCCATGCCCCCTCTGTTCAATTTACAGATACCAGGGGGACTGTTCCTCTGTGTCCTTTCCCCCTCTTCTCATTTCTTCCTTAATTTTCTTTTTGTTGCACCATAACACATACTCTCATTTAAACTCCATCCAACATTCAGACCATTAATTTACCCTGCATCCAATACCAATTTTTCTGCTAAACTTTTCTTATCATTCTAGATTTCTCTGAAATTACCCCCACACATAATATTATACTATATATATTTCATGTTCCAGATCGTTTTTTGCTGTGCTGGGTCCCTGCAGGACATTTTGGCTGTGTATCACTGCTTGCGTGAACATTTGTAGATATTGCTTTGTTGTTTTCAGACGTTAAACGATGCCGCCAGCTGAGAGTTCACACTCCAATCTGCTTTGATGTCCTTGAACAGGATTTTGACCTTTTATCAGGGAAGACCGAGGGAGCTGGTCTCTGATGTCTGATCAGGATGCTAGGACATATCCTCAAGCTGACCATTGAGTGTATAGATTCATCTCCCTTAATTTCAGAAGTTTTCATGAAGGAATTTCTTCTAATTTGAAATAGTAATTTTTTCCCATTCTATTCCTTTCCTGTTTGTGGGGCTTTTCTTATGTTTATGGTTTTGTTTTGGTTTTCTTCCATATCAATATGTTTCCTCATGTTTTTCTTTTGCAGATGTTTCTCAGCCTCCCCCATTTGTATTTCTGTTTCTTCCCTGTTCACCTCTGTGAACCAATAGACTGCCTTCATTTCCAGGAGGGTTTTGGATTTTTTGAAGTCTCTCTCTTGAGTTCTATCAGAGATCCTTGTGTATCTTCTTGGTATAGAAGCTGCTCCTGAGTTTTACTGTTTCTACTTCATAATTGTTCTTTCTATCCTCAATTTCTAATTTTCTATTTTTAATTTTCTTTTACGTTATGACAGCATTTTTCTCACTTCCAAAACAACATTGACCTTCATCTATTTTCTTATAGTATCGCCATATGGGATTTGGGTGGTTTTGTTTACTTTTAATATACTTTAATGATATTCATTAGTCTTAGCATTTTAATTGGAAGATGTATTCTGTGGAGTGAGGGATATGAGATGAATAAGTTAGACTTTCCTAGTTTTTCAGCTCAAGGGTTCTCTCTTTTATTGCTGTCATGAACATGAAGATGTCATTTTACCACAAGAGCCCGTCTGTGGCAAGGTTTACACTGGTTCTTTTCATGTCTTGTTCTATAAAGGCTCACTACCTTCTGGATGCTGCTCTCAAAGAATACCTCAGATGCCCAGACTACTCCCTACCTTAACCCCAGAAGCACTGCCGTCCTATGAGGCTCCAATCTCCTGCACTTTGAAGCCTGTGTCTTCCCATCCCTCAAATGTGACTTCTCTGAGAGAGGTCATCTCACAGCTACCTCAGTAATTCATGGAGAGCAGCACTGTCACCTTGTAAGAATGCTGCTATCAAATGTTCTCTTCATCCAACTCTCTGTCTCAGTTGCAAATTTCTGTGCATGTTTTCCAGATACTAGGCAGTAGTAGGGGCCCTGTGGTACCTGTTCTCTGCACATGAACTGGATCACATACTATTCTGTGCCTCAGGCTGGTGATGTAGAATTGTCTGTGTGACGTTTTATTTGTTCTCTGTTTCTGTCCCGGATCTTAGAAGAAGATGTTGGGTGATTGTGCTGTGTGTTCTACCCATTACCTTTGGCTGAAATTTCTATTTTTTTTTTTTCAGTTTAACTTAAATTTAAAATTCTGCATTATTCAGAAGAACTTAAGGGTAGTTGTAGGAATTCAGAGTATGAAAGGTTTTCCTTACCAAGATCAAAAGGAACTCATGTGGGGAGAGAGTAATGCATCCAGACACTTTAAAGTTAGCAAGGATCATACAACATCAATATTGTAATTAAAAGAAAAAGAGAAGTTGGAAGAAAAATGTCTGATACTTATTACTGATAAAAGAATAATAGTCAAAATAAATAAAATCAGTGTACAGTGAAAAATAATCATGATAAAACAATATAAACAGAAATTTCAACAAAAAAATTCATGATCAATTTGTATGTGAAAGAGATCCTAAACCTCTTTTGTAGTTGAAGAAATTTAGTCAATATGCTACAGAGAGAAATGAGGTATCGTATCAGAAAAAGACAGAGGTATAGGAGGAGAGTCAGATGGACGCAGATGTGGGTGCACAAGTAACTGTAATGAGGATCTGGGGGGCTTCTGGAGATGATGTTCTGCTCACTGACCAGCATCTGATAATATCACCATTAGGACTAATCTACTTGACAAAATCTTATTAAATAGTAAAAGATCATTTGTCTGTTTTTCAATATATGCTATATAATTTAAAATATTAAAAAAATTGAATTAATCATTAGAGTGGAAATAAAACATTCAGAATTTTGATGCTATAATTTAACAGTGCTTTATAAATCTAACTAAAATTAATTAATATCAGATGAGAGTAAACACAAGACAGGCATTAATAACTTTAGTAACTCAGTGAGTATTCAGAGAGAGGGAGAAATTCATTTTGCATAATTTATACGTGGTATATGTGAACATAAATCATCATAACAAAAGCATTGTAAGCTGTGGGGATACAATAAAAGTTCTAACTGAAGCATGTAAATTGGATATAAAATTCTACTCTTAAAGAGTTGATCTAGAGTATGGCTAAACATCTATATATGCAATCTATTAAAAGAACTTAATTTGGCAATTATGTCTTGATCTGATTGCAATTTATTCCTAATCAATCCCTATCCCCATTAACCTGTTTTTATCTTGTACCAGATAGAGTGCAAAATGTATTTAAGATTACTACCTGCCCATTCCCTTTTCCTCATTTCTCCTCCCCTGTCTTGATCATGGTATCTATCCTAACTCTGAAGACTGAAGGTACATGGTTCCCTCTAAAAACCACTATTGATACCACTGCAGAAATATGCCAGCAACAACAGGGTAGCGGGGTGGGCTTCTCCCCTCTCTTCCTAAATGCATGTGCAAAGATAAGACTTTTGATCTTAAACATCTGTCAGATGAGTCATACATTGGATTATTTTTTATATACATGTTATACACAATATTTCAAATTGAAAGCAACATCTCAGTGGATTCAAAACTACTACATACTGTTGTCTAAAACAAAACTTATAATTGTACAAATGAAATGCACATATTGATATTTAAAATGCATAATTAAGAAAAAATTAAAAAAAATAAAAGTTCTAAGGTAAGGAAGCAAAAGTGCCATTTATCATAATGAAAATGGAATTCAAAGAAAAACAATCTGAAATAAAGAAAGCGTATATTGAAAGATAACTACAAAAACAGAAGTATAAGACACACGTGTAAGGGCTGGAATTTGACCACTGAGGGAAACCTTTCCCCTTCATCTACACTCTGACCCAATTAAGAAATACAAGGGAAAAGAGTAAGACAGATGGCAACTAAATGGTAAAGCTGATGTTAGAGAATCTGGATTTTTTTCCCTGGGGATGCTTGAACTAAATCACAATGAATTTTGACACTGACTAGCATCTTTGCACACCAGCAACCTGCCCTGCACAAAGCACCTAACCCTGAGATCAACATATACCCATGAGTGAGAGCACACGTCTAACCTCCTTGGAAAAGGCAGTTAACAGAAGAAAAGGAAGAGGCAGAATCATTAAAAACTACTTCTTTGTCCGTAACTCACCAACCACTGATTACTCTGTGAGAGGAAGGAGTGAGAAGGCCAAGCAGAGTTCAGTGACGATGAGCTAATGACCAAGCCTCCATCTGGAAGACTGATAATTGCAACAAATATCTAAAGCAATTTCAATAGAATTATAAAAAAAATAGCAACTAAACAAAACTTCTCCCCAGTCTTAGCTGGGTAATGATGTCCAGTTGAACATTTTAATCTTATAAGCCAGTAGTTCTAAACCTGTGGATCATAATCCGTTTGAGTGTTGAATGGTCCTTCCACATGGGCTGCATATCAAATATTTACATTACCATCCAATACGGAAACAAAATTACAGTTATGAAGTACCAACAAAAATAATTTTATGGTGGTGGGTCACCACAACACGAGGAACTGAATTAATGGTCACACTGTTAGGAGGTGTGAGAACCATTGGTCTAGTGCTTCTCCACAAGCTGATGGGGCCAAAATGAAAAGCGTACGTGCCACACACAGAAAAGGCATTTCAATGTTTATTCCACTGGCTGAAAGAAGATAAGATACTTAAACTTGAGATTGCCATCATGTGCCCCAGAGATAACATCCCCGCTGTCGTCAACTTAGCACCCTCAAAATACATGTAGAAGTTACATTTTCAGGTGTTCTTGGTTATGGCTATGTAGTCAAGACACAGATGGCATAGGACAAGTGACAGGAGGAGATGTTAGCATATAAACTTAAAAACTTACATTAGTCAGTGGTCATGGCAGAAGATTGCACAAAAGAAAATTTATTGTGACACAATAAGTTGTCACATTCAGAAGGTTAACAGTAGAACCTGTGCTCACTGAACACTGTGAGCACAGCCCAACCTCTTTGCTTCACCATGTTAGAAACTCATTTCTGCTTTCAACAAAAATTTCTACTAAGGCTAATTAAGCCAGGTGACACCAAGGGGTTGAAAAAAAAAAAAAAAAAAAAACCAAAAAACCAGACATAATTGGAGAAAAGGTCCAGACCTTTCTTTTAGACCTCAAATTAAAAGTTTTCTGTCAGGCAACTAGAAGCAATCCAGTTGCTTCTCATGTTTTTCTATTGAGGCCCAATTCTCAGAAGTGATCAACATAGTTAAAACAAATAAAGGGAGAAAATGATAGGTCAGGCAAAAAGCAATTTTAATAAAAAGGAGGAATTGGAAAGCCTTAACAGTTTGTCTGAAGAAACATGTAGACTGGGCTTTTTCAGAGTGAGAAAGAGGAAGAATATTAATTTGTGTGTGTGTGTGTGTGTGTGTGTGTGTGTGTGTGTGTGTGTGTATTCACATACATGACTTCTGAAGGCACATGACTATTTCACACTACATTAATGAAAGGCAAGTAGAGAAAATTATTTGGGCCCAGGACCATTTTAATATTTGGTTACAAATGATAATGTTGTAATTTTGTCCCAGAGAAGATAGATCCACAGGGCATACTGAAGATTCATCCAGCTAGGTAATTTTGCCCATGGAGTGACCTTCACAGTGAAAGAAAGAATTTTCTCCAAAATCAGAGCTGGCCATCAAGATACTTCTTTTAATGAGATTTCATCATGGCCCTGGCTTCATAATACTCTATACTTCCATTTCTTTTACTCCCTCTGAAATATAGGACAGATTTTAAGTTCACAACTTCTGACTCCTCAATATATGATGATTTAGGCAGAGGTGCATATAATACATCAATTAGATCATAATCCCAAAGCAACAGTGACCAATGCTAGAATAATTGGAATGCTACTTTCCCTTCCTTGGGGGAGGTGACTGTGTTCTAGGTAGAAGGGGAAGAACCTAACTAAATATGTGGGAGAACATGGGATAGACTCCAGCCCCAATAGCTTGTCCACTTCTATCCATTTCTTCCTTCTTTAATGAGTCAAGGATGTCCATAGACATTAGATGAAAGATCAATATCAGAGCTTAGAAGTCAAAACACAAAGAAGCTAAGTTTGGTGGATCATGTCTGTAATCACAGTATTTTTTGAGATGCAGACAGGAGACTTAGAAGCTCAAGACAAATCTCAGATACCTAGACAAAAAAGCATAAAGAACAGCACAAAAGAATGGTGGGGTTCTTCTAATTCAAGAAGGCACTGATCTCATGCCATGAATTACCACTGGGCTCCCTGCTGCTCCCATGCCTCTTCTCACAATGCCAACCAAGACTGAAAGGATAAACTGTGAATCTCAGAGACCACAGGGTGAGGAAAGGAGACTAGCCACACTATCTTGGAAGCTGAGAAACACAGAGTGATGACTGATTCAGCAACCCTGAGCTACCAAATCCTACATAGGCAGTGGGGAAGCATCAGCACTGATTCTACAAAACTCTCAAGAGGCTCGGGAGCCACATCATGAAGCAACTTGGGAGGTGAGGCTTTAAGTAGTGTTAAGAATGAAGGAATGTGTAAAATCTGAATTTTAGAAACAACTGGCAGATACCACAATCTTCTGCCATTTCCTGCAACCAGATGAGCATTCTCACACCCAGTGACTACATGTCTTCTCACTTCTCTCATCATTTGATCTCCCAGCAGAACCTCAAGGGACCTCCTTAAAGAGGTAGACCAGAAGCCTCAGAGACCAGGACACACCAGACAGAGCCAAAGGTGAAGTGAGCGTGTGTGTATTGAGAGTTCTAAGGACAGATAAGTACTTTGTATATGCAATGCTTGATCCAAAGACACTGTTATGTCCATAATAAATACACATGTGTATACATGAATATTTGTTTTTAGCACAGAGTTATTTTTCCTATCATATATTGGTTTATTTGTTTGTTTTTGGTTTTTTGTTTTGTTTTGTTTTTCGAGACAGGGTTCCTCTGTGTAGCCCTGGCTGACCTGGAACTCACTCTGTAGACCAGGCTGACCTCAAACTCAGAAATCCACCTGCTTCTCATATGTTGGTTGAATTTCTTTCTTTATTTTTTATTTTCTACCCTCCGTTGAGTCTGATAGATTATATTATCCACTATTTCTGTGATACTATTTTTGCTGCCAATGTCTTTGTATGCAACGAACTCTACATTGTGTTTTGCTTTATTATTTTTATTCTTAGTTATTAACCTTTAAGACTTTGGAAGATGATATTAAATTAGAAGTTTAATTAAAGTATAAACCAGAACTGAAATGTTATCATTTGTGTGATGGCTCTTTCTTTCTTTCTTTCTTTCTTTCTTTCTTTCTTTCTTTCTTTCTTTCTTTCTTTGGAGTGTCTTAAACTCTACTCAATCTACCTATGTGTCCAAATTTTTTCCCTGCCAAGCCTCTTTTTGGTCCATATGAGACTAATCTGGGGTTTTTAATTCAATTAATTGTTATTTTGTATTTTCTTCATATAATATTTGTTTTAAGTATAACCTTTGTCATTTTTATTCATATTTTAATCAGGTAAATAATTTTATTTTGTATATTTGTATATTTGGGCAACTTATTAGTCAGGGTCCAACAGCAGCAAGAGAATGAGAAGGAAGAGGCAAAGACAGAGATACAGAGAAAGTGTTCCTTGTTGTTAGAGCAGGAACTTAATAGATGTGAAGGGTGAGATAAAAAGACAAGCAAGACAAAGAAATGGTCCAGAAATTAAAGAAATCAAGGCTCTATTTCATTCCTAGAATATTAGAAGAACAATGGTTCTTCTAATGGATGGTAACCCTGTCCAGAGAGAAAGAGCTGGAGTTATCAAGGGCCTACAGACAGTAATGAATGCACAAGAAGAAAGGTCATTTCTTTGACCTTCTACAAGAGCCTATCACTGGTTAATCTCCAGTTAGAAGCTGGAAAAGAAGAATCACTAAGGTTTGACCTCAGTGATCAAAGGCAAAGCACAGAGAAGGAATGCAATGGATTTGAGGTCTTCCATTGTTCTATTACCATCTATTATCATTAGACATGGGTAATAACTACATGTTTATATGTCACATGAGGCACTGTCCTGAGTCACTGTGGCATAGACTAGAGGCATCTTAGAGGAAAACCTCAATTGAGAAATTCCCTATGTCTGATTGGCCTGTAAGCATGTCTATGAGTGCTGTCCTTGATTTTTAATTGGTGTGACCTGTAGGCATGCTAATTGGCCTATAGGCATACTATGAGGGATTTCCTTGATTGTTGGTTGTTAATTGTTAATGGCCCACAGTGGGCAGTACCATTCCTAGGCAAATGTTCCTGAACTGTTTAAGAAAGCTACTGAATAAAGGCACATAGGGGGTTAGCTAGTAAACAGCATTCTCAATGGTTCTTCCTAAAGTTCTTCACTGTGAGATGAGTTTCCTGGTTGAAGTCAATGCAGTGTGTTTCTTTTGTTTATTTATTTCACTTAATGAAAAACTAGTCATGAAAACTCTGAAACGCAAGCTGAAGTAAGCCTTTTCTGCTCACACAGTAATTATCTTGGCTATTTGTTATAGTGATAGAGGACAGATCTACAAAAGATTGTGGCTAAGAAGTATAGTGGCTTATGCCATTACTATACTTGTAGAAAAGCCTTCAGAATTGATTTATAGGAGGAATTTGGGGAAAATGCTCAGAAGAATACTAGGATCAAACTAGAAACCTGTAAGTGGTTTGAAGGTAAGGAGAATACTGATAGAGATTCAAAGAGGAAAGTGTCCTTCCAGACGAGTGTCCAGATAAAAATGAAGGTCTTATTGGAAACCATGGGAAAAAAAATTCAATATATTTTTCATCAGGTTCTCAAATTTCATGAGATACTGAGGTTGAAATAATGACCAGTTAAGCTTTTGTAGGAAATTTCAAGGTAGCACATTGAATAGTTTATGGCATAGCTATTCCTGCCTTCTGTTAGCCATGTTTATAGCAGGAATTGGGAGCAAACAGAGCATAGACATACATGAACAATTTGAAGCCTAATCAAAAAGGGTGAGCAAGCAAGCAGCAGACAGAACAAGTCATAGAAATGTATTCTCTTGTACCATCCTCAGTCTTCTGTGAGCATTTCTATCAACAGTGAGGGAAAGAACCTGTCTTCCTTTGTTAACTTATAATTCCTCCACCTCAGTTGACAACTATGCATGTTTTCATCCAGCAAAAATATGACCATCAGAAGCACAGGCCTTCATCTGGAACATTTCTCTGATGGTTGAGATGCTGAAGTAAAATAAAAGAATAAATGAACCAACAAAATAACTTTAGGAGCAACAATGAATGAATGAAGTAAAGTTTTAAAAATACTCAGATTTATAACAAAAAATAATTATTATTCACATAGTATATCCAAAATAACAGGCTGATTTATATAAAAGTGTGTCCAAGGGCTACTTTTATAAAAGAGTCATAAGACTCAAACACTTTCAAACATTTTTGAAAGAAGTATAGTGTAGAAAATATTATAATCTGAAATCTCTATAATCTTTCCTTAAATTTTAGTTTAAAAATGACATTAAGATTTTAACAAAACTATATTGTCTGCTTTTTCTGCCATGATTCATCTTGCTCTCCATCTAAGAAATGACTCCTACACACAAGAGTTGGTAGCCAACCTATTCTAATATATATTTATAAACATTTTGAAGCTAGCCTTGATTTTTCTTCAAAGAACATAATCCTTTTTGCATAAGAGCATTAGGGTGCGTGATAGGATAGAAGTCTTTATAGAAAGAAATTGTATTTATAAGACATAATTATAGTTCTCTACACTTTCCTGATCATATATTCACAGTATTACAGATAGGAACAGAAAGATGTGAAAAATTATTAGAGAACCGCAGATGGCATAAATCATATGTATTGACGTATTTCAGAAATTCACTGTAGACTTTGGTACACTTGACGAATACTGATGGTAGATGAACATCATTACGATCTGTCATTTTCCACTTTCCTGTAAATTCAGTTAGTATAATTATCAAATAATGTACGGCATCTCAAACCTATAATTTTTAGCTTCTTACAAACTCACAATGCTTATATTTCATAGTCCTGTAAAAATTGTAAAGCATGTTGTATTAATAGAGGGAATAAAAGTAGATTTTATGTCAAAAATGACATCCAATGATCCTTAATAGCAATCGTTCCAGAACTCTGATAATGGTAAATGGTATCTATAGGTAAAGTAGCATGAGCTAGACCTAGAGAATGTACAAGGGGCTTTTTATATCTGAAAGTTCACGAAATACATCAGTATAAAAATAACCAAGTGCAAACACTGTAAGATGGTATGAAATTATTATTTCTAAGAAAACAATGCTGTGTTCATCCCCTGGAACAGCTTAAACCCCATACTAAGACTTTGAACATCCATATAACAGAAATAGAAATAGCTATCCACCTAAATAAAGTCATCTAGAAAGTGAACTCAAGTGAAACTGATAAAGAATGTTACTTGAGAATAAGACTTATTAATCAAATCTTTACTGAATATATAACAAATAAAAAGATTAAACAGTAAGTGCTAAAATGGGATTAAAAAAACTAAATGTTGTTCCAACATAAGAAAACAAAATATTAAACTAAAAATGGAAGAATGTTTCATTAATTGATACAGTGTATCTGTATTATAAAATTAATTGAATATCAGGAGCTGGAGAAATGGCTTAGCAGTTAAAAATACTTACTGCTCATGCAGAAGACCCAGGTTTGCTTTCCATCATCCACATGGCAGCTCACAACTGTATATAACTTCAGTTCTAGGACATCTGATGCCTTCATCTGTATCTCATAAGCATCAGGTGCTCGCTCGCTCTCTATCACTCTCTTTCTGTCTCTCTCTCTCTGTCTCTCTTTCTCTCTCTGTAAAATGTAATATTAAGAGACATGATTCAAAACACAAAAATATAAGGCCTACATGTTGTATCTCAGATGCATATCCTACCTGTAATGTATAAGATAGATAGATGATAGATAGATAAATAGATAGATAGATAAAAGATAGATGACAGATAAATACATAGATTGATAGATGATAGATCATAGAGAGATTAGATAGATAGATAGAGAGATAGAGAGAGAGAGAGATAGATGAAATGGATGAATACATACATACACACACATACACATACACACACACATACACACATACATACATACATACACACACACATACACACACACATACACACATACATACATACACACACACATACATACATACACACACATACATACATACATACACACACATACCTGCACATTCATACGTACATACACACACCCACACATACATACATACACACCCCCACACCCACATATACATACATACATACACACACCCATACATACATACACCCACACATACATACATACATACACACACACACATACATACATACATACACACACACACATACATACATACATACATACACACACACATGCATACAAACACACCCACACATACATACATACACACACCCACACATACATACATACACACACCCACACCCACACATACACACACACACACACACATACATACACACATAAATGTGCATATGAGTAAAGCCTAAAACACTAAAAATCAGATGAAAAGTGAGCCCGAGGGGTGCTGTGGAAGGGGAAAGGACACGGAGCACATGAAAGGGAAAGACAAAGGAGAGGCTATGACAAGGTAGAAGATGAGGGGAAAGAATTTACTAAAACATACTTTGATAAATAATCATATCTAGTCCTTTGTAAGTTAAAAATAAAAACAAGTAAAAAATAATCCTTCTGCACATAAGGGCAAAATATTCATGGCTGTAACATTAAGATTAATATTAAATCAATAGCTACACACTAATTTGAAGTGATAATAAACATATTAAGATAAAATTCAAATCAAAATAAAGAAAATTGAATTATCATCCACTGAAGGAAATCAAAACAATTGTCTAAAATATTTTAAAGTACTGTTTATATGCTAACCATTAAAATAAAAAAATAAATGAACTAACAAAATAACTTTAGAAGCAACAGTAAATGAATGAAATTTTTAAAAATACTCAGATTTGTAACAAAAAAAGTTAATTATTCCTTCCACATGGGGGATTGCAACCCCAT
Organism: Uromys caudimaculatus; assembly: GCA_028551405.1. NCBI lineage: Eukaryota > Metazoa > Chordata > Mammalia > Rodentia > Muridae > Uromys > Uromys caudimaculatus. The sequence goes on from CM052704.1 coordinate 106,297,480, forward strand.
AGGAAGAACAATGTCAGCTGGCAGGACCACCCAGTGCTCCCAGGGACTAGACCACCAACCAAGGAGTGTACAGGGAAGGATCCATGGCTCCAGATACATAGGTAGCAGAGGATGGCCTTGTCTAACATCAGTGGGAAGAGAGGCCCTTGGTCTTGTGGAGGTTTGATGACCCAGTGTACAGTGATGCTGGAGCGGTGGAGCAAGAGTAGGTGGGTGGGTAAGGGAGCACCCTCATAGAGGCAAAGGGGAGGGGGAAGAGGGTAGATTTAGAATGAGGGAGTTGTGAAGGGGTAACTGGGAAGAGGGAGATGTAAATGATTGGAATGATTAATAAAAAACAAAATAAAATAATTACTCGCCCAGTATATTTAAAATAACTGGCTGATTTATTTTAAAGTGTGTCCAAGGGCTACTTTTATAAAATATTCATAAGACTCAAACACTGCACACATGCACACACAGTAAAGTAAGCATGAAGCTCAGTAAAATGAGTGGAAGCAGACCACCAAATATTTCAAAGAGTAAGTTCAGGTCAAAAGGAAATATTTTGAAGCATTTATCATTATAAAATTTGCAACATCAAGAGGGAGGAGGTTACTTACCCAAAGATTTTCAAAAAGGAAAACACAATTATCTCCAAAGACATTAGATAAAAACAGCACCTTTTAAGTTTGCACCATGCCTGCTGCATTCCCACTAAGAGAATAGAGGGACCCTACATTTTTCAATCCCTTGTAAGTACATAAATATTTAAAAATAAAGATTGTACCTGATAGGCCTACAGCCACAGTTAGTGTTGCAAATCAATGAAGTCATTCAGCAAAGTCCTTGCATGTCTGAGAGAAAAAAATGACTTCCCCAAAAGAATTCTAAACCTAGTCAATCACTAAAGTGTCTTCATGAAGTTCTGTTTGAAAGTGTTAATGGCAACTTGCCCACTTCTCAGGATGAGCTCTTATTTAAAGCAATAGTCATTGAATAAGACTACACTATAGAGAGATGATAGATAGACGATAGATGGATAGATAGATAGATAGATAGATAGATAGATAGATAGATAGATAGATAGATAGACAGATAGATAGAGAACAGAATGGTTCAGTGGGTAAAGCTATCGCTTCATGAGCCAGAGTTCCAATCCCAGAACCCTCATAACAGTAACAGTTGAAGAGAATTAACTCAAAGTTAACTTGTGGCATCCACTTGTGCTCTGTGATACAACAACCCCCAAAATACATATCATATACACACAATAAAAATACATTTTTCAAAGAAATGGAAGACAAAGGAACCTCTACTTTCTCTTGATAAAAAGTGACCACCTCCAACTCCTCACTTACCTGTTAAGAATCTTTTTTTAATATTTAAACTTTTTTGTTTCATTTTTGTAGTTTATTTTTGCATTTTTATTTCACTCATTTTTCATTAGATATTTCAGAATTTTGTACAATGTATTTTGATCATATGTACCTCCCTCCCCTAAGTCCATCAAAATCCATCTCTGTGCCCTTCCCTGACCACCTAACTTTGTGTCTTCTTTATTAAAAACTCATCAAGTACAATTTGTCCTATCCATATACTTGGACATATGGCCTTCCACCTGACTATGATTGACTCTGCCTAGGCCCAACAGTTCTTTAGCATTAGCTTGGGGGTAAGACTTAGCTCAATTCTTTCTCCATGTTGAGATTTTTTTTCTGTTTTGAGCTTTGGATGAACTTCTGTACATTGTCACAATTACTGTGAGTTCCTGTGTACACTTGCCCTGCTGTGTCTAGAAAACGTTGGTTCTCACTAGAAAGGTCATTGATAACAGATTCCATTTTCAGGAAGCCAGTGGCTAATGGTGGTCATACTTCTGGGAGGAACACCCTTGTGGGTAAGTACAGGATGTGACGCAGCAGGAGACAGTCCAGTGTGGACACAAATTGCTCTGCCAAGCAGAGAGGCACTTCCTTCCTAGGTTGGACCAGCTACCAAGAGAATTCCAGTTCTGTCATGCTCTTTATTCTGCTGTCTGCTCCTTTAATGACTTTTTTGGCTGATTATGGAAATAATTTCCTGGTAAAAGGCATTTGTGTTAAAGCCATTGGCCTGGGAGTCTGACTAAGCAAGAAGAGTCATGAATGGATGTCTTAAGAAGTGGAAGGTTGGATCATTGCATTTGAGGATTTTTTAGTTTTGTCTTAATTATCTAAAAATTTTAATAAGGAAATTGAATAAGAAATCTCTAATGAGGAAAGTCATGGAACCAGCTGATGATGTAAAAAGTAAGACATTTCCCATCAATACAAATATAAGATATGAACCAATATGTCTTCTGATTAAAATCTCCATATGAAGTAACCACAAAGCAGCAGCAACCCTGACAGAGGCCAGAAGTCTGAAAGAAAATGTGTCCCGTGAAGCCTTTCTCAGTGACCTAGCTGGAAGCTAGGACCTCTTTTCCATCTTCTTTGTTCTCTGCCCCTCATCCTTTCACATAGAATAATGGCTGTCATCTCAGGTATTAAGCATTTTTACCTGTGTCTTTTATGCTCTAGAACTAGGATGGAGGACCCCAGTTGTGTCTTTAGGTTTTCACAGTCCACTGATTAGAGGGGGCATGGCATGCAGCAGGAAATAATAGTGAATGGATGGGTTTAAACAGGGACAATACTGAAAACGTGGCTGACCAAGAGTAAGCCTCATTCTCAGTGCAGAGCCCTTATAGACGTACAGCACAAGAAACAAAATAATTGAAGGCTGTAAAATCACCTATGGTCTCAAAGTATCTACCATGTGGATCAGTTGTTAATGGGGGACAGGGGTCATGTAAATAAATCAACATCAAAACTACAGGCAGGAGACAGAAATGGAAACCAGCTCTCACCTGTGTCCCCACCATGATTTCCCCATGTCCTCAGCAGGTCCCTCCTGCTTGCACGCCTGCACTGCTCAGCCTTTCTTTATGCCTGGATGAACAAAAAGGTATCTAAATTCTACTTTTGCTTTAGTGTCAGAAACATTTTTAAGTTTGCATTTTTAAACTGCATTCCATTCCTCACTTCATAGATTTCACACATAGGTATGTGTGCGTTAGTTCTCTGCCACCTCCTGCCTATCAGTAAGATCTGTGGCACTGAGACATCTCCTTCTTATTCTCTGTCACAGTCTGTGCTCCTTTCACCATTAACCTTTATGACTTCCAGTTCTCCCATTTTGTTTTGCTCTTCTTCCTTCCTCTCTCCTCCTCCTTCCTTCTTCCTCCTTCTCCCTCCTCCCTTCCTCATTCTTGCTCCTTTCCCCTCCTCTCCTCCCTTCTTCCTTGTCCCTTCTTCTTCTTCCTCCTCCTCCTCTTCTTCCTCTTCTTCTTGAGACAGGGTCTCTCTGTTGTATATAATATTAGTTAGCTCAGGCTGACCTCAAACTCAGGGATTAAAGGTGTGTACAACCAATCTTGGCTTTATCTCAATGTTAAGGTTCTTGTTTAGTCTTCGTTTCTCAAATGGCTTTCTCACGTTCTTCTATTTCCTTACTAAATTTCATTAGTTCCTACTTTATCATGTTCTGTTTTCTGGCCTTTGTCTCCCATTGCCAGGTCTTGTCTTCCACTGGATTCTTTTGTTATTATTTGTAGTCCTCCTTCATTACATCTCTCTTTTGAAATGTGAATTAAGTTGTTTTTCTGCCTGCAGAATGATTTAAAAGGGTTTTCCTCATATGTAAAGAACTGTGGCCTACAATGTGTTCTGTCATCATCCCATCCTGCAATTTTTATTTCAGAAAGCCAATTTCTATTGAAACAGACATTAACAAGGGGTTCCTCCAACAGTAGAATTGGCTAACATGCTATCTACAGTGGAGCAGTGATCTGTGACAGGCAATCTGGCACCTAGTTGAGCACAGGCATAAAATCTGGGCTACCCCATGGAATAATCCACAAGGGACCAGAAAACTTTATGCCAAGGCTCCTGAGAGACTTTGGCTCCAGTCAGGTTCATGTACCACCTCTCCTCAGGTAGAGGCATGGCCACAGAGCCACAAGCCATCCCCATGTTAATAAGACACCTAGAGGCTTAGCTACACCCCTTCCCAGTTACTATATCTGTCTCGACTCTCCTGGAAGGGCAGGGGTACAGTTCCATTCATGACATTCCACACGATGAAAATAAACATCTTAGAATTATGGACTGTCTTTTCATCTGGACCCGCTGTGGGGAGTGAGGGATCCAGCCCTTGATTAAGGAGCCTCATCTAATCTCTCGCTGAGGGCTTCCCAGCACTCCCAGACGGTACCCATTCACCCAAGCTTAAGCAGCTAGCCCGGCGCCCCAAGCCATAAAAACTGGTCTGCCGGGAACTCCAGCTGAACTCTGGCTAGCCTGTATGCAGCACCCTGCAGTGATGGCGGTGCCCATGGCTAGAGAACCCATGGAGATGGCTGCCAAGTGTTCCCCGAGAATGGTCCCCTCCCCCACCCATAGGCAGGGCCCCACCCACAGGCAGAGCACAAAAAGGCTTCCCACAGTGGCCACCTGGCCATCGGACTGTGTGGGAAGATGCATGGCCACCTTCCCTCTTGTCTCCTGTCCCACCCAGAGCCGCAGCGCCAGAGACAGACACCTGAGGCTTCATCCCACCGTGCCAGGCTTGTTCCAACAATCTACCTGGAGAATTTCTCTGTAACCCTAACCCTAACCCTAACCCTAACCCTAACCCTAACCCTAACCCTAACCCTAACCCTAACCCTAACCCTAACCCTAACCCTAACCCTAACCCTAACCCTAACCCTAACCCTAACCCTAGCAGTTCTTGGCCTGCAGAGCCTGAGGGACAGGTAACTGCTGTTCAACAGGTAGCTGCATTTTTGCCAGATGAACTAGTTCTGAAAGTTGGTTGAACAACTGTACCATGAAAAGATAGTTAAGGCAACAAATTTTAGATTACATGTATTTTGCCACAATTGGAATGGTTTTAATTGAATACGTAGCTTAATATAATGAGGAACTTTCTGGCACTCTCTCAGCTGATTCTTGAGAGGTAGAAGCTTCCCTTCTCTCTTCTAAAACACTGTCAGCTACCTTTCTTTCTTGGTTCCCTGAGGCCCTATTATGAGTCCCTTGAGGACTCATACCTATTTCATTCTTTTTATTTTTTTTAAAAGATTTATATTTTGCATATTAGCTCTCTGTCAGATGTAAGATTAGTGAAGATCCTTTCCCAATCTGTAGACTGCCTTTTGTTCTTTGGACAGTGTCCTTTGCCTACAGAAGCTTTGCAGTGTCATGAGGTCCCATTTATCAATTGTTGATCTTAGAACCTGAGTCATTGGTGTTCTGTTCAGGAAGTTGCCTCCTAATGCATTCAAGGGTATTTCTTACTTTCTCTTCTGTGAGATTTAGTGTATCTGGTTTTATGTTGAGGTCCTTGATCCCCTTGACTTAAGTTTGGTGCAAGGTGATAAATACGGAATTTCATTCTTGTACTTGAAGACATCCAGTTAGACCAGCACTATTTGTTGAAGTTGCTTTCTTTTTTCCATTTATGGTTTTGGCTTCTTTATCAAAAAGAAAATCAAGTGTCCATAGGTATGTAGGTTTATTTCTGGGTCTGGAATGGAATGGGTTCTATTCCATTGATCATTGTGTTTATTTCTGTACCAACACCATGCAGTTTTTATCTCTATTGCTCTGTGGTACAGCTTGAAGTCAGGGATGGTGATTCCTCCTGAAGTTCTTTTATTGTTCAGGATTGTTTTGGCTATCCTGGGTTTGTATTTTTTCATATGAAATTTAGAATTGCACTTTTAAGATCTATAAAACATTTGTGTTGGAATTTTGATGGGGATTGCATTGGATCTGTAGATTGCTTTTGGTAAGATATCCATTTTCAATAGATCAATCCTACCTATCCATGAGCATGGGAGATCTCTCCATCTTCTGATATCTTCAATTTCTTTCTTCAGGGACTTAAAATTCTTGACCTAGGCCTCCCTGCACATATGTAGCTAATGTGCAGTTCAATCTTCATGTGGGTCCTGAACAACTGATGCAGGGGGATAGCCCAAAAGCTTTTGCTTGTATGTGGGATATGTTCTTCTAGCTTTCCTGCCTTGTCTGGCCTCAGTGGAAGAGAATGTGTCTAGCCTCACAGAGACTCCTTATGCCAGAGTGAGGGATACCCATGGGAACACCCACATGCTTAAAGAAGAAAGGGAGGTGGAGTAGGGAGGGATTGTGGGAGGGGATGACCAGGAGGGAGTAATAAGTAGGTTGTAAAGTGAATAAGTAATAATAATAATAATAATAACAACAATAATTGAAATAAAAATGTTTGTAAAGATTTGTTTTGTACATATGTAAAGGTGTGTTTATGTGTATAAGAGGTACCATTGGAGCCCAGGGAGGGCTTCAGGTACTTGCTGGAGTTACTGAAGATTGTGAACCTCCAGACATGGGTGCTGGGAATTACCTCAGGTCATCTGGAAAAACATTATGGACTCTTAACCACTGAGCCATCTAACTTTTCAGTTTAAATTCTACTTATACTAATTCCAATTTCAGAAGGATCACTTCCATTTTTGATGTGAACATTTGATCTCAGTTTCCAAGACCTATTTCCTGCTTCTCCGCATTTTGTTCTGAGTGACCTGGATGCTAGTTTTGTTTTTTGTTTGTTTTGTATTTTGTTTAGTAGTTTTCTTATTGGGACACCAAGAGTAATGCCCCAAACATGATAGGACTAAAAATACTCTTCGAAATTGTACCATATAGGAAACTATACATTCTGTTTTAACTTGAGGAAATCCCCTTCATATCATGACCCTTAATTTAGGTATCAGACATAGAGGGAGTATGGGATTTCAAAGCCAGAATTTCACAGCACAACAGATCTGATCTCAGCTCTGCTATTTGGGAGCTATGCAAGACTACTTAATGTTTCTTGTGTCTTGATTTCCTTGTGTGCAGGATGCAAATACCAACAGCACTTACCTCATAGCATTATTGAGGGACAGCAAATGACTTATTATACATTAATCACTTAGTAGAATGTCTAAACACAGTTCCTGGCTTAGCCATGGGAAGTTTAGTCTAGAACTCAGTGGTTTTCAAATTACTCTAAGCTGTGGGCCATTGGTTCAAGTTAAATGCCACACAGATATCTAATAACAAAGCTGATGAAATTAGATATGTTTTCATCTGCAACTCTAAAGCAACAGAGAATTGGAGAATCATGCTTTTTATCCTTCCAAGTCTCCCCAGGTGATCCCTTGGATATCACTGAGAAACCACAAAACTATGAAGCACAGTTGAAGTACTAATAAGCACTTCCCAAGCTCTCACAGCTATGTGCCTTTGGGGACTTGTGGCCAGTAATAGAAATCTGACAACAGAGGCTTAAACACATGGAGATTTATCCTCTCATCTAGAGGTCAGCAGGGGGCAGCTGCAGTTATGTGGCAGAGCTCCAGTGTCATGAGGAAACCACATTCTCTGCCCTCCAAAGCTCCTGTCTTGAGTCACCATACTAGTAAAAAACAGAAGAAAAAATGGGTGGTGAAGGGTGTGGGTGGGGGAGTGGTGAATGGAGGCTTTTAACAAATTTCACCCAATAACTTCTGTCAACATCTCAGGGTCCATCTCTCTATAGAAATAAGGCTACAAAAACAACTTTTCACTACATGAAAATTCTATAATTAATCATTTTATTTTTCTTGAGGAAGGACAGTGTTCTGCTAGGTAATCACCTTCTGTGGGATCCTTTTAAAAACATCATCATACTTAACGAGTAAAATAGATGCTGAGGTTTCATTTTAAAGCAAAGAAGTGAGGAAAGAAGAGGATATCAATCAAAATTTGACTTCCTGAATTGGCTTTGAATAACCCTTAATATTCATAAGGCTTTTATGTAAGTACATCAATTTCTCTAGTGATAAAAATAAGTCTAATTACTCTGAACAGCTTTTCTTCTTGTCCAGGAAAGTGAAAGTTTGAGTAGAGGCTCTCTACAAAGTGAGAGTTAATTAGTAGATTTACAATGTGAAGATAATAAGTAAGTAATTATAAAATCGTAAGTAGAAATTGAAGACTAGATAAGGCTTACATAGAATGCAGAACAATGAGCATCACAGGCTTTCCTTATATTGAATGATATTTTCCTGTGAATTCCCTTGTGGGTCAATTTCTTAATTTTTATTAGGAGAAATTTAATACCAATAATAAATAAGGTTTCATAAAAGTGAGATTTCTTTTGAGGAAATAGAAAAATCTTAGAAATTCAAATCACATTAAGAAAGAAAAGCTTAGGATAGCTTTGAAAATAGACAAAGTGACTTTGGGAATCTAAACTCTTATAGGGCAGGTTCTACTTACTATCAGAGCCACTACAGTGTGCTGAAAACTGACTACTGCCCCAAACCTTTGAGGAATATATCTTACCCCATTGCCAACATAGATTTATAGAACTGTAAATGATATGAAAATGCATATTTCATCACATGATTTATCTTGCTTACCTCAACAAATCAGATATTATCAAATATTTGTATTTATATCATTATATATATATATGAAATTCATCAAGCTATAATTATTTACAAAACTAGTCCAATTTCTACAAATTTTTGGTAAATAGTTATAAAATATAAAACCATGGTCTGTCTCAGCCTGAAGCACAAAATGTCAAGGGATACTAAAATAACAAACACACACAGCTCCTACCATATAACAAGACAAATAAACAGCATTTTAATGTTGAATGAGGTCAAGGGTATGGGATGGAGACAAGTCTGGCCATCAGATGTGACACTCAGGAACACTCTATGTGGCATAACCCATGCTACATTGTTATTGACAATCTTATTAAAAAGGCTTTTCATACTATATAAGTATCCCTTCTAGAAGAAAGAAAAAATTATCCCTCTCCAGGAATAAGCAGATGATACCAAGAACATTTCTTGGTATCATTTTCTGTCTCACACTGGACCACTCTGAAGGTCTAAGATCTACTTAGCTACCAGCACTGATGGATTGGAATATACCTATTGCAACTTCTAACCAAATGCTTTGTCTCAGACAGAAAAATATTGATCTCTTCTTACCCTGATGTAGATAGTCTAGAAGCTCTGAACTAGTTTTTGTTAAAAAAATTTTTTTAAATAATAATTATGTTTTGGACATTGTTCAATTTTATTTGTGTATATGTGTTGTCTGAGTGAGTTTGTGACACATTGGACTCATGGAAGATAGATGACAACATTAGCCCCTGGACCTGGAGTTAGAGGCATTCATGAACCACAGCACAGGGATGCTAGCAAGAAAACTCTAGCCCTCTGAAAGAGTAGTGTACACTCTTAACTGCTGAGCCTTCGCTTTAGATCTTAAAACAATGTTCTTATCTAGAGCTATCATTCATTCATGTATATATATATATTCATATATATATCATTCATATATATATGAAAATGATTGGTGATGCTGTGATGGGTGCTGGAATTAAGACACTGCCCATGGGAAGAAGAATAAAGATACTATTCAGTGGAAACTGAGATACAACTGAGCAGGGTTAAAATCAATTTAAAACACATATTGACAAAAAAGACTTGAGAACTTCGAAAAACAACTGAGTATCAAAATTTGAAGAATAAAATTATTGGGCTTGATTAAATCAGTCTTATAAAACAAGTCATATCACATGTAGGTATAATGACCTAGTATGAATATATGTCTCAATAAAAATTTTAAATTTGATTAGTAAGCTAAGAAGTCTAAATTTCAGTGCCCTGTTGTTTTTCCTCCTTTGTGTGAAACTACAAGACAATTCAGAAATGATAAAAAGTAAAAGCTAATAGAAAAAGGATAGACTCAATGAAGCAAAGAATAATTGCTATAAAATAACACTTTGACAGATATTCTTTATAATGAGAATCTCTAAAGTGGAGGCCCATGCAAAAGGAGAAATGTAGACATGCCTAGAACTAAGGAGTGGCTCATGGCAAGATCCTAAGACTGCAATTTTAACAACAGTTCAGCCATCACTACAGTTTCACATGTCCCAGAGCATGACTGGACACTGAGCACAATGAGATCCCACCATACCATGTTTTTCTGGAAAGTGCCAAAAGGAAGGTATGATTGTCATGAAGCCAACTTGTAAGCTAAAGCACATCACAGTTGCTCTTTACTCATTCCATATGCTAATTTAACAAGGTTATTCTCTTTTGGAATCCCTTAAGATAAACTTTGCCAAAAAAATTAAAAAAAAAAAATAAAGGTTTAATTCTACATATATTAAGGTCAATTACCAAGACCACACAGAAGGTATTTGTAGTCTGTTCTTACTATATCAAAAGATAATAATGACAACTATAATCTAGAATTCTTGTTTATGTACCAATCTTTTGATAGAAATTCGCCAAAATGTCTCTTTTCCATTCAAGTTAAATTTGCACAATTTATTTGATGCAAGGTGGCAGGCTTATATTTTGTGCCATCTTTTATTATTTATTCTAAAAAGAATTAAAGGGCTATTTAGCTGAGAGTTACCAAGGTTTAAAGTCTTGGTCATGTATGTACTCACATTTTTTAGACCACCAATGAGGGTGGCAGAGGGTAGAAGATATGAGGGTACATATATGACTGCACAGGAACATCTCAAACTGGAACCAAGGCAGAGGGCTTCGGTAGAGCACCACAATCCCTTTGGAGAGCAAGTGACATAGACATCCGAAAGCTGTGCTCAGCGACTCCAATTACTGGCATACTGGGAACCAAATCCATAACATAGAGAACTGTTTAAACTTATAGACAAACTGTAACAAATGAAAACAAATGAGAGATGCTTCAGGCTAGAGAACTAAGTCACTTGCTTCCATCCTAAAGCAGGAAATCATGAAGACTGTATTCTTTAAAGTAGAGTTTGTTTACTGTTCCATAGACTTAGTTTTCCTCAAGGACTTTCATATCCAGCCTGATAGGATAATAATAGAAGAGAGAAAGATAAAATATATACAGCTTTGCATGGACCTGAAATGTTTACATTTGTATGTAGAATTTTTTTAAATTTCCTAACTTGGAGACTATTTGTGAAGATGGTTACTTGCAGTCAACATTCTTTTATACAATTCATGTGCAATAATAATATAATCCTTTATATATTTATAAATAATTATCAAATCACAAAATAATTTAGAATGCTATTAAAAGATTACAAGTCATCAAATCCCATTTCCTTAGGAATTCCAAAATCTATTCCTAGTAAAGGAAAAGTATGCAAATCTGTCAAATTACCAAAATTGAAATGAACAGTGTTAAAGATAATAATAGTTACAAAAGTTTCATTTTACATATACATACACACACATACACACACACACACACACACACACACACATACACACACACTCACACACATACAGAGTAAGAAAGAGAGAGACAGAGGCAGAGACAGAGAAGTGGACATAACTCTTTCTTAATTTATTTTTGGTCTTTGTGGTGTGATGTGGTGTGTGTGTGTGTGTGTGTGTGTGTGTATGTACATGTACTTGTGTAGGAATAGAGTTTGATATTGGGTATCTTCTTCTGTCTTTCTCCATCTTATTTTTTAAGAGTCTATTATTAAACCAATTTATCAAGTCTAGCCAGCCAATGTGTTCCAGAGTTTCTCCTGTGTCCTCAAACACTCAATGACTGGCACAGATTATCACACTTATAGGTTCTGAGTGTCTAAACAAAGTTTCTTATGCTTGCACAGTAAGCAATTTATAGTTATAGTGAGCTATTATCTCAGCCCTAAACATAATCTTTTCTGATGAAATGGAATAAAATATTTAAGAAAACTATTAGAAAAAGAAAATACAACAATAATGCCCTGGGAAGTTTAACTCTCCTCTGCAGGTATCCTGTGCATTTTAAATCATAAAATACAACAGGAAACCTAGAGTTTAAGGAAATGGGCCACGAGCTGATAGACACACACATACAAGCACATGCACACATACACACATGCGTACACACACACATACATTGTAATTTGGTTTTGTCTTTTATATATGTATGTTGAGCAAAACTTCCCCTTGATCAATTGTGCTGATTTGAGATAAAATTGCCTAGCTTCTGCCAATGATGATAAAAGCTGTTCACAGCATATATATATATATTGAAGTATAAGTACTTATAAGTTGTTAAATGTCCTGAATATAGAATTTTAAAAGTAAATTTGAAAAGTATAGATATGCAGACAGTGGTAAGACCCTGAAATCCCAGGGGAAAAGAAAACAGAAAGAACTTCTTCAATAGAGAAAAACAAAATTACAATCTGATCATAAAAGCCAGTGAAATGGAGAAATTAAGAAAGAAGAAACTATTTAACCTCAAATGAGAGGAAGGAATCATCTTGGAAAGGGGGATGTCAATTGAGGAATTGTCTCCATGAGATTGGCTTATAGGAAAGTCTGTTGAGCATTTTGTTTTATTTTTGATTGAAGAGGAAGGGCTCCACCCACTGTGAATGACGCCACCCATGGGAAAGTGGGATTGGGTTAAAGAAGAAAGAGAGCTGAGCAAGTCTTGAGGAGCAAGTCAATAAGCAGCATTCCTCCATGGCCTCTGCTTCAGCTCCTGCCTTGAATTCCTGTTTCAGCTTTGCTGGAAGATGGACTGTAAAGTGAAAGCTAAAACCTCTCTCCTCCTCAGTTTGTTTTCCATCATGGTGTTTCTCACAGCAACAAAGCAAACCAGAACACCAGGACTCCAAGTAATACTGACTCATAGATAAGTAACTTTAGCAATGTTGTGCTATTTATTGTGGGGTTAGCATATTGTCTAAAGTGCCATCTAAATCCACACAGTATAGCTTTAATATCTGGGTTATACATTTCTAAATTTCTCTCTAGTCTGAAAACTGAAGTTTACTAAATAAATACTTGGAGTTTTAGGCCTTATGGTTCCTAGCAGCAAACAGGTGTTATGTTAGCAGTGATCAATGACAATTTAATTAAAGAGTTATTTACAAACCACAGGTGAATTGAAAAGAAACAAAAATGGTTAGCTCAAAAGTCCCAAGGCAGAATGAATAATGAGTCATTGTGACTGCCAAAGAAGGAAAACCACAAAGAATAGTCATGACACGCACTCTCTGGGAGAACAACATTTCAACATTTATGACTTTTGACATAGAAAGAAAGACATGACAGAAATTATATTGAAGAAATGATGAAAGGGAACAAGAAAGAGGCAAGAACACGAGGAACTACTTACTTTCCTTTGGTTTCCCACCAATGTCTCCCTAACACTGAACCTAGTTGAAAAGCACAGGAAGATTGGCACCCTTTGATTTGTACCTTAAAAACCATCCTCCAAGTGCACACTACAGAGGGAGAACAAGAACATGAAGCAGAGCCCCAGCATCAGATGAGCATCCAGTACACCCTCTGCCCATCTGAGACAGGCTCAGCATCCCTTCAGTGCTTTGCTCAAAGTCCAGGGGACATTTAGCCAAACAAGCTCCATTTTGCCCCTAATTTCTTATGTGCATTGTTCATAACCAACTGATATAATAAAGATGTTGAATTGTCAGCACACAAATATAGAATGGAGTCTACATAAAAAGGAGAGACAGACTGCTCCAGGACAAGAAGAGATGATTAGAAAAAGTGGAGGTTTTGCAGCATAGAGGGATCGTTTCTTTTGCACTATCATCAAAGTGATGCTATAAAGCCCAAATCTAGATGGAAGAATGGATTGCGCTGATGTGAAATAGGCACAGGGAACACATTAGGAAGAGGCAGCCTCGGATCCTGGGTACTAGAGAATATTGCAGCAATCCCAGTACTAAGTAGAAATCGAGCAATAAAAACTGTGAGGATACTTTATATGCAATTTAGCCAGATTCAGACTTTGGAAAGTAAAGCATTAAAACCCAGGTTTTTTTTTTATATAAAGTAATATGACAACACTGGCTGAACAGCATGAAACTGTCAAGAAATTATTGGAGGTTCTCTGAGAACATTGAAGGAATTGGGACCATTAACGGAAATACATCTACCACTGTGCAAATCTCAGATTTGCAAACAAATATTCTGCTGCTCAGTCTATGTTTGAAACTAAGCCTTGCCCCATATGAGGCATGGGAAGTAGATGTTGATACAAAGCCAGCTCAGTGAACTGGTTGGTGAACTATTAGAATGGCCATAGGTTAGAGGATACAACACAGACAGGCTCCTAATTAACTGAAGCTAGAAGAAATCTGTAGATCATAGTCTTCAATGTTCTGTCCTACGGGTGAGTTCAGTTTGTTTTGGTGAGGATTATGATTTTTATCAAGAAGCTAGGGGCAGAAATAAATACACCGTGACTGACTGCAACCTTCTAGTAGGCTATATGGCAGTGGGAAATGAGCAGATACCTTCATATTTATCTCTGTGTGGTCCAGTCAAAAGAGGCAGAAGTGAGGCAGGAAGACACAAAGCAATACTACAGCTGCTGCTGCTGAATATCTAAGTCAGGTTCTACTATGGCCACCTTTGCCAGTGCCCTAAGGGACTCCTGTATCTTAGACAGCATGCCAGATGAGGAAAGTCCTTATGGGGAGCTTTGCCAACCAGCCCCAGTGCACACTCTAGAAACAGAACAGAATTCAGGAGGCTTTTTTGCCTGACCCGTAAGTTTTATCATGGACCTTATAGTGAGAGGAGATGAGGGAGATAGAGCAGTTAGTTAGCAACCCCCAAAAGGGAAGGGATGCCAAGTGTCATCAAACAACACATGCAACAGAGGCATAAGCCCCCATTCACATGGGAAGGACTGTTGACAGGGCTCATTGATTGGCTTGGCTCATTTTGACAGTCAGTTCCTTCTACCATACTATCTTAGTTTGCTTTTGGTTTCCATGACAAACCCAACCCAAAGCCACTTAGGAAGGGAAGTGCTTGTTAGGCTTACAAGTTCTGATCACACTTAGTCACTGAGGTGAGTCAGGGCAGGATCTCAAGGCAGGAACTGGAACAAAGGCTATGAAGGAAGCCTGCTTACTGGCTTTCTCCTCCAGCTTGCCACATTAAGCTCCTTTTCTTCTGCCTCTCAGGATGACTCAGCCCAGGGTGGCACTACCTACAATGTGCCTTCCCACATCAAGCATTATTTAACAAAATTCACACACACACACACACACACACACACACACACACACACACACACACACACTTCCTTACAGTTCAATTTGATGCAGGCATTTTCATAGCCAATGTCCCCTCTTCCCAAATAATGCAGCTTTGTGTCATGTTGACAAAAATCTACTCAGCACATAAACTGAATACATATTCCCTTTCATGGAATCAATTTGTAGCAGTCAAGTACCATTAAATGTAATGGCCTGAAGCACCATCCCATTTTCTCTCACAATTCTATTGCTTAATGAGACTCTCTTCCCCCTTAATGCTGGACTAAGCTAGGACATCCTAGATGGCTGGTAGTGGGTGTTCACTGTTGGCAGGGTCTTACTTTAGTTTTCGTCCACAACACTTGCACATATCTTGATCTGTTTCCATGGTCCAGCCAGATTCCTAGAGGATATTTTCCAATCACAAGCATCTGAACAGGAAGGAAGCAAAGCTTCCAGTGAGGCTTCAGTAGAACTTCTCCATCCCATCCCACTGGTAAAGGAGCCATAGGGATGGTTCAGAGTCCAGAGAAGGGGATAAAAACCAAAACAGAATTTCTGCTATCTTGGGTCTCACAAATGTTTGAACATAAAATATTCATGTCCTCACTCCCAAGAATCAAGTCGGAATACAATGACAGGAAGTGCTAGGGACAACAGCCTTGAGTTCTCTCCTAATCTCAGCTTATTTCCTGGAGGAGTATCTGAACCATTAAAATGCTACCATTGTCAACCAGAAAGGAGCTAGGAGCTAGGAGCTTAGTTGCTAAGTAACTAAATTACTAATCAGAATTTACAAGTGGAAGAATACAAGAGAATAAAGAAAAGAGTCAAGGTGAGAATGAAAAATTGGTTCTCTCCAATGGAATCTCACTGGGAATTCAAACCACTCTTAAGTGTAGGCCCTGTGCTCAGCAACTAATGACCCACAACACAAATGAAAGTCAGTGGAGGTTCTTTGTCTTATGTTTTGTCAGGACGCTCCCCCATCCTCCCCCATTGCAGGTCCTTTGCATAAGTATTATGGCTTTCAAGTTGGTGATTTTATGGGATTTATCTATGTACAAATATGTGTGTTTCTTAGTCTATGTGGTTTTGTGGGGATTCTTTGTTAGTTTTGTCTTATTCCAGTTTTGGGTTTTTTTAACATTGTTGTTTTAACTTACTTTAATGTTATTTAGATGCCTGATTGTTTTCTCTTGAGAGATAGCAAGGGTATGAATTCTGATGGGGGAAAGGTAGGGAAGATCTTAGAGTTAGAGAAGGGGAAACCATAATCAGGGTATATTATATGGCTAATATCTCTTTTCAGTAAAACTAAAATTGTATTAAATTATAAATGCAAGGAATATGGATGTCCAAAATAAGATGAGTCTGGTTAACCTGGCTCTAAATCTAATCCCCCTGAATCCAGAAGTAGAATTAGTTGGTAGTAAACAGGAACCCTAGGGAATGGATAAAACACTTAGCCTTCTTATAAAATATCAAGTGGCATATGTAATATAAATATTATCACTTTAACTATTTTTATGGTTGGACTTTAGTATCATCTTCCTCTGTTCAACCATATGGACATGATGTTTTTAAAAATTGTAATAATAAAGAGATTTCTTTTTATTGGATATTTTATTTATTTACATTTCAACTGTTATCTCTTTTCCCGGTTTCCCCTCTGGAAACCCCCTAATCCTATCCACCTCCCCCAGCGTCTATGAGGGTGCTCCCCCACTCACCCTGTCTATGTTACCAAGACAGCTTCAACTATATTCTCAAGTACACAGCTCATCATTAGTAGCTGCTCTTCATGACTACTTTTCTGTACTTATTTTAACATCATATATTTGAGATTGTTCTATTGGATTGGGAAAGAAAGACTGTAAAAAAAAAAATATATCTAATAGCTGAAACAAGAGTTGTCTGACAATGTTCCAGAGGCTCTAAATGCCTTGTTCTCACTAACATCAGTATGTGTAATAAAAGTACTTTCTCTGGGGATACTTTGAAATTTTAGCTGCCAAACCACTGGAAATGTTTAGAGTGAAACTGTGTCTCTCATTCCACAGCGAATAGTCATCGTATGTAAGCAACTCGCTTCGTTCCTCCCTAGCAAGCAATAGCATCTAAGTCTGTTATCTGCAGGGATCACTTGTCTTGTCAATTGCACCCAGGCGAGGGTAGGCAAGCAGCACTCCTGCTCATTTAGAACAGCGCTCTTATAACAGCTCTCTCTTCCAAGGAGACACATGGATTGGGTTGTACAACATCTTCAAGCAGTGTGCTGAGTCACTGAAGAAGAATGTACAAACAGGATTCACTACAGGTTAAGGGTTGATTCTTACAGGATGATGCTGAAGACCTGAAATACTGAAATACCACCCACAGAGGACAGAAAAGGAAAAGAGGGTCTCTCTCTCTCTCTCTCTCTCTCTCTCTCTCTCTCTCTCTCTCTCTCTCTCTCTCTCTCTTTCTCTGAGACCCAAAGAATATCTACAGCTACCATTAGATAATATATTCCAGGCTCTTCCCCACTTTCTCTTCTATTAGCTTCAGTGTATCTGGTTTTATGTGGAGGTCCTTGATCCACTTGGACTTGAGCTTTTTACAGGGAGATAGGAATGGATCAATTTGCATTCTTCTACATGTAGACCGCCAGTTGAACCAGCACCATTTGAAAATGATGTCTTTTTTCCAGTGGATGGTTTAGCTCCCTTGTCAAAGATCAAGTGACCATAGGTGTGTGGGTTCATTTCTGGGTCTTCAATTCTATTCCATTGATCTACCTGCCTATCACTGTACAAATACCATGCAGTTTTTATCACTACTGCTCTGTAGTACAGCTTGAGGTCAAGGATGCTGATTCCCCCAGAAGTTCTTTTATTGTTGAGAGTAGTTTTTGCTATCCTGGGTTTTTTGTTTTTCCAAATGAATTTGTAAATTGCTCTAAGTCTATGAAGAATTGAGTTGGAATTTTGATAGGGATTGCATTGAAACTGTAGATTGCCTTCAGCAAGATGGCCATTTTTACTATATTAATCCTGACAATCCATGAATATGGGAGATCTTTCTATCTTCTGAGATCTTTGAGCCTTGACTACATGGGCACAGGGAAAAATTTCCAGAATAGAACATATATGGCTTATGCTCTAAGATCAACAATTGACAAATGGGACCTCATACAATTGCAAAGCTTCTGTAAGGCAGAGGACACTGTCAATAGGACAAAATGGCAACCAACAATTGGGAAAAGACCTTTGCCAATCCTACATCTGATAGAGGGCTAATATCCAATATATACAAAGAACTCAAGAAATTAGACTCCAGACAATTAAATAACCCTATTTTAAAAATAGGGTACAGAGCTAAATAAAGAATTCTCAACTGAAGAAACTTGAATGGTCGAGAAGCACCTAAAGAAATATTCAACATCCTTACTTATCAGGGAAATTTAAATTAAAATGACCCTGAGATTTCACCTCACACCAGTCAGAAAGGCTAAGATCAAAAACTCAGGTGACAGCAGATGTTGGCGAGGATGTGGAGAAAGAGGAACACTCCTCCATTGCTGGTGGGATTGCAAGCTGGTACAACCACTCTGGAAATCATTCTGGTGGTTCCTCAGAAAATTGGACACAATACTACCTTAGGACCCAGCTATCCCACTCCTGGGCATACACCCGAAAGATGCTCCAAGGACACATGCTCCACTATGTTCATAGCAGCCATATTCATAATAGCCAGAAGCTGGAAAGAACCCAGATATCCCTCAACAAAAGAATGGATACAGAAAATGTGGTACATTTGTACAATGTAATACTACTTAGCTATTAAAAACAATGACTTCATGAAATTCTTAGGCAAATAGGCCAAACTAAAAAATATTATCTTGAGTGAGATAACACAATCACAAAAGAACACACATGGTATGCACTCACTGATAAGTGGATATTAGCCCCAAAACTCAGAATACCCAAGATACAATTCACAGACCATATGAAGCTCAAGAAGACCAAAGTGTGGGTGCTTTGGTAATTCTTAGAAGGGGTAACAAAATACTCATGGGAGCAAATATGGAAACAAAGTATGGAGCAAAGACTGAAGGAAAGGCCATCCAGAGACTGCCACACCTGGGGATCCATCCCATGTACAGTCACCAAACCCAGACACTATTATGAATGCCTAGAAGTGCATGCTGACAGAAGCCTGATATAGCTGTCTCCTGAGAGGCTCTGCCAGAGCCTGACATATACAGAGGTGGATGATCACAGCCAACTGTTGGCCTGAGCATGGGGTCCCCAGTGGAGGAGTTAGAGAAAGGATTGAAGGAGCTGAAGGGGTTTGCAAGCCCATAAGAAGAACAACAATATCAACCAACCAGAACTCCCATGTTCTAAACCACCAACAAAGGAGTACACAGGTAGGGACCCATGACTCCAGCTGCATATGTAGCAGAGGATGGCCTTGTTGGGCATCAATGGGAGAAGAGACCCTTGGTCCTGTGAAAGCTCAATGCCCCAGTGTAGAAGAATCGGAGGGCAGGGAGGTGGAGTGGGTGAGGGGGTGGAGCACACCCTCATAGAAGCAGGGAGAAGAGGGATGATATAGGGTGTTTCTGGGGGGGAATTAGGAAAAGGGATAACATTTGAAATGTAAATAAAGGAAATATCCAATAAAAGGAAAGATAATATAAATTATGTATTTACTAAATTTCCAAGTGTCTTTTTGTGTGTCTTCTAAATGGGATATAATCACATTGTGTGTTCTACAGAGTGATTGTAAGGATAAATGGAGTGGATTTTACTGAGCATCTATTGTCCAAAAATTGTGTAATGACATAGGTATATGATTGTATATACACATACACATATGTGTGTGTATAGTGCCAAAATATACTGTGTGTGTGTGTCTGTGTGTGTGTGTGTGTGTGTGTGTGTGTGTGTGTGTGTGTGTGTGTGTGTTTTATAATGACTAAACTCTATGTTAGCCTTTTGGTGCATGTAGTGGATTGGTTGTGGCTTTAGTGACTTTTCCCTAAAAGTCTATATGATAAGGGCATGGCTCCCAGGATACTGATGGGAGAAGTTGGATTAAGACAGATTATAAATAGGAAGTTGGGGATCAGGGACCAAGGCCTACTCCCTCATTATACTGCCTCATTTTATATTATATATAGTAAGACAACTGCCCAGAGTTTTCATCCAATTACAAAGAAAAAGTGGGAGGGGCTCCCTTGTTATTCCTACAGATATTTAAAATGACTATTAAATATAAAGTCCCTTGACATGCCCAGTGACCACCATATGACCTTTCATTATGGTTGTTCCAACAGGCGGGACAAATCTAAGAGAATGCTGCCTCCACTGCATCTGTCCTACCTTTCAAAGAAATTGCGTGTGTGCTTCTAACGTTTGTAGATGTAACTCTTTATATCACTTAATTGTCATAAAAGGTTGAACTAGTCAGAGATCCCCGCAAAACATTCCTATCTCTTCAACATCTCAGAGGCCAAAAAAATAATAAAAGTAGAATCTTACGTAGCTCCAGGGAAGTCCTCGCTCATGATGTCTCCTGTAGCACTCCCTGGTATATATGCTTTTGATTCCCAAAATTATTCCTCCTCTAAATGAATACTTTGCATTCTGCACTTCTGTAGTCATCTTAACATTCATTAATTGATAAGAACAAAAGAGGGCAGAGCTTTCTAATAAACCTCCCTTCACCAGAACCTTTGGGAGTTTCCCGTTCCTCTGCATCCCTCAAGAGAAGATTTCAAATTTCTTCATTGCAATCACAGGGAAAGGTATGTTTTATGTGACAATTCTGTGCTAAATACATATTTATAGAGTTTGTGAGGTAATTATTCCTTTCTATGTGTAATAACTTCTGATTTCATATCATTGAACATAATTCTCTTAGTTGTAAGTTATGACATTGAGTTTGTAGTTCACATACTTTTTCTAATTTTGTCTTAACATTATATATTATTCTTGAATGTGGTTCAGTGAAGAGTCACAATTGTCCAAATATCCTTCACGTGTGAGTGTGTGGTAGAAGCAAAGCCCAAGAAGCTAAACAGTAGTTATAGTTAAGCTCAAAAGAGCTCACCAGAGAATTATAATTAAGACCCAGAAGGCTTTTTAAATGATCCAATATATGTCAAAGGGGTATGTTGCTAAAGGTCTTTAATTAAACGAAAAAAAGATTGGGCAGGATTACAGTTCCAACAGTTGGGGAGTAGGTATCCTTTTCAAGGCTCTGTTAACAGTATCTAATGCTGAAAGGACGTCAAAGTTGAGGAAAATTATAACACCAGGATTGTTTTCCAGTTTTACTATCCTACTGTCTCCTTTTTTCCTAGTAGGAAAGAACACAAATTTGCTTCTCTCTTTCATCCTTGTACCACTTGTTCACATTTCACGCACTCAGCTGTAGCTGCTTAGCATTTTTTAGTGCACATACTGTTGTGCTTAAGCACAATGGAGATAAAGGTAAGCCAATGGGACTGTATCACAGAGGTGTTTTCTGTTATTTGTTTAGTTAACAATTTAGTATTTTAAATAATAGTTAGTTTTTAATCATTTGCTTCCTAAACATTCATAGATATATGTCATCAATTTTGAATGTAAGGTCAATCTCTTCCTAATTCATCTCTCTCAATTGTTGCTATTAATACAAACAAATTCAACAAGCCATTTGTGAATGATATTTCTAGGCTTCTTCTTCTTCTTCTTCTTCTTCTTCTTCTTCTTCTTCTTCTTCTTCTTCTTCTTCTTCTTCTTCTTCTTCTTCTTCTTTTCTTCTTCTTCTTCTTCTTCTTCTTCTTCTTCTTCTTCTTCTTCTTCTTCTTCTTCTTCTCTCTTTGGATCAATTTTACAAACTTTATTCAGATAGAAAGACTCATTTCTTGATAAAAATTGAGGCCCAAATACCTGAGCAACACTCATGCAGCAAGCAAGAACCTACTAGATGTTAAAACAAGGTACCAAATCTCAGCGAAGTTCATTTTTGTCTTCAAAATGAAGACAAAAATGAACACTTGAAAAAGTGTTCAAAGATTATTATTTGGAAAATAATCTATATAATTTATTGGTTTCTAATCTCAAGAAATGGGAGATTTTGTTTTATCTCCTGAGAGCCTAACACATAATGGTATTTCTCATGTATTGGATTTCTTTTAGATTCTTACACAGAAAAATCTTTCATGGTATTAATAGTGTCTAGTTCTGTGGGCACCTCTGGATGAATATGCTTTATAGTGGTGAGTGAGGATATGACTCACGCTCCACCATTGTCTAGCATGACACTTCATACCAGATGGTTTCTCTTTTGGCCTGGACCGAGAGCCAAGTGGTAGGAAAAGAAGTATTATTCTAACACTAAACTGTGATCAGAAATGTTGAGGAGTTTGCTCAATCCAAGTAGACCTTTGATCCTAGTGTAAGACTGGCAAGTGGTTTTTTTTTCCCTCCCATCTCCAAATTCATTTTTTATATAGAAAATCTGGCCTATGATGCCTCTCCCCAGAGATCTGCCAGAAAAATTATTGCTATGCAGACAGGGTCGATCCTACTTCAGATGAAATCCATGTAGTCTTTTTCGCGTCTCTAATGAAAACAGCAGGAAAATAAATATAAAATGGGCCTGAACTAAAAAGGAGCACCAGCAACTCCTCACAAATTTAAATCAGCATGCCACTGGGGAGCATCATGAAAACTGAAGTAGGCTTATATTCTAGCTTACTAAAAAAAGGTGATCTTGACATCCTAGTTTTAAACTTTGACATAGTTTTACTTAGGTTTGGTTAACCCACTCACTATGGTCTGCTTTGACATATTCTTTGTTTTTAATAGTATTTTTTATTCTTTGGAAGTTCCATGCATCCATACAATACATATTGATATCCATATATCCCTACTAACCTCTCTCTTCCTTTAATGCTCCCAAGTCATCTCCCTGCCAGCTTCACATCAGAAGGAGAAGCTTCTGAAGGACCACTAAGTCCAGTACTTGTTGCATCTGCTCCATAAAACAAAGGTTTAGCCTGGGGCAGTTATCCACATGACCAAGCAACTACAAAGAAGTCATATGAAGTTAGCCCAAATTTCTAAAATTAAGATGAACGGAAATAAGAATAACATAACTAAAGATGAAAGTCGGTCCACTTTAAAAACTCACATATGTAAAGTAGACCCAAAGCCTGAATGACTGCAAGTGTCTGGGAACACAATCACCTGAGGAACTTTAGGAATCTCAGGGAGGGGAAGAATAAATTATCTTAACCAAAGTCCTAAGTCAAACAAACATGAAAATCATAAGTCATTTATAATATAAACTTAAAAGTTTTAATTGAAAATAGTCTTAATTATAGAAAACTTGTCCTCATATTTGACAACTGGATATATTTTGTTCTCAGCAGTTGAAACTAAAATATATTTGTATGATAAAAAAAATGAATGGCAACCACTCTCCATTTTAGTTCACCCTTAACCCACTGCCTCAATGAAGAGCCGAGAGATTATATCTTAGTTAGGGTTTTTACTGCTGTGAACAGATACCATGACCAAGACAACTCTTATAAGGACAATATTTAATTTGAGCTGACTTACAGGTTCAGAGGTTCAGTCTATTATCATCAAGGCAACATCCACGTAGTCATGGTGCAGGAGGAGCTGAGAGTTCTACATCTTCACCTGAAGGCTGCTAGCAGAATACTGGCTTCCAGGCAGCTAGAAGGAGGGTCTTAAAGCCCACACTCACAATGTCACACCTACTCCAGCAAAGCCAAACCTACTTCAATGGTGCCACTCCTTGGGCTGAGCATAGACAAACCATAACAGATTTCATACAGGCAAATAAGATTTAAGTCACTGGTTAGATTATAGAAGATGAACATATTTTTTTTTTTCAATCTGGGGGCTAGAGAGACTGCTCAGTGGTTAAGATCACATGTTGCTCTTATGGAAGACCCAGGTTTGAATTCCAGAATCTACACACAGCTAATAGCCACCTCTTTCTCTAGTTCCAGAGGATCTCATGCCTCTTTTTGGCCTCCCCAGGCACCATAACCGCATGATCATGGACATACATACAAGCAAAACACATGTACAAAAAATAAAATTAATATTTTCAAATAAAATAAAATTCTGGCAGTTCTCAGGTAGGACATAGGCAAAGTAGCCTATGATCTTGATTCAAAGATTTATCCATCACAAAAATAGCTCCTCAGTAAAGGCTTTCAGTGTTTGTCCTGAATGGTAACATTTGATAAAACTGATACATGGAGGTGTAATAAATGTTATAGATTCCAAAAGATATATTGGGTAAGATTCCAAATAAAATTCACAAAATGGTTTAATTTCTTTTTTAGATTTATTTGTCTTATTTGTATAAGTATTTTACTTATACAAATAAGTATAAGTATGTATGTCTCTGTACCACATGTGTGCCTAGTGCTATAGAAGTCAGAAAGAAGAAAGGCATTAGATCTCTTGAAACTGGAGTTACAGGTGGTTGTGAGTCACCATGTGGGTGCTTGAAACCGACCCTAGGTATCTTGCAAGAGTAGCCACTGCTCTTAAACACTGTGACATATCTCTAGCCCAATTTTAATTATTTTTAAATTTACATGATTCTTGGGCTTGTTTATTATGTTAAATAATAAAGAAGGTAAGGAAAGGATTGAGGAAAAAATGCCTTGGAGTTCATGATGGTTGAAATAAATTGCTTGATTGACTTGAAAACTGCCTAGGAAATTAGTGTGTCTAGCATGGTGTGTCTGTGTGGATGTTTCTGGAGATGACTGGATCCTGAAGGCTCTGAACTAACTAGTAAATTAATCCCTTCTAGGATTAATGATCTAAGATAATGATGTTGCTGGAAGGTGGCAGAACCTATGGGGTGAGGCCTAGATGTTGAAAGTAAGCCTCCAGGGATGGTTCAGTGTTACACTGGGAGCTATATCTTGCTGAGCTTTGTTCCTGTAAGGCTCCTCTCTGCCTTCTGGTCACCCTGATGTGAATGACTGCTGTTTCTCCATGCCTTCATTGCTATGATTTCTTGAAACATCTGAATCCTTGAACCAAAACTAATCTTTCCTCTCTTAACTTTTTGCCATTTGATCATAGTGATGAAGAACCTAATATAAAGTCACAAAGGGGATAAAATATAAAAAATAGAAAATGGTAAAATTTAATAGCACTTCAAATAAGAGACATTCACAGATAGTAAAAACATTCTCATAGCCAATAAAATTGCTCCACAACAAAGAATCAGTTTCAAATATTCACTGGAGTTAGAAAGAACAGAGCTTCCTTTTGCCATTACAGCCAAAATAAGAATTTTATTCTCATTTTTACCATCCATTCCTATCATGTTTGATGTGTTAAGCACCACGACCAAAAATAACTAGGAAAGGACAGGGTTTATTTCATCCTACAGGTTACAGTCCATCATTGATGGAAGTCAAAGCAGGAAGGTAGAGGCAGGAGTTGAAGCAGAGACCATGGAAGAACACTATTTTTTGGCTTGCTTCCACTGGCTTACTAAGCTACTTTTCTTATACAACCCAGATGCATCTGGCCACGGATGGCACCATCCATGATAGACTGGGTGTGTCCACATTAATTAACAATTAAAAGCAAAAAAAAAAAAAAAAAAAAACCAAAAAACCTTGCCCCACAGACTATCCTACAGGCCAATTTGGGGGGGGCAATTTCTCACTTGAGGTTCCATATTCCTAAGTGTATTTATAGCAAGGTGACAAAAGTTAACAGTGACAGTCCCCTTCTTGTTTACCAACCCTACCCTTACACTAAGCTGAGACAGAACAAGAAGCTACCAACTAAGCCTGAAAATAAATGAAGGAAAGAGAAGCCAATGGACATTTTACCCACCCAAAGGCACGGGGAAGGATAATGGTAGGCTCATCACAGTACTACAGACATGCAGTGGTTCTCTCTGACTGTCCTTATCATTGGTGAGCAAGCGTGTAGACATCCACAACGAGCTCCAAACACATCATTCTATTTTCACTCTGTGAACTTATAGGTAATGAATGCTTCATTGCTCAAGTTACCATTTATAAACTTATTTTATTCCAGCCTTGTTAACACCCTGCCAAATCCGCATTAGCTCTATCAGTTCTTATGCTGCTTTATTTGTATAGAATTACATGTTTATTGTAGTTACCAGAAAATGGGGAGCTTTGTCTACACAAGAACTAAAGAGAAGCAAGTAGAAATTTGAAGTATAAAAACATTGTCCAGGTGGCTGGAAAGACAGATCAGTGTAAACTTAATGTACAAGTGTCAAGACCAAAGTTTGGATCATTAGCATACACATAAAAGCCAAGCAGGCATGTCAGCCTTCCAGAAATCCCAGTGATTAGGAAGAGGAGATGGGCTCCCTGGGGCAGGCTGGATAGCTAGACTCACCAAATCAGAAAACTGGTAAGCTCTGTATGTAAGAGAAGAACCTGGCTCAATAAAGTGGAGAACAGTAAGAAAAGTACCTATGTCGACCTTTGACTTCTGCATTCCTATGAAAACACATGCAGCCATATGCATATGCTTCTGCATGCACATGTTCTCACATATATACAAACATGCATATGCACATGTAAGCATGATCATGACCCTTCACACCGTTCCATGTTTACATACATGATGATCACAGCCCAAAGACTATAAATGTAAACCAAAAGTATAAATTCTTCAGTACCCAACATATACTAGGCACCCCACAGAATATCGTTACAACTAAAATACAGAATCTCTGTAGACAATTGCCCTAAGTAAGATTTTCAACCTGCCACTGTGACTTGCCTAATGACACAGTAATTTTGAATAAATTAGTTGACATTCAACTTTCAGGATACTCATTTTTAAAGAGTTTATTTATTGGATTGATATTATTTTGTCTGAGTTGACCACTTCCCATCTCAACTTAAATCATCCCTCCTTCTAAACACAATATGCAGCACTAAGAAAATCATTCCATTTTTATTGTGAAATGTTATTGCTCTACAAATGCCACTAGATTCAATTATCAAAATCCATCTCTGAAGGGATATTTTATCTTGATGCTGGTATGATGAAGCTTATTTACTTGCCAGTAAGCATTTTCTGCTGCTGGTTGCGGTGGCAGTGGGTTTTGGAGACAGGATTTCATCCACCACATGCTGGCATCTAGCTGAAGATAACTCTAAACTCCTGATGCTTTTACCTCTACTTAGGGAACACTGGTACTACAGGTATGCCATCATCAAACCCAATAACAAACTGTAAGCATGCCAGTTTTGTCAATTTATATAAATTTTATCTATTCTGGCTTTTTTAATTTTCCAGACTGTATGTAAAGAAGAAATGTTATACACATAAATTAATCATTTTCTGTAAGCAGGACCTTTCTTCATCCCTAGAGAAGTGCCATAAACATTTATTCTTTGCCAGCATCCAATGGACCCCAGAGAGGACTAGCCATACCACAGGGGTTAGGCTGACTCTTGGTAGAAAGCTACTGGACCTCCTGAACAGTGGACTAATTAAGTACTTTCTTCAATAAGGCAGCAGAAAAATATTTTAGTTCCTTTTGGGAGCTATAGAAACTTAGGGATTATGGTTTGCAAATGACAAGAAGGTATTATCCCACAGTGCTGGAGGATGAGAACCATCTCTTCTCCACGACATGCTTCGAGTGTTCTGTCTTCAGGCTGCAAGAGAGGGAAAGACAGAATGCTCCATGAAGCTTGTTCTCTGGGACCTTAATACCACTTATGGGAACTTTGCCTCCCTGACTTAAACTCCTTCTAACCTAGCTATCCTGGAATTCCACCACAGTAAATTGATAGAGCAATACATTTTTAAAGTAATTAAGTTTCAACATGTATATCTTGGAAGTATTCAGATATAAAAAAAAGTATCTAGAATTAGTGAAGTGAAGACCAACATGCAGCTTGGGAGATGAACTGAATGAACATGCTAGAGTTACAAGCCAGGGGAGAGAAAATTCCATCTGGGCTGCAGAAGGATACTAAGTGAAACTTACTCTGGCTGCATCTACCCACACACAGTAGCTGAAATCGTCACTGCAATTATCTACGGCATTGCAAAAGCTTTCCTAATCAAGGCACAATTGGAAGCTTTATCATCTAGGTTCCACGTAGAGGTGTTACTCTCGCTAATGACCGTACGTGGAAACGGAATCATGCATGACCATCACATGGCAAACATCTAACAATAGCATGCTTAGTCACTGCCTGCCTAGAAGAAGAGATTGATGGCAAGCCAGAACCTGTAAGGAGAAGATCCACTCAAAGACTACATTTGTGAAGTAGATAAACATCTTACATAAAATCACTTAAGGCATTAGAGATGGATACAAGTAAGAAATGAGAGACACTCGATCATTTTGTGTCCAATTTTCTAAGAAAAGGAGATCATTTCTAAACAGTTAACATGACCTGAGCAAAGGTCTGCCACTGGAGTGTGGCTCCCACCAGCTTGCAATGTTACAGGTGAAAAGGGGGAAAATGGACTCTTGAGGTCTGAGAAAAACCAAGCACTACATGGAACAATTTAGTGAGAGGTCTTAAGATAAGCAGTCTATATGCAAAGCTATAGCAGAGCAAAGGGAGGGAGAGAGGAGGGAGGGGGAGCAGGGGAGGGAGGAAAGAAGTAAAAATGACAGCACACACAGGGAAATGTAAGACCGTAACAGTGGGGTTGGAGCTACATTCCACCTCTGCATTGCACAACTGCTGGGAGGCAAACACACATTCAATGTCTTCTTCCTAGGGTTTAGCCTTGTATTGTTCCCGTTCCCCCTTTCTGTGTCTTTGTCCCTCCCTGTAGTAACAGGAATGGTCATGTTATGTCATTGTGTATTAGAAGTATATGGTTTTCTGTTTAATTTTTACAGGTGATTGTAAGAGTTGCTAAAAATTGAAGTTTGTGTTCACAGGAGACTTTGAACTTGAGATTTGAACAGTACTGGGATGCTTAAAAAATAGAGGTTCTTGAATATAGACTACTGAATTTTATCATATATAGGATATATATGATTAGGATACATACATATGACATGAGTATTTAAGGGTCAGGGGCTAAGAGGGCTATCACATGATAAGGATGTACTCGTGGTTATAAAGTTTAATATTTACCTGGACTAGATGAAGGAATGCCTCAGAGATGAGTAAGGCACACATCTGGGTGTGCCTCTGCTGGTGTTTCCGGGGACAGTTTGATTATAAAAGGCTCTAAGCTAAAGAATGCATTAATCCCCTGATGGATTCATTATATAATACCATTTTTCAGATGTAGTAAAAGGTTCACTTGCACTCCCAAAAGACGAAATGATGGATCTGTAAGCATACTTCTCTTCAAAAATACATGTTATCAAAATAAACATTATTATCTAGCATTAGATTATGGAGGAAATGGAAGATAGAAGGCTAAAGTGTGTTAAAATTTCTGTCCCTTTTAAGGAAGCCACCATTCCAACATATAAGTCTTTCTGACTATAAGAACTGTACACAAAAAGTACAAAGAAAATACCAGCCTACACAATGTAGTATTAATCAAGTCAAGTTCATAAATTATTTATAACATAATACTAGATTTAAAAAGCACAACACAAAGCATACATGTTACATCCGAAGCAAGTGATAATCTGGAGGAAATGCTCGAGATTTTCTTTCTTCCATAAAAACTAAGAATGTGTTTCTATTTCATATATAAAACTAACATGAAATGCTCTAAGGAATGATAAGAGGATAAACAACTACTAATCACAGGCAATAATACAAGAAAATATTATAGGTAGTAAAATATGGGTGAAATAAACACAAAAAATTACTTACAATTTGAGATCTGGAGAGAACTTGCCAGTTGACAGCCACAAATTGCGAAAAGCAATACAAGATGGCGTGATTAGAGAAGGGATCACTTGCAACTGAAAGCACAGACACTAGGCTCATTTTCTTCCAGTCTTGTTTTACAGTTTCAGTTGGCCAACTATGATTGCAAAATAATAAATGGAAAATTTGAACAATAGTTCTTAAGAGTTATACTATGTGTCATTCTGTACTCTCATCCTAGCTACAAAGGACATGGACCATCAGTCTGTTCAACATACCCAGAAACACTACATCACACTTCAACACAAGATCTATGGTAAGAGTAAATCTTCCGCTGGAATTGTGAAAACAGGCTAGCTCCCTTTTGCAATTCAAACTTCAGAAATTATGGTCAGAGCATGAGAATAAATGCATATTTAAAGTGCAAATGTATTTGATTTGTGAGAGGAAGACAAGGTCTGATTTACTGGCAGCAACCTGTGACTACATAACGCACTGGAGCATATATGAGGACTTTAGCCAGAGATATCACAAAACTAGTGACCTCAAGCCATTTGCCACAGGAAATAATGTTTACAAGAATGCAAAAACAGGGACAGGAGCCTTCCAGTTTCCATCTGTGACTGTGGACCTCTGCCTGTGCCACAGGGCTCCATAGCCAAATAGCGCCAGGAGAAAGCTAACCTCCCAAGAGTGTGGACAAGCCTGTGAGTGGGGTAAGGCCAGCACCTCTGCTTAGTGGGACCTGCCCAGAACTCTCTGGGGACAGAATCTTTCTAGTTTCTGTCTGCACCCCAGAGCTCACCCTGTAACACAGCACTCCAAACCCAAATTACTCTCAGAGAGAGCTGGTCTCCAAGGAGTACTGATGCAAAGGCTTGCAGGAGGGAAAAGTCACAGTCAGACAGGGCAAGACCAGCTAACACCAGAGATGACCAGATGGTAACAGGCAAGGGCAAGAACATAAGGAACAGAAACCAAGGCAACTTGGCATCATCAGAACCCAGTTCTCCCACCACAGCAAGCCCTGGATACTTCAACACACCAGAAAAGCATGACTCAGATTTAAAATCACATCTTATGATGATGGTATAAGATTTTAAGAAGGAAATAAATAACTGCCTTAAAGAAATACAAGAGAACACAGGTAAACAGCTAGAAGTTCTTAAAGAGGAAACACAAAATCCCTTAAAGAACTACAGGAAAACACAATCAAATGGGCAGAATTACAGGAAAACACAATCAAACAGATGAAGGAAATGAACAAAACCATCCAGGATCTAAAAATGAAAATAGAAACAATAAAGAAATCACAAAGGGAGACAACCCTGAAGTTAGAAAACCTAGGAAAGAGATCAGGAGTCTTAGATGCAAGCAACACCACCAGAATACAAGAGATAGAAGAGAGAATCTCAGGAGTGGAGGATACCATAGAGAACATTGACACAACATTCAATGAAAATGCAAAATGCAAAAAGCTCCTAACCCAAAACATCCAGGAAATCCAGGACACAATGAGAAGACCAAACCTAAGGATAATAGGTATAGAAGATAGTGAAGAGTGCCAACTTAAAGGACCAGTAAATATCTTCAACAAAATTATAGAAGAAAACTTCCCTAACCTAAAGAAAGAGATGTACATAAACATTAAAGAAGCCTACAGAACTCCCAATAGATTGGACCAGAAAAGAAATTCCTCCCGTGACATAATAGTTAAAACACCAAATGTACAAAACAAGGAAAGAATATTAAAAGCAGTAAGGGGAAAAGGTCAAGTAACATATAAAGGCAGACCTATCAGAATTACATCAGACTTCTCACCAGAGACTATGAAAGCTAGAAGATCCTGGGAAGAACTCATACAGACCCTAAGAGAACACAAGTGCCAGCCCAGGCTGCTATATCCAGCAAAACTCTCGATTACCATAGATGGTGGAGCCAAGATATTCCATGACAAAACCAAATTTATACAATATCTTTCCACAAATCCAGCCCTACAAAGGATAATAGATGGAAAATGCCAACACAAGGAGGGAAACTACACCCTAGAAAAAGCAAGAAAGTAATCTTTCAACAAACTCAAAAGAAGAGAGCCTCACAAACATAAAAATAACATAAAAAATAACAGGAAGCAACAATCACTATTCCTTAATATCTCTTAACATCAATTGACTCAATTCCCCAATAAAAAGACATAGGCTAACAGACTGGATGCATAAATAGGACCCAGCATTATGCTACATATATAAAGGGCTGGAAACAATTTTCCAGGCAAATGGTCCTAAGAAACAGCCTGGAGTAGCCATTCAAATATAGGATGAAATCGACTTTCAACCAAAAGTCATCAAAAAAGATAAGGAAGAACACTTCATACTCATCAAAGGAAAAATCTACCAAGAAGAAGTCTCAATTCTGCACATCTACGCTACAAATGCAAGGGCACCGCATTCATAAAAGAAACTTTACTAAATCTCAAAGAACACATTGTACCTCACACAATAATAATGGGAGACTTCAACACACCACTCTCAGCAATGGACAGATCTTGGAAACAAACTAAACAGAGAGACACAGTGAAACTAACAGAAGTTATGGACCAAATGGATTTAACAAATATCTATAGAACATTTCATCCTAAATCAAAAGAATATAACTTCTTCTCAGCACCTCGTGTACCTTCTCCAAAACTGACCATATAATCGGTCATAAAACAAACCTCCACAGATACAAGAAGATTGAAATAATCCCATGCCTCCTATCAGATCGCTATGGATTAAGGCTGGTCTTCAATGGCAACATTAACAACAGAAAGCCCACATACACGTGGAAGCTGAACAATGTTCTACTCTATGATAACTTGGTCAAGGAAGAAATAAAGAAAGACATTAAAGACTTCCTAGAATTTAATGAAAATGAAAGCACAACATACCCAAACTTATGAGATACAATGAAAGCAATGTTAGGAGGAAAACTCATAGCTCTGAGTACCTCCAAAAAGAAACTGGAGAGAATATACACGGGCAGCTTAACAACACACCTGAAAGTTCTAGAACAAAAAGAAGCTAATGACCCAAGAGGAGTAGAAGGCAGGAAATAATCAAACTCAGGGCTGAAATCAACCAAGTAGAAACAAAAAGAACTATACAAAGAATCAACAAAACCAGGAGCTGGTTCTTTGAGAAAATCAACAAGAAAGATAAATCCTTAGCCAGACTAAACAGAGGGCACAGAGACAGTAACCAAATTAAGAAAATTAGAAATGATTCTGAGGAAATTCAAAAAATCATCAGATCCTACTACAAAAGCCTATACTTAACAAAATTGGAAAATCTGGATGCAATGATCAATTTTCTAGACAGATACCAAATACCAAAGTTAAGTCAGGATCAGATAAACCATCTAAACAGTTCCATAACCCCCCAAAAATACAAGCAGTCATTAAAAATCTTCCAACCAAAAAAAGCACAGGAACAGATAGTTTTAGTGCAGAATTCTATCAGACCTTCAAAGAAGACCTAATACCAATACTCTTGAATCTATTGAACAAAATAGAAACAGAAGGAATACTACCCAATTTATTCTATGAAGCCACAGTTACACTGATACCAAAACCCCACAAAGACCCAACAAAGAAAGAAAACTTCACACCAATTAATTTCCCTTATGAATATTGATGCAAAAATACTCAATAAAATTTTCGCAAACTGAATCCAAGAACACATCAAAACAATCATTCATCATGATCAAGTAGGCTTCATCCCAGGGATGCAGGGATGGTTCAATACCCAGAAATACATCAATGTAATCCACTACACAAACAAGTTCAAAGAGAAAAACCACATGATCATTTCATTAGATGTTGAAAAAGCATTTGATAAAATTCAATATTTCTTCATGATAAGTCTTAGAAAGATCAGGAATTCAAGGCCCATACCTAAACATAGTAAAAGCAATATACAACAAACCAGTAGCCAACATCAACCTAAATGGAGAGAAACTTGAAGCAATCCCACTAAAATCATGGACTAGACAAGGCTATCCTCTCTCTCCCTATCTATTCAATATAGTACTTAAAGTTCTAGCTAGAGTAATTAGACAACAAAGGAGATACAAATTGGAAAGGAAGAAATCAAAATATCACTCTTTGCAGATGATATGATCATATCCTTAAGCGACCAGAAAACCTCCCCCAGAGAACTGCTACAGCTGATAAACAATTTCAGCAAAGTGGTCAGATATAAAATTAACTCAAACAAATCAGTAGCCTTCCTATACTCGAAGGATAAACAGACTGAGGAAGAAATTAGGGAAATGACACCCTTCACAATAGTCAAACAATATAAAGTATCTTGGTGTGACTCTAACCAAGCAAGTAAAAGATCTGTATGACAAGAACTTCAAGTCTCTGAAGAAAGAAATCGAAGAAGACCTCAAAAGATGGAAAGATCTCCCATGTTCATGGATTGGCAGGATTAATACAGTAAAAATGGCTATCCTGCCAAAAGCAATCTACAGATTCAATGCAATCTCCATCAAAATTCCAACTCAATTCTTCGTAGACTTAGAAAGACCAATTCTCAAACTCATATGGAATACCAAAAAACCCAGGATAGCAAAAACTATTCTCAACAATAAAAGAACTTCTGGGAGAATCAGCATCCTTGACCTCAAGCTGTACTACAGAGCAGTAGTGATAAAAACTGTATGATATTGGTACAGTGACAGGCAAGTAGATCAATGGAATAGAATTGAAGACCCAGAAATGAACCCACACACCTACGATCATTTGATCTTTGACAAAGGAGCTAAAACCATCCAGTGAAAAAAAGACAGCATTTTCAACAAATGGTGCTGGTTCAACTGGCGGTCTACATGTAGAAGAATGCAAATTGATCCATTCTTATCTCCTTGTACAAAGCTCAAATCCAAGTGGATCAAGGACCTCCACATAAAACCAGTTACACTGAATCTAATAGAAGAGAAAGTGGGGAAAAGTCTCAAACACATGGGCACAGGGGAAAAGTTCCTGAACAGAACACCAATGACTTATGCTCTAAGATCAAGAATCGACAAATGGGACCTCATGAAATTGCAAAGCTTCTGTAAGGCAAAGGACACTGTCAATAGGACAAAATGGCAACCATCAGACTGGGAAAAGATCGTTACCAATCCTACTTTTGATAGAGGGCTAATATTCAATATATACAAAGAACTCAAGCAGTTAGACTTCAGAGAACCAAATAACCCTATTTAAAAATGTGAAATAGAGCTAAACAGAGAATTCTCAACAGAGGAATCTCGAAGGGCTGAGAAGCAACTAAAGAAATGTTCAACCTACTTATTCATCAGGGAAATGCAAATCAACCAGAAGCTGGAATCAATCTAGTTGTCCCTCCACAGAGGAATGGATACAGAAAACGTGGTACATTTACACAATGGAATACTACAGATCTATTAAAAACAAAGGCTTCATGAAATTCTCGGGCAAATGGATGGAACTTGAAAATATCATCCTGAGTGAGGTAACTCAGTCACAAAAGAACAGACACAGTATATATTCACTGATAAGTGGATATTAGCCTAAAAGTTCGGAATATCCAAGAATCAGTTCACAGCAACCATTGGAATGAGCGTGTGGTCCCAGATGGAAGAGTTGGAGAAGGGACTGAAGGAGCTGAGGGAGTTTGCAGTCCCATGGAGGGAGCAACAGTGTCAACTGGCCTGACCCTCTCCCTGGTACTCCCGGACACTGGACCATCAGCCAAAGAATACACATGGAGGGACCCATGGTGCTAGCCACGTATGTGGCAGAAAAGGGCCTTGTTGGACATCAGTGAGAGGAGAGGCCCTTGGGCCTGAGGGTGTTAGATTCCCCAGTTTAAGGGAATGCCAGTGAGGGAAGACAGAAGTGGGGGGGGAGCACCCTCATAGAGGCAGGGGAGAGGGGATGGGATAGGGGGTTTCCAAAGGTGAGACCTGGAAAGGGGAAAACATTTGAAATGTAAATAAAGTATCAAAAAAAAAAAAAGTAGTGAGAGTGGAAAAATACTAGTTGAAAAGTGTTAGTCATGGTAAAAAGAAAGCAGTGAACTTGTTTCCATGTATGTTGGGGAAACTATAAGGGTATATTCACTAAATAAAACTGGTGCCTTTAGAAGCAAACCCCTATGTTAACAAAGCTTCAATGGCTAATCATGCCCAGATGTATCCCCATCTGCAAGCTGAGCCATACCCTTAGTGTTCATGTCCTCCAGTTTATCCAGTTTAACAGTGTTACAACCTTGAGCTAAACGTGTCCAAAATTGTACTTCCCCCAGCACCTTTCCTTTTTGAACTCTGACCTTGAGCTCAGCATGCTCAGGAATGGATTCAATTCTAAAATTCTTTTCTAAATAAATATATTAGCTCCTCCAAATTAAAAAAAAATGCAAAAACAACTTTAGGGTAAAAGGTATAAAATTCTGAAGTTGCTTTCTCAGTCAATAAAGAAACTGTTGACATGTTTATATTGTATCCAAGAAACACTTTGATAATCAATTTAAACATGTGTTATAATCTCCTACCTTTTAGGATAGTAATATTGTATATTAGTTCTGTTTTGCTATTACCACCTTACTATGATAGTTTTTCAAATAAATTTTATCATAATTATTAATTAATTAATTAATTTTACACAGAACACACAGTGTAAAAATACTTCAGTACTACTAATGTGTTAGATGGCCACTGGAGATCTTGGGATATATCACCCTCAGAGTGGAGAGAGAGACTACTGTACCACTTAACACAGCAATCCCACTGCTGGTATTTGTTGAGCCTGCAAACTGCATCCTTTGTTAAGTGACATGTAATATTATTCACTATGAAGGGTGTTTATAATATCAGAAGCATTCAGGTAAATATCCACCAATAGAGTCTGGTTTCATGACTCACAGGACATTCTTCTATTCTTATACAAAGAAAGTATAGAATGGAATATATCTTCTCACATAAAAATATTGAAACTATTTTAAATGAGAAAAAGTGTATGCCAAATACTATCTACAGAATGTTCTTAGTTAGAATTACTATTGCTATTATGAAACACCATAACCAAAACAACTTGTGAAAGAAAGGATATAATATTACTTAAACTTCCACTGCTCATCATTAAATAAGTCAAGACAGGAACTCAAATAGGACAGGAACCTGGAGGCAGAAGTTGATGCTGCGACCATGGAGGACTGCTGCTTACTGACTTGTTCAGCCTGATGCTGAACCCAGATGCCAAAACTCTAGTATAAGAACATAATCAGTGCCCAGGACAGTAAGGTATGACAGAGTCATAGAGCCATCAGAGTCGAGCCTTCTTACCACAGCAACCCCCGGGTATTCCAACACAGCTGAAGTACAAGAAATTGACCTTAAAACCAAACTTAATTGATAGTGATTTTAAAAGAGGAAATAACTCTCTTAAAGAAATCTAGGAACACACAGTAAACAATGGGAGGGAATTAATAAATCCTTTAAAGAAAGCCAGGGAAAAAAATCCAACCAAACAAGTAAAGGAAATAAATAAAACTATACACGACCTGAAACTGAAATAGGACTAAAGAAAATACAAACTAAGGGAATTCCAACCATGAAAAATCTAGGAAAGAGAACAGGAACTGCAGATACAAGCCTCACGAACAGAATACAAGAGATAGAAGAGAGAGAACCTCAGGCATAGAAGATATGATAGAAGATATATCAGTCAAAGAAAGGTTAAATCTGAAAAAAATCTTGACACAAAACATCCAGGAAGTCTTGGACCAAACTTAATTATAGGAATAAAGAAGGATAGATCAAAACAAAAAAATCATAAAAGAAAATTTTTCTAAACATAAGAATATGCCTACAAAGATACAAGAAGTTTACAGAATACCAAATAGATTGAACCAGAAGAGAAAGTTCACCCACCACATAATGATCAAAATATTAAACATACAGAACAGAGAAAGAATATTAAAAACTGCACAGGGAAAAAAGGTCAAGTAACATATAAAGGCAGACCTACTAGAATTACACCCAACATCTTCAATAAACTCTAAAAGCCAGAAAGGCCTAGACACATGTGCTACATACTCCAAGAGGCCACAGGTGCCATCCCAGACTATTGCACCCAACAATATTTTCTATCACGATAGATGGAAGAAACATTCCATGACAAAGTCAATTTTAAATAATATCCACAAATCTAGCCCTATAGAAAATACTAGAAGGAAAACTCCACCCCAAAGAGGCCAACAGCACCCATGAAAACACAGGAAGTAATCTCACACCAGCAAAACAAAAACACTACCAAAACAACAGCAGCAAAATGACAAGAATTATCAATCATTGGTTATTAATATCTCTCAATATCAATCAACTCACTTCCCCAATAAAAAGACACAGGCTAACAGAATGGATGCAAAAACAGGATCCATCCTCCTGCTACACACAAAAAACATACATCGACAACAAAGATAGACATCACCTAAGAGCAAAGTAGTCTTTTGACCTAAATTAATCAAAAGGGATGGAGAAAGATACTTCATACTCAAAAGAAAGAACCACCAAGATGAAGCCTCAATTATGAATATTTATGCCCCAAACACAAGGGCAATAACATTAATAACAGAAACATTACTAAATCTTAAATCACACATCGAACCCCATACAATAATAATGGGATATTTCAATAGCCCACTTTCACCAATGGACAGGTCATCCAGATAAAAATTAAACAGAGAAATACTGGAACTAACAGATGTTATATCTCAAATGGACCTAACAAATGTCTATAGAACATTTTACCCAAACACAAAAGAATATACATTCTAGTCATCACCTCCCAGAACTTTCTCCAAAATTGACCATATACTTGATCACAGAGCAAGTCTTGACAAATATGAGAAAATTGAAATAACCTCCTGTATTTTATCAGGCCACCACAGATTAAAACTGGATTTAAACAACAGTATAAACAACAGAAAACCTACAAACTCATGGAACTTGAACAACTCCCTACTGACTGACCACTGGATCAAGGCAGACATAAAGAATTTGCAGACTCCCTAGAATTCAAGAAAAAGGAAGGCACAACATACCCAAACTTATTGGATGCAATGAAAGTGGTGCTAAGAAGAAAGTTCATAGCACTGAGTGTCTTTATAAGGAAAATAGAAAAATTCTATACTAGCAACTTAACAGTACACCTGAGAGCTCTAGAACAAAGAAAAGCAATAATAGCTGAGAGGAGTAGATGGCAGTAAATAGTCAAACTGAGGGCTGAAATAAATAAAATAGGAACAAAGAACAATACAAAAAAATCAATGAAACAACAAGCTAGATTTTTTGAGAAAAATCAACAAAATAGAAGAACCCTTATCCAAACTAACTAAAAGGCAGAGAGAGAATACCCAAATTTACAAAATTAGGAACAAAGAGGGAGACACAACAGACACTGAGGAAACCCAAAGAATAATTAGGTCAGACTTCAAAAATTCATACTCCACATTGTTGGAAAGTTTAAAAGAAATGTGTCATTTTCTGATAGATACCATTTTTCAAATTAAATCAAGATCAGATAAGCAATATAAGCAGACCTATAACCCCTAAGGAATTAGAAGCACTAATTAAAAAATCTCCTAACCAATCAAAGCCCAGATGGTTTTAACTCAGAATTCTACCAGACTTTCAAAGAAGAGCTAATATCAATACTCCTCTATCGTGGGTTGGTCTAATGCTGCTTATATTCTAATGCTAATTTGGATACCCCAAAACTTTACCAAAGACAAGAGAGTCTGTATATAAGACACTGAGTGACCATTGTCCCGAGTTAATTCTGATTGGTAAATAAATATGCCAGCAGCCAATAGCTAGGGAGAATAGATATAGTTGGGGTTGAGTTTTGGTGGACTTAGAGGAAGGAACAGAGGGGAGAAAAGAGGGAGGGGCTGCCATAGAAGAGGAAGAGCATGCTGAAGGGAAAAGGAGAGCCACAATGGGGGATAGCTGAGCTATAAAAATGTGGTCATGTAGGCCAGTCAGTTGGAGTGAAGAGTAGCCCAGACAGAATAAAGAAATTAGTAAATCGTAACTTGGAGTTATTGGTAGGAAAGTAGATTCTAACAACATGGAGGGGTAGGCAGTTGCCCAGCTATTGTGCTGCCTCAAGCATATTAAAATAAAAAGTCTGTGTGTTTCTTTCACCCAGGATCATAAATGGTCGAAGGCAGGAAGAAACCCCATGCTGGGATTTTTAAAAATATTTATTACTATACTCCTCAAATTATTGCACAAAATACAAACAGAAGGAACATTGCCAAATTCATTTTATGAGAGCCACAGTCACCCTGATACCCAAACCATTCAAAGACTCAACAAAAAGAGAATTGTGGACCAATTTTCTCATGAACATTGATGTAAAAGTAATAAAATACTTGTGAACCTAATCCAAGAACACATCAAAAAGATCATCCATCATGATCAAGTGGGTTTCATAACAGAGATGCAGGAACAGTTTAACATATGATAATCTGTTATTGTAGTCCCCCATAGAA
Organism: Uromys caudimaculatus; assembly: GCA_028551405.1. Lineage (NCBI taxonomy): Eukaryota > Metazoa > Chordata > Mammalia > Rodentia > Muridae > Uromys > Uromys caudimaculatus. The sequence goes on from CM052704.1 coordinate 106,338,037, forward strand.
ACAAACTGAAAGAAAAAACCATATGATTAACTCATCAGATGTTGAAAAAGCCTTTGACAAAATCCAACACCCTTTCATGATAAAGGTCTTGGAGAGATTGGGATACAATGGACATTTGTAGACATAATAAAGGTAACAAAAAAATAAAGGTAATATATAAGGTAATATATGGCGTATAGCCAAAATCAATTTAAATGGAGAGAAACTCAATTCCACTAAGATCAGGGATAAGACAAGGCTGTCCACTCTCTCCACATTTATTCAATATTCTACTTGAAGTCCTAGCTAGAGCAATAAGACAACTAAAAGAGATTAAGGGGATACAAACTGGAAAGAAATAAATCAATGTATTGCTATTTGCAGAAGATATGATAGTATACGTAAACAACCCCAAAAATTCTACCAGGAAACTCCTACAGCTGATAAACACCTTCAGAGAAGTGGCTGGATATAATATTAACTCAAAAAATCAGTAGCCCTTCTATGCACAAAATATAAAAGGACTGAGAAAGAAATCAGGAAAACATCACCCTTCACAATAGCCACAATAATATAAAATATCTTGAGATAACTCTAAGCAAGCACGTGAAAGATCTGTATGACAAGAACTCAAGCCTTTGATGGAAGAAATTGAAGAAGATATCAGAAGATGGAAAGATCTCCCATGCTCATGGTAGGAGTAACGTAGTAAAAAAAAATCACCATTTTACCAAAAGTTATCTACAGATTCAAGGCAATCCTCATCAAAATTGCTATCAAAATAAAAACCACATGATACTGGCATAAAAAGACAGGTCAATCAATGAATTTGAATTGAAGATCTAGATGTAAACACACACACACATAAACACACGCATAAACACATACACACATCTCTGGACACCTGATTTTCAATAAAGAAGCCATAATTATAAACAGGAATAAGAAATTCTTTTCAACAAATGGTGCTGGGCTAACCAGGTGTCAGCATGTAGAAGATGTGAAATAGGTCCATATCTATCACCCTGAATAAAACTCAAGTCCAAGTGAATTAAAGACCTCAACATAAAATCAGATACACTAAACCTGGTAGATGAAAAAGTAAAGAATAGCCTTGAACATACTGATACAGGAGACAACTTCCTGAACAAATTGCCAGTAGTGCAGGTACTATGATAAACAATTAATAAATGGTATCTCATGGTACTGAAAAGCTTCTATAAGTCAAAGGACACTGTCAATAAGACAAAACTGCAGTCTACAGAATGGGAAAACATGGTCACTAACTCTGCATCTGACGAAATGCTAATTTCCAAAATATATAAAGAACTATAGGCACTAGACTTCAACAAACCAAATAATCTAATTTTAAAAATAGGGTACACAGTTAAACAGAGAATTCTCAACAGAGAAAGCTCAAATGGCCAAGAAGCACTTAAAGAAAAGTTCAATATCCTTAGCCATCAAGAAAATGCAAATCAGAATATCAGAATGGCTAAGATTAAAAACACAAATGACAGCTCATGATGTTGAGGGTGTGGACTAAGGGGAACACTCCTCTATTGCTGGAGTGTGCAAACATGTACAGCCACTTTGGAAATCAATATAATGGTTTCTCAGAAAATTAGGAATCAATCTATCTCAAGACCCAGGTATGCCACTACTCACTACTGGATATGTACCCAAAGGACAGTCAATCCCACCACTTGCTCAACTATGTTTATAACATAATAGTCAGAGACTCCAAACAACTGAGATGTCCCTCAACAAAAGAATAGTTTTTTTAAAATGTAGTATTTTTACACAATGAATTATTATTCAAAAAAACAACACCATGAAACTTACATGTAAATGGATAGGACTAGAAAAACATCAAGGCAATGAGGTAACCCAGCTCCAGAAATAAGAAAATGGTATTATTCACTTATAAGTGGATATTAGTTGTAACGTAAATAACAATCATACTATAATGCACAGATTCAAAGAGGCTAAGTAACAAGGAGAAATAGGATAGATATCATGGGCAGACTGGAGGCAGATCGGAGAAAATGGAGGGAGAGCATACCTGGAGAGACAACTGGAATTTGGAGGACATTTTGGGGATATGGTAGAAAACTAGTGCAAAGAAAACTCCCAGCAATCTATGAGGGTGACCCTAGACAAGTCTTCTCATAATGAGCAATATGGAGCCTGAACAGACTATCTCTTGTAAATGAACAAGACTTCTAGTGGAGGGATTAGGACCAACCCAGCCATAAAACCTTTGACTTACAATTTTTACTGCCTATAAGACATGCTGAGGTAAAGGTGGTACAGAAAATATGGGAGTTGCCAGCCAATGACTGGTCCATCTTGAGACCCATGCCAGGAGAGGAAGCCTACCGCTGACATTACCTTTAGGGCCAGAAACCAGACTGGTTAGCCCAGAGGCCAAGGGTAGAACAAAACAGGACCAGTAATTAAGACAGATAGATATAGATAGATAGATAGATAGATAGATAGATAGATAGATAGATAGATAGATAGATAATAGATAGATAGGAAGGACAGAAAGACAGTCAATGAAACAATCCCTAATGATAACATGCTATACTTGTTCAGAGAAGCCTAGCATAATCATCATCAGAGAGGCTTCAATCAGTCACTGCTGAAAACAGATGCAGACACACCCAAACAGTAAGCTGAGCTCAGGGAATCCTGCAGAAAGCAGGGAGAAAGTATTTTAGGATACCAAAATAATCCTACAGAACCAATAGCATAGGTTCATAGGAGCTCAGAGACTGAACCAACAATCAAAGAGCCTACATGGGAGTTCCCTGGGCCATCTGCATAGATATGTTTGTGTAGTATGGTTATCTTTTGGGACTCCTGACAGGGAGTGTTAGGACTGTCTCTGATACTTCTGCTTGCTTTTGAGACCCTTTTCCTCCTACTGGGTTGCCTCAGCCAGCAATATAAGGGGTGGTGCCTAGTTTTGTTATAACTTGATATGACATGTTTGGTTGATATCCATGGGAAATGTTTTAGTCAGGGCTTCTATTCCTGCACAAGCATCATCACCAAGAAGCAAGTTGGGGAGTAAAGGGTTTATTCAGCTTGCACTTCCACATTGCTGTTTACCACTAAAGGAAGTTAGGACTGGAACTCAAGCAGGTCAGAAAGCAGGAGCTGATACAGAGGCCATGGAGGGATGTTACTTACTGGCTTGTTTCTCCTGCCTTGCTCAGTTGGCTTTCTTATAGATCCCAAGACTACCAGTCCACAGATGATACCACCCACAGGGGTCCCTCCCCCCTTGATCACGAATTGAAAAAATGCATTATAACTGGATCTCATGGAGGCATTTTCTCAACTGAAGCTCCTTTCTCTGTGATAACTCCAGCTTGTGTCAAGTTGACTCACAAAATCAATCAGTACAGTTGACCCCTTGTCAACTTGACGCACAAACGCATCACTATTAAGCCACAACTCTTACTTTCTTATTCATCCCCCAGATCTAAATAACTTAAAAAGTCCCACAGTCTTTACATATTAAAAGTCATATCACTTTAAAATATCCAATATCTTTTAAAATTCAAGGTCTTTTAAAAATTCAAATTCTCTTAACTGTGGGCTCCACTAAAATACCTTCTTCCTTCAAGAGGGAAAAGTATCAGGGCACCATCACAATCAAAAGCAAAGTCAACCTCCAACCGTCCAATGTCTGGGATTCACTCATGATCTTCTGGATTCCTCCAAGGGCTTGGGTCACTTCTCCAGCTCTGTTCTTTGTGACACACACCATGTCTTCTAGGCTCCAGCTGCCTGTACTCCACTGCTGCTGCTGTTCTTGGTGATCATCTCATGGTATTGGCATCTCCAAAACACTACTGTCTTCTGCTGTAACTAGGCTTCACCAATAGCCTCTCATAGGCTCTCTTCATGGTGCCAAGCCTCAACTCCTTTGCATGACCCCTTCATTCCTGGGCTACCAATTACAACTGAGGCTGCACCTTCACCAGTGGCCTTCGGTGGCCTCTCATAGTGCCCAAGCCTCAGCTGTTCTTCATGACCCCTTCATGCCTTCAAAACCTGGGTGATTCTTACACATTACCGAATCCAACCACAGCACAAGGTACAATATTGGCTGTCTCTGGAACACAGTCTCTGTGCTCTCAGAAAACACTTCTCAGAAGATTTCACCTCAGTGATGCTGATCTCTTCTTAATCACTGCTATTTTCTCAGCTCCAGCTAACCAGCATCAATAGTTCCAGTAATGCAAAGTTTCCTCTTTATGAGTGCTGTTATCTTGTTAATCACAGCTGATTCTTCAGTCTCAGTTAAACAAAACCACAGAATCTTCACCATCAAAATACCAATGGCCCTGAGAAGAGTCTTAAATCTTCCCTCTGAAATTTTGCAAGCCAGGCCTCCATCTTCTGCACTGTTCTCAACATTATCTTCCAAGCTCCTACAGAACATCCCACAGAGCTCTTAACATTGAATGGCTCTTCTAACCCAAGGTTCCAAAGTCCTTCCACAGTCATCCCAACACATGGTCAGATTGTCACAGGAATGCCCCACTATGCTGGTACCAATTTGTCTTAGTCACGGTTTCTATTCCTGCACAAACATCACGACCAAGAAGCAAGTTGGGGAGGAAAGGGTTTATTCAGCTTACACTTCCACATTGCTGTTCACCACTAAAGGAAGTCAGGACTGGAACTCAAGCAGGTCAGGAAGCAGGAGCTGCAGAGGCCATAGAGGGATGTTACTTACTGGCTTGCTTCCCCTGGTTTGCTCAGCTTGCTTTCTTATAGAGCCCAAGACTACCAGTCCAGGGATGGTACCACCCACAAGGGGCCCTCCCCCTTTGATCACTAATTGAGAAAATGTCTTACAGCTGGATGGAGGAATTTTCTCAACTGAAGCTCCTTTCTCTGTTAACTCCAGTTTGTGTCAAGTTGACACACAAAACCAACCAGTACAGGGGGCCTGCCCTTTTCTGAAGAGAAATGAAGGAGGGGGTACTATTGGGAGGGGCAAAAGGGGAGTGAGGGGAAACTTCATTACAGATGCAATATATGAGGAAAGAATAAATAAAATTATAATAGTCTCTTTTAAAACCCAAAGTCTTTTTTTTTTTTTTTTTTTTTGGATATTTACTTTATATACATTTCAAATATTTTCCCATTTGGAAACCCCCTATCCCATTCCCCCTCACCCTGCCTCTGTGAGGGTATTCCCCCATCCACCCACCCACTCCTGTCTTCCCTCCCTAGCATTCCCCTACACTGGGGCATCTAACACCCTCAGGCCCACTGATGGCCAACAAGGACCTCCTCTGCTACAAATGTAGCCAGTACCAGGGTTCCCTCCATATGTATTCTTTGGATGGTGGTCCAATTTCGGGGAACCCCAGGGTTTTGGCCAGTTGACACTGTTGCTCCCTCCAAGGAGCTACAACCCCCCTCAGCTCCTTCAGTCCCTTCTCCAACTCCTCCATCCCAGACACCACACCCAGTCTAATGGTGGGCTGTAAGCATCTGTCTCTGTATTTGTCAGGCTCTACCTGAGCCTCTCTGGAGACAGCTTATCATGCTTCCATCAGCAAGCATTTCCCAGCATCCACAAAAATGTCCGGGTTTGTTGGTTATATATGGGAAGTATCCCCAGGTGGAGCAGTCTCTGGATAGCCTTTCCTTGAGTGTCTGCTCCACATGTTGTCTCAATATTTCCCCCTGTGAGTATTTTGTTCACCCTTCTAAGAAACACTGAAGCATCTGCATTTTAGTCTTCCTTCTTCTTAGGCTTCATATGGTCTGGGAATGGAATCTTGGTTATTCCGAACTTTGGAAACCCAAAGTCTTTTACTATCCAATGTCTCTCAACCATAGGCTTCTATAAAATCAAAAATAAGTTAAATATTTTCTTACATCAAGAAGGAGAACCAGACAGCTTGGGCCACAGGGCTCCATAGCCAATTAGTCCCGGGACAAAGATACCCTCCCAGGAGCTTGGAAAAACCGGGAGTGGGCCCAAGACAAGCTCCACAGCTCACCAGGAACCTGCGAGACACAGGGACTGAGGAAGGCAGGCATAGAAACCCCCTGGAGGCGGAGACCTCTGCCTGGGCCACCAGGAGTCCATAGCCAACTAGCACCAGAAAAAGCTACCCTCCCAGGAGCTTGGGAAAGCAATGAGTGGGATTAAGGGGAGCAACACCTCTCACCCGCACCCGCCCAGATCTGCCGCGACCCAGGGCCTGAGAAGCCGGAGGATGCAAAATCTCTGAACCTTCCGGCTCCCACCTGTGGGTGGAGACCTCTGCCTGGGTCACCAGGGGCCTGCGCCTGGGTACCTCAGCCTGGGCTACAAGGCTCCAGGAGAGAGTGGGTATCCCAGGAGTGCTGACACACCTTTGAGCACAGGCAAAACCACCACTTCTGCTCAAACCCATTGGATCAAGAGGGACCCTTGCAGAGCCATCAGGGCATAAGAACCAAGGGACAGCTGGGGACAAGATCTTTCTGATTTCTTTCTGCACCACAGAGCAGACCCGGTGCCACAGCTCTCCAAACCCAAACACCTCTCAGAGAGAGCTGGTCTTCAAGGAATACTGACACAGAGGCCTGCAGGAGGGGCAAGCCACAACCAGACAGAGTAAGATCAACTAACATCAGAGTCAACAAGATGGCAAAAGGCAAGGGTAAGAACATAAAGAACAGAAACCAAGAGTACTCGGCACCATCAGAACCAAGCTCTCCCACCACAGCAAGCCCTGGATACCCAAACACACCAGAAAAGCAAGACTCAGATTTAAAATCATTTCTCATGATGATGATAGAAGACTTTAAGAAAGAAATGAATAACACCCTGAAAGAAATACAAGAGAACAGTGATAAACAACAAGAAGC